>CM054058.1:135575367-136175367 GCA_028641055.1 Alopecurus myosuroides
GGCCTGCTCGCGCTTCTCGCCGACTCCGAGGCGAACATGGCCAGCGGAAAGGACACACTCCGCTTCACCGGCGACAACGTTAAGGCCATGATTATGGTACGTGACTACTGCTCCTTCCGGTGACAAAGTAACCTAAAAGCAGTGATACAGAAAGTCTTATTTATTAATTACTCCCTATCAAAATGTATTCCACTTTTGTCAATATTAGTAACCTGAAAATTAGCGCTAGATACATCTACTTTTATCAATCTTTATGATAATTAATTTGAGACGTAAAGAGTAATATGTTTTAGCTTTTTATAAATAAAACGTATCTTGACCTGCTTTAGTGTAAGATACATATAAATCTACACATTAAAATATGTCTAGATATTTTGTTTAGAAAATGAAAAAATATGTTATATATTGAAACAGCTTACAGACTTGCTATATTTTGAAAAACTTAATGGGAGTAACTAAGTAGTAAAATACAAAAATGGATATATCTAACACTAAATTATGTCTAGATACATCCACTTTTGTCAAACTTTGTGACAATTAATTTGAGACGAGGGAGTAATACACTTGGTAAAAATAGATGCTCAGATACATTTAGATTTGGAAGAGCATTTGAAAGGGAAAAATGAATTAATACCTAACTCTTATTAGCGTGAAACCATATTTTATCTATATGTGCTTAGAATAAATAGGAAATCCAATACGATTTTTAAAACGGTAGTGGCGTTATGATAATGTGCCAATTTTTTATTTTCTAAATGCTAAAAGGTGATATTTTGTCAAGAAATAAAAAATTATTGTTTAAATAATAATGTTCCCAATTTCCATTTTCTAAATGCTAAAAAATGCTAGTGTCTAATTTTTTTTGGGGGCTTTTGACTACTTTTATTTCATATTAATTCAAATTTAAACTACAAGTGTGCCAAAGGGTGTTCCTAACAATCACCAAAAATCATTTTAAGTTACCTGATTTGAAATCTATGGAAGAACCTCATAGCTTGTTGAAAGATTCAAGCCCCCGCTGTGAACAGTTGTGTCGTCCTTTTTCACCCTATTAACAAATCAAATAATATGAAATACGTATAAAAACAATTCATTTACATGGAAAGTGTGCACCATTTGTCAAGAAAAATAGTAAATCTAAAATTTGACAAGTTTTCAGTAAAAAAAATCTTAACAAAATGGCTTATCAAGTCACTTTAAAGCCAAAGGACTAAGGTAATGACTATTTCTATGCCACGATTCATTATTATAACGCGCCCATTTTTGGGCACAAATGTGCATCTCACGATGCAAAAAAGATTGGCGAAAAGGCTACAAGTTTTTTAAATAAATCCATTTTCTGAATGTCAAAACGGGATATTTTGGGAAGCAATTACAATTAATCTGGTGCAAATGGTACCGATCTAATTTTCAAAAATTAAACCATATTTAATGGTTAATGTAAAAATATTTTGAATTTCTATCTTTCTAGCTACTTTTGCCCATTTAAATGAATGTCAACCAATTCCCGGGTAGTAATTTGAATCTGAGTCACATGTGTGTGATATTATATTGCTTCTAAAATTAAAAAAAATCATTTTAAAGTACCCAAATAGAAATATATGGAAGAGTCGAAGAGGTTCTAAAAGCATGTTATTAGCATCTACAATTAGTGTGGTGCAAACTTCCATCTCCCTAATTTCTCAGAAAGTAGACCATATTTACCTGCTAATCTCCAGATATTTTAAAATTTCAAGCTTCGTAGATATTTTTGCCCATTTAAATTGATTTTGGATTGTAACTAAAATTCAAACTACAAAATGTGTGATAGGTTTTTTCTAAAAATCGCAAAAAATATTTTAAGTTACCCATGTATAAATCTATCGAATAATCATAAAGGTCGACCCCTTGCCATGGAAATATCTGTTGAAAATTTCCACCCCATTAGGAAAAAAATGTATAATTTTTTTTTTGGCGTAAATAATGTATGTGTACTAGTTGAGAAAAAGATGAGAACTTGAATTTTAAAAACTAAAATAAACTTTACAAAATAGCTTATCGTGTATGAACATTCATGGCCTTTAAACCAAATCGACTTTCATGCCACATGACAATGTGCCCTTTTTTGTTATATCTACAAAAAAAAACAGAGTTAGAAATTCGACCCTAGTTGACTCTTTCTCAAATTAAACTTACAAAGTGTTTGTAGAGTTTTCTTCACGGTGTGATGTTCCGTAGTTCGTGCTTGTAATAGGTTGTACGATTTTGTTGGTGGTCAGGTGACTGCTTGCTTGTGAGTTGTTCGTATGTGGTTGTGGTTTTATTTTAACAGTTTTTGTTTGGTTTTCCATTATTATCTGATCAACTCTCTTCTTCTTAATTAATTGATTGAGCTAAAACATTTGTCCCTATTTAAAGAAGCAAACTTTCCATTTATTTGCTATATAAAAACTCAACTATCAAATCCACTCTAAGAGCCCCTCCTATGGAATGTCGTGTTTTACAATTAAAGACATTCCCCTAACCGTAGTGTTCATATGTTGGCCACAACTAAGAAAAATCTAGGAGAAAGTTCGGTTATAAGTTTGTTGATTCTGAATTTAAATCAAAATTGAAACATGTAAGAAAGATCTCAAATCAAGATTTCTAACAAAATTTTCATTCTAATATATGGTTGCTGATACCAGGACATGTTGTTTGGCGGCCCGGAAACAGTGGCATCGACGATTGAGTGGGCAATGGCAGAGATGATGCGTAACCCTGATACTCTCCTGCGGCTGCAGCGGGAGCTCGCCGACGTGGTTGGCCTCCACCGGATTGTGGATGACTCCAATCTCGACAAGCTCCCCTTTCTCGGATGTGTAGTCAAAGAGACGTTCCGCATGCACCCGCCCATCCCGATGCTCCTCCACGAGGCCACCAACGACTGTGTCCTCGGTGGCTACTCGGTGCCTAGAGGCTCCCGCATGGTGATCAACATGTGGGCGATCAACCGCGACCGGGAGGCTTGGAAGGATAGTGACATTTTCCGGCCATCACGGTTCATGGAAGGTGAGGGGGAGGCTGCCGGGCGAGACCTGAAGGGAGGCTCCTTCGAATTCCTGCCATTCGGCTCCGGCCGGCGTTCGTGCCCGGGACAGGGTCTTGGCCTTCACGCTGTCAAGTTTGCCGTCGCACAACTCGCGCATGGGTTTAATTGGGAGCTCCCTTACGGCATGAAGCCTACGGATCTTGACATGGGACGACATATCCAGCCTTACCGCCTCACGCGCCACGAGGCTCTGTGTCGTGCCGACGACCCGGCTCACCTGCCCCCTGTAATTTCGGCACCGCTGAATGTCGGCCGCTTGGCCAACTACCGTACACACCTAATAACAACCGGATGTATGTTATGTATCCTGCAATGCCTGCCATGTAACAGGTTGTAGCAGCATGCTTTGGTTGTTTTCGGAGTTAAGCTCTAAATTGTGCAAACTTTACTTGTCAGAGCATCTCCAGTCGTTCGCCCCCCAGGGCCATTTTTCGGCGCTAAATAGCGCCTCCTAGGGGCACCCGACGCTATTTTTCGCCCCGGGGGCAACAGTTCCCAGTCGTGCCCCCAAGCGAACATGGAGAAATTTCGCAAAAACTATGGAAACGGCGAAAATTTGGCAAAATACTAGACGATTTCATTGAAGTTGGCCGAATATAGGCGATTTTTAAATACTAGACGCGATTTAAAAAAATACGGCTAATTCATGCCGAGGGCCTTGTACATCTTGGTGTAGTCGCCGCCGTCGCCGTCATCGGAGTCGCTCGGCGGCTTCGCTTTCGAGGCGCTGTTGCTGCTCTGCCTGGGTCGCCGAGGTACATCGACGGGGGAGGGCAGGCGTTGTTGTCGTCGTAGCTGTCGGAGAGGAGGATGACATCGCCTGCGGACCGAGAAGGAGCTCGCTCTTCTTTGATGACGAGGGTCTGGCTCCGAGTCCACCGACGCGGCGGCGCTTCCTCTGGCTCCGCCTTGACGACAACAGGAGGAACGGGAGCAGCCGCCGCCGAGCGGCGGTTCCTCCCCTGTTCATCTGCTGATCAATGTGGGCGAGGACCCGAGCAAGAGAGCACCCGGGTTTGCTCCACCAGATGTGGCGGCTCCCGGCGTTGTTGCGCCCCGAAATAGGGCCGCCGGTGGGGATCTAGGCGAGCTATGCAGCGAAGCGCTCCTTGAAGTACGCCGTCCAGGAGGCGTGGTTGGCTGGATGCCACTGAGGTTAGCGCCGCTCCTTCGGTGACATGCGTGCCCGGATCTCCTCGATTTCGGCAACGCGCTCGGGGCCGGTCCGCGGCGGAGGCACAGGGACGCCGCCTGCGCTGAGCCGCCATGTCCTCGACGCTCATGCCAGGCTACGCGTGGAAGTTCGCCTCGTACAGAAGCCTGGCCTCCCAAAGGTGCAGGGTTCGGCGGCCGAAACCATTGGCGGACGCGCCGAGGAGGTGCTGTCTGTGAACCATGGCGAAGGGAAAGGCGAGGAGAATGGAGAAGAGAATGGCGAGGAGAAGCAGAGGAGAATGGCGAGGAGAATGCCTATGGGGGTCGGATTTATGTAGCGACGAGCGGACGGGATAGACGAAGAGACGGCGGCAATGCCATAACTTCGCCTTGTGGGCGACTGGACTGCTCCACCGCGCCGCGTGTCGTCTTGACTAGCCGGAGGCGTCAATGCGCGCGGCAGCCGAGACGATGAGGACGACAAATATCTCTCTCACTGATAGGGCGGGGCCGCGGGCGAGCGAAACAGCGGGAATTTCTTTCGCGCGGTTTCACGCCATTTCCCCTTCATCCAGCGCCCCAGTTGCCTAACGGTGCGTTGGATTTGTCCTGGGTTCGCCGGACGCTAATTTGGCCCAATCCGGCGCAATTTGGGCTCGTGGGGGCATGACTGGGCGAAAAAACAAGTGCCGACGAAAATAAATTGGCTCTAGGGGCATCCTGGGGAGCGGCTGGAGGCTGGAGATGCTCTTAGTCGTACATCACCTCACAAACATGTGATATTCCTCATAATTTTGCATAGTTTTAAATAGCGGGCTATGACATTTAGCGGCGACCTACTTGAAACGCTATAGCGATGCTAAATCGCCGCTATAACGTGCTATTTAAGGGTTTTGGTACATTTAGCACGCTAATGCACTTATCGTCACAGTGCAGAAAACGCTATAGCGTTGCTATAGCGAAGCTATAGCACGCTATTTAAAACTTTGAATTTTGGCAAACTTCAAAATGCATTTTCACTTTATTTCACTGGTTTGCACCGCAACTTGATTCCACCGGATATTTCTACTTTTATAAATACTTGTCGAGGCCCCAAGGTATAGGATGAGTAGTTGGTTACCAATTGCAAAAGTGGTCGATGCCTAATGGGCAGGTTGATCTTCTCAGGAGCTCTTCTCGCGTATAGGTCGTGCCTGGTGCCGCTTTTCTCTCCTTCACAAGAGCATCTCCAATAGGTGATGTAAAATGGGACACATAAAACACCTTGATGCAAAATATACATCACACAAATCGTGATTTTTAGGACATCGTGAGCGACCATCTCCATCAGCAGCCCTAAAATTTGACAACATATAGGGCACGAGTGATGCAACAGCCGCCCTATTGGCCCAAGTGATGTATATTTTCGTTCAACAAAAATCGGCGCCCGCACTAACCGGACCGATGGCGGCTGAAACAGGACTCCGGCCGTCGAGAAAGCCAGAGGGAAGGCGGGTTGGCTGCATACACGTGGGAACGGCCAAGCGGAGTCCTGTTGACGTGGTGGCGGCGAAGGGGAGGCGGCGAAGGGGAGGCAGCGAAGGGATGGCGGCGGAGACTGGCCGACGTTGGCGGAAATTAGGGCAACTGAGCGGCGGCAGGGTGGCAACAATGGCGCGGGGCGGCGGCGGGGTCCGGGGAGGGTGGGCAGTGATGTCTACGCACGCTTCTATTCTTGTAGACAGTGTTGGGCCTCCAAGTGCAGTGGTTTGTAGAACAGCGGCAAGTTTCCCTTAAGTGGATTACCCAAGGTTTATCGAACTCAGGGAGGAAAAGGTCAAAGATATCCCTCTCAAGCAACACTGCAATTACAATACAAGAAGTCTCTTGTGTCCCCAACACACCTAAGACAATTGTCAGTTGTATAGGTGCACTAGTTCAGCGAAGAGAGGGTAAAATGCAAGTAATATGGATGATTATAAGTTATAGTAACAATCTGAAATAAAAATGACAGCAATCATACATGTAGCAAAACATAATTGAATGCATAAATATCTCTCTTCACTACACTACTCCGAACCACTCTCCGGTCGAATAGCAAACACCAATTCATTGCGTAGGGTTGTAACAACACTCCACAAAGTCGCATTCCCATGTCTAGTTAACCCCACGTTGTCCCTATGAGCGCCCTAGAACGTACTAGACAAACATCACAATTTCATAGGGTCATCCAAAACAAGATATAAATATCATGCTAAACCACAAGGTGCACACACTGTCACCTTTACACCGTGATCAAAGTGTTTACGGAGATCTCATAAATGAACCACTTGAGTAGCATAACAGATGAAGAGTACATCTACTTATTCAACTAGATTACAAAGCTCATGATCACATAAAGATCACACCATGGGAGAGATAGATGAAACACATAGCTACCGGTAGAGCCCTCGGCCCCGAGGGAGAACTACTCCCTCCTCATCATAGGAGATAGCAATAGTGATGAAGATGGCAGTGGAGTCGATGAAGATGGCTCCGGGGGCACTTCCCCGTCCCGGCAGGGTGCCGGAACAGAGATTTTTGTCCCCCGAATCTTGTCGGTGGCGGCGGCGGAGCTACGGATGTTTTTGGTGGAAAAAACCGATTGGTTTAGGGTTTATGCATCGGCGGCATATATAGGCGAAAGGCCGATGCCGGGGGGTGGCCAGGGGGCCCACATCACCTGGTGGCATGGCCAGGGGGCCCGCGCCACCCTATGGTGTGGCCACCCTGCGGCCCCCTCCGGGTCTCTTCGGGACTCTGTGGACCCTCCATGAATTCTAAGACTTCTGGTTTTTTAATCGTCCAATTTCGAGAATATTTCCAGAACAACTTTTCTGGAACCAAAAACAGCAGAAAACAGGAACTGGCTCTGTGGCATCTTGTCAATAGGTTAGTCCCGGGAAATCGATAAAAATGACATAAAGTGTAAGGAAAACATGTAGCATATGGCATGAAAACAACATGGAACATCAAAAATTAAGGATATTTTATGACGTATCAACATCCCCAAGCTTAGTTCCTACTCGTCCCCGAGTAGGTAAACGATAAAAACACATAATTTCTGAGGTGACATGCTACCAACATAAACTTGATCATCATAGTAATATAAAGCATGTAAAGTAGGATCAAATGAATAAAGGTTGTGGTTTATAGTTGATATCAAAGAGTAATGTATAAACCATTAGGAAAAACAAAGTAAAACCTTTCAATGAATCAATACTAAAAGACAATCCACTGTGCAAAGTATATTAAAGATGATTTAAGCTTCAAGAACAACAATATAATCATCCAACGCATCAAACTCTCACAACAAATCCTGTTAGGATCAAGTCAAGTGACGACAATATGCACATAGGAAAATCATTCAAATAAATGTGCACTTAAAACAAGCAAGCGTTATGTATCTGTTCCTGGCATCAGGATGTTGTGGCTAAAAGAACATTGTGAGGGGTTTGGATTGTCAATGAAAGAAAGTCTCACACAACTGAAAGTGATCATTAGACAAGAGGAAGTCTTATAATGAAGTTATACAAGGAGTAGTGATTGCCACACAACGGATGCACATAGAGCTATAAGTGTATGAAAGCTCTCCAATGGAACTAGTGGGGGTGCATCCAACCTGCTTGCTCCCGAAGACCTAGAGCTCTTTTGAGGAGGCTCATCATTGGAATATACAAGCCAAGTTCTATAATGTAAGTTCCCCACATAATTATGCAAGTCATAATATGAAAACTCTCTCCAAACTGAAGTAATGATGCTAAACAAAGCGCAAGTGTGGAATAAATGATAGTAATGCTGCATCCTCTCTCATTATTTTCTCTCTTTTGCCTCTTTTTATTTTTTTCTCTTTTGGGCTTTTTATTTTTTTATTTTACTTTTTTGATATATAACCTCACTGGTAGGGGCAACGCTCTATTTTACAATGAATCAACACCCTTTTAGTACTCATAACTCAAATTGAAATATCTCTGATGTAAATAAAACTAAATGCTCCTGCCAGTGTAGCAGCATGCAAAATAGCAATGAAGCATGACAAGTAACATGATGATGATGGATGTTGTATGGCAATATATCTCGGAATGGCTATGGAAATGCCATGGTAGGTAGGTACGGTGGCTGTTTTGAGGAAGATAATTTTTTTCTTATGTGTAGAAGAACAAAGTTCTCCCACGGGGTTTGGATGTACTAACGAAGTTTGCACCAACTCTCAATGTGAGAATGAGCAATGCACGGTACCGAAGAGGTTAGCAAATATGGATGGTGGGAGTGCCAGAAAACCGCAACATAGAACTCACGAGTTAAAAGATTCCAAATAAAATCATGATATCATAAGGCATAATGAAAATCACTCCAAGAGGGTCTGTGGCAGTGACAGGTCACTGTTAGCTACCCCGACCGTAGCGCGTAACAAAAAGCCATTACGATTGTTATTAGCAAAGGAAGTCATATACCATTATCCTATCAACTGGTTATTTGAGTGTGGCACTATTTCAAGCTTCTAGACCAACCATTAATTGTTTTTTTACTTTACTAAACCATAAAGTTTATCATTAAGCATATTAATATCTCAAAACAACAAAAATTAATTAAGTGAAACAGTTTAGTTATCTGCAAGAATATGCAAGCTTTTTTCCGTTATACCATCTACCACACGTAGCAGTTTCTTTTTCCAACAAGCACCATACAAAATATGTTTTAACAAAAACTCTCTAAATGATACAGCAAGCAAGAAAGAGAGTACTCACGTAACTCTACTAAAACTAAAATCTCTAAATAAGAGATGGAAGAAAAACAGGAGCTAAACAGGAAATTTGCAGCAACTAGAAGAAAAACTAAGAATACGAGCATAGCAAGTATTCAAACGAAAAAGCAGAGCGTGTCTCTCTCCCACATAAAGAATGCTAGGGTCCAACTATATTATTGCAGCAAGGAAAACAAAAGAAACTGAAAGCAAAAATAACTGATGCTCCAAGTAAAATTCATATGATGTGACGGAATAAAATTATAGTTTCACTACAAGTGACCTGATAAATTGTTGATGAAGAAGGGGATGCCTTGGGCATCCCCAAGCTTAGATGATTGAGTCTTATTAAAATTTTCTTGGATGAACCACCGGGGCATCCCCAAGCTTTGAACTTGCACTCTTCTTGATCACATATATCACCCTCTTCTCTTGACCCTTGAAAACTTCCTTCAGACCACACTCAAAGAGTAATTCACATTAGAGGGTTAGTGCAACAATAAAAAATCCATGGGTTCTTTATGGGCACAAGTTTTGTTGATACTTTTAAACATTATCTACAGCCACAGATGTTTGGTGAAGAAAAGAAATCCACTTGACATATTAAAAGAGCAAATGCAAGAAAAATGGCAGAATCTGTCAAAATCAGAAAAGTATGTAAAGACGAATTTTTTCGGGGCACTTATGTTGCTCAGATCGAAAAATTTAAAGAACAAAAAATATGAGGAATTAGCTGAGAAATAACCACAAACAATTTCAGGTCATTCTGAGTTTCCTGTGAATTATACGATTTTTTATGGTGGCCAGCAGAAACATGTTTCCTGCGCAGAAATCCAAAACCAACTCCATCTCTCGTCGGAAACTTTAATTGGTACAACTAAAACATGAAAATAAATATACAAAGGAGTTGATACAGAAGTATAAAACCCCTTGACTCAAAGAAAACAGGGAAAAACAAAGCAAAAATAAAACCATGGGTTATCTCCCAAGAAGTGCTTTTCTTTAAAGCCTTTTAGCTAGGCATGATAATTTCAGAAGATACTCACATGAGAAATATTAATTGAACCAAAAGCGAGCATCAAGAAGTAAACATAAAACAAATTTAAGTCTAGCCCACTTCCTATGAAAAAGAATCTTGTAGAAAAACAAGTCAATGAAGCACAAAGTGGCTAGCATAGGAAGGCACAAAGTGCAACTTCAAAAATTTCAACATGGAGAGGGGAAACTTGATATTGTTGGGATGCATAAATTTATGTTTCCCTCTCTCATAATAACTTTCAGTAGCATCATGAATTAAATTAACAATATAACTATCACAAGAAACATTCTTATCATGAGCCACATGCATAAAAGAATTATTACTCTCCACATAAGCATAGTCGTTCTTATTAATAGTAGTGGGAGCAAATTCTACAAAATAGCTATCATTATAATTCTCATCACCACGACCATCAAATATAGGAGGCATATTATAATCATAGTTAACTTTCTCCTAAATAGTAGGTGGACTGAAAATAACATATTCATCATTGTAATCATCATATATTGGAGGAAAAGTATCATCAAAGAAAATTTCCTCCTCAAAACTTGGGGGACTAAAAATATCATATTCATAAAAACCAGCTTCCCCAAGCTTAGATTTTTCCATAGCATTAGCAGTAATGGTGTTCAAAGAATTAATACTAATAACATTGCTACTAGTATGCAAATAAAGCTCCACGGGGTTTTTTAATTTTCTCTTCAAACACTTCATGTCCTAACTCAAGATAAAGATTATAAAGCTCTCTCATATTTTTGTTGTTTTCCATTAAGCCTAACAAGTGAAAATAAAAACAAGCAGCAAGTAAAAATAAGCCTAACTAGTGAAAACAAGAAACAAAAAGATATAATTGCAAAAATAAAACAAGCAACCAAGGAAATAACTTTGAGCACTCACAGAGGATGTGAGTACCTTTTACCTTACCTCCCCGGCAACGGCGCTAGAAAAGACCTTGATGTCTATCTATTCTTGTAGACAGTGTTGGGCCTCCAAGTGCAGAGGTTTATAGAACAACAACAAGTTTCCCTTAAGTGGATTACCCAAGGTTTATCGAACTTAGGGAGGAAGAGGTCAAACATATCCCTCTCAAGCAACCCTGCAATTACGATACAAGAAGTCTCTTGTGTCCGCAACACACCTAAGACAATTGTTAGTTGTATAGGTGCACTAGTTCGGCGAAGAGAGGGTAAAATGCAAGTAATATGGATGATTATAAATGATAGTAACAATCTGAAATAAAAATGGCAGCAAGCAAACATGTAGCAAAACTGAATGTAAATGGTGTTTCAATGCTTGGAAACAAGGCCTAGGGATCCTACTTTCACTAGTGTACATTCTCAACAATGAAAACATAATTGAACGCATAAATGCTTGGAACCACTCTCCGGTCGAATAAGAAACACCAATTCATTGCGTAGGGTTGTAACATCACTCCTCAAAGTCGCATTCCCATGTCTAGTTAACCCCACGCTGTCACTATGAGCGCCCTAGAAGGTACTAGACAAACACCACAATTTCATAGGGTCATCCAACACAAGATATAAATATCATGCTAAACCACACGGTGCACACACTGTCACCTTTACACCGTGATCAAAGTGTTTACGAAGATCTCATAACAGAACCACTTGAGTAGCACAATAGATTAAGAGTACATCTACTTATTCAACTAGATTACAAAGCTCATGATCACATAAAGATCACACCATGGGAGAGCGAGATGAAACACATAGCTACCGGTAGAGCCCTAAGCTCCCGGGGAGAACTACTCCCTCCTCATCATAGAAGAGGGCAACGACGATGAAAATGGCGGTGGAGTCGATGGAGATGGCTCCGGGGGCACTTCCCCGTCCCGGTAGGGTGCCGGAACAGAGATGTATGTCCCCCGAAACTTTTCATCGTCGACGGCGGAGCTACGGATGTTTTTGGTGGAAAAGGCCGATCGGTCTAGGATTTATGCATCGGGGGGCATATATAGGCGAAAGGGCAATGCCGGGGGGTGGCCAGGGGGCCCACACCACCTGGTGGCATGGCTAGGGGGACCCGCGCCACCCTCTGGCCCCCTCCGGGTCTCTTCGGGACTCCGTGGACCCTCCGGAAATTCTAAGACTTCTGGTTTTTGAATCGTCCAATTGCGGGAATATTTCGAGAACAACTTTTTTGAAACTAAAAATATCAGAAAACATGAACTGGCTCTGTGGCATCTTGTCAATAGGTTAGTCCCGGGAAATCGATAAAAATGACATAAAGTGTAAGGAAAACATGTAGAATATGGAATGAAAACAACATGGAACATCAGAAATTCAGGATACGTTTATGACGTTTCCGGAAGCTTCGACGTGACGACGAATCGCTGGCAGGTGGCCGGTCGCGGGTGGCAATTGGGCGGGGTGAAGGGATATCGAAGTTTCAGATTGGTGGCTACACGCGCGGGGCTGCATGCGTGTTGCATCACCGCCCCAAGTGATGTATATTTGCATCACCTCTGCTAAATTTTACATCGTGCCCTAAATTTATTTGATCAAATATACATCGCAGGCAGCTGTTGGAGACCCGTTTTGCGCCACAAGTGATGTAAAAAAAGGTTAAAGACTATTTTGCATCATCTATTGGAGATACTCTAAGCTCCTCCACATCAACCGCCCCCGACATGTCTCTCTCCTTTCTCCGATGGCTCTGGCTGCAGGAGAAGTGTGAGAAGGGGCTAAGACCCTTGTAGGTACGCCCTCCGTTCCATATTAGATAAATTTAAAATAGGTGTATCCGGATGTATTTTAGTGCTAGATACATTCATTTCAAATTCATTTAATATGGAACAGAGGGAGTAGCTTTTCTTCATTGTAGTTGACATTTTGCCGGTAGGAAGCTTGTCCCAGGCGCTTATGAGCGGCGATATGTGTCCTGGTCTTGCCTTCCTTCTTAGGATCATGCTCCGGTGGTTTGAGCTCAGTGGGGATGGATGATCTGCGACCACGAGTCCACTTAATAAGCTTGTTCATCCATCAAATATGATGGATTTGTCTCCTTATTCATCTTACATTTCATACCTCCATGGTGGAGGAAGGAAGGGGGACAAAGAGGAGATTGGCACTGCTTTCTCTGGAGCGCATCATTGACGGCCTCTTGTTGGCCTCGGGCTTCTCTTCCGTCGACTTCTTTCATCATCATTAGACAAGTCCAAAGAGATCGGGTTACATTAGGATTGGTGACTAATCGTTTTTTTTTACATGAGAGTTTCGCCCTAGTCTCTGCATCGAATCTATGCACACAACTAATTTTTTAATTAAGAATGGAAAAAAATGTTATCAATCATCTTACAATTCACGGATCACTCAAAGTGGAAACAAAGATTATCCACTGAAAAAACACAGCACTACCCATCTAATCGCCTAGCATGGAGTCAAACATGAGGCGGTAAACAATACCATGGGTAATCCCTACTACCCGCTCAAAACATTAGGATTTTTAGGATTGATCGACGCTCTCCCCGTCTCCAATAAGGCTACGAAATCCAAATTATGCTCTTTTATTGTCGACACCCTGCCCTAGGGGGTATCCCCGCCCACCTGTCGCGCGGGCCCATGGAACCATCTTTGGAAGATCATAGCCGCCCCCAGCGCGGAAAGGTACGTATGACCCGGTGTTTTCCCCATGCAGGCACCCCTCCCCGAAAAGAAGAATCCTACCCGGGAGCCTCTGGACCTGCCGCTCACAAAAATGGGAGCTGGCACTCAGCCAGAATCGCCGAGATACATGGCAAAGGTGGTCGATGCTCAGTCGAGCTGTCCCCAACCCCCGTCCTTCACCGTTTCCACCTTACCAGCCCGTGGCTTGTCCAAGGAAAAAAAATGTCATCCATGCATGAGGACAACTGTGGTGACCCATTGATATAAAAATGGAGGGCCGAGCCCCCCCCCCCCCGCCCCATTCAGAGAGCGGGAAGGAATTCAGTTGACTTGGAGGGAGGAGCATCCTTCTCTGTATCCACATCCACATCCACCCACCATCAATACCAGATAAGACAAGCACGACGAAGGGTCTTACATCTTCGGATTGCATGAACATGGGAATATATTGTATGCTTGCGTCCTGTTGTTCGAGCCGTGTCCATCAACCTGGTGGCAGCGATGCAAAGATCTCACCCGCCCACTGCCGAACAAATCTAGGGAGCATAGCCGAGCTCTCCTCCAGTGTTCGTCTTCCGATACGCGACATCTGCCATGCCAGGTAGTGGGGCGCGTGACCCTCTGCATCGAGCCTTCAGAGAATCTACCAGTACGGCAGGTATGCTGCCCGCAATGAGGGACGTGAGGGCATAGAGCACGCCGGCCGCCGTAGATCCACCTGCAGCGCACACGCGGCCGCAAGTGCGTGCTGCAAGTGGAGGGGAGACGAGCGGGGCTCGCTCAGAAGGCGTTACAAGGCCGGCTCGAGGGCACCAATCTGCTCCAGCGCCACGACCTTCGATCGATTGGGAGCGGGCTCGACCGGAGGCTCCTCCCCAATACGGGCAGAACGCCTCTGGATAGTAGACATCGTCTGGGGGTGCTACTGCGAATGGCGGTGGCCCCGCTGGTGGGCCCACAGGGGGCGACTCCAAAGCCGAGCTGATCCACAGTAGCTGGACCGATGCCAACCATTCCTACTCCTCTTATCGTTTCATCACGAAGAACCGAAGACCTCCAACTATGTCTCTCGAGTCAGAAGTTGGGTGGATGCAGTGCGGCAGTTGCTTGTGACTAGCGTTTCACACTCAGATGATGAGCTCTTTTATGATACCCTGCAATGAATACACCCCGTCTATCTCTGTAAATCTAACGATGCGTACATCTATACTGTTAGAATCAGGCCAGCGATAGGCCAGCAGTATGGCCAACACTGCTCGCTCATTTTGAGTAATCATCATTTAGTAATTTCGCTCGTCCCCACTTTGCGTCTGTTGCTCCGATATGTCTTGACCGATGACACGCATTAGGCGATATGTGTGTGTGTTATATATTGGGGCCACTTGTCTGTGTGTGCTGGCCGGCGTGCCTGGTTTGTGTGTTGGGCGTGAGCTACATATAGCTGGCAAATCTCTGTAACCGGATCAAGTCTGAAAAAAATAGAAAGAAGTTCTCTGTCTCTCTACGTCTCTCCTTCTCTGTTCTTCTTCTTCTCCATGGAAAGGAGAAGAGCTCCGTCATTCTCACGTTCGAAATCACACCAGCAAGGGGAACCTTACACTTGGTATCAGATTCAGCCGATTTCGGGCACGGTTCGATGTGTGCTTTCTCGTTCCTCTCTAGATTTGGAGCTGTAATTCCGGGTTCAGGTCGTGATTGGGGAGAGCGATTTCGGTCGTTTTCCTCCGATTGTTGTAAATCCTCGCGCCGGTAGGCTTGATCAAGCAGAGGATCACCACGGCACCTCCAAGACCTTCCCCGCAGACCCAGTACATCCTGGACGCCATGGGCGAGGCAGCAGATCAGACGGGCTCGACGCTCACGAAGCTTCAGGCCAGCCTCGATCTACTGCACGGAGCGGTGGCCAACATCGATACCACGCAGCAGCAGATGCGTGCCCAACTGGAGCATCATGCGGCGGCGATCTCCGACAGCTCCACCAAGCACGACGACACGGCATGAATTTTACTGGCTTTTATAGAGAAGCTTCAGGCAGTGGAGCGGGGCATGTCCAACCGGCCCCCTCCGGAGGAAGTTGAGCCAGGTCCACGCGCTTCTACGAGCGCGGCGCCCGGAGGCGGCGGAATTCTAGGCGGCGGTGGAATTGGCGGTGCTGGTGGCGGTAGACCAAGCTCAACGAGTGACAACACTGGTGGGCGCTCGCATATGCCGAAGATGTCCTTCCCGTGGTTTGATGGTGAGCACCCTCGCATCTGGCGCGACAAATGCCATGATTACTTTCGAGTGTTCAATATCAGTCCGACGTTGTGGCTAACCACGGCCACACTTCACATGGATGGTAATGCGGATGTCTGGCTGCAATCATACAAGCAGCGGCACGAATTGGGACAATGGCCACAGTTCATTTTGGCGGTGGAAGCTGAATTTGGTGTCGATGATCAACACAAGAGCATTAAAGCCTTGCTCTCTCTGAAACAACAAGGCACTATGGATGAATATCAGAGAGAGTTTCAGACACTGGTTTATCAGGTTTCCATGTACAACCCTCACTATGTTGAACAATTCTTCATATCTCAGTTCATCAAGGGCCTCAAAGCAGAGATCCGTGGAATGGTGGAATCTCAAGTGCCACTAACGCTGGAGAGTGCCATTCTATTGGCACGGGTGCAACAGGAGGTACCCGAGGATGCACGGCCTCGCGGCCAGCGGCATGCTCGCGCTGACAATGTTCTGGGGCGTGCTGATGCACCCAAGCCGGCATTTAAATTTGCAACTGGCGACTACTGGAAGGATAGACAGCTCAGGGATTACAGGCGAGCCAACAGATTGTGCTACAAATGTGGTGAGAAGTTTGATCCAACTCATCAGTGTAACCAGAAACAAGCAGGTGCACTGAATGTTGTGGACATTGTGGATGACCCCATTCAGCTGTCTGAAGAAATTCTCAACATGATCGAGATGCATGATGTGGCTACAGCAGAGCAGCTTAGTCTTTCTATCAATGCTATGGCTGGCTCAGATGGTGCAGATTGCCTTCGCCTTCGGTCATTGGTGGGCAACCAAGTGATGCTGATTTTAGTTGACTCGGGTAGCAGCAATTGTTTCCTCAACGTAAATATGCTCGAGCGCATCCAGTGCAAGGTCACAGAAGTAACCCCAATGGCAGTCAAGGTAGCAAATGGCGAGTACATGTATACATCCAAATGTGTGCCTGAGCTGTCTTGGTGGTCTCACGGCGAAACGTTCACGACGTCCATGCACGTGGTGGACCTGGGTGGCTACGACGCCATCCTGGGCATGGATTGGCTGAAGGAACACAACCCCATGATCACGGACTGGGACAAGAAGTTTATCTCATTTCCATACAATGGCAAGCAGATCACGCTACAAGGCGTGCAACCTCACACTGAGGAGTCTGTCAGGGAAATACCAATAGAGCAATTGGCCAAGTGGGTGAAAGGAAATGAAGTGTGGGCGCTGGCAATTGTTCATAATGTCCCTACTGGAGCTGCACCAACAGATACACCAGTTCAGGTTCAATCTCTGCTAACTGAATATGGAGCAGTGTTCTCTGAACCATCTGACCTTCCACCCCCCCCCGCCAGTACGACCATGCCATTGCACTGAAACCGGATGTGGCACCGTTCAATTCCAGACCCTACCGCTATTCTCCGGCGCACAAAGATGAAATTGAACGGCAGGTCGCCGCTATGCTTGCAGCTGGCATAATTGTGCTGAGCATGTCGCCCTTCGCATCTCCGGTGTTGCTCGTCCAGAAAAAAGACGGATCGTGGAGATTCTGCATCGACTACCATCGCTTGAATGAGCTTACCATCAAGAACGTATTTCCGATGCACGTGATCGACGAGTTGCTCGACGAACTCGCCGGCGCACGGATTTTCTCCAAGTTAGACTTGCGCGCCGGCTATCACCAGATCCGCGTGCTTCCGGCGGATGAACACAAGACATTGTTCAAGACGCACCAAGGCCACTATCAGTTCCGCGTGATGTCGTTCGGGTTGTGCAATGCCCCTGCGACCTTCCAGTGCGTCATGAACATTGTGCTTCGTCCTTGCCTGCGTCGGTGTGTCCTCGTATTTATGGACGACATCCTTGTCTACAGTACTTCGCTCGAGGAGCACATTCAACATCTTCGCGAGGTGCTAACCATCTTGATGAGGGAGAAATTGTTTGTCAAGATCTCCAAGTGCTCGTTTGCCTGCAGCAAACTGGAATATCCAGGACACATAGTTTCTGCAGAAGGCGTGACGACGGATCCATGCAAGACACAGGCAATGCAAGACTGGCCTCAGCCTATCAATGTGACTGAGCTTCGTGGTTTCCTACGATTGACTGGCTACTACAGAAAATTCGTGAAGAATTACGGGATCATCGCCAAACCATTGACAACACTCCTGAAGAAGAAGGGCTTTGTGTGGACTGAGCAAGCCACAGCGGCATTCTTGGATCTGAAACAGGCCATGGTGTCCACACCGGTGTTGCAGCTGCCCAATTTTCAGAAGCAGTTCGTTGTGGAGACGGACGCGTGTGAGTCAGGAATCGGGGCAGTCTTGATGCAAGACGAGCACCCAATTGCTTTTCTCAGTAAACCACTAAGTGAAGCACATATGCAACTTTCAATTTATGAGAAGGAGTTCCTCGCACTTCTCATGGCAGTTGATCGCTGGCGTCCATACTTACAACGTGGCGAATTCATCATCAAGACAGATCACCATAGTCTGTGCTATTTGGAGGATCAACACCTACAATCTCCACTGCAGAGAAAGGCAATGGCTCGGCTTATGGGGCTCGAATTCAAAATCATTTACCGACAAGGAGCGGAAAATCATGCGGCCGATGCCCTGTCCCGTGTTGGCCATTTGATGTCTATTCAGGCATGCTCCGAAATTCAGCCCGCATGGATGCAGGAGGTCGTCAATTCCTTTGTGACAGATCCTGATGCTCAACGCAGGCTGGCAGAATTGGCAATTGCCAGCCCTGATGAACACGGCTATGAACTGAAACATGGTATGATTCGTTTCCGTGGATGCATTTGGCTGGGAGCGAACTCGGCCCTGCAGACCAAGCTTATTGCAGCACTACACTCAAGTGCCATTGGCGGCCATTCCGGAGTGCAGGCCACCTATCAGCGAGTCAAGCGCCTCTTTGCATGGCAAGGCTTGAAAGCAGCGGTTACTGACTTTGTTCGTCAGTGTGGTGTATGTCAGCATGCCAAGCACCTGAACACACATCCAGGAGGTTTACTACAGCCTTTGCCAGTTCCAGATGGTGCCTGGCGCGACATCACCATGGACTTCATAGAGGGGCTTCCGTTATCAGAGGGATATGATGTGATCCTCGTCGTTGTGGATCGATTCACCAAGTACTCCCACTTTGTCCCTCTGCGGCATCCTTTCACCGCTCCACAAGTGGCCAGAGTGTTCGTCGATTCGGTTGTTAAGCTACACGGTGTGCCACATTCCATTACCTCTGACCGTGATAAAATCTTCACCAGCAATTTCTGGAAGATGCTATTCAAATCCTTGGGCACAAAACTGCAGTTCACTACCGCCTATCATCCACAGACAGATGGGCAGAGTGAGCGTGTGAACCAATGCCTTGAGATGTTCCTTAGATGTATGGTACAAGATAATCCCAAGCAATGGCGCCGCTGGCTGCCCTTAGCCGAGTTTTGGTACAATTCCACTTTCCACTCCTCGCTCGGGTGCACGCCTTTCAAGGCTCTGTATGGGCATGAGCCCAATCTGGGCGCTCTTCCTGAAATAGATGACACTTCCCCTGTGGCCGGGGTTCTGACTGATCGTGCTGCTCAAATTGACAGTCTGAAACACCACCTGGCGACTGCACAAAACAGAATGAAGGTATACGCTGACAGCAAGCGAACAGAGCGATCCTTTCAGGTTGGTGACCAGGTTCTACTAAAGCTACAGCCTTATGCACAGGTGACAGTGGTCAATCGACCATACCCCAAGCTTGCTTATAAATTCTTTGGACCATATAAGGTGTTGGAGCGCATTGGTCAGACAGCCTACCGACTGGAGCTTCCGGCCAGCAGCCAGATACACAATGTATTCCATGTTTCACAGCTCAAAGACTTCAGACCTGATTATACCCCTGTCTTTGCTGATTTGCCCAATATTCCCGCATTGGATGTGTTGGATACGGAGCCTGAAAAAGTACTAGATCGACGACTGGTCAAGAAAGGGAACACTTCACTACCTCAGGCACTGATTAAATGGAAGAACCTGCCTGAAGATACTGCAACTTGGGAAGACTGGGAAATACTGAAGGCAAAATTTCCTGTCATAAGTTCTTGGGGGCAAGCAACTTCTTCTGGGGGAGGACCTGTCATAACCGATGACACGCCTTAGGCGATGTGTGTGTGTGTTATATATATTGGGGGCACTTGTCTGTGTGTGCTGGCCGGCGTGCCTGGGTTGTGTGTTGGGCGTGAGCTACATATAGCTGGCAAATCTCTGTAACCGGATCAAGTCTGATAAAAATAGAAAGAAGTTCTCTATCTCTCTACGTCTCTCCTTCTCTGTTCTTCTTCTTCTCCACGGAAAGGAGCAGAGCTCCATCATTCTCACGCTGGAAATCACACCAGTAAGGGGAACCTTACACGGTAGTCGGTGTCGCACGTCCATCCGCAGCCTCCATATACTACTCCGTGCTGCCGGACGATTTGGACGTTTCCAGAATCCTCAGCCGTGCCTCAGCCTGATTGCACAAATTGTGCAGGATACTTTTTTTCAAGAATCACACAAAAAAATTATGAACTTTAGCAATTATATATGCTACTAAAAATTTTGGGCAGATTTCCTTCCAGTTGACGTAAGCTTGGAAATGGAGTTTCTCCGTGTTTCTGTTTTTCTAAGCTGGCATGTCTATCGATGGATCAGGAATTCAGGAAGGATCACTAGCTTTGTAGGCTAGAAGATGGGCTTCAGTTTTTTTTTTTACGAGACTCGGACTGTAACTTGAGAGGATAGAAAAGAGACAAAAGCTTGTCTACGGGCAGATCTGTGCGTTTTTAAAAAAAAATGATTGAGATGAGGCTGATGCATCGTGGCTCTGCACGCGTCGCATTAGGTTTTTTTAGAAACTTGTCTGCGCAATGCCAGTACGGTCCACATGCGAGTACGGTCCACATGCAGAGTCGGCAAAAAGGCAAAGGCCCACGGGCAGACTCACAGAATGAACTCCAAGCGCTGAAAACGCTTGCTTTTTACCAAGCTTATATAGTTACTAGATCATGGTGGCGCGCGTTGCCGCGCCCTGTCTATTTTGGCACTATTTTTATAGTTTCATCTTGTTTCATGCATTATGTCCCAATTATGGACATGCAATACAATTAATAATTTTAACTTTAATTTTTGCAATTACAAGCAATGACGTTTATATAATTATTATAGTCTCCAAAAGGAAGATGGTTGTGCTATTTGCCAACATCATGCCAATATTCTACATTTCCTCACAGAATAAGTATGACAAATGAATAGTGTTTTTTTCACGAAAGGAAAAGTCACAAGGAAAAATATTTATTGATTTGTTTAGAAGAAAGGAAACAGAGTAGGACATAAGTACAAAAAGATGTCACAACATTGTTTGAACCGTTTATTCAAACTTGAAGGATCCTTCTGATCAGGTAATACAGTGTAAAAAAATAAATTTAACCATTAGAAGTCTGATCCTCTAGTTAACAGATTATCTACAAAAACCAATCAGACCTAACTCAGCAAGCGCAAAAGAAAGTTGGAGCTGGGATAACCGATTTCTGTATATGCTGGAGTTGTGGGGCAAGATACATGCAGATGATATGAGGTCGGATGATCTGACATGTTAAGCCTTCAGTGTAAATCACATCCAGTTCATGCAAAATAAGTGCATATTTTAATTCCGAGCAATATGTGTGTGAGATCATGTGTGATAAAGATAGGGATGAACACATCATGAGATTGCATAATGAGAATAGAGAGAAGGGTACCTTGATGTCCTCCACGTCGGCATAGATGTCCGTGAGGTCCTTTTGGTTACACCAAGCACATCAAGTTGTTTGACTACAAAGTTATTAATGTGAAAATGCTTACTTGGCCCTGGAACATACCTCGTCGTTATTTAGGCAAGCTATCTTTTATGTTACCACAATATCAAACCGTAAAATTAAGTATGTTTTTAAGAAATTGAGATACATACCTCTCTGCGAAAGCTTTACCACTATTAACCTTGTATCATGTATACTCTGAGTATTACCTTTGGCTTATTAAAATGTTGTTCAACAAAACTAACTATATTAAATTAAAATGCGCAACTAAGGTAGAGTTGTTATGTTGTGAATACATCCTCTGAAAATATTGTTACTGAACTAACCTTGAGAGCACCACTGGCACGATAATCACATACTCCGTCTAATGATTCCAATGCCTCATATATTCCTAAATTCAGTAATACAAATATTAAAGTGAAAAGTTCCGGTTCCATTTGCTCTTGAGCCAACACATTTGTACTGGCAAATATTTCCTATGGTAAAATTCACATGAACATCAACTGCCATAATGGACTATGGGGGCTCATGGCATCTTCTATAGTTAGTCCATGCATACTCAGACACAAAAAATGATGACCCGTGAATACAATGATTCCTCTTCTGCACTGGTTGGTAATCTGGGAATTAACTACCAAGCGAATCAGAGCATGTTGAAAACCCAACTGAAACTAAACATGTGGAGGTTAAGTCGAATGGTACTGAAATGATTTGCATAACCAACTACCAAAAGGCATACTAATACTAAAAGATCCCACTACACCTGCAATTCTTCAGGAAGCTATACAAAAACCTTCACCAATTTGTGCCTCTGCAGAATATATATGTCCATAGTAAGAATTGGCAATGAAAATTTGTGAAATGGAATAAAGATTAAGGGTATGCTATAATCATAGTAGATAGTAGCCTCCCTTGTCAAATGAAAATGGGAAAGAAGGATGCAATAATGAATTTGGACACAGGCAGAAATTTCAAGGGGGAAATAGGCAATGGGGATCCTCCACCAACCAGTACAGGCTCTGAGAGAACTGAAAATAGTCATCTACCCAGATTTAATCAATAAGGAAAAGGCAGGCAAAAAGCATATCATGATACAAGTCTCTGATTCTTACAACAATGTTGTAGTACTGAGCCTTCTGTCTCTCGTTAGCGGTCGTGAAACCGTCCTGCACCTAAGGAATTCAGACCTATGTAACAAGCGTGCAGAGCTGTCGGAGAAAACAATTTATGGACTATGAAGAAGACGTGGAGTAAAGAGGGGAAGGAAAATTCAGTCGAATGCATACATTGTTTTCTGTAGCTGATTGTTCAAGTAAGAGTATACCTCATATTTCCCATTGTACTCATGTATGCGTATCTGAAAAAGAATATCAGTTAGTTGCCTGAGGACTGCGGGATTTGGCGACGAAGGGGGTCAGCCCTTTTGAAGCGCCGCGACTTGGGACGCCTGGACTGTTTCCCCCTCCGCTAGGCGAGTTGGCTAGTCGCGGTGGGTGCCGCTGTTCGACGATGACGGTAAGAAGGTTCGGACGCCGGTACGGCACGTCTCTCTCTGCACCTGATAGCAGCAACGGCAGCCTAGGAGATGCACCTACGTCTCGCCCTAAGACAAGACCGGGACGGGAGGAGAGGGTTTGCGGTGGCGCACCTTGGTTTTTCGCGCAAGCTCGCCGCCGGTTGAGGTCGATGTCTCGAGAAGAAGGTGATCTCGTGCATATCCCTTTCGAGATGCAATCCGACGCCGCTGCCTCCGATATGGTTTCGATACGGGAGGGGAAGAAGAGGGCGGCATGGAAACTGGGAGGTCGCCTCGCTAGCGTTGCCTACATGGGCTTTAGCTGGATGTTTTTGGCCCAGTTCACCACAGAACGTTTATTCGATGCCCAGTGACCCATCCCTACGGGACGATTGATCGGACGGCCAGAAACAGTTAGAAACCAGCATCGGATGGCAGAAGAAGGTACAGGCCGTGAGAGGGCTCCCTTTTGTCTCAGTTTTAATACCCCTAATAGAGAATTTGTTCTCGTGCGTGCCGCGTGCGAGGTGACGAGCGCCTAGGCAGAAGGTACATATACGCTGCGTAGGGAGCATGAGACCGGCTTGGACAACGACAACAAGATGGACGGCAGGAGCATGCCGCAGAGAGGGACACAGCAGCGGGGTCGGCAACGGCGGCCACGGCAACAACCGGAAGTACAAATCTTTATCAGTTTTAGAAGGGGAAGTATCTAAACCGCTTCAAAGAAATCAACGGTTGGACGGTTTGTATACTGCTCCCTGCCCCCTAGCAGTATAGGGGTACCTAAAAAAGGGACGTGCTAGGCGTAGGTCGCTCTAAGTTTGGCAAACTTAGGTCCTCTCGCGAGCCGTCCGATCTTCATCCGGTGGCTTAAATCAACACAAATACAATTTTACATTTTAGCCCCCTGCTTTTCGCGTATAGACCCGCAGTCCACAAAGCCCCACTTAAAACGAAAAGGTATATTGTGTTGCCCTCGGTCATCGCGATAATTGCAACAAAACTGCCATTGCAACAAATTCATTTATGTCGCAACAAAAATTATCGCCCCGTGTACAAAAAAAAAAGTATTGCAACAAATTTTTCCAAATCTTTTTCGAAAAATAAGTAATGTTACAAATAATAGTTAAACAATATGTTATTGCGTTGCAACAAAAAAGTTACAACAATTCAACAAAAATCACAACCTATTACAAAAAAAAATTATTTGCACCAATTAGAAAAGTTTGTAAGCAACAAAATAATTTGTCACTGTTTCGGTTGCAACAAAAATCATCACCTATTTCAACAAATAGGTAAATCGATAGCAACAACAAAATTACCTGTTTACAACATGTGAAGGAGCGCATAAACATATCATTCCAAATGAATTCTAAATACATATACATTTATCTTGAAAAAATATTCAGAAAAAACATTGCAACATCTTGTTTGTGCTTTCTCAATAAAATATGGGCAAAACTGTTAGAAAATTTTAATACGTACGCAACATTGAACGAACATGGTGAAAATACTTAGTGTATGAGTGACTACACCTAGTTACTATCTGGGGCCTTTCGGTTTGTTTCAAAAGATGGAAACTGGCCCAAAAAATAAGTCTACTGCTTATTGGGCCCAAACATACGTGAGTAGAAGGCCCAACAAAGGCAACACGCAGTAACCGAGCGAAGCACCAGAGCGCTCGTCCTAGGTCGCCCTATTATTAACATTTTCCCCTAAAAAAGCTCCAGATGATATGTTGCATATACGTGTATTGGCTTTACAAACGGCCGCGACCAAATTATTTTGGTCGAATTTTAAGTTGTAACGTGCAATGAAATATTTGCAGTTCTCCAGCATACCACTAATAATGATAAATGCCAAGAAAAGGCTAGGACATACATGAGAAAAGGCCTAAAAGTTTGGTATGTTAATAAAAAGAAGTAGGGTATAGATGGGATACGAAACTATTCTAGAATAGACAAATGTTCTAGATAAAAAGAATGAGACTTCTCCGCTGAATTTAATAGGAAGACACCAAAAGTTGGTTACGGATGCCCGGCGTGAAAAGATCACAAAGAGACGGGGAGCTGAACTGGAGAAAGAGGGTAAAAAGAAAATAAATAAATGAGGGATGCCAATACAAAGAGTACGACAAAGTCCACCGACACTACATGTCACAAGGCGTGAACAAGTCCACCACAAGCATGACAAGTTAAACATAGTGCCAAACGAACAAAAAAAGTTCAGCTGATGGAACAAAGTAGGAGTAGACCCACCAGCACCACCACCGTTTCAAAACGGGGTCTTGGGAGTAGAGCTAGCAATAGTAGAGCCACCAGGAGAAGAGCCACCAGCACTGAAAGCGTTGGATCCAACTGATCCATACTTGTTCGAGCAACACATAGTAAGGAGCAAGCTGAAACAGGTAATGAGATTGAGTAATCTGCGAACAGTTGACTAACCGGAGTCGATGTGCCACGTGCCAAGAATTCGTGAAACTTTGAAATATTTGGTACTGGTTGAGGTGGTGGTAGCGCGGGTCCAAACCGCGGCATCAGAGAACCATTAGCAATATACTCAGTTAACGCCTGTGAGTTAGTTTGGAAGCGGTGATGTCATGATGTGTTAAAAGAGGTGGAAGTAAAAAAAAAATCTCTTGGCTACACTGGTAAGAACTAACCGCCGGTTTTTCTGTCTTGTACTCCTGTGTTGTAGTAGCCTTGTTGAATTCCCAGAGATCTTCTCACCATTGGTCGTGAAGCCTACCGTAGGCCTCAACCTGCTGGGGCTCAATATGCAATAATGAAACACGAAATAAGCCTTCGCCCCGCTATATTAATATAGCAACCACCCGATACAACCAACAAGCTTCACGAACCGAAAGACACGCTGGGGCGACAACACACAATCGCCCAAAAAACCAAGAAAAAAGAAAGAAATGGAGACAAAGGCAGTAAGACTACACGAATGACGACCCGTAACCGTTGCGCCCACCGGAGAAGTACCACCACAAGCCTAGCATCTAGCCCGAAACGTCGAGCACCAAGCAGCCCCTTGAAGAAGGGAAGTGCTGCTGCCCGGACCAGCATAGCAGTCCTAGGGTTTCCCCCGGCACCCCGAGGGATGTGGATGGAGTGTAGCCACGACGCCCCTCAGGAGGGAATGATGTCACGCGGAGGCGACGTCGCGTCGGTGTCGGACGAGCCGGCAAGGATTTCTCCCGAAGAACCCTATCCACCCTCTCGGACGATCACGGAACTAGAGCCCCACAAGACCTAAGCCTCGACATCCAAACCTCGCCGTCCACCAATTTGCGCCACTCCGGTCACGCCATCGTCATCGCCGTCTCACTGAAGCAACCACCACGGGGTCTACAAGATGGAGGCGAAGAGTAGTTCGGCAGGGGGACAGCAGAATCAAAGCCGCGCTGGAGGGAACTGCCTCCGCCGGCAAGGGCGGTCGTCGACCGGACGCGGCAGCAGAATACACCGGTCCCCGTCAGGTCCGGCCGAGCCCGCAGGCCGTAAAGCCCCGTAGGGGCACACCAGTGCTAACAAGGTCCAGCCAGGCCCCATAGGGGCCCGTAAAACCCGCCGCTACGCTGCAACAAGCCGGCCGCCATTGCCGTTGTACCTGCAGGACCTAGACCACCTCCATCTTCTGAGCGCACTCGGGGACAGGCCCGCCCGCCCCGACCCAGATGGGGCCCAGATGTGGGCCGACAAGCCCAACCGCCACCATCCACCGAGCACCGTCGCAGCCGAACTCCGTCTGCTGCCACGACCCGCCGCGCTGCTCCCCGACCCACGCAGACCACCACTGCCCTGGATGCACCGCCACCGGAGAGGGCCACCCCGCGCGACCCACCACGATGTGGGGAGAGGAAGCCCGCCGCCGCCAGCCCCGCACGAGGCGGCCCGCACCGACGGTGGCGAGAGGAGAGGGAAGGGAGGGGGGCTAAGAGGAGAAGGGTGGGGGGGGGGGGCCACGCCGGCCGCCGCGGGGGCGGCGCAGGGGAGGGATTCGGGGGAGCCTATTAATGCTTACCAATATTAGGAGTTCATTCCAAAGAGCACCTGCAATAATGAAACTATGAGAGGAATCTGCAAAGAATTCCAAGGGATTAATGAATAGGACAGGATACTTCAGTAACAAAGTTGTTGATTGTGAGCCCGGAGCAATGCTATCGAACACAATCCGTTTGCTGTTCGTACATTTCTCCTTGTTGCAAGATATATGATGAAGTCTAGGTTCTTAATTTAATATAGTTGCTAAATGCAGCGAGCTCAACCAGATAAAGTAGTGAAGCTGTGAAGGTTGAAGTACCTACCTAGCTACTACAACAGTATTGATTCTCATTTGTCTTTTCCTTTAAATCCATAGTTTTCAGTCTAATATAGTAAATAAATTCAGTTTAAAATCAAGTTTGGGTCAAGCTCTAGCGAGATTGTTTGCACAAACTGGTGCACAAGACCATTTGTTTATTAAGCATTGTCGAACTGTACATCTTTTATAGCCAAAGATTGCAAAATGTATAATCCCACTTAATTTGTTTTTTGTCATACTACCAAGTCTCTACGAGCTAATCACAAAACATGCATGTCAATAGTGTTGAAGGACTGTATGTAGTCCAAGAAAACCGTCAGTATATATCTCATTGGCCGACTGCGGGCGGTGTGCCGACGATATTTTGTTGGGAATATGCCCTAGAGGCAATCATGTATGATGTAATTCCCACTGTATTCATAAAGTTATTAAGTTGTCCTTGTTTTGAACATCTGACATATGTCATTGAATATGTGATTCGATTGTGGAAATATATATTCATGTTGTTCATACTAGATTGTCCTTGGTCATTTAGGTTGTGCTGGACACACACCCTAGACTAATGTGAGTGTTGGCTGATGACATGGTTCCACTTGTCATGGGCATGGTGATGCCATTCCAACGTTCACGGACTTGGCTAAAGATTTTAGCAAGTCGGACTGACCCACATTGAGATGCAACGATCAAGTCGTCATTTGCATGTCTCAATCAATGTAATCCTTAGACCTGAGGTTGTCGCACAATCCGAGTTGTGGATCATCGACTTAGGTTCTGTCAAACGTTGTTATGTGACCAGGCAACTATAAAGGCAGAGTTCAGGTCGAATGAGAAGCAAGCTGCGTGATGTGGATAATCAAGATGGGATTTTGCCCCTCCGAATGGAGAGATATTCTCTGGGCCCTCTCGAGTGATATGATTCAGGAAGCATGGCCATGCGCGACTCAGTTAAGTGTTAACTGTGTCGGTTGACTAAGAGTTAGTCAGATGAATCACATGTCACAGATCGAGAAGAGAGTTGAGCTATTTAAGGGATGACGATAAATCGCCTATAGCTCGACAAGGTATATCGTGAGGCCAAAGGGACTAAGATGAATATCACATTGAAAGGTATGTCGTCATGACTCAATGGTACTTGGGAGTCGGCACGTTCTGCTAGGAGCCGCTACCGATTGATCGATTGGGAGTTGGACTCCAATCGTGTCCAAGTCGCCATGAGCCTGCAGGGTCGCACACTTAAGAGCGGGAGCAAGTATTGGTCGGGTTGGACCCGGACCGGAAATGGACTGGTTTTGTGAGTCGGACTCACAGAGGGAATGGGCCACAAGTGTTGTGAAGCCCATTACCATACGCTATATAAAGAGGGGCGCAGGTTGCCCAGCGGGCGCGTTAGTCCACTCCCATGCGTTGGGAACCCTAGCCCCACTCAGTCCAGCCGTCGCACCAGACCTAGCAGTCTGCCGTCGGAGCTCCTCCTCGTACGTGTGGATACCGGCAGAGGTGCTGTACGTTCAGCACTTCGACGTTCGAAGGATCGGATCGGCTGGATCGGATCGTTGACTGCACTGCCCCGACACGCTTCATCGATAATCCGCAACCGCGCGTCTAGTGGTAATCATCGTGGCCTTCTACCTCGGCTAGATCTTGGAAGCATCGCGTAGGAAAAGTTTTTGTTTATCTCTACGCGTCCCAACAGTGGTATCAGAGCAGTAGCTTCTGGTATTAGGCCCGAGATCCGTACATATGTGATATGTAGTTAGCGTTAGATGTGATCTAATTGTTGTTTTGGTGGTCGTTCTATGAGATAGATCGGTTTTGTACAAGGTTGATTGGATCAATCGTACTCGGGGTTAATGGATGATCAGGTTTCCGTGATCATACTGCTAAGGTCGTGAAACAACATACCCTTACCGGTCGGTTTCCGCCATCGGGGTATACCGTGACACATAAATCCAGTTGCGGTGATCGAAGATCAAAGAGTTTGGTCGAATCGGAATACGGATCAGATTCAGGACCGCGGGCTTCGCCCTGTCGTAGCGCCTTAGATGTCGTTGCGAGCTTCACAACGCCGGTAGATATCGTATCTATGCATAACTTGTTTTTGCAGGAAGTTGTGAATGGTATGGCTTATGTGCATGTGATGTGTGTAATCCATACATGATCTGCGCATCATGTTTATGTCAGCCGGCTGGAGCCTAGGTGCTGTCATTTTATTGTATACCGGCCTGCGTGTCGGATTCTCTATGTAAATTTTCATTTACTAGCTAGTGTAGCTTGTTGGAGAACCCGAAAGGCATGCAAGTCGATGTACAAGTCGGCTACATGGAGTAAGATGGCATGTGACAAGAGTTGGCACGAGTCGACTTACAAGCTTTGTGGAGATGGAGATCACCATGAAGAGAGCCATACCATTTCACATTATAATTGCTTTATTTGTGTTATTGTTATGTCTCTATTTACCTCTATTTAGATAGTTGGTAGATTTTAATCCCTCAAAGAAGGTCTAGTCGGTCGCCCCGCCAGTGCTGCACCATCACAAGTCGGACATTCTTGGAAGTGGGCTCATAAAATTGAGGTGCTACCAATTCTTTCCGGTTAGGTGGGTTTGAGTCGGACTCTTACAAGCAGAAGCACTTGGTAATCTAGACGAGTCCATCGCAACGGTTGTGGGGCTCGGGGAGAGGTAGGTTGGGATCCGGGGCATGTGATGTCACCCAACTAACAGGAGTCGTATTGGATACGATTGGCAAGGTGTTGCCTACCTAGATCACTTGACGGCTAGCAGTGATGCTAAAGCTCACTAGTCGGCTTGCTTATTTAGAATCTTGAATCACTTAGCAACCATCGGAGGGATGTTGGTTCTAGTGGGAGCATAAGTATTAAAGCGTTTAATATGCCTGCTCTTTTATGAATACATGTCTTAAGTGTTTTGGCGTATTTTCTGTTGTAGATCAATGGCACCTAGCAACCTTCCTCAGTTGTCCGCGTTTGCGTCGAGGTCAATCCTAGAGAAAGATAAGCTTAATGGAACTAATTTCACCAACTGGTATCGTAACCTGAGGATAGTCCTCAAGCATGACAAGAAAGAACATGTTCTAGAAACTCCACTTCCAGAAGAGCCAGATGACGATGCGACTGTCGCTGTCATGAATACCTACCGTAAGACTAGAGATGAGTCTACGGAAATTAGCTGTATTATGCTTGCACACATGGAACCGGACTTGCAGCAGCAGTTCGAGAATGTTGAAGCCTACGATATGATCGAAAGCCTCAAAAGTATGTTCCAGGCTCAGGCAAAGACCGAGAGGTATCAAGTCTCTCAAGCTTTGCTGGGCTATAAACTGAAAGATGGCGATCCACTGAGTCCGCGTGTAATCAAGATGATTGGTTACATTCGGTCTCTGGATCGGCTGGGCGTCCCAATTAACGAAGAGTTCGCTACTGATATAATTCTGAACTCTCTTCCTAGTGCGTATGGTTCGTTCATCTCGAACTACCATATGCATGGTATGGATAAGAGTATCACTGAATTACATGGGATGCTCAAAACGGCAGAGGCTGATATCAAGAAAGGCGCCAGTCAAGTGTTGATGGTGCAGAATAAGGCTAAGTTCAAGAAGAGTTCTTGGACTAAGAAGAACAAGGATAAGTCAGGAGGTAGCACCCATGGCCCTGTCCAGAGTGCTCCCTCAAAGACTAAACCTTCTCCTACAGCCGGAGCCAACTGCTTCTATTGCAAGCAAGATGGCCACTGGAAGAGGAACTGCACCAAGTATTTGGCTGACAGAGCCAAGAGTGGAGGTGTGACTTCCAACTCAGGTACGCTTGTGTGCAATGTTATAGACATTTATCTTGCTGATGCGCCTAATAGTTCTTGGGTATATGATACCGGATCACTTATTCACATATGCAACTCGTTGCAGGGACTGGTAAGAACTAGGAGCGTGGTAAGAGGAGAGATTGACATTCGGGTCGGCAACAAGGCGAGAGTCGCTGCGTTGGAAGTCGGCACAATGCAACTTCATTTACCTTCAGGATTTATTTTGGAAAAAAATAATTGTTATTATGTTCCAGCGCTTAGTCGAAACATTATTTCCGCCTCATGTTTGATGAGACAAGGTTATGAGTCGAATATTAAGAATAATGGTTGTTCTTTATATTTGAAAGATATGTTTCATGGCTTTGCACCCGTTCAGAACGGGTTATTTATTTTAAATCTTGATAGTGAATCGGTCTATAACATAAATGTTAAAAGGTTGAAACCAAATGATCTGAATATGACTTACTTTTGGCACTGTCGGCTTGGTCATATAAGTTGGAAACACATGAAGAAGCTCGATGATGATGGACTTCTAACTTCGTTCGACTTTGAGTTATTCGAGACATGCGAATCATGCCTACTAGGCAAATGACCAAGACACCTTTTGCAAGGAGTTGTGAAAGGGCGTCTGACTTGTTAGAACTAATACATAGTGATGTATGTGATCCAATGAGCACCACAGCCAGAGGTGGTTATGAGTACTTCATTACCTTCACTGATGATTTGAGTAGGTATGGATATATCTATTTAATGAAACACAAGTCGGAAGCCTTTGAAAAGTTCAAGGAATTCCAGAGTGAGGTACAAAATCAACTCGGCAAGAAAATAAAGTTTCTACGGTCGGACCGTGGAGGCGAGTACATGAGCCATGAGTTTGATGTCCATCTAAAGAGTTGTGGAATAGTTCCTCAACTCACTCCGCCGGGTACACCGCAGAGAAACGGTGTATCGGAACGGAGAAATCGGACCTTGTTGGACATGGTACGATCAATGATGAGTCGGACAGATCTACCTTTATCATTTTGGGGTTATTGTCTAGAAACTGCAGCTTTCACACTAAACAGAGTACCATAAAAAGTCAGTAGAGAAGACACCCCATGAGATGTGGACTGGTAAAAAGCCAAGTTTGTCTTTTCTTAAGATTTGGGGTTGTGAAGCATTTGTCAAGCGACTTCAGTCGGACAAGCTCACTCCCAAGTCGGATAAGTGTATTTTCGTGGGGTATCTGAGGGAAACCTTGGGGTACTACTTCTACAACCGGGAAGAGGGCAAAGTGTTTGTCGCTCGGAATGGTGTCTTTCTTGAGAAAGAGTTTCTCAGTCGGGAAGTCTGTGGGAGCTCGGTGCAACTCGAAGAAATTCGAGAAGAACCAGCTAGGGGCGAGTCGGAAATGGCCTTGGAGGCTGAGCCGGTCGTGGTACCTACACCGGTTACAGCACCTGAACCTCGAAGATCTGCCAGATTACAGAGTGCTCGAGATGTTTTACTGTTAGACAGTAATGAGCCGGCAACTTATTCGGAAGCGATGGTGGGATATGATTCCGAGTCATGGCTTGGAGCCATGAGATCCGAGTTAAAGTCCATGGATGAAAACCAAGTTTGGAATTTGGTTGATCTGCCTGACGGTGCAAGACCCGTCGAGTGCAAATGGGTCTTTAAGAAGAAAATTGATATGGATGGAAATATTTCCGTCTATAAAGCACGACTTGTCGCGAAGGGGTTCCGACAAGTTCAAGGAGTTGACTACGACGAGACCTTCTCGCCCGTAGCGATGCTAAAATCAATTCGGATCATGTTAGCCACAGCAGCCTATTTCGACTATGAGATATGGCAGATGGATGTCAAGACAGCCTTCCTTAATGGAAATTTAACTAAGGACGTGTATATGATACAGCCCGAAGGTTTTGTCGATCCAGCTAATGCTGACAGGGTATGCAAACTTCAGAAATCCATTTATGGGTTGAAGCAAGCATCTCGGAGTTGGAACATTCGCTTTGATGAGGTAGTCAAATCGTTTGGCTTCATCAAGAGTGATCATGATTCTTGTTTATACAAGAAATTTAGTGGGAGCAAAGTAAACTTTCTAATCTTATATGTGGATGACATATTACTGATTGGAAATGATGTCATGATGTTGCAAGAAACCAAAGAGTAATTGGAAAGGAGTTTCTCAATGAAGGATTTGGGTGAGGCGACTTACATATTAGGAATCAGGATCTATAGAGATAGATCAAGGCGGCTCATTGGATTGAGTCAGAGTACTTATATGGACAAGGTTTTGAAGAAATTCAAAATGGAAGAGTCCAAGAAGGGATTCTTACCGATGTCCCATGGCATAAAACTTAGCAAGACTCAGTGTCCTTCGACAACTGATGAGCGAAGTCGGATGAGTGCGATCCCGTATGCTTCGGCAATCGGATCCATCATGTATGCCATGATTTGTACTAGGCCAGATGTTTCCTATGCTCTGAGTGTTACGAGCAGATACCAGGCTGACCCTGGCGAAGCCCACTGGGCAGCGGTTAAAAACATCCTTAAGTACTTGAGAAATATTAAGGAAATGTTCCTAGTTTATGGAGGTGATGAGGAATTCAGTGTAAAGGGTTACACGGATGCGAGTTATCTTACCGACTCAGATGATTCTCGTTCGCAATCTGGATACGTGTTCGTGATGAACGGAGGGGCTGTGAGCTGGAAGAGTTCCAAGCAAGATACGGTGTCTGCATCTACAACAGAGGCTGAGTATATTGCTGCCTCAGAGGCGGCAAAGGAAGCTGTTTGGATCAGGAACCTCCTGATTGATCTTGGTGTGGTTCAGGGCGCGTCCAATCCTTTGGACGTATATTGTGACAACAATGGTGCTATCGCACAGGCCAAGGAACCTAGACAACACCAGAAGAACAAACATATACTCATGCGGTACCACCTCATTCGCCAGTTTGTCGAACAAGGTGATATCAAGTTATGCAAAGTACACACGGATGCAAACATTGCAGATCCGTTGACAAAGGCGCTACCACAGCCTAAGCATGAGGCGCACACGAGAGGTATGGGCATTAGATGCCTAGGCATATGATGCCAGGATGATTGACTCTAGTGCAAGTGGGAGACTGTTGGGAATATGCCCTAGAGGCAATCATGTATGATGTAATTCCCACTGTATTCATAAAGTTATTAAGTTGTCCTTGTTTTGAACATCTGATATATGTCATTGAATATGTGATTCGATTGTGGAACTATATATTCATGTTGTTCATACTAGATTGTCCTTGGTCATTTAGGTTGTGCTGGACACACACCCTAGACTAATGTGAGTGTTGGCTGATGACACGGTTCCACTTGTCATGGGCATGGTGATGCCATTCCAACGTTCACGGACTTGGCTAAAGAGTTTAGCAAGTCGGAGTGACCCACATTGAGATGCAACGATCAAGTCGTCATTTGCATGTCTCAATCAATGTAATCCTTAGACCTGAGGTTGTCCGAGTTGTTGATCACCGACTTGGGTTCTGTCAAACGTTGTTCTGTGACAAGGCAACTATAAAGGCAGAGTTCGGGTCGAATGAGAAGCAAGCTGCGTGATGTGGATAATCAAGATGGGATTTTGCCCCCCGAATGGAGAGATATTCTCTGGGCCCTCTCGAGTGATATGATTCAGGAAGCATGGCCATGCGCGACTCAGTTAAGTGTTAATTGTGTCGGTTGACTAAGAGTTAGTCAGATGAATCACATGTCACAGATCGAGAAGAGAGTTGAGCTATTTAAGGGATGACGATAAATCGCCTATAGCTCGACAAGGTATATCGTGAGGCAAAAGGGACTAAGATGAATATCACATTGAAAGGTATGTCGTCATGACTCAATGGTACTTGGGAGTCGGCACGTTCTGCTAGGAGCCGCTACCGATTGATCGATTGGGAGTTGGACTCCAATCGTGTCCAAGTCGCCATGAGCCTGCAGGGTCGCACACTTAAGAGCGGGAGCAAGTATTGGTTGGGTTGGACCCGAACCAGAAATGGACTGGTTTTGTGAGTCGGACTCACAGAGGGAATGGGCCACAAGTGTTGTGAAGCCTATTTCCATACACTATATAAAGAGGGGCGCAGGTTGCCCAGCGGGCACGTTAGTCCACTCCCATGCGTTGGGAACCCTAGCCCCACTCAGTCCAGCCGTGGCACCAGACCTAGCAGTCTGCCGTCGGAGCTCCTCCTCGTACGTGTGGATACCGGCAGAGGTGTTGTACGTTCAGCACTTCGATGTTCGAGGGATCGGATCGGCTGGATCGGATCGTGGACTGCACTGTCCCGACGCGCTTCATCGATAATCCGCAACCGCGCGTCTAGTGGTAATCATCGTGGCCTTCTATCTCGGCTAGATCTTGGAAGCATCGCGTAGGAAAAAAATTTATTTATCTCTACGCGTCCCAACATATTTTTGGTGCCCCCGGCACATTACATTGTATGCCGACGGCCCCGATAAAATGATGTCGGCATATATTTGGCCTTTGGGAACTGAACTTTTTACTGTAGTGATTCGGAAAGGTTTTTTACCCCGATAAACATGCGTTGCCACTTTGTTTGATGATTTAGTACGACACACTCTGAGATTTGAGAAATCATATTTCTCACTTTGAGATTTGGGATGGTTTATCGATCTTATTTGAACGATCCACCAAACGTCACACCGTAACAGGGTGCTTTGATGTCATCAAACGTCACACCGTAACAGGGTGACTATAAAGGTTCTGTTAGGTATTCAGAAAGTATTAGTTGAGGATCATGGATCGAGAGTGGGATTTGTCCATCCAAATGACAGAGAGATATACTCTGGGCCCTCTCGGTGATATCACACCGACACCGCTTGCAAGCACGTGATATGATCACAAGGATGTCATATCATGGAAACGAGAAAAGAGTACTTGTCAGGTAACGAGATTGAACAAGGTATGGTTGATACCAATGATCGAATCTCGGACAAGTAAAATATTGCGAGACAAAGGGAATAGTTCACGATGTTGATGATTCACACGATCACGAGAGTCATTGTTGAATATATAGGAGTCATCACGGATCTCCAGATCCCGTTGTTGATTATTGACCGGAGAGGATTCGCGACCATGTCTATCTTATTCGCGAACCGTAGAATGACACACTTAAGGTTCGATGATGCATTGGAGAGGATACGGAATAACCGAGAATGTTTTGAGCAGCACCGAAATTGTTTCGGGGAAAATTGAAATAGTTCAAGAGGTTTTTCTTTGAATGGTTGTAATAGAATTAACAAATGATTCGAGGTGCTATATGCAAATGTTTGTTAATAGAATTAACAAATGCTGAAATAAAGAAATAAGGATGTTTTATTTATTTATTAAAGAAAAACTCTTGGATTTTCTAAGTGGAAAATAAAGGAAGGATGAGTAGATGTGAGTGGAGTGTCCACTCACATGATGAGGGAAGAGGTGGGGCACTTCCATGGGCTGGCCGCAGCCCCCTTGGGCTGCCTCCGCCCTCTCCTATAAATAGAGGGCATGAGCTCCCTCTCTCACACACACTTGCCCACCTCACTCCCTCTCCACCCGCTGCTCCATTCCATGGTCTCCGGCTTGGCGAAGCCCTGACCGTGGGATTCTTCACCACCACCACGCCGTCGTGCTGCTGGAGTTTCGAGGGATCCTATACTTCTGCCTCCCCGCTGGATCGAGAGAACGGATGTCGTCATCAAACATACGTGTGACCGATCACGGAGGCACCGCCGGATTGCGGTGCACATCTTCTCCTCTCGGGATCGGTGTGAGTACGACTACGCCAACAACGAGATTTGATCTCGTAATGCTTTGTGTCTTTGAGGGTATGTTCTTCTTAAGACTCTCTCTTTGCCCATTGCACTTCGTCTCCTAGATTAGATCTTGGCCTTTCGGGTGTCTCTCGCGTAGGAAATTTTTTGTTTTCTATGCAACAACCCCTACACCCACACCATGGGGTGGCGCCCCCCTCCCCCCGCCTTGGCCACGCCGGGGGGTGGTGTGGAGCCCCCAGTGCTCCACCGCCTTTGCCCTTTCGCCTAATTAATCCCCTCCGAAGGAAAACCGTAGGCACCTGATCAAATATCCCTGAAAAGTTCCACAACCGCCGTCGTCGTCAACCCTAGATCAGGGGGTTCTGAAGGTGTGTCCCGGCAACCTGCCGGAAAGGAGATCATCACCGGAGGCCTCATCACCATGCCTGCCCTCCGGAGTGATGCGTGAGTAGTTCATCCTTGGACTACGGATCCATAGCAGTAGCTAGATGGTTGTCTTCTCCTCCTATGCCTGAATGTTTAGATCTCGTGAGCTGCCTAACATGATCGAGATTGTTCTTATGTAACTATATGTGATGTGTTTGCTAGGATCCGATGAATATTGAACTTATGCCAAGTTGATTATAGTCTGTATTGCTTATGTTATTTGTTATCTTGCATGTTTTCCGTTGCTAGTGGTTGCTTTGGCCAAGTAGTTGCTAGTGACTCGAAGAGAGAGTATTTATGCTCGATAGTGGGTGCATGCCTCCTTTTCGCCTGTGCTCGAGTGACAGAAACGTGACGGGGGAGGATGTGCTGTTTCCACTAGGGAGAAAACAACGGTGTGAGTGCCCGCGTGTACAATCATTGCTTACATTACACACATTGCTTAATGCGATTATCTGTTGCTTGCAACTTAATACCTAAGGGGATTTGGATGATAACCTGAGGATGGATTATTAGTCATAGATGCAGTTGGATTACGGTCTATGTATATTGTTGTAACGGGCGCACTAAATATCATATTAATCATCATGTCATCAATGTGCACTACGGTGCAACCTCTATTTGTCAATTGGCTAGCTGTACTTTGTTCATCCAGCATGTTATCTTTTATGGAGAGACACCACTAGTGAACCTATGAACCCCGGTCCATTTTCCTACACTGTTAAAAAAATCTCTACAATTTCCTATTTTCTTTACTTACTGCAAGTATACACCATTTTCCACACTATATGTCTAATCTTTTTTTTTTCAGCAAGACCGGTGAGATTGACAACCTCACTGTACCATTGGGAAAAAGTATTTTGGTTGTGTTGTGTGCAGGTTCCGCGTTGTTGCTGACACCTGTGAGTCGCCATCATCACCGTCAGTGACATCAACCTTCCGAAGATCCTCTTTCTCCTACTGGATTGATAATCTCAGTTCTTAAATGAGGGGAAATTCATACCTCTGTGCTCATCATACCCTCCTCTTGGGGTTCCCAACATGCTTTGCCAACATCACTATGCACACAACTATTTTTTTAATTAAGAATAGAAAAAAAAAGTTATCAATCATCTTACAATTAACGGGTCACTCAAAGTGGAAACAAAGATTAGCCACTAAAAAACACAACGCTACCCATCTAATCGCCTAGCATGGAATCAAACATGAGGTGGTAAACAACACCATGGGTAATCCCTACTACCCGCTAAACACATTAGGATTTTTAGGATTGAACGACGCTCTCCCCGTCTCCAATAAGGCTACAAAATCCAAATTATGCTCTTTTATTGTCGACACCCTGCCCTAGGGGTATCCCCGCAGACCTGTCGCGCGGGCCCATGGAACCATATTTGGAAGATCATAGCCGCCCCCAACGCGGAAAGGTACGTATCACCCAGTGTTTTTCTCATGGAGGCATCCCTCCCCGAAAAGAAGAATCCTACCTGGTAGCCTCTGGACCTGTCGCTCCCAAAAATGGGAGCTGGCACTTAGCCAGAATCGGCGGGTTACATGGCAAAGGCGGTTGATGGACAGTCGAGCTGTCCCCACCCCCGTCCTTCACCGTTTCAACCTCACCAGCCCGGTGGCTTGGCACATCCATGCATGAGGACAGCTGTTGGTGACCCCTTGATATAAAAATGGAGGGCCGAGTCCCCCCCCCCCCCTTTCAGAGAGCGCGAAGGAATTCAGTTGACTTGGAGGGAGGAGCACCCTTCTCTGTATCCACATCCACCCACCATCAGTACCAGATCAGACAAGCACGACGAAGGGACTTACATCTTCGGATGGCATGAACCTGGGCAAATATTGTGTGCTTGCGTCCCGTTGTTCGAGCCGTGTCCATCAACCTGGTAGCAGCGATGCAAAAATCTCACCCGCTCACTGCCGAACAATTCTAGGGAGCAGAGCCGAGCTCCTCCAATGTCCATCTTCCGATACGCGACATCTGCCGTGCCAGGTAGTGGGGCGCGTGACTCTCTGCATCGAGCCTTCAGATAATCTACCAGTATGGCAGGTATGCCGTCCGCAATGAGGTTAGTGAGGGCACAGAGCACGCCAGCCGCCGTAGATCCACCTTCTGCGCATACATGGTCGCAAGCGCGTGCTGCAGGTGTAGGGGCGACAGGCGGGGCTCGCTTAGAAGAAGGCGCTACAGGGCCGACTCGAGGGCACCAATCTGCTCCAGCACCGCGACCTCCGATCGATTGGCAGCGGGCTTGGCCGGAGGCTCCTCCCCAACACAGGCAGAACACCTCTGGATAGTAGCCAGCGGCTGGAGGTGCTGCTGTGAATGGCGGTGGCCCCGATGGTGGGCCCACAGGGGACGACTCCAAAGCCGAGCTGATCCACAGTAGCTGGACTGATGCCAACCATTCCTACTCCTCTGATCGTTTCATCACGAAGAACTGAAGACCTCCAACTATGTCTCTCGAGTCAGAAGTTGGGTGGATGCAGTGCGGCAGTTGCTTGTGACTAGCGTTTCACACTCAGATGATGAGCTCTTTTATGATACCCTGCAATGAATACACCCCGTCTATCTCTGTAAATCTAACGATGCGTACATCTATACTGTTAGAATCAGGCCAGCGATAGGCCAGCAGTATGACCAACACTGCTCGCTCATTTTGAGTAGTCATCATTCAATAATTTCGCTCGTCCCCACTTTGCGTCTGTTGCTCCGGTAGTCGGCGTTGCACGTCCGTCCGTAGCCTCCATATACTACTCCGTGCCGCCGGACGATTTGGATGTCCCCAGAATCCTCAGCCGTGCCTCAGCCTGATTGCTGGATACTTTTTTCAAGAATCATACAAAAAAATTATGAATTTTAACAATTGTATATGCTACTAAAATTTGTGGGCAGATTTCCTTCCGGTTGACGTAAGCTTGGCAATGGAGTTTCTCCATGTTTCTGTTTTTTCTAAGCAGCATGTCTATCGATGGATCAGGAATCCAGGAAGGATCACTAGCTTTGTAGGTTCATTTGTTCTCGTGCGTGCCGCGTGCGAGGGTGACGAGCGCCTAGGCAGAAGGTACGGATACACGGCGTAGGGAGCATGAGACCGGCTTGGACAACGGCAACAAGATGGACGGCAGGAGCATGCCTCTAGAGAGGGACACAACAGCAGGGTCGGCAACGGCGGCCAAGGCAACAGCCGGAAGTAGCAAATCTTTATCAGTTTTAGAAGGGGAAGTATCTAAACCGCTTCAAAGAAATCAACGGTTGGACGGTTTGTATACTGCTCCCTGCCCCCTAGCAGTATAGGGTACCTAAAAAAGCTCCAGATGATATGTTGCATATACGTGTATTGGCTTTACAAACGGCCGCGACCAAATTATTTTGGTCGAATTTTAAGTTGTAACGTGCAAGGAAATATTTGCAGTTCTCCAGCATACTGCCGGTATAATACTGATAAATGCCAAGAAAAGGCTAGGACATACATGAGAAAAGGCCTACAAGTTTAGTATGTTAATAAAAAGAAGTAGGGTATACAAAGGGATACAAAACTATTCTAGAATAGACAAATGTTCTAGATAAAAAGAATGAGACCTCTCCGCTGAATTTAATAGGAGACACCAAAAGTTGGTTACGAATGCCCGACGTGAAAAGATGATAAAGAGACGGGGAGCTGAAGTGGAGAAAGATGGTAAAAATAAAATAAATAAATGAGGGATGCCAATACAAAGAGTACGACAAGTCCACCGACACTAGCACATAGTTATCATCTTACATGTCACAAGCCGTGAACAAATTAAACATAGTGCCAAACAAACAAAAAAAGTTCGGCTGATGGAACGAAGTAGGAGTAGACCCACCAGCAACACCACCGTTTCAAAACGGGGTCTCGGGAGTAGAGCTAGCAATAGTAGAGCCACCAGGAGAAGAACCACCACTGATACGTCATAAACGTATCCTTAATTTCTGATATTCCATGTTGTTTTTATGCCATATGCTACATGTTTTCCTTATACTTTATCTCATTTTTATCGATTTTCTAGGACTAACCTATTGACAAAATGTCAGAGAGCCAGTTCTTGTTTTCACTAGTGGAAACAACACCTTTCGTCCAGGGCTAGAAAAGGCATTAGTCTCGGTTGCATCAAAATTCCGGACAAATGCTATGCATTGATCCCGATTTGTGCGCCCGAGGCAGCAGAAATCGCCTGAGGGCATTGGTCTCGGTTCGTTAGCAGACATTTGTCCCGGTTTGTGGCATGAACCGGGACCAATGCCTCGCCACAGGCCACATGGCACGCGCAAGGGCATTGGTCCCGGTTCATGCCACAAACCGGGACCAATGCCCCCCTTCCCCTACATATACTGCCTCCCAGCCCCCTTCCCTCTGTTTTTTTTGCTTGGAGGAGTTAGAGAGGTGGGTACTAGTGTGTGTTATTTTACTATGTACACGAGGTGCTCGACGAAATATCCGAGCCACACATTAGCTCACACAAAATGGTATCTTCGACCGAGGTTAGCAAACTTATCTTTTTCATCTGTAATTGATACATAAAAAAGTTATATTTGTCGATGTACTGTGGTCATTTCTCTATTGAAGATGTTATTGTAATGTTTTTTGATAAACTTAATTATACGATGCAGATGGATGCACGGCAGCGATGGATGTACGGTGACCGACGCACTTCCGAGTATATGGCAGGCCTGAATGCATTTCTCGATGGCTTTATGTGTTGCCCATGTGTTGATTGTCGGAATGTCAGGGAGCACTCTTCCTCGAGAGTCCTTCACGGCCACCTACTTCGGAGAGGTTTCATGTCCAGCTATAATTGCTGGACCAAGCATGGAGAAACAGGGGTTGTGATGGAAGACAATGAAGAAGAAGAAGATCCTTTGTTCCCTGAATACGGTGATACTGCAATGGAAGACAATGCAGAAGAAGGAGGTGATCAAGAACGGGCATTAGAAGAGCCCGATGATGATTTTGCCCGAGTTATTGCTGATGCAAGGGAAGACTGTGAAAGTGAATTGGAGAGTTTGAAGCTGGACAACATGTTACAGGATCATGAAAAGTTGTTGTACCCAAATTGCGAAGATGGCAGCACAAAGCTCGGTACCACACTGGAGTTGCTGAAATGGAAGGCACAGAACGGTGTGACTGACAAGACATTTGAGAGTTTACTTCAAATAATGAAGCTGAAGCTTCCAAAGGATAACGAATTGCCTGAGAGTATGTACGAAGCAAAGAAAGCTCTCCGCCCTCTAGGATTAGATGTGCAGAAGATACATGCATGCATTAATGACTGCATCCTCTATCGCGGTGAGAAGTACGATAATTTGGATGAATGTCTGGTATGCACTGCACTGCGGTATAAGATCAGAGCAGATGACCCTGGTGATGTTGACGGCGAGCCCCCCGTAAGAGGGTTCCTGCAAAGGTGATGTGGTATGCTCCTATAATACCACTATTGAAACGTCTGTTTAGAAACAAAGAGCATGCTATGTTGTTGCGATGGCACAAAGAAGAACGTAAGAAAGACGGAAAGTTGAGACAACCCATCGATGGATCGCAGTGGAGAAAGATCGAGAGAGACTTCCCGGACTTTACACGTACGAGAGGCAAGAAACTTATGGTTTGGTCTAAGTACAGATGGCTTTAATCCTTTTGGGGAGCAGAGCTCCAGCCATAGCACCTGGCCCGTGACTCTATGTATGTACAACCTTCCTCCTTGGTTGTGCATGAAGCGCAAGTTCATTATGATGCCAGTTCTCATCCAAGGCCCGAGGCAACCTGGCAACGATATTGATGTGTATCTAAGGCCATTAGTGGAAGAACTCTTACAATTGTGGGGCAAACCAGGTGTATGTGTGTGGGATGAGAACGAACAAAAGCCATTTGACCTACGGGCGTTGCTTTTCGTAACCATCAATGATTGGCCTGCTCTTCGTAACATTTCCGGACATACAAACAAGGGATACAATGCATGCACACACTGTTTAGATAAGACTGACAGTGTTTATTTGGATAAATGTAAAAAGGTTGTATACCTGAGGCATCGTAGATTTCTTCCGATCAAGCATCACGTAAGAAAGAAAGGAGGGAAGCATTTTAGAGGTGAGGCAGATACCCGGAAGAAGCCTGACCTCCGTTGTGGTAATGATTTATTCGATATGGTCAAGGATCTAAAAGTAATCTTTGGGAAGGGTGATGGCAGCCAACCTGTTCCGAACGGCCCTGATAAGCGCACACCCATGTGGAAGAAGAAATCTATATTTTGGGAGCTACCCTATTGGAAAGTTCTAGAGGTCCGCTCTTCAATCGACGTGATGCACGTGACAAAGAATCTCTGCGTCAACCTGCTATGCTTCCTGGGCGTGTATGGGAAGTCAAAAGATACGCCAGAAGCACGGGAGGACCAGCAACGTATGAATGACCCAAGCAACAAGCACACGGATACAAGGCGCCATTACTTAAGCAGCTACGCTCTTACTAAAGCAGAGAAGGAAATATTTTTTGAAGTCCTTTACAGTATCAAGGTTCCGTATGGCTTCTCGTCGAATATAAAGGGGATAATAAACATGGCAGAGAAAAAAATTACAAAACCTGAAGTCTCATGACTGCCACGTGATTATGACGCAGTTGCTTCCGATTGCATTGAGGGGGCTTCTACCGGAAAATGTTCGAGTACCCATTGTGAAGCTATGTGCATTCCTCAACGCAATATCTTAGAAGGTAATCGATCAAGAAATTCTGGCAAGATTACAGAGGGATGTGGTCCAGTGTCTTGTTAGTTTTGAGTTGGTGTTCCCACCATCCTTCTTCAACATTATGACTCATCTCCTGGTTCACCTATGTGACGAGATTCATATTCTCGGTCCGATATTTCTACACAATATGTTCGCCTTTGAGAGGTTCAAGGGAGTCTTGAAGAAATATGTTCATAACCGTGCTAGGCCAGAAGGAAGCATCTCGAAGGGCTATGGAACAGAGGAGGTCATTGGGTTCTGTGTTGACTTTATTCCTGACCTTAAGACGATTGGTGTTCCTGAATCGCGACATGAGGGGAGACTGAGGGGAAAAGGAACGCTGGGAAAGAAAACAATGATACCCAGGGACTGGCATTCTTTCACTAAAGCACACTACACAGTTCTACAAAATTCCATCTTCGTGGCTCCGTATCTCGAGGAACACAAGAGTATTGTACGCTCCACACACCCGGGGAAGGATGACTCATGGATTAAACGCAAACACATGGAGACTTTCGGAAGTTGGTTGCAAACACATCTTATAAATGACACCACTATTGAAGATCAGCTGTACATGTTGGATGGATCACCATCTTCGACTATTGGGAGTTTTCAAGGGTACGAGATAAATGGGAATACATTTTACACGATCGCCCAAGATAAGAAAAGCACCAACCAAAACAGTGGTGTACGCTTTGATACAACAAACGAGAATGGAAAAAATGACACATACTATGGTTACATAGAAGAGATATGGGAACTTGACTATGGACCTTCCTTTAAGGTCCCTTTGTTCAAGTGCAAATGGGTCAACCTGAATGGAGAAGGAGTAAAGGTAGACCCGCTTTACGGAATGACAACAGTGGATCTCAACAATATTGGTTACAATGACGAACCATTCGTCCTAGCCAATGATGTGGGTCAGGTCTTCTATGTGAAGGACATGTCCTCCAGAACGAAAAAAGAAAAAAATAAGCAAACAAATACATCATACGATGAGTCGAAGCGTCACATAGTTCTTTCAGGAAAAAGAAACATCGTGGGAATCGAGGACAAGACAGACATGTCAGAAGATTATAATAAGTTTGTTGAAATTCCACCCTTCACAGTGAAAGCTGACCCAACCATCCCGTTAAATAATGAAGATGCTCCATGGTTACAGCCGAAGCGATCATAAGTAAGGGAGTAGGCTTAATGGACCATCTCTACACGAAGAAAATTCAGAAGACTAGATAGGGATGTTGTTGGTGATGTGTAATAATAAACGTGGAATACATGATCATAGTTCTGCTGAAAAAGGATTCACAGAAACTTGTTATCTCCTTCTAACATTCTAGGGTTTCGGTTTGAAACGACGGTGCACACAAACATGCATCTTGGAAGCACGGACAATGTTGACGAAGGAGTTGTGACGCATGGCGCGGGAGTTGTGACGCGTGGCGTGGGAGTTGTGACGCGTGGCCAGGAGGGCGTGGTATAAACTGCCGCGCCTTGAGCGTCTTCTCCTCTCCACGCGCCCACTCCTCTCCACGCACCGTCGCGCCGCCACCATGCCTCCGAGTAGTAACAGCACCACCGGCTTCCGCGGCGTCCAAGCACGGCAGAACGGAATGTTCAGCACGGATATCCGTTGGGGGGACGACCGCATTCCCCTCGGCTCCTTTGCGACGGCGGCGGAGGCCGCCCGCGCCTGGGACGCGGCGGCCTGGCGCCTCAACCGCCCGCGGTCGCTGATGAACTTCAACGACTGCCACACCCTCTGGGAAGTGGAGGCCAGGGCGCCGAAGCCGCAGATCATCACTGCCGCCGACCACCTCCACCTCCGCCACCGCGCGTTTCAGGGCCTGGTCGACGCCAGGGACGACCGCGTCGTCCGCGAGTATTACCGGAACAATCCGGGGTGGAGAGCGCCGACGAGGAGCTCTGGCAGACCCGTGTGGCTGAGCGCGCGGAGCGCCGCCTCGAACGCCACCTCACGTTAGATGCCGCTCGGGAGGCGAGGACGAAGGCGCTGCAAGAGCTCCGTCGGGCCGACCACGTCGGCGAAGTCTGGGCCTCCGACGATCCGAGGTGGAGGCCTATCTCGGACATACCATCATGCACCTCCGACAATGACGACGAGGTCACCGACGAGTTCCCCGATGACGACGACGAGGAGTAGTGTTCGTCTGTTTTCTGTTTTTAATAAAAGAATTTGTATTCCGGCCAACTACGGCGCGCTAGCGCGTCTGTTTTCTGTTTTTAATAAAAGAATTTGTCGCACCAGCGCTCGCGCCCATATTGCACACAAACATGCATCTTGGATAGATAAAAAATGCAGTACATAATGGCAAGAGTGGATCTAAACCTAAACGGAGAGCATAGATCTACATAATGGCAAGAATGGATCTGATCTGCTAGTCATACTCCTGCCTAGGCCTATAGTACTCCGACTCGTAGTCGTCGTAGTCGCCGCTGTCATTATCACTATCGTCGGACGGTGTTGTGGACTCCCTCGGAGGATCACGACGCCAGGACTAGGCGTGAGGTTAGCGCAGGCGGGGGTTATCGTCGGCCCTGATGTAGTTCATGATGCTCTAAAGAGTGCGTCCGCGGCCCCACCACAGCTGACGACCGGCCTCGTTGTAGTTCGAAGGAGGCGGGCCGTTCTCCTCGTACCTAGCGAGGGCACTCTCACGCCGATTAATGAAGAAGGCGTTCCAAGTAGGGCGGTAGTCAGGATTCCAACTGGGATTCCTCCGCTGCTCCGGCGTGAGCTCGTGGTAGTAGTGGTTCGTGATGGCCGCCCGACGCGCCACACCTTGAGGAAGAGGAGGGACCGGCACTCCTCCGGCGCTCAGCATCCAACCGGCGGGAACGCTGTAGCCGGGCGGGCAGGGGTAGTTCGAGGCGGAAAGTGCCTCCGCCTGGAGGAAGGTTAGAGTGGGTACGGTAGAAGCCATGAGAGAGTGGTGAGTTTATATGTGTTTATGCCAATGGTGGCAATGCATACATATATATAGTGAGAAGAAACATACCCTTTAGTCCCGTACTGTTTTACCAACCGGGACGAAATGGTTCGGGTTTCGTTGGGAAACGGATTGTCCCTTTAGTCCCGGCCTGTTTTACCAACCGGGACTAAATGGTTAGGGTTTCGTTGGGACCAATCAGAAAGAATCACATGGATCGTGTGTTTCTTTCAAGCGGTTGTGAGTCGTTGGATCAGGGGTGTGTTTCTTTTGAGCTGTTGTGAGCCGTTCGATCAGGGGTACGGTGTGTTTCCTTCGAGCGTTTGTGAGCCGTTGGATCAGGGGTGTTTCTTAACCGTTGGATCGAAACCCTAGCAGAACACTTTGTGAGCCAGAGGACCCTATATGTAGCACACCTTCATACATCAGTCAGTTCATCGAGAAAATACAAATCATCCGGATTCGCCAGCATACGTCCTAACGTGCATTTGGTATGCATATATGCACTCAGTAGCCACGGTTGGGCTGTATGCTGGCGATACCGATTGTTTTGTTCTAAACCCCCCTTTAAGGTTTGACAAAAGGTTTGATACATCATTCAGTTCATCGACCGAATACAAATCATCCGGATTCGCTATCATACGTTCGATCGTTCTTTTGATATGCATATATGCACTCAATAGCGACGGTCGGGCTGCATGATGGCGATACCGATTGTTTTGTTCTACATCCCCCCTTGAAGGTTTGACAAAAGGTTTGATACATCATTCAGTTCATCGACCGAATACAAATCATCCGGATTCGCCATCATACGTCCGACCGTTCTTTTGATATGCACATATGCACTCAATAGCCACGGTCGGGCTGTATGATGGCAATACCGATTGTTTTGTTCTACATACCCCCTTGAAAGTTTGACAAAAGGTTTGATACTACGTATATATAATTTAGTTTTATTCATCAGAGATATTTTAATTTGAGTTATGAGTACTAAAAGTGTGTTGATTCATTCTAAAATAGAGTGTTGCCCCTACCAGTGAGGTTATATATCAGAAGAAGAAAAAACAGATAAGGCCCAAAAGAGAAAAATAAAAAAAGAAAGAGGCAAGAGAGAGAAAATAAAGAGAGAGGGGGCAGCACTACTATCATTTATTCAACACGTGTGCTTTGTTTAGCATCATTACTTCAGTTTGGAGAGATTTTTCATATTATGGCTTGCATAACTATGTGGGGAACTTACATTATAGAACTTGGCTTGTATATTCCAATGATGAGCCTCCTCAAAAGAGCTCTAGGTCTTCATGAGCAAGCAGGTTGGATGCACCCCCACTAGTTCCATTGGAGACCTTTCATACACTTATAGCTCTACGTGCATCCGTTGTGTGAGAATCACTATTCCTTGCATAACTTCGATTACAAGACTTCCTCTTGTCTAATGATCACTTTCAGTTGTGTGAGACTTTCTTCCATTGACCATCCAAACCCCCCATAATTTTATTTTAGCCACAACATCGTGGTGCCAAGGAACCAATACAGAACGCTTGATTGTTTTAAGTACACAGTTATTTGCATGATTTTCCTATATGCATATTGTTGTCACTTGACTTGATCCTAACAGGAGTTCTTGTGAGAGTTTGATACTTTGGATGATTATATTGTTGTTCTTGAAGCTTAAATCATCTCTAATATACTTTGCACAGTGGATTGTCTTTTAGTATTGATTCATTGAAAAGTTTTACTTTGTTATTCCTAATGGTTTATACATTATTCTTTGGTATCAACTATAAACCACGGCCTTTATTCATTTGATCCTATTTTACATGCTTTACATTACTATGATGATCAAGTTTATGTTGGTAGCATGTCACCTCAGAAATTATGTGTTTTTATCGTTTACCTACTCGAGGACTAGTAGGAACTAAGCTTGGGGATGTTGATACGTCATAAGCGTATCCTTAATTTCTGAAGTTCCATGTTGTTTTCATGCCATATGCAACATGTTTTCCTTACACTCTATGTCATTTTTATCGATTTCCCGGGACTAACCTATTGACAAGATGCCACAGAGCCCGTTCTTGTTTCCAGCTGTTTTTAGTTTCAAAAAAGTTGTTCTGGAAATATTCTCGGAATTGGATATTCAAAAGCCAGATGTCTTAGATGTCCCGGAGGGTCAAGGAAGTCCTGAAGAGACCCAGAGGGGGGCCACAGGGTGGCCACACCATGGGGTGGTGCGGGTCCCCCCTCGCCACTCCACCAAGTGGTGTAGGCCCCCTGGGCACCCCCCGACATCGCCCTTTCGCCTATTTATTCCCCCGAGGCATAAACCCTAAATGAATCAGCCTTTTTCCACGAAAAGTTCCATAGCTCCGCCTTCGCCACCAACATGTTTTGGGAGACAGAAATCTCTGTTCCGGCACCCTGCTGTACGGGGAAGTGCCCCCGAAGCCATCTCCATCGACTCCACCGCCATCTTCATCGTCGTTGATGTCTCCTATGATGAGGAGTAGTTATTTCCTGGGGCTGAGGGCTCTATCGGTAGCTATGTGTTTCATCTCTCTCTCCCATGGTGTGATCTTTATGTGATCATGAGCTTTGTAATCTAGTTGAATAAGTAGATGCTACACTTCATCTGTTATGCTACTCAAGTGGTTTTGTTATGAGATCTCCGTGGACACTTTGATCACGATGTAAAGATAACAGTGTGTGAACCGTGTGGTTTAGCATGATATTTATATCTTGTGTTGGATGACCCAATGAAATTGTCGCATTTGTTTAGTACCTTCTAGGGCACTCATAGTGACAGCGTGGGGTTAACTAGACATGGGAATACAAACTTGAGGAGTGCTGTTACAGCCCTACGCAATGAATTGGTGTTTGTTATTCAACCGGAGAGTGGTTCGGAGTAGCATAGTGAAGAGACATATTTATGCATTCAATTATGATATCATTGTTGAGAGTGTCCACTTGTGAAAGTAGGATCCCTAGGCCTTGTTTCTAAGCATTGAAACACCGTTTACAATCAGTTCTGCTACATGTTTGCTTGCTGCAATTTTTATGTTAGATTGCTATTATCACTTATAAACATCCATATTACTTGAATTCACTCTCTCTTCGCCGAACTAGTGCACCTATACAACTGAAAATTGTATTAGGTGTGTTGGGGACACAAGAGACTTCTTGTATCGTAATTGCAGGGTTGCTTGAGAGGGATACCTTTGACCCCTTCCTCCCCGAGTTCGATAAACCTTGGGTGATCCATTTAAGGGAAATTTTCTGCTATTCTACAAACCTCTACACTTGGTGGCCCAACACTGTCTACAAGAATAGAATCGTGCGTAGACATCAGCCACCATAGAAAGCGTTGGATCCAACTAATCCATACATGTTCGAGCAACACATAGTAAGGAGCAAGCTGAAACATGTAATGAGATTGAGTAATCTGCGAAGAGTTGACTAACCGGAGTCGATGTGCCACGTGCCAATAATTCTTGAAACTTTGAAAAATTTGGTACTGGTTGTGGTGGTGGTAGCGCGGGTCCAAACTGCGGCATTAGAGAACCATTAGCAATGTACTCACTTAACGCATGCGAGTTAGTTTGGAAGCGATGATGTCATGTTGTGTTAAAAGTGGTGTGATACGTCATCAACGTATCCTTAATTTCTGATGTTCCATGTTGTTTTCTTATTGTTTCCCACATGTTTGCTATACACTTTATGTCATTTTTATCGGACTAACCTATTGACAAGATGCCACAGAGCCAGTTCCCTGTTTTCTGATGTTTTTAGTTTCAGAAAAGTTGTTCTCGAAATATTCTCGGAATCGGATAGTTCGAAGCCCGGAAGTCTTAGAATTCCCGAAGGTTCCATGGAGTCCCGAAGAGACCCGGAGGAGGCCTCAGGGGGCCCACACCATAGGGCGGCACCCCCCCTTGGCCGCGTCGGGGGGTGGTGTGGGGCCCCCAGGCCTCCACCGCCTTTGCCCTTTTGCCTATTTAATCCCCCGATACATAAACCCTATAGAGATCCCACTTTTTCCCGAGAAACACCCGAGGTTGCCGTCACCGTCATCCCGAGATCGGGATGGTTCTGGAGCTCTCCCCGGCACCTTGCTGGAGGGGGAAATCATCACCGGAGGGGTCTACACCACCATGCCCTCCTCCAAAGTGATGCGTGAGTAGTTCATCCCTGGACTACGGGTCCATAGAATTAGCTAGATGGTTGTTCTCTCCACTTTGTACCTCATGTTTAGATCTTGTTAGCTGCCTATCATGATCAAGATCATCTTAATGCAATGCTATATGTTGTGTTTGTTGGGATGTGATGAATGTTGAATGCTATGTCTTCTGATTATCAACCTATCATGTTATCTTCATGCATATGTTATTTATGATCTTGCATGCTCTCCGTTGTTAGTAGATGCTCTGGCCAAGTAGATGCTAGTAACTCAAAGAGGGAGTATTTATGCTCGATAGTGGGTTCATGCCTCCTTTTCATCTGTGCTCGAGTGACAGAAACGTGACGTATGGAGGATGTGTTGTTGCCATTAGGGAGAAAACAACAATGCTTTGTCTAAGGATGATGTTATTGTTTACATTACACACTTTGCTTACTGCATTTATTTGTTGCTTGCAATTTAATACCCAACGTTTGTTCAGATGATATTCGAAGGGTGGATTTTAAGTCATAGATGCAGTTGGATAACGGTCTATGTATTTTGTTGTAATGCCCGCATGAATCACATAGTAATATTTATGTCTTGCATATGCACTACGGTGCAGCCTTCATTTCTTTCAATTGCCCAGCTGTAATTTGGTCACCACACATGTTATTTATCTTTCACGGAGAGACACCACTAGTGAACTGTGGACCCCGGTCCTTTTTCCTCATACTGATAAACACCTACTGCTTTCATACTGTTACTACTGCTTTCATACTGTTCTCCTACTGTTTTCCACACCATACGTTTAACCTCTTTGTGTTCAGCAAAACCGGTGAGATTGACAACCTCACTGATTCTTTGGGGGCAAAGTGATTTGATTGTGTTGTGTAGGTTCCACCTTTCTTCTGAACCGGTAGTGCGCCCTGCCATCTCAGCTTCTTCAACCTTCTGAAGTTACTCCTTCCTCCTACTGGTCGATTCAACCCTGGTTTCTTTCTGAAGGAAACTTGCTACTGTGCTCTTCATACCTTCCTCTTGGGGTCTCCCAACGAACGTGTGTATCACGCGCATCATGGTGGAAGCAAAAAAATCTCTTGGCTATACTGGTAAGAACTAACCGCCAGTTTTTCTGTCTCGTACTCCTGCTATGTTATATTAGCATTGTTGAATTCCTAGATATCTTCTTGCCATTGGTCATGAAGCCTATCGTAGGCCTCAACTTGCTAGGGCTCAATATGCAATCATGAAACTGTGAGGAGTCTGCAAAGAATTGTGAGGGATTAATAAATGGAACAGGATATTTCAATAACAACGTTCTTGATTGTGAGCCTGGAGCAATGCTATCGAACACAATCCGTTTGTTGTTCATACATTATTTATCCTTGTTGCAAGATATATGATGAAGTATAGGTTCTTAATTTAATATAGTCGCTAAATGCAGCGAGCTCAGCCAGATAAAGTAGTGAAGCTATGAAGGTTGAAGTACCTACCTAGCTACTACAACAGTATTGATTCTCATATGTCTATTCCTTTAAATCCATATTTTTTCAGTCTAATATAGTAAATAAATTCAGTTTAAAATTAAGTTTGGGTCAATATCTAGCGAGATTGTTTGCACAAACTGGTGCACAAGACCATTTATCTATTAAGCATTGTTCAACTGTACATCTTTTATAGCCAGAGATTGCAGAATGTATAATCCCACTTAATTTTTTTTTGTCATACTACCAAGTCTCTACGAGCTAATCACAAAACATGCATGTCAATAGTGTTGAAGGGCTGTATGCAGTCCAAGAAAACCGTCGGTATATATCTCATTTGCTGGCATGTCTATCCATGGATCAGGAATTCAGGAAGGATCACTAGCTTTGTAGGTTCATGCCTTCACAATCCGTTTAGATACATTTGTTCTCGTGTGTGCCACGTGCGAGAGTGACGAGCGCCTAGGCAGAAGGTACGGATACACGGCGTAGGGAGCTGATACGTCCATTTTGAATCACTATTTTATATCATAATTTACTGTTATTCATCGATATATTCCATATATAGAGATGATGCTTATGTTATTTCATATAATTTGCATGTTTTACAATTATTGGAGAATAATTTGCGGGGACCATAAATCTGTTGGAAAAAGCACCGTCAAGATACCATATTTCTAAAAATCAGAAAAAGAAGTGAAACATCGGAGAGTTCTTAGGTTGCCAGATGACGGAGCTAGCCAAGAGGGGAGCCAGAGGGGGACCACCAGGGTCCCACACCACCTGGTGGCGCCCCCCTTGGCCGCGCCGCCACGTGGTGTGTGAAAGTGCACTATTGTCAACTAGAGGGGGGTGAATAGGTTGACTACCAATTTTTCTTCTTTTCCTTTTTAGTTTGGGCTAAACAAGTAATACAAGGTTCTCTAGATGTGCATCTAGGTGAGCAACCTATGTGATACAAGATATGATACACAATGGAAGTAAAATGAAAGGTAACAAGATAAACCACAAGTGTAAACAAGGAGACAATGATATGTTTCCCGTAGTTCTTTCTCAAGAGAAGTACATCTACATTGGAGAGGTGGGGATCCACCTAGGCGCTCCTCAATAGCACGGTTGTGCACACCTTATTCTCCTTGAGCTTCTCCGGTGAGAGAGATTCTCGTTTCCACTATGAGGTCGACTTGAAGGCGTCGACCAAACCTTTACACGAGGTTGAGGACACTCCACAAGATGGATGGAGGATCTCAAACAATTTGAATCTTCTTTGCACAAGATCTACTAAGGTTTCTAGGCTTCAAGTAGGATTCTAGATCTACTAGGATGTGGTGGATGAATTTTGTAATTCCTTTGGTGGAATCACGGATCTAGGTGTCCTTTAGCTCTCCACGAAGTTATGGAGTGATTGGGTGGATGGAGAGGGAGATCTAGGAGGTTGAAGCTTGCATTAATGGCTAAGAGAGAGAGAGTATCAAAATCTTGGAATTTCAGAGGTAGGGGAAGGGATTTAAATACCCCTTCCTCAAATCTAGCCGTTGGCCACTCCCACGCTGCACCGGATGTACCGGTATTTGCACCGGTACCACTGGTGGGCTTCACAATATGGAGCCCACATGGCTCCGTTCCTTTTTAGTTGATTCTTCTGTGGCGGAGGTACCGGTGGTTCTGACGGAGGTACCGCCCATCGGTATTACCGTTGGGTTCCGCCCTGGCCTCCGCTGTGATGCACCTGAATGCGGTTTTGGCGGAACCTCCACCAGTAGAAAACCCGCACATGTAGCTCAGTTAGACAGGCGGAGGTACCGGTGGGAACACCGGAGGTTCCGCCCACCGGTACCACCGGTGGCCTCCGCTCTGGGCTCCGCCGTGAGCCACCCGAAAGGGGTTTTTGTGGAGGTACCACCGGTACCACCACCTGAACCCCCCACATAGAATTTTGCTGAGAAGCAGCAAGGGGTGCAACTACCGGTGGTTTCACCGGAACCTCCGCTGCCTGTAGAAACAGCTTACCAAACTTGTCTTTTTGAGCTCTTTACTTTTGGATAGAAGGTGTAATGCCTTTGAGAATATTATTGGGAGAATTTTGGAATTTTGATAAGTATCAAGCAAACCCTGCATATGCTCAAAATAGAGATTAGTCATTTAGTTATGTTGTCATCAATTATCAAAACGGAAGATGATCTTTCATTCTCCCCCTTTTTGGTAATTGATGACAACACAACCATTTGCATAGCTAGGTCACAATCAACATGGACGGAGCTCCCTCTAGTGATATGCTCCCTTCGTTGAATGGACTAAGCAAGAAAGATATGATGATAATGAGCAAACTTGCTAAACACAAATATTAAGGAACCCATAAATATGTTATAATTAAAGCACGAGGTTCACATGTCTTACACCATGCATAACGAGGTTCACACAATACGAATAATAAACATACGAAGTCCACAAATAACCAACTCTCTCAAGCAAACTGAATTGACAAAATAATAGCACGGATTGAGAGAGAAAAACCCCATGCAAATGCCCAACGCTCCTAAATAGATGTCTCTCCCCCTTTGGCATCAAGATACCAAAAGAGGAGATAGACCGATGTTAACGCCCCAAGGTTCACTCGAAGGAGTTGTCCATGCTAGGAGGACGGGCACGACGGCGAGAGCTAGTCACTTATTCTCCAGGTTCCTCATTAGACCATTCAATGATTTTTTTCCCTTGGAGTCCTTGGTATGTCACTTGCCCCAAGTAGTAATGCTATCTTCAACGGGAGAGTCCACGGTATCCCCTGCATCACGACGAAGCTATCTGCCTGTGCTGCCTTGTGGTGCTTGAGTTCCTGGTCATAGTGAACTTCCCACAGATGCTGCTCGACCTTCTTGTTCACACAGAACACCTTCTTGAGAGTCCGAGCCATCTATTCGAAAGCATTGTAAGAAGGAGGAGGGCGAGAGGGCCCGGCTTCTTCTTCTTCCTATTCATCAATAATGACACATACCTTGGCCTTGCCCTTGCAAGGAGCGGGAGTGGGATGCACAACCGGTTCATTGTGGTCCTTGATAAGAAGCATTTTCTCCGTGTGCGGGATCCAATTGGGGTCATCAAGGGGATCCTCCGGGAACTTGTCATCCCACACGTGCAAGATGATTTTCATGATGAATGGCCCAAAGCAAGCATTCTTCGTTTGCACAATGACATGCCACATTTCATTCCAGATATAGTCAAGCACATCAAGTTTTTGATTCATACCAGAGAGCCACTTCTCATGAGTAAGGAGAAATAGATTCTTGAGGTAACCTTGGATCTCATCAATGTTGCCCGCCTTGGGGTTGATTGTCTCGCGATAGACACGAAGCATATTGTCATAGGTGGGATAGAGGCCCTTGGTGAACCCAACGACAAACTTCATCCAATGATAGATAGGAGTGAGTTGGTCCTTGTTGATGGTAGAGCCGTTGGAAAAGTGAACTCGAAACCACTCGCTCTCATACTCGGGGCCACCACCAAAAGGGCCATGGTCCGGATAGCCACCGAGAAGAACACCCACTTCAGACCACTTGATGGTGAGCTTCTTCCCTTTTGTCATCCAAATGAGTTGACACTCGGTTTCATTGGCAAGGTGAACAGTTGCCAAGAACTCACACACAAGCCCCTCATCAAAGTCTTGTTGCACTTGCATAATGGGGCGAAGACCAAGGGCATCAACAATTTCCAAAGCTTCACCAAAGTAGTTGGGCTTCCTCATAAGAATCTCATTGTAGATCTGTGCTTGGAACATGGTATGAAATCTAGTGTCCTGCCCCCGAAACTATGGCATCAAGCGGTCTAGATCAATGGTGTAGGGGTTCTCACAGTGAGTTTCCAAAAAGACACTCTCGGACACCTGAGAAGCAGATTTCTCCTTCCGGGGAAAAGTCTTCTCCGGACCCGGGAACCTTGGTTTGTGCTTGGGTTGAGAGGGATCCAATGTTTCTTCGATCTCATCCACTCGTGGTGCCTTGCGACTATCCATCTTGTTGGTACGAACTCCCCTTGAACCGGATGCATCTATGAAAGAGATATAGAAAGAAAAGCACGGTGAAGAGAGAATGCTCAAGTTTAATCAACGCACAAATCAAAGAAATCAAGATTGGTGAACATTAGAGAGGAATAATAATAAGATAGGGTCATAGGAAAAATCCACCCTAGTTATCGAAGTAATTCATGCCTAGTGGTCACAACCTAAATTTCTAGGGTTTGTACTCGCGAATCCCTACTCCAAACACCTAAATGAGAAGAACATGTTGCTCCTAGTGCTTCTCCATCCGTCAATGAGATGGGAGAGAGGGAGAAACATACCCGCATCCATGGTGAGGATTGGAGGAGGAGGAAGATCCATGGAGCAATCCAAGGCGAGGAGGAGGCCTCTCGGTGGTGGAGGAGCTCATCCCGACGGAGGAGAGAATGGGGGCGGCGGCGGTTGTGAGGAGGATGGGTGGGGAGAGTGGGGAAAAAATGAGATCTAAGGATCTCTTCCCCCGCTCTTCCTAGGGTTATCCCCTCAGAACTGCAGCGAGCGGAGGCTCCGGTGGTTTCACCGGTGGTTCCGCTCCCTGCCCACGTGGTGCGGTGCAGCACAGAACCTCTGGGCAAAATTTCCGCACCAGCGGTAGTACCAGTGGGGCAGTCGCAGCGGAGCTACCGGTGGTTTCACCGGAGGTTCTGCTCAACCCAGTTTCAGTGCGCCAAGATCAGAAAAACAAGAGCATGAAGATGGAAATGAGCTTTTGGGGAAAGAGAGCTTGGGTTGGAAAGTTGTAACAGTCATACGAGATGCATTACTTGATGCGAGTTCACAATATGCAAAGAGGAAAAAGCCAAACTCGCACAAGTTTCCAAGGGGGGAAAGTAGTATGCGCGTGAAAGAGCCAAAATAAAATCAACTCCTTGAGTAGGAGGTTGGTGGCCGTGGTCACCATGTTTGAGTGTGTACTTTGGCACCGCGAAGATGTATCTTGGGTCCAAGAGTACTACTCACAATTAAGCACAATAAGTCACAAAATGACAAGATATGCAATGAAGATTGATTTCCGCATAATAAGAGGAGGGTACACTCATGAGTTGAGTGACGCCCCTCCTATGTTCATGACTACATCCAAACCTAACAACACGTATAGTGAAGGTACTTGTGCAAGGTCTCAAGTGAATTTGGATGAATCTATGACATTTAGTTCATTCCACAAAGCTCGAAATCTTGGTTCATCAAGGGCCTTCGTGAAGATATCCACAAGTTGATCCTTGGTTGATACATATGCGAGATCAATATCACTCTTCTCAACATGATATCGAATAAAATGATGACGGATCTCAATGTGCTTCGTCTTGGAGTGAAGAACGGGGTTGTAGGCGATCTTGATTGCACTCTCATTGTCACAACGAAGAGGCACCTGGTCAAAATGAATACCATAGAGGTTTTCCTCATCCAATGCAATTGGGCACAACAACTTTCCGCGGATATGTACTCGGCCTCGGTGGTGGAGAGAGCCATGCGGTTTTGCTTCTTCGAAGACCAACATACCAAGGAGCAATCAAGGAATTGGCAACCCCTAGATGTAGAATTCCTATCCGTCTTCTCTCCCGCATAATCCGCATCTGAGTACCCAATGAGCTGAAAACTCGAACCCTTGGGATACCATAGACCAAAATTTGGGGTATGAACTAAATATCGAAATATTCGTTTAACCGCTTCCAAATGACTTTGCCTCGAAGAGGCTTGAAACCTTGCACATTTACCTACGCTGTACATGATATCCGGTCTAGATGCACAAAGGTAAAGCAAAGAGCCAATCATGGAGCGGTATACCTTTTTATCTACCTCTTTACCATTCGGATCGGGTTTTAAGTCAAGGGTTGTGGATATGGGAGTCTTCATAGGCTTGACATCATGCATATTAAACCTCTTGAGCATGTATTGAGTGTACTTGGCTTGTTTGATGAAGGTTCCTTCGTGATATTGATTCACTTCAAAGCCAATGAAGTACTCCAGTTCTCCCATAATAGACATCTCAAACCTATTGGTCATAAGCTTGCAAAACTCTTCATTGAACAAAGTGTTAGTAGACCCAAAAATGATGTCATCCACATAAACTTGGAATATGAACAAGTCACCTCCAACCATCTTGGTAAAAAGGGTGGGATCGATCAAACCAACATTAAACCCACGATCCACTAGAAACTCTTTAAGGTGCTCGTACCACGCACATGGAGCTTGTTTAAGTCCATAAAGTGGCTTATCGAGTTTTTAGACATAATCGGGGTGGTTGGGATCCTCGAAACCCAGAGGTTGCTTGACATATACTAAATCATTAATGGGACCATTTAGGAAAGCACTCTTAACATCCATTTGTTGTAGCTTGAAATTATGATGAGATGCATAAGCAAGTAAGATGTGAATAGATTCAAGACGAGCTACGAGGGCAAAGGTTTCACCAAAATCAACACCTTCAACTTGAGAAAACCCTTGGGCCACCAATCTTGCCTTGTTGCGAATGACGATACCATCTTTGTCTTGCTTGTTCTTGAACACCCATTTGGTGCCAATAACATTCTTGCAATCCTTGGGTCTTGGCACTAACTTCCAAATCTTGTTGCGCTCAAAGTTGTTGAGTTCATAATGGATGGCGTCAAGCCAATCTTGATCTTCGTGAGCTTCATAGACCTTCTTGGGCTCAATGAAAGAGACACAAGCATGAGCCTTGCTAAAATCTCCCAATTGCTTCCTAGTGAAAACCCTTCCACGAACTTGCCCAAGTATCTTGTTCTCCATGTAACCCGCTCGTTCAAGATTCTCTAGCCTTCTCTTTGCTCTACGAGCTAGTATCTCCTCCAAAGATTCCTTGGATATTTCTTGAGAATCACCTTCTTCATAGGAGACATCTCCATCTTCATCTTGGCCTTGATCATCAATGGGTGAAGGATCACCACTAGGTTGAGATCTCTCAACAATGATGGGACTGTGATCATGACTTTGATGAGTATATTGGCCTTGATCACTTGCTTGACCTTGATCATTAGCTTGAGGGCTTGGTGCATCTTGTTGGGCAGCTTTTGTATCAATGGGTGTAGTCAATGGCTCAACTTGAGTGGGGCATAGTCCTTCTCCATTCGTCATCCGGTAACCGTCAATGGGAATTATTTCACCAATCCTCATTCTTCTTGTGACGATGGGAGGGAATGCATATCCTACAACACCATGATCTATACGCCCCCCTTGGGAGTCGTTATCCTCATCAAACACCACGTCTATAGCTTCGTCAACTTGTATGGTGGACTTGTTGTAGACTCTATAGGCGTGAGCATTTGTGGCATAGCCAACAAAGATACCCTCATAAGATTTGGTCTCGAACTTGGACAAGCGTTTACCTTCCTTGCGAATGAAGCACCTGCAACCAAAGACTTTGAAGTAAGATATGTCCGGTTTCTTGCCCGTGAGAATCTCATGGGGAGTCTTGTTCAAGATCTTTCAATGATATAACCGGTTGGTAGCATGACAAGCGGTGGAGATGGCTTCGGCCCAAAAGTTAGAAGAAGAATAGAACTCCGCAATCACCGTCCTAGCCGCATCCATCAAGGTTCGGTTCTTTCTTTGCGCTACACCATTTTGTTGAGGGGTATAGGGAGTGGAATATTGATGAGCAATGCCTTCTTCACTAAGAAAACCCTAACCAGTGTAGTTCTTGAATTTCAAGCCATTATCACTCCTGATGGCCAATATGGAGGCACTGTGTTGGCGCTCAACTAGAGTGATGAACTCGATGACTCTCTTTTGAGTATCACTTTTCCTATTTAATAAATACACCCAACAATATCTTGAATAGTCATCCACTATCACCAAGCAATACTTCTTTCCTCCAAGACTATCATAGGATAGTGGACCAAAGAGATCCAAGTGAATGAGCTCGAGAATTCTTGTGGTGGAGATAGTGGTCTTGGTTGGGTGGAGTTCACCATGTTGCTTCCCAAAGGCGCAAGAGCTACACACACAATCTTTAGAAAACTTAGCCTTGGTTAGTCCTAGAACATGATTGCCACTTTGAAGGTCATGCAACATCCTCATATTGGTGTGGGCTAACCGGCGGTGCCAAAGCCAACCCACATCAACTTTAGCCATTAGGCATGTCGCGGCACACGTGTCTCCTTTAGAGAAGTCCAATACGTACATGCCATTCTCGACAAACCCAACAAAGGATACTTTAAGAGTTGTTTCCCAAGTGACAATCACATTCTCTTTATTAAAGAAAGAGGTAAAACAACAATTTGCAAGTTGGATAACGGACATCAAGTTATAACCAAGGGACTCAACAAGGAGAACATTCTCAATTGATAAATCATTTGAGATAGCCACCTTGCCTCATCCCAATACCTTAAGTTCGGAATTGTCACCAATAGTGACACAATTGAGATGAGGTTATGGAGGTTCAATATTACTCATTGCGTCATTGCTTCCGGTCATGTGTTGGGATGCACCACTATCCATCATCCATCTACCCGACCCGGAAGCGCTTCCCTACAAGAGATCAATTTCTTGATTTAGGTACTCATCCATCAATGGGTCCTCTTTTGTTAGTAAAGAGGGTCTTAGGAACCCAAATAGTCCAATGATAATCATCACCATAAGAAGTACCAACGTATTTAGCATCAACATGACCATCTCTAGATTTCATGAGAACATAAGAGGGGTTATATTTTCCGGCAAAGTAACTGTGAGTGATGATCCCCCTAGAGGTATCACCACCCACCACGGCGTTGGTCTCCTTATCCTTGGTCAACTCTCCCTCTTTCACAAAGACAACATTACGAGAGGAAGAAGTGACATTCTTGGTTTTCTTCTTTGACTTGGCAACAAAGCCAAGCCCTTCCTTCCCTTTCTTAGCTCCTTGAGAGCTTATGGCATCATTGAGAATTTTCTCTCTTCCTACAATGTTAGTAATAGTACAAGAGGTATGCATGATAACAATTCTATTAGAGGAAGGTATCACTTTATTATTAGATTGTTGAGCTAGAAGCTAATTCTGAGACGTGGTGAGTCTATCATGAATTTCTTTAAGAGACGTGAACTCCTTTTGTAGTTTTTCATGACGCTCAACAAGTTTCTCATGACCCATTCCTAGCTTCAAATCTTCTTCTTCAAAGGTTTTAGGTAAGCAAGGGATTTTTCATTATCCTTCCTAAGTTTGAAAACACTAATGGCGTATGTCTCCTCTGTAACATCCCAAGTATGAAAATCTCCCCCTAGATGTTTTATTTCTTGTTTATATTTGCTTTGCATCATGTCATCATAGTCATTGCTTTTGTTGCATTTGATTTCAATTGTTTCCATCTGTTTTCTATTTGAATTCCAAACAAAAATTCAATTGTTGTTCATACTTGTTATGTTACAATGTTTCAAATAAAACACTACAAAACAAACAAATAAATTGTTCCACCAAAATTTGGAATCAAAATCTTTAAATTGGCTTAAGTTTCATTTATTTTCTTTTGATACCAGAAAAATTGCTTAAAATCATTTATTCCAAACAACAACATCAATTAATTTTATTTGGGAAACAAATGTTGCATAATGCTGTTTTTATAATAAGTAACTCAATACATTTTTTCCCTAAATTTTATCTAGCCTAAAACCATCTATTCTTTCTCCTTTTCCAAAGCTGCAAAAAAAAATAATAATAAAGGAATTAGAGGGGGAATAGGGGCATCCAGCCCACATTGGGCCAACCCAATTGCCCCAAAGGCCCGTACCCCCCCACCCCTTCCCTAACCTCCGTACGGCACCCCATCGGGGGTGCCCACGTTAGCAGTTCAGGGAGCAGACGGTCGATCCGAGCTCCCCTCCCCCTTAAGATCTTTGCCCTCGAAGCTCCCCTCCTCGTGCCCTAATCCTCCTCCTCTCCCTCGAGCGCCGCAGCTCCTCTCTCCCTTCTTCTCTCCCTCTGGTCTCCCTTCTCTGTATCCTCCCCGAGAGCACCACCGCCGCCTCCCTCTCCGGCGAGTCGCCGCCGCCACGGTGCCCGTCCGGCCGCGCTTTGGCCGGGAACAGAACCGCACTGTTCCCCTCTCCCGCTACATCCCCTCGGTTTCCGCCGGGAGCGCCCGGAGCTCCGCCGTCGTCTCCGGTTTCGTCACCACCGCACCACCGAGCTGCAGCCGACCGCCCCGTCTCCTTCATCTCCTCGCGGTGAGTCGCCACCTCCCGCCATCGCCTCCTCCTCTCTGCTCTCGCACGGCCCGCACGACCACTGCCCCGCCACACACACGCAGCACTCGCGCCGTGGCGGCGCAGCAGCGAGCCACCGCGAGCGTTCGTCCGCCAGCGGCCATCGCTCGTCGACGTTCAGAACCGCACCTGCGATCGATTTCAGTTAATTTCAGTTTTGCGCGCAGACAGAAGAATATACCCCAAACCTGCCCTGTACTGTCACGAACTCGAGCCAGCCCAACTGGTACAGCTCCAGTGCGCGCAAGCCTGCGCTCCCGGGATCGAGTCCCGCGGGAGGCAATTTTTGCCTCCCATTTTCCCCTTCCACGCGCGCGCGCGGGACCCGCTCGTCAGTGACCTGCAGGGCCACATCACCTCCTAGCCCAGCCACCTAAGCGCCACAGTGGCGATGGCCCCACTGTCAGTGCCTGGGGCTGGCCACTGCGCGGTGCACCTAACTATTTCGGCCCTTTTTCTTTAATTTAAGTCCAGTTTTTATTACAGTTTAGTCCCTAAACTTCAAACCCAAATAACTTTTAAATCCCAACTCCAACTAAAATAAATAAAATATGTAATCTGAACCAAATTAAATTCTCTACCTATTTACATCAATTGTTTTCTGTTTTGAGCATTGCAAATGTTTTCAAATTTCAAATTCAAACAAATCATTCCAAATTTGCTTAATTCCATAACTAATTCAATATTAATCCAAATGTCACAAATAAAATATGTTTTCCATGTCAAATTAAACCACCTACCCAAATATAAATTTTGTTTCATGATTTGAATAATTAAAATTGCTTAAATAATTTAAACCTTGTTTAAACCATTTAAATTCGCTAAATTCATAACTTGCTCAATTTAAATTATTCTTGAACATATAAAATATGTTTTCAAACCAGAAAAACATAAACTTTTCAAATAGGAAATTGGTTTAATGTTTTGAACAAATAAAATTCAAATATTATTCATACTTGTTTTAAATTCATTCAAATCTTGTCTAAAATTGTTTAATTCATAATTAAATCATTGTAATTCCTTTTTCAATAATTGAAACATGTAATCCACCTAAAATTTTGTGCTCTTTTCAAATATAAACTTTGTTATCTGTTTGGAACAATTTAACTTAATGAAAACAACCAATTTCTTGTGTGACAGCATTAAGAATTCAAAAATTCTTAATTTGTTAAATAAAATCCCACACTTGTTAAATTCCATTTCTTTTGCATCTAATGTTGTTTATCTATTGTTTTCATCATGCATGCATCATGTTAATCAAATTCCACTTGGTAATTAAAGGTAGATCATTTGTTTCCACCTTAACCATGGTCTTGCCATATGCAATTCCATTGCATATGGGTCCATTTAAATGGTGTTACATGTCAACTAGGTTATTCTGATGCATCTATTAAATTGTCATGCATCATCCATGAGTGTGCACTATATCATGTATTGATTGTTCGTCTCTTTTTGATTGTTTGTTTGCTTCTTATCGATTAGACGACGACCCTGAGTGTGACGAGGTTTACGACACTACTTCTGAGGATTTTTAGCTCAGTACCAGGCTACTGAGTTTGCAGGCAAGTATTCACTCACATGAACCATCGTGTTCCTTTCAACATTGGATACCGATATTTTCCGTTGTCTATTCTGCTAGCCCTATGTATCGTTGCTTGTTCTCCGAACCCATTACATGTATCCTTTAACCCTGATATTGCCTCACCTCCACTCCTATAACCCCGTTGTTTGAGCCCGTGTCTTACTAGCATGCTTAGGGTTGTTTCTGCTCGAGTCTGTTACCCGTTACTTTCTGTTACTATATTTCTATTATGTTCTATGGGCTCGATGTTAAACAATCAACTTGTTAATGTTATGGGTAATAATAATTTGATGTTAAGGCACCGGCAGGAGGCCCGACGTGGTTTTGAGGCCTGCTAGTGTCGACCCTAATTAGGAAAAGGGTCTTGTCTACTGATCCATGATGAGCGTGCTCACCGCATCCGGGTGGTGGTATGGAACCCCCCTCGACTTTGACTTGATCCGCAGTTTGTCCGAAGAGCCACACTTAGTTCGGGTGTTCCATTTGGCTCATACGCATAAATGGGTCGCTCCCATGGTTACTGATGATGATGATGACGCACACATATAGGGCGAGGCCTGTATTGCCGGGGTGTTGCGTCCTGCGGGAGTTTTGCACACTTGCACTGAGTATTCGGCTGCGTGGCTGGGACCTTATAGCTCCGTGGCTCCTAGGACAGGCTGTAGAGATGGTTCGAGTCGTGTCAAGCCAACCTGAGTTTTAGTTGGTGGCTTGAGTGTGTACGGGTACTGGAGCACACCCTGCAGGGATGAATCTTCTCGAGAAGCCGTGTTGTCCGCGGTTATGTGACGACTTGGTGAAAGTACTGGCTAACAAGTACTCAGACAACTTACACCTAACTATAATAACTTGACTAGTAATAGGTCTATTGACACAATAACCTGAACCATCATTAATCCCACTGTGTGAGTTATCCTCGGATTGCTTCTTTGGATAAGGGGCGAGATCCAGGATGGGTTTGTTTGGAGTTAGCTATAGTTGGTTACGATACGCTATCTTATCTCCTTTCTGTTAGCCGGAAGTTGTAGTATGTTTCTGTAGTTGGTTAGAGCAGCCCGCTGCAGCATCTTTTATATCACCCTTTCTTCCGTTGAACCCAAAGCATCTGTGCTTGGTTTTGACGGGTTACACTTTGGTGAACTGTGAGTCTTGCTTGCCAGTACGTTTATGTACTGACCCCTTTGGGGCTGTGGTTTCCGCAGACTACGATTCCGAGGATCCCCATGGTGGCTACTACGTGGAGTATGACGAGGCTGCTGACGAGTAGATAGCGGACCCGTGCAGGATCCGAGACTTCGTGGATGGGCTCCGTTTTCCTTTTTATTGTCGGCCTCTTAGGCCTATTTGGTTTTGTCTGTACTCAGACCTGTTGAATGCTTCTGTTGTGATGTAATGATGTTATATTGGGACATGTGTCCTCTGGATGATTGTACTTTCTATCTCTGCTCTAGTGAGAGCTATTTGCAACTTATTTCCATCTTTTGTGTCCTAGAGATATGTTGTGCTATCATTCTGTTAAACGCCGTTGACGTACCATGTGTGTATGATATGAAGTACGTCAATGGTAGTATCCTGATTTCTATGGGATGGTTTACGTAGACGATGAACAGATAGGGGTTGGTTGTCACACATACGTGTGTTGGCCTACTCGTAAGAGATGCGGGTGCCGGTAAGCCCCGTAATCCAATCCACTACTGTTCAACGGAACTGCGAGTATCCTCTAGAAGTCCGGGTGCGACAAATGGTATCAGAGCCTGTCTGCCTGTAGGATCCCTTTTACTGGTCGCAGTTGAGTCTAGAAACTATTTTGTAGCTATATAGGAAAAATGAAACGTGAGAGTAGGAATTCTGCCATTTTATTTCTTTCCCCACCCACCCTCACTTTTCTGGTAAGGAAGTGCAACGTTGTTTTCTCTTCTCACCTAAACTTTCAAGTTAGGTTTTCACGAATCCTGGTTTCTCTAGGATGGTTATATCTACTAGACCATAGGAATGGAGGTGGTTGTGACATGATTTATCATGTTGCCTACTCACGATTGAGAACGGTGGCAAATAAGCCCCGGAAGCAGATCCTCTATTCCTTAAGCAGTAGATATTGATCCTTTAGAAGCCCGGATGGGTTTTCCGTAGTACCTCAGGTGTTGTGGTCTCCTGTTTCCCAGTTGTTGCTTCGATATCGTCCTTCACAAATCTTCTATTCCGTTGTAACAACTTATCTGTTGATCCGTTGTTAACCTCCATCCTTGTTCTATGCTGTCGACTTACCGTCTGAAGTAATCCTTTTAAGCACTTATATTAGATTTTGTTATCCGGTTAGTGTGTTAACCTTGGTATGCTCTTCAGGATGGAAAGTGGTGACGAAGAACCCACACTGCCACCTGAGATGGGGAAAGTGCTGTCTCAGATGACACAAGTTATACAGCAGATGCAGCAGAACCAAGACCTTGGGAGTAATGGCAACGCCCGTGTGTCTATTCGAGAGTTCCTTGAGCTCAATCCGCGCACGTTTGATAACTCCTCCGAGCCATTGGATGCTGATGACTGGCTCCGTGAAATGAACCATACTCTTATGGTAGCTCATGTGGCTGACGAGGACCGTGTTCCTTACGTGACCTACCTTCTCCGTGGACAATCCATGTCTTGGTGGGAGAACTTCCAAGAAATGAGAGGTCCTAGTGTGGCAATCACATGGGAGGATTTCAAGCAAGCCTTCGTGCGCCATCACATTCCCGATGGGCTCATGGAGAAAATGCGTGAGGAATTCTATTCTTTCACACAAGGCAATTTGGACGTTCTTGAATATCAAAGAGAGTTCAATCGTCTAGCTCACTACGCCGGAGATGAAATCTCCACGGAAGCGAGAAAGATGGCAAAGTTCCGTAGGGGTCTCAACCCGGAACTCAAGTATGCTCTCACCAACGTCAAGGCCAAGAATTTTGAGGACCTCATCAACATCGCTCTAAATGAAGAGCATGGGCGTAAGTTGGTTGAGGAATCTCGTAAGCACTCTCGTGAACAGGCTAATCTCTCAAAAGCTATCATGCCTCCACAAAAACGCAGAGTTTGGGTTCCATATACCACTCCAACACCGCCCATCTGCTTGCCAAGCCCGACAGGATTTCTTGCCCTCCCTCCCACCCCAGTGGTATCTTCAGGAGGTGCTCCATCTCAGCCAAGTCCAACAGCTCCTCGTTCTGCTAGTACATGCTTCAAGTGCGGTCTATCAGGACACTACTCCTACAAGTGCCCGCAGAACAAGCTACCATCACTACCTATCTCTAATGTCAATCATGTGATGGTACACACTTCTTCGCCTAGGCCCCGCAACAAGAACAAGTCTGTCTTGAGAACTGTGAGGGTGAACCATGTCAAGGCCCAGGGAGCAGAAGAATCTCCAGAGGTTGTAATGGGCACACTTGTTGTGAACTCGTTTCGTGCTAAAGTCTTGTTCGATTCTGGTGCTTCACACTCTTTCATCTCTCAATGCTTTGCAAACAACAATGGAATCAACTTCGAACAGTTGTCTATCCCTCTCCTAGTGAAATCACCGGGATCTAGCTGGCAAAGCAATAAAGTCAGCCAGAACATCGAGATCACAATTGGAAACCTTCCATTCCAGGCATCTCTGATAGCTCTCCACTCTTCAGATATTGATGTCATTCTTGGAATGGACTGGTTGGTAGCCAACAAAGCAGTCATTGATTGTCCTGCTAAGTCTGTCAAAATCACACACCCTTCTGGCCAGATAGTCTACTTCCATGCTGAAAATTCAGTTGCTCAACTCTACACTCTCAATGCAAATCCTCTACCATCTATTGAAACTATTCCGGTGGTTTGTGACTTCCCCGATGTCTTTCCAGAAGAATTTCTAGGAATGCCTCCTGACAGAGCTGTTGAGTTCGTGATCGAAATTGAACCAGGTACTGCTCCAATCTCTAAGCATCCATACAAGATAGCTCCTCCTGAACTGAAGTTGTTGAAGGAGCAAATCGATATGTACATGGAAAAAGGTTACATTCAACCTAGTTCCTCGGCTTGGGGTTGCCCAACTCTGTTTGTTGCAAAGAAGGATCAAACAAAGAGACTCGTTGTTGACTATCGTCCTCTTAACGAGAAAACCATCAAAAACAAGTATCCAATTCCTCGTATCGATGATCTTTTTGATCAACTTGCTGGAGCATCAATATTCTCCAAGCTGGACTTGAGAATGGGTTACCATCAAATCAAGATCAGAAAGGAAGATATTCCAAAGACAGCTTTCACCACTCGCTACGGTCTATATGAATACACCGTCATGTCCTTTGGTCTCACCAATGCACCGGCAACCTTCTCTCGACTAATGAATTCTGTATTCCATGAATACCTCGACAAGTTTGTTGTGGTATATCTTGATGATATTCTTGTCTACTCAAAATCTGAGGAAGAGCATGGAGAACATCTTCGTCTCACTCTCATGAAGCTTCGCGAGCATCGTCTGTATGCCAAGTTCTCCAAATGTGAGTTCTGGATTCCAGAAGTTGCTTACCTTGGTCATGTCATCTCTGCCAAAGGCATAGCCATTGATCCAGAAAAGGTTAAGGCAATTGTTGATTGGAAACCTCCTAAGACGGTGAAGCAAGTCAGAAGTTTTCTTGGCTTGGCTAGCTATTGCCGTCGTTTCGTCCAAAACTTCTCCAAGATTGCCAAACCTCTCACTGATCTCACAAAGAAGGACAAGAAGTTCGTTTGGTCTCCACAATGTGATGAAAGTTTCAATCTCCTGAAGACTAAACTCACTTCTACACCAGTTCTGGTTGGCCCGGATACTACCAAACCTTTCCAGATATTCTGTGATGCTTCTCTACAAGGTCTAGGTGCAGTTCTTATGCAAGAACGTCAAGTTGTGGCTTATGCTTCACGTCAGTTGAACGCCCATGAGCTCAATTATCCCACACATGACCTTGAACTTGCAGCAGTTGTGTTTGCCCTCAAGAAATGGAGGCAATACTTGTTGGGTAATCGCACTGAAATCTTTTCCGATCATAAGAGTCTGAAATACATCTTCACTCAACCAGATCTAAACCTCAGGCAAAGGAGATGGATTGAAAAGATCAAAGACTTTGATCTTACCATTTCTTACACTCCAGGCAAGGCTAATGTTATGGCCGATGCTCTCAGTCGCAAGTCGTATTGCAATAATCTCATGATCATGGAAAGCCAACATCCTCTTCATGAAGAATTCCAGAAGCTGAACCTTGGTCTTGTTCCTCAAGGTTATCTTGCAAACTTGACAGCCAGTCCAACTCTCGAGGACAAGATTCGTTCTGAACAACTTCGTGATGCTGAGATCAAGAAGATCGCAAATAACATCAAAGTAGGCAATGTGAAGTATGAGTGCTTCTCAATTGATGACAAGGGAACTGTGTTCTTCGAAGGACGCATTGCAGTTCCTCAAATTCAAAGTCTCAAAGATGTTATTCTCAAGGAGGCTCATGAAACTCCTCTTTCCATACACCCTGGAAGTACAAAGATGTACCAGGATCTCAAAACACTGTATTGGTGGTCTGACATGAAACGTGAAATTGCTCAATACGTTTCTGAATGCGACGTTTGTCAACGTGTTAAGGCGGTTCATCAGAAAACAGCCGGCCTTCTCCAACCTCTGAAAATCCCTGAGTGGAAGTGGGACATGATTGAAATGGACTTTGTCACTGGTTTTCCAAAGTCCAAGAGGGGCAACGATGCAATCTACGTTGTTATTGATCGTCTCACTAAAGTAGCTCACTTCTTTGCTGTCAAAGAAACAATCTCAGCTAGCCAGTTAGCAGAGCTCTACACAACAAAGATTGTTCCTCTTCATGGTGTTCCATTGGAAATAAGCTCAGACCGTGGAAGCATATTCACTTCTCATTTCTGGAAGAGTTTTCAAGAAGCATTGGGCACCAAACTTCTGTTCAGCACAGCTTATCACCCTCAGTCTCAAGGGCAAGTCGAAAGAGTCAATCAGATTCTCGAGGATATGCTCAGAGCATGTGGTCTATCCTTTGGCATGAAATGGGAGGAATGTCTTCCATATGCTGAATTCTCCTACAACAACAGCTTCTAGGCAAGCCTAGGCATGGCACCATTTGAAGCTCTCTATGGCCGCAGATGCAGGAGTCCAATCAATTGGTCTGGAGCTGGTGAACGTTCACTCTTAGGCCCTGACATTGTTAAGGAAGCCGAAGAGAAAGTTCGCATCATTCGTGACAATCTCAAGATTGCCCAGTCTCGTCAGAAAAGCTACTATGACAGCAAGCACAGGGATATGATCTATGCACCTGGTGACAAAGCATATCTCCGTGTAACTCCCCTCAGAGGCACTCATCGTTTTGGTGTCAAAGGAAAGCTAGCACCGAGATACATTGGTCCTTTCAACATTCTCTCAAGGCGTGCGGAAAATGCCTATCGTATTGAACTTCCAGAAAAACTATCCAAGGTGCACGATGTGTTTCACGTGTCACAGCTCAAGAGGTGTTTCAAAGATCCAGATCGTGCAGTTGATCATGATTCCATTGAACTGCAAGATGATCTATCTTATGAGGAGCACCCTGTTCGTATTCTCGATGAGACCGAGCGTAAGACTCGCAACAAGAGCACCAAGTTCTTGAAAGTGCAGTGGTCGCATCATTCCGATAAAGAGGCAACGTGGGAGACCGAAGAGGATCTTCGCAAGAAGTATCCGGACCTTTTCACTTCTCAGTAGGAATCTCGGGGCGCGATTCCTTCAAGGGGGGCGTTTTGTAACATCCCAAGTATGAAAATCTCCCCCTAGATGTTTTATTTCTTGTTTATATTTGCTTTGCATCATGTCATCATAGTCATTGCTTCTGTTGCATTTGATTTCATTTGTTTCCATCTGTTTTCTATTTGAATTCCAAACAAAAATTCAATTGTTGTTCATACTTGTTATGTTACAATGTTTCAAATAAAACACTACAAAACAAACAAATAAATTGTTCCACCAAAATTTGGAATCAAAATCTTTAAATTGGATTAAGTTTCATTTATTTTCTTTTGATACCAGAAAAATTGCTTAAAATCATTTATTCCAAACAACAACATCAATTAATTTTATTTGGGAAACAAATGTTGCATAATGCTGTTTTTATAATAAGTAACTCAATACATTTTTTTCCCTAAATTTTATCTAGCCTAAAACCATCTATTCTTTCTCCTTTTCCAAAGCTGCAAAAAAAAAACAGAAAAGAATAAAGGAATTAGAGGGGGAATAGGGGCATCCAGCCCACATTGGGCCAACCCAATTGCCCCAAAGGCCCGTACCCCCCACCCCTTCCCTAACCTCCGTACGGCACCCCATCGGGGGTGCCCACGTTAGCAGTTCAGGGAGCAGACGGTCGATCCGAGCTCCCCTCCCCCTTAAGATCTTTGCCCTTGAAGCTCCCCTCCTCGTGCCCTAATCCTCCTCCTCTCCCTCGAGCGCCGCAGCTCCTCTCTCCCTTCTTCTCTCCCTCCGGTCTCCCTTCTCTGTATCCTCCCCGAGAGCACCACCGCCGCCTCCCTCTCCGGCGAGTCGCCGCCGCCACGGTGCCCGCCCGGCCGCGCTTTGGACGGGAACGGAACCGCACCGTTCCCCTCTCCCGCTACATCCCCTCGGTTTCCGCCGGGAGCGCCCGGAGCTCCGCCGTCGTCTCCGGTTTCGTCACCACCGAACCACCGAGTTGCAGCCGACCGCCCCGTCTCCTTCATCTCCTCGCGGTGAGTCGCCACCTCCCGCCATCGCCTCCTCCTCTCTGCTCTCGCACGGCCCGCACGACCACCGCCCCGCGACACACACGCAGCACTCGCGCCGCGGCGGAGCAGCAGCGAGCCGCCGCGAGCGTTCGTCCGCCAGCGGCCATCGCTCGTCGACGTTCAGAACCGCACCTGCGATCGATTTCAGTTAATTTCAGTTTTGCGCGCAGACAGAAGAATATACCCCAAACCTGCCCTGTACTGTCACGAACTCGAGCCAGCCCAACTGGTACAGCTCCAGTGCGCGCAAGCCTGCGCTCCCGGGATCGAGTCCCGCGGGAGGCAATTTTTGCCTCCCATTTTCCCCTTGCACGCGCGCGCGCGGGACCCGCTCGTCAGTGACCTACAGGGCCACATCACCTCCTAGCCCAGCCACCTAAGCGCCACAGTGGCGATGGCCCCACTGTCAGTGCCTGGGGCTGGCCACTGCGCGGTGCACCTAACTATTTCGGCCCTTTTTCTTTAATTTAAGTCTAGTTTTTATTACAGTTTAGTCCCTAAACTTCAAACCCAAATAACTTTTAAATCCCAACTCCAACTAAAATAAATAAAATATGTAATCTGAACCAAATTAAATTCTCTACCTATTTACATCAATTGTTTTCTGTTTTGAGCATTGCAAATGTTTTCAAATTTCAAATTCAAACAAATCATTCCAAATTTGCTTAATTCCATAACTAATTCAATATTAATCCAAATGTCACAAATAAAATATGTTTTCCATGTCAAATTAAACCACCTACCCAAATATAAATTTTGTTTCATGATTTGAATAATTAAAATTGCTTAAATAATTTAAACCTTGTTTAAACCATTTAAATTTGCTAAATTCATAACTTGCTCAATTTAAATTATTCTTGAACATATAAAATATGTTTTCAAACCAGAAAAACATAAACTTTTCAAATAGGAAATTGGTTTAATGTTTTGAACAAATAAAATTCAAATATTATTCATACTTGTTTTAAATTCATTCAAATCTTGTCTAAAATTGTTTAATTCATAATTAAATCATTGTAATTCCTTTTTCAATAATTGAAACATGTAATCCACCTAAAATTTTGTGCTCTTTTAAAATATAAACTTTTTTATCTGTTTGGAACAATTTAACTTAATGAAAACAACCAATTGCTTGTGTGACAACATTAAGAATCCAAAAATTCTTAATTTGTTAAATAAAATCCCACACTTGTTAAATTCCATTTCTTTTGCATCTAATGTTGTTTATCTATTGTTTTCATCATGCATGCATCATGTTAATCAAATTCCACTTGGTAATTAAAGGTAGATCATTTCTTTCCACCTTAACCATGGTCTTGCCATATGCAATTCCATTGCATATGGGTCCATTTAAATGGTGTTACATGTCAACTAGGTTATTCTGATGCATCTATTAAATTGTCATGCATCATCCATGATTGTGCACTATATCATGTATTGATTGTTCGTCTCTTTTCGATTGTTTATTTGCTTCTTATCGATTAGACGACGACCCTGAGTGTGACGAGGTTTACGACACTACTTCTGAGGATTTTTAGCTCAGTACCAGGCTACTGAGTTTGCAGGCAAGTATTCACTCACATGAACCATCGTGTTCCTTTCAACATTGGATACCGATATTTTCCGTTGTCTATTCTGCTAGCCCTATGTATCGTTGCTTGTTCTCCGAACCCATTACATGTATCCTTTAACCCTGATATTGCCTCACCTCCACTCCTATAACCCCGTTGTTTGAGCCCGTGTCTTACTAGCATGCTTAGGGTTGTTTCTGCTCGAGTCTGTTACCCGTTACTTTCTGTTACTATATTTCTATTATGTTCTATGGGCTCGATGTTAAACAATCAACTTGTTAATGTTATGGGTAATAATAATTTGATGTTAAGGCACCGGCAGGAGGCCCGACGTGGTTTTGAGGCCTGCTAGTGTCGACCCTAATTAGGAAAAGGGTCTTGTCTACTGATCCATGATGAGCGTGCTCACCGCATCCGGGTGGTGGTATGGAACCCCCCTCGACTTTGACTTGATCCGCAGTTTGTCCGAAGAGCCACACTTAGTTCGGGTGTTCCATTTGGCTCATACGCATAAATGGGTCGCTCCCATGGTTACTGATGATGATGATGACGCACACATATAGGGCGAGGCCTGTATTGCCGGGGTGTTGCGTCCTGCGGGAGTTTTGCACACTTGCACTGAGTATTCGGCTGCGTGGCTGGGACCTTATAGCTCCGTGGCTCCTAGGACAGGCTGTAGAGATGGTTCGAGTCGTGTCAAGCCAACCTGAGTTTTAGTTGGTGGCTTGAGTGTGTACGGGTACTGGAGCACACCCTGCAGGGATGAATCTTCTCGAGAAGCCGTGTTGTCCGCGGTTATGTGACGACTTGGTGAAAGTACTGGCTAACAAGTACTCAGACAACTTACACCTAACTATAATAACTTGACTAGTAATAGGTCTATTGACACAATAACCTGAACCATCATTAATCCCACTGTGTGAGTTATCCTCGGATTGCTTCTTTGGATAAGGGGCGAGATCCAGGATGGGTTTGTTTGGAGTTAGCTATAGTTGGTTACGATACGCTATCTTATCTCCTTTCTGTTAGCCGGAAGTTGTAGTATGTTTCTGTAGTTGGTTAGAGCAGCCCGCTGCAGCATCTTTTATATCACCCTTTCTTCCGTTGAACCCAAAGCATCTGTGCTTGGTTTTGACGGGTTACACTTTGGTGAACTGTGAGTCTTGCTTGCCAGTACGTTTATGTACTGACCCCTTTGGGGCTGTGGTTTCCGCAGACTACGATTCCGAGGATCCCCATGGTGGCTACTACGTGGAGTATGACGAGGCTGCTGACGAGTAGATAGCGGACCCGTGCAGGATCCGAGACTTCGTGGATGGGCTCCGTTTTCCTTTTTATTGTCGGCCTCTTAGGCCTATTTGGTTTTGTCTGTACTCAGACCTGTTGAATGCTTCTGTTGTGATGTAATGATGTTATATTGGGACATGTGTCCTCTGGATGATTGTACTTTCTATCTCTGCTCTAGTGAGAGCTATTTGCAACTTATTTCCATCTTTTGTGTCCTAGAGATATGTTGTGCTATCATTCTGTTAAACGCCGTTGACGTACCATGTGTGTATGATATGAAGTACGTCAATGGTAGTATCCTGATTTCTATGGGATGGTTTACATAGACGATGAACAGATAGGGGTTGGTTGTCACACATACGTGTGTTGGTCTACTCGTAAGAGATGCGGGTGCCGGTAAGCCCCGTAATCCAATCCACTACTGTTCAACGGAACTGCGAGTATCCTCTAGAAGTCCGGGTGCGACATCCTCTAGACTAGATAGTGTCTCTTCAAGAGAGGCTCTCATGGATCTCTCTTTCTCAAGAGCTTCTACAAGATCCTTGTCATTGTTCTCATGTCTAACACCATAACTCTCCAAGGTCATGATGATCTCTTCCTTCTCATCTATAAAACAGTTAGCATCATCAAATTGCCTCAAAAGCGCCTTTACCTTTTCTTTGGTTTCACCTTCAAGACTACATAACCAAGAGCCTAGATTCTTGGCCTCCTCATCATCATCAACAATGTTTTCAACACAATCCAATAATGAGGGAGAACTGGTAGCAATAGGCTTGGAGGTGGAAGATATTACTGCGGTGGCTTTTGCCATCAGACATGTAGGTCGGATCAATGACTTCTCATTGGGGGATTCAAATAGAGAGACTGATATAGAGGAAGACGTAGCTATGGCGACATGGGCCACACCTACGACTTCATCTTCTCCTTCATCTCCGGAGTAGTATGTTTCCAATGTGGGCCCTTCTTGAACATATAGAACCCTTGGGACTCTTCTAGCAAGGTTCTTGTTTTGTGGATCTTTGTTCTTGTCCTTGCGAACAAGCTTGCCTTCATTCTCTTATATTGGCTCAAAAGGACACTCTTATATTGTAGACCTTGTTTTTCGAGGGTCTAGGAGCAATGGACTTGCGAGCCTCCTATCTCTTCCAATAGCCGTGCATGGCAAGATCAATACACTTATGAGCACCCTTGTATGTGTGCGTCTTCATAGTCCTCTTCATCCTCATCATCCTCATCAACTTCTTCTATCCGAGCAAACGCCTTAGACTTCAAGGCGAGGCTGGGTGACTTCCCAATTCCTCTTGAGCGAGCGAGAGCATCATCCACACTCTTATGAGATAGGGATATGGCTATGAACTCGCTGAGAACACCAATGGAGTTGAGTGAGTTGTATTTCGATCTTGTTCGGATGCTAGTGGATAGGTTCTTCTCAAAAGGAGTTATGGCCTTGACAAACTTCCTCTTGATCCACTTATTGGAGATTTCCTCTTTTCCAAAGTCCCTCAATTGGTTGCCAAGGGTGACAACTCTTCTATATATCTCCTCGGGACTTTCATCTTCAAGCATGACGAAGTTCTCGGACTTGTCAAGTGCCACATCATACTTCGAGGATTGGATGCTAGCATTTCCTTGGAACAAGGTTTCAAGTTTATCCCGAGCCTCCTTGGTGATCTTGATACCGCGGATGTGTTCAAGATGTTCTCTTGGGAGAGCCTTTTGGATAGTAACAAGATCGGTCTTGTTGAGTTGAAATTCAATATCCTCTCTTTGAGTCAAGTTTCTTGCATCATGAGGGTAGAATCCATGGAGAACACTTCTTCATAAGGTGGTGCAAGATCCAGAAATATGAGACTCCATATTGAACTTCCAAGAAGAGAATTCGTTAGTGTTAAGCATGGGAGGAAGTCCAACGTTTAGAATATGTGGCATAGTAGCAATGGGATGAATAGAGTCATAATTGGCAGGTGGTGGAACTCTTGAGTTAGACCCCGAACCATTAGCCGTTTGAGACTGGGAGCCTTCGGAACTCCCACCGCTCTTAGCCTTTTTATCGGCTTATGCCTTGGCTAAAGCAATGTTAGCTTCCATTTCGGCGATGTACGGAATGGAATCATCATCCGAGCCAACATCATCGGCGACGGAGGGAGGTTCCTCAAGCTCCTTGGTTTTCCCCATCATGGCCTCCAACACCTTCTTTATGCTAGAAACCTCCGAGCCAACACTAGAACTAACCTTGGACAATTCGGCTTCGATAGTTCCAACCGTTTCTTGTAGGTTAGTTATAGTGTCGGTCATTTTGGCGATTTCCGCATTAGAAGAGTTGGGTTCATTTTCATTGACCATTATACTCTTAGGTGGTTAAGCCCTTAGTAAGAGCCGAGGCTCTGATACCAATTGAAAGTGCACTATGGTCAACTAGAGGGGGTGGTGAATAGGTTGACTACCAATTTTTCTTCTTTTCCTTTTTAGTTTGGGCTAAAAAAGTAATACAAGGTTCTCTAGATGTGCATCTAGGTGAGCAACCTATGTGATACAAGATATGATACGCAATAGAAGTAAAATGAAAGGTAACAAGATAAAATACAAGTGTAAACAAGGAGACAAGGATATGCTTTCAGTAGTTCCTTCTCAAGAGAACTACATCTACGTTGGAGAGGTGGGGAGCCACCTAGGCGCTCCTCAATAGCACGGTTGTGCACACTTTATTCTCCTTGAGCTTCTCCGGTGAGGGAGATTCGCGTTTCCACTATGAGGCCGACTTGAAGGCGTTGACCAAACCTTTACACGAGGTTGAGGACACTCCACAAGATGGATGGAGGCTCTCAAACAATCTGAAGCTTCTTTGCAACAAGGTGGAAGATACAAGCACAAGATCTACTAAGGTTTCTAGGCCTCAAGTAGGATTCTAGATATACTAGGATGTGGTATATGAATTTGTAATTCCTTTGGTGGAATCATGGATCTAGGTCTCCTCTAGCTCTCCACAAAGTTATGGAGTGATTGGGTGGTTGGAGAGGGAGATCTAGGAGGTTAAAGCTTGCATTAATGGCTAAGAGAGTGAGAGAGAGTATCAAAAGCTTGGCATTTAAGAGGTAGGGGGCTTTAAATACCCCTTCCCCAAATCTGGCCGTTGGCCACTCCCACGCTGCACCGGAGGTACCGGCGTTTGCACCGGTACCACCGATGGTCATCACAACCTGGAGCTCGCGCGGCTCCGTTCCATTTTAGCTGATTCTTCTGTGGCGGAGGTACCGATGGTTCTGGCGGAGGTATCGCCCACCGGTACTATCGGTGGGTTCTGCCCTGGCCTCCATTGTGATGCACCCAAACGTGGTTTTGGCGGAACCTCCACCGGTAGCTCCACCGGTAGAAAACCCGCACATGTAGCTCAGTTAGACAGGCGGAGGTACCGGTGGGAACAGCGGAGGCTCCGCCCACCGGTACCACCGGTGGCCTCCGCTATGGGCTCCGCCGTGAGCCACTGGAAGGGGGTTTTGGTGGAGGTACCACCACCGGAACCCCCTAGTATTATGCTGAGAAGAAGTAGGGGCGGAGCTACCGGCGGTTTCACCGGAACCTCCGCTGCCTTTAGAAACAGCTTCCCAAACTTGTCTTTTTGAGATCTTTCCTTTTGGATAAAAAGTGTAATTCCTTTGAGAATATTATTGGGGGTATTTTGGCATTTTGATAAGTATCAAGAAAACCCTGCATATGCTCAAAATAGAGATTAGTCCTTTAGTTATGTTGTCATCGATTATCAAAACGGAAGATGATCTTTCAGTGTGGCCACCCTGGCCCACCACTGGCAGCCCTCTTTCGCGTACTTCATCCCCAGGGAACCCTAAGACCTAGAGAACCATCGAGGAAATATTCTGCCGCCTCCTCGGGGCGGAAAACAACAGAGAGAGAAAAGCTCTCCGGCAGGGAGAAATCTGTCGGGGAAATTCCTCCCCGGAGAGGGGAAATCATCGCCATCGTCACTGTCATCGCACTGGGCATCATCAAGATCATCATCGTCATCGTGATCACCAACAACACCATCATACTCACCATCCACCTCTGTCCCGTTGTAACAATTAGGGTTCTATATCGTTGTTTTCCACTAGATTTCTCTCCCGGTGTGAATTACTTTCTTGTAGTTGATGCTTACGAGATTTATCGGTGTTTGCACTTTATGACCAGATTGTTATTCATCATTATATCACCTCTGATCATGATCCATATGATGTCTTGTGAGTAGTTCGTTTAGTTCTTGAGGACATGGGAGAAGTCAACATGTTAGTAGTCGAATTATGTTGAGTAATATTTACTGGTTTGATATTTAAGTTGCGGTGCTATTCTTCTAGTGGTGTCACGTAAACGTCGACTACATGACACTTCACCTTTATGGGCCTAGAGGGATGCATTGTGTACTCGGCTACTAATTGTGGGGTTGCTGGAGTGACAGAAACCTAAACCCCCTTTAGAAAACCGATGCATGAGGGAGTGTAGGATCCGAGAGTTTAAGCTTGTGTTTAGATTTATCTTAATTACTTTCTAGTATTTGTGGATGCTTGCAAGGGGTATAATCACAAGTATGTACTAGTCCAAGTAGGGCGGTGCATTAGCATAGGTTCACCCACATAACACCTATCAAAAGATTAAACATTAATCAACTGTAGGAAACGAAAGCGCTTGACGAATTCCCATGTGTCCTCGAGAATGTTTGGTCATCATAAGTAAACCAACCTGCTTGTCCTTTCCTCTAAAAAAGGATTGGGCCACTTGCTGTAATTATTATTATTGTCTTTTATTTACTCGCACTTTATTTATCTGCTATATCAAAAACCACCAAAAACCTGTCTGCTAGTGTTTACAGTGAAACCACCAAAAGCACCAAACACCTTATGCTCCTTGTTGGGTTCGACCCTCTTATTTATCGAAAGTACCACGATACACCCACTATACTTGTGGGTCATCAGGAGCATGAGACCAGCTTGGACAGCGGAAACAAGATGGATGACAGGAGCATGCCGCTAGAGAGGGACGCAACAGCGGGGTCGACGAGGGCGGCCAAGGCAATAGCCGGAAGCAGCAAATCTTTATCAGTTTTAGAAGGGAGAGTATCTAAACGGCTTCCAAGAAATCAATGGTTGGACGGTTTGTATAACGCTCCCTGCCCCCTAGCAGTATAGGGTACCTAAAAAAGCTCGAGATGATATGTTGCATATGCGTGCATTGGCTTTACAAACGGCCGCGACCAAATTATTTTGGTCAAATTTTAAGTTGTAACGTGCAAGGAAATATTTGCAGTTCTCCAACATATTGTCGGTATAATACTGATAAATGCCAAGAAAAGGCTAGGATATACATGAGAAAAGGCCTAAAATTTTGGTATGTTAATAAAAAGAAGTAGGGTATAGAAGGAATACAAAACTATTCTAGAATAGACAGATGTTCTAGATAAAAAGAACGAGACCTCTCCGCTGAATTTAATAGGAAGACACCAAAAGTTGGTTACGGATGCCTGGCGTGAAAAGATCACAAAGAGACGGGGAGCTGAAGTGGAGAAAGAGGGCAAAAATAAAATAAATAAATGAGGGATGCCAATACAAAGAGTACGACAAGTCCACCGACACTACATGTCACAAGGCCTGAACAAGTCCACCACAAGCATGACAAGTTAAACATAGTGCCAAACGAACAAAAAAGTTTGGCTGATGGAACAAAGTAGGAGTAGACCCGCCGGCACCACCACCGTTTCAAAACGGGTTCCCAGGAGTAGAGCTAGCAATAGTAGAGCCACCAGGAGAAGAGCCACCGCCACAGAAAGCGTTGGATCCAACTAATCCATACTTGTTCGAGCAACACATAGTAAGGAGCAAGCTGAAACAAGTAATGAGATTAAGTAATCTGCGAATAGTTGACTAACCGGAGTCGATGTGCCACATGCCAAGAATTCGTGAAACTTTGAAATATTTGGTACTGCTTGAGGTGGTGGTAGCACGGGTCCAAACCGCGGCATCAGAGAACCATTAGCAATATACTCAGTTAACGCCTGCGAGTTAGTTTGGAAGCGGTGATGTCATGCTATGTTAAAAGTGGTGGAAGTAAAAAAAAAAATCTCTTGGCTACACTGGTAAGAGCTAACCGCCAGTTTTTCTGTCTCGTACTCATGTGTTGTAGTAGCCTTGTCGAATTCAGAGAGATCTTCTCACCATTGGTCGTGAAGCCTATCGTAGGCCTCAACCTGCTGGGGCTCAATATGCAATAATGAAACTGTGAGGAGCCTGCAAAGAATTGCAAGGGATTAATGAATAGAACAGGATACTTCAGTAACAAAGCTGTTGATTGTGAGCCTGGAGCAATGCTATCGAACACAATCCGTTTGCTGTTCGTACATTTCTCCTTGTTGCAAGATATATGATGAAGTCTAGGTTGTTAATTTAATATAGTTGCTAAATGCAGCGAGCTCAACCAGATAAAGTAGTGAAGCTGTGAAGGTTGAAGTACCTACCTAGCTACTACAACAGTATTGATTCTCATTTGTCTTTTCCTTTACATCCATAGTTTTCAGTCTAATATAGTAAATAAATTCAGTTTAAAATCAAGTTTGGGTCAAGCTCTAGCGAGATTGTTTGCACGAACTGGTGCACAAGACCATTTATTTATTAAGCATTGTCGAACTGTACATCTTTTATTGCCAAAGATTGGAGAATGTAAAATCCCACTTAACTTGTTTTTTGTCATATTACCAAGTCTCTACGAGCTAATCACAAAACATGCATGTCAATAGTGTTGAAGGACTGTATGCAGTCCAAGAAAACCGTCGGTATATATATCTCATTGGCCAACGGCGGACGGTGTGCCGACGGTATTTTTGGTGCCCCCAGCATATTAGATTGTATGCCAACGGCCCCGATAAAATGATGTCGGCATATATTTGGCCGTCGGTATCTGAACTTTTTACTGTAGTGATTCAGAAAGGTTTTTGACGTGAGGACAACCTTTCCCATTTTTGTTTGGTATTTTCATGGTCATTAGAAAAGTTGAGAGAGAGCGGATTATATCAGGATTGGTGCCTGATCTAGTTCACGATGGATTAGCCATCCTTCAATATGAATATTTGGCAGATATCAGGCGAGGGATTAAATTTTTCACACAAAAAATGGCATCTATTGTCTCGTGGCTGCTGTTACAAGGGAAGCTCGTACCATGAGATGTTTACATGTAAGAATGGTACTCTACATTTCTATTACTAGATGACCCGTTGCGCCACTGGCGCAAATAACGATTTTTTTCCGGGATTTTTCACCATAAGAAAAGAATTATAAATTAATCCAGAGATTACCGCCTATAAAATTGAAAAGTTATATTGTTATAATTACCTATTAGGGGGAGCATATGATTGGTGTTTTAAGTCGGGTGGGGTGGCGGCAGTAATTTCCAAGGATTAGAACCTCATAGGTTCCAATTGGCACAAATAATTGATTTATGTCAAAATTTGTTCCCATAAGAGGTAAATATGTCGTTTTTTGCTAAAAAAAAATCGTTTATGTTTTGGAAAATAAAATCTATAATCAACATGAATCAGGATATTGATCCATTAGTCAATCTAGCTTTTAGCTTCCCTAAAACCTCTACGAGCAAGCAACAAACACTCTAGCTCAGCATAGGCAGACCAACAATTACCTACATAAATGAAAAATTATGGACAAAAACTAAAGAACAAAATAGTTAACCACACAATCAAGTAAAATGCGCTATGTACATATATTACTCAAAATATCAGTATGTACCAAAACATAATAAAATGGTCTTCTTGGACAGTGCGTTGTTGTTTAGTTTCAACAAGACCCGATCATGGAATCTCTCCTAAATCCATTAAGTCGGGAGGCAATAATTTGCAGACTGAAAACACATTCAAACGGATTGTCCAGAAACTTTCCCCTAGAAACGGGTCTCACGTGTACATGCTCCACGCGGTAAACTTACCCTCTATAATATCATGGTCAAACCAAAAGATTTGCTGAACGTATATAACATCAAGACATGAAACATCATATTGTGTATGCAAGAACAAGGTATCTGGAACGTAACAATTCAGAGCACCATGTCATTAGTTCAAAAGAATTTCATTAGTAATGCTATAGCTACAGGCATGAAGAGTTACAGAAACTCGGGTCTCCAGACATGGCGCCACAACTTGGTGAGAGGGGAAAAGGTAAAAATTATTCCCAAACTTGGTCACAAGCGGCAGCGTCGGCGGTGGTGCAGCGGTGTCAATTCTTGGTTGCAGAAGGCCTCGCACCGAGATCTTGGGCGCGGGCGGCAGCGCGACAAGCTGCTTGATGGCAGGCGTCGGTCGCAGCAAGCTGCTGGAAATCAGGAGGCAGCACACGAGCTGTTGGACGGCAGGTGTTGGCCTCGGCGAGCTCTTGGTCCAGGAGGGCACCAGACACGACATGGCTCCATCATCGACATGGCATGCATGACCCTCCTATAGATATTCTCTTTGCACTGTTTGTGCTGCATCTCAGGTGTGAATGATCTGTTTGCGATCTTTGGCTATTACACCTCTTAGCTAAGATCAATTTTGGTGTCTTATTTGATATTGAGATACACATGATTGCAGGTATACTGAAGAAGCCAAGGCATGCCTTTTGGGCCTGAATCTTGCTGTGAAGCATCTAAAACAAGCCAAAAAAAATCTGGAGTCTGGATGTACAACTGTGGATGCAGTTAAAAATAACAGAAGTTGGATCTTCAGAAGAATTTGGGACATCAATAAAAAGGTAAAAATAAGAAGACTGAAGGGTAGTCCATAGCTTACCAGTTCTGGGAGAACTTCTAGGAACAATGATGACCCTAGCAGGCTTCTTTGTTCTTTGGTTAATCACCAAAACCAAGCCAATAAATAATATTAGAAGCAAGCTGACCAAAAGCAAGCTCCTTCCTCACATGCACAAGATAAAAGTTATTTCCTTCTTTTATATATATACTCGACAAAATTGAACTCCTGTCTTGATTTTCAAGAGAGAAATAACTCAACAAGAGTATGAAGGGAAGCCCAAGATTAACATTTTGAATTGTCCAGACCAACTTCTAACTGCCATCATATGGCTAGCTTTTTTACCACAGCGAGTAGCTAAGTACGCCATCCAATCATCAACGATGATATTGGCTGGAGTTTGGACGACGCCCTAGTATGGTGGTGCCCTTTTAAAACCAAAAATATTAGAACAGAAAACAGTATGCTAGATCCTAAATTATTTCAAAGTTCAAACTGCAAATGTATTGTAGTTCATCAAAGGTGACAGTAACCAAATGAACACGGCCCCACAGCAGTATCAAAAATATCACAAATGCACTGTGGAATTTGTGTCTCAAACAGGTATACATCCTTATCAGGTTCAATTAGGCCAACAACACAAAACCATCAGTAAGCCAGCACATACAGCCGATGTTTCATGAACAGAGCAAGAGAGCAAATATAATGAATCAGAAGACACCTCTATCTATACAGATAAGCATAGAGAAACCAAATACTACACAAAATAGTATTGCCAGAGAACACTAATCAATAGACATGGAAAGTAAACAAGTTCAACAAATCAAGAAAATTGATTATTAAGCTAAAAAATTAAGTCTACAAACGTTATGTTCTTATACATGCCTTCATAGGAAGATAGTAATACCTAGAAGATATGCAAGCAAATCAAGACGTTGATGGTTTCAAGCTATGCAGACACCGTTACAAAGGGGAAAATCGAGATCTCCCTACATGAAAATCCAATGTGACTGCCTTGCAGAATATGGAAACCAACAAATGTAACGATTAAGACTATAATGATCTCAAGCGAAACCAATGAACATATCGTGTGGCGACTGCATTACTCTCCTTTATCCTATGACCGTGCATGCATCGTCATTATAATACTACCAGTCTGTAATATATTACGGTTCTAAAAACATATTCAATTGCCAAATTAAACACCTTCCAAGTTCGAAGAAAGGCAACAATTTTACCCTCTTCAACACTTGGACATAGACTTGGTAACCAGCTCCAGAATGTTCGTGGGCAACAAATCAGAGAGCAACCTTAAGTCATCTCCACGAAGGCATCATCAATATTAATCTTTACACAGATTGGACATGGGGGGATGAACCAACCAGGAACTAACCTGAAGAGGTTGTAGCCAAGGAAGAGCATCACTGAACTTGCCACCGTCGTAAGATTCGAGGCAGGTGTGAGGTAGTCGAAGCAGAGGGCACCTTGAGGCCACAAACAGCTGTTGTGTTTGTCCTTGCAAGGCTGCAAGCCCTTCAATGTTCTAGATCATAGTTTACCAGACCGGCAGGAGGTCCTCTCACTCTCACTCAGCTCAACAACCTGTGCACAACAGGGAAAGCGGAAAGGAGGATCAAATTCTCGGTGTCCAGCATGCAATCACATAAACAAACAAAAATTGTGAGGAGACTTTTTCTCATAAGCATGTGTTTATCCATACAAAAGCAGGTCAAGTTTTTTCATGTAATTAGCAAGAAAATCGCTACCTAGAAAGCATACCCAGGAAATGCTGAATTCATACGTAAATAAACCAGGAGAAGATGATTGGCTTTCAATTAAGTAGCAGTTCACAAGGCAAGTATAGCTAGTATAGCTAGGAGTTTACCAACCTATCTCCTGAAACCTGCTGCGTCGACCGTAGAACTCCTCTTCCTGGGCACCAGCCATCTCACCATGTAGTCAACCCCCTGGGTGGAGAAAGAATACGATTAATGGCCAAGGAATAATATATTACTCAAAGACAACGGAAGGGTAGGAAGCAACGATAACTGACAATTATGCCAAGCAACATCAATTTTGTTGATTATTTCAAATTCGGATAACAGTGAAGCGTGAACAGAAAAGCAGGTGAATAGGCATGTACATGAGAGAAACAAATTAAGCATATGTTCAGTTCACAATCTTCTATAGGAGTAAAGGCATGATGAAGAAACACATTAAATATCAGAGGACGGGAAGACATAATTTTTATTCAAAGGCTTCATTCTCTTTCGCTAGTCAACAAACAACATGGTCTTTTGAATGTTTGGGGGTATTATTAGTTCAGCTACCAAGAAGCTAAAACTTTAAACAAAGATATTTTCGAAAAAAGTGTCTCTTTCCTCACCTGTAAATCATTAAATGCTAAAGCAATATGATCAACAAGAAGAACACTAAGAAGTCATAAATGGCCACATAGTACAACTGCCAAAGAAATTGTGCAAAGAAGAGAAACGAAATAGAGTACTTACATGTGGCTTGCGGTGTCTTTCGAGTTGAGTGTCAAATAACCAATTCATTGTCAGCACTAAATCTCAAGGACAAACCATTACCAGAATCAAATCATACCCAAATCCTATCCACAAAAATAAAGATAAAATTAGGGGTGAAGTAATCTTATATGTAGTCTAGGAGGGATAAAATGCATGTCAATCAATGGTGCAATACCTATAGAAAAGCTACAATGATGTCTAAAACATAAGAACAGAAGACAGGCATGCAAACCTCACCTCAGAGAAATAAACAGAGAGACATACTTGTGACTTAAAGGCCTCAAAACAGAGCAATCAACAGAAGCATTGAGCAACAAACAACCTGTAGGATAATTACAACAAAATTATTTTGCAGAGACAATCACAGAAATTATGCTAACAGTGGTATGAGTACAATGTCTACATATTATAAATAAACATGTAGTTCTTTGCATACCCCACCTAGTATACAGAAAGTAATAAGAACACACAACCTACTACCATTGACATGCACAACATGTCTCTGTTTGCTGATTTGCTTGGTTAGAAAACAAGGGTGCCAAATCAAACAAAAATGGATTATTTTTCTCGGTGAAAGCAAATCTGAACTGAATTAATATTTTCCATTAATACCTTACCTCTTTCATTAAACACACCTATCCAAAAGTATGAGCACTTGAAAGGAGAACGAAGTTTTAAAAAGTACAACTGGATAGTAGTTCCTACCTATGCAATTTCAACTCCATGAACACAAGATCTCTGATCTAATAAGGCTATAAGGATTAGCGAACTAAGACGTCAAATATTTACCTCAAGGAAGGAATTAAAGCGAAAATACTATCCTAATTATGCCTATATACTGAGAGTCATTGGCACAAAATGAGTAAATATAAGACACACAGACGGAACGGCCATTCTGCCCGATGTAGGTTGACTGCTACAACGAATGAAAACATATAACCCGATGACATATTTATAGTGATTATACAATTAGATAGTACTTCAAATCCAGTATTAGAGAAGAAATAAAAATCTACTCGCTCCGTCTAAAATTAGTTGACTCATGTTTGTCTAAATATGGATGTATGTACACACGAAAATATGTCTAGATGCGACCGTATTTAGACAAACATTTGTCAACTAATTACGAACGGAGGGAGTAGATCTTTCCCAAACTGAAGCAAAAACATATTAACATGATACTTTACACTTGACGGACGATAGTTGTTTCAGCCTGGTCATATAATAATAATATTAAAACATTAAACAAGGTACTGTAAGAGGCAAAGTGCTCAACCATTAGTTTTTGAATATTACTTTCTGACTAAGCTTCAGGCGCACATCAATTTGTAAAGGTAGGTATTGGATGAAGATTGAGAGAGTTCAGCACCGAGAAACAAACCTAGTACAAATTCCATTGGATAAACTATGAATTATATCTTTTGAATTGGGAGCCAAGCGAAACAGGAATCAAGCAAACATAGGGAAATTCAACGGACTTGCTTGCTCACCCAAGATATTAGACCTGCCATCTGAACATGCAGAGTAGAAATTAAATAAGAGAGCAAGGAACTGGAAATATTATAGTAGATAAGAAGATCGAGACATGAAAATCAATAGGTTAGGATTTACCTCTGGCAAAATAAAATCAATGAAATTATTTTAGCTACTTCCAAAGAAAGATCCATCAATCGAAAACTGAAGTATAACGCCAAGAGAACTTTCCTATTGCACAAGTCATAACAAAAATTGGATCTAGCAGCCTTTGCTCATCTTTCCCATATGGTAAATCCCTGCTTCACACACAATCATTCCACAAGTTTCTTCCCTACATAACTACATCAATATGAAACATAAAACATATGCTGAAAATTCAGAAAAAATGGAAAAACGATCTTGGGACGGAACCAAGCATGTCCATACATGCGCCAGGTTCGCTTGCCGTTGGCCGGTGAAAGGGAACCGTCTAGGCCGACGAGGAGAGGCACAACAGCCTTCCGAACTGACCCGCTCCGGCTGCCGGTCCCGATCAAGGCGGAGGTTGAGAGGACGTCGCTGGAGACGGCTCAATAAGAACGCCGACGACATTGATGTGTACAAGACCAACAAGTAAGAGTTTGGGGCAATTCCCCAAAGGATCCTCAAGCATTGATCGCACCAACAGAGTGTCTGCATGAGACAGAAAATTAGGGGTTAATGCATAAATGAACAAATGGACATGACAAAAAACATACAGGTTTTGGTTAGTGAAAGACTAAACACCTTAAAGGATTTGTTGACAGAACATCATTCCGCTTTATGGGGATAGGGGAAAAATATGGACTCTGCCTGATTTCCAGCACATAAGTAATGTTACTAAAAGTATCCATATGCTTTGACATGCCATCAGTGTGGTGAAGGAAGACGACAATCTCATCAATTTGGTGATTGGATATCGATTGGTTCGGATTCAATCATAGTTCCTCGATTTGAGCAATTGCAAATTGTTGCCCTGGAAATGAAAAGATTAAGAAGTTAACTAACAACTAAAAATAGAAGAAGAAACCATGAAAACAAAGTTTAACTTAAAAAACGTTTACGTTTCAGCTTCATTGCTCAATTATCATAATATGAAAGTGCAAGACCAATACCAATTTTCTCGGCTACTGATAGTTCAAGATCAGTCGACATGGTCTCAAGGAGGCCATCAGCAGCAGATATAGGCATCTGAGCCTCACAAAAACAAGTACTGAAGTGTGTTTTATCCAGACAATATCTGAAAATGCCAGATAAAACATCATGTTTCAAGTGGCGCATGATCCAAGAAGTAGAAGCTCCATAAGAAAATAAATATAAATTTCATACCCGACATGTTGATCTACGACTGGACATGTACATTTATGCAACAGGATATAAAACAGTAAGCATCAAGCACACACTATTTTACAGCTGATATTTAGATAAGCTTCGAGGAAACAAATGATCATGCACTTTCAGAACGAAAAAATTAAATATCGTAGTATAATTCCGACCGCGTTCAATATAAGTGAAATTTAAAAATTTCACTCTTTAGACATTTCAGCATCTATGCCAGAATCAAGACTTCTATACGTTCAGCATCCTAGAAAATGCAAGGTAGGATCAAAACATTTCCTATTCGTCTAAGAATGAGGTTGTACCATTCCTCTGAATTATAAAAATACATGGAAACATGTTTTCAGAACTTGAAAGTGAACAGAGCAACTTGAATCCAGTAGAATGAAGAATTTTCTTAAGCAGCATTATATGTGCCTATAAAGTGAAGAAAGCACTTTGGATATGAGAAAAACAATCTTACTAATATAGGTTTCCTCGTTCTTCGTGGATATGCTTTCAGCTGATATACAATACGCGCAATTCAAGCACATAATATGCTCAGAAATTAACCAGAAATGGATGTATAATAAAAAAACACAATGCTATAAATTTAAGGAAGAATGAGATGAACAAACAGCCCGCAAACCTAATATAATATGGAGTCATATCGAGTTATTGACCTATGAACTTGTATTAAGTAGAGGGTTGCTCTTTTCCAAGGAAACCCAAATCCACTTCATCCTCCGATTGTTTTGCTTGCGTCGAGCAGAAAAATCAAGAGGGCGTTGACAAACAGGAAGCAAAACCTATGGAATAGCGATTGTTTTGCTTGCAGGTAGGAAACAAAAAATAGAAGCACAATCGATAACAGCTTGCGCTGAACATGGATGGCACTATGATGAAGGTCCTAATTACTTGATCCTATAAAATCAAGGGAAAAGTTACAAGGATAAACGATAGAAACAGAGAACCCTTTCATGTGTGGTAATCCATACAAGTCCTTAATAAATCATTTTCCATTATATCAGTTGCCCATATCAACGTCCCAAACCCTTGCATACAAATCATTATCAGAATAAGTTGGTGCACCCTCTACGGTGAACCATGAGAAGACAAAAAGCTAAAATGCTACCAAAACAAAAGGAACAGTGCCATCCAAGATCAGCCGAACTAATTCTATGATTATGAGACAACTTCCATTCGTCATGTTTTAGCGTTAGCCTGTTCAGATGGTGGGTTTTAGAAGACAGAAGATCTTATAATTATGTGATGCCTCATGGCTCAAATAGTAAGCATATTGTTGATCTTTCTGCGAGGAGTGCTAATAAGGGACAAAGTAGAACGTTGTGCAGTCTAAACTATCTTAACATAAGCAATTGTACAAACAAAATCTTCTCTTCAAAATACAAATAACTAAGCAACCACATAAAAGGTAAATTGATACATCTCACCAACCCTAGATATGATCTATTGACGGAAGCTCATTACCGAGCATGTAGAATTTTCCACACCACCAGGCATCCCAAGACCAAGGAAGCAATAATATCCCGAACAGTCTGAACATAAAACTGGGAATGTACATATTCGATTATCACTGGTCGGATAGAAAAGTAATACATCACTCTAGAACAAAGCATATACCCTAGAAGTGTCACCTATCGTGTCTTCGTAAAACCTTTCCGACAACATCATGTGTAATAAAAACTATTATTTTCATAAAAAGGAAAGAGTACAATATGTTTACTAAAAGGATAAAAGAGAAGACTCGTTTTCATACCTCCATCTCCAATGTGTCCATAATGAAATAAGAAACCAAGATTCTATGCCTCCAGGCTTTCATGGGAGAAGAAGAAATCAGGTGTAGAAGATGCTCAAGTATAGATCGCTGAAATATTACAACATAAAGCTCTCTTAATTTCAACACAAGAAGAGAGAAGCGAGGAAGTAGCGGTTGGGGGAGGGACAGGAAACGATGCGGACCACCAGCTGCACGCCACTCAGGTCGCTGCTGCCAGCGCCACTCCATGGCTTGAGGCAGCGTTTGCTAGCTCGAGAGGAGGGCAATAGAATCATCTGGAATGCTCCCTGCCGCTGCCTTCCTGTCATAATCAATTCTCCATTCCCTCTCAGATCGAGATCGAGTCTAAGAGACGGGAGCGGGAAAGGAGGCGGCCGGATTGGGGGAAAAGGAGAAGAGGGGCTTACCCACGGAGACGCGTTCCGCCGGCGCCCTTGGCGCCTCGTTGCCCTTGCTCGCCTCCGCTATGGCCCTTGCGTGTGCCCCCTTGTCCGCTGACGCCCTTGCTCGACTCCGTCGTTGTCCTTGCTTGCCTCCTTCTCCTACGGCACCCTTGCTCGCCTCCCCATGGCGACGACCTGCGCCTGCGGCCACCACCTGCAGTCCCACGATGGATTCTTGGTGCTGAGGGCTGACGCGCGGCGTCGCAGCCGTGAAGGAGAATCGCGAGAGGCTGGAGCTCGATCTAGGTTTTCACCGCGTCGGGGAAAACTGCGAGCGGAGATTGGGGGTGGGCGACTGTTTTGTCTCACGCGTTGCAGCCTTCCAGGCGCACGCCCCCAACGGCCAATCCGGGGCCTACACGTGGCGCCTCCAGGAGAGGCTGCGCGCGACGGAAGGGCGTCGTGGACGATTGGCGAAGACAGACCCCTCCTCCATCCTTTATAGGAGTAATTTGGGGATGCCCATTCATGTTAGAAGATTGAGTAATGCTCACTGGAAACGCGGAAGCGAAAGTGGAAAAAGGATGGTTGGCGGGAGAGAACGTGTACAAAAGGATGGCTGGCTGGAAGTGAAACATCCTATCTATAAGGTTCTAGTTCATACTGACGTCTCCCTGAGAGATCCGAGTGCACTACCAATTCAGGAGTAAGATTAGACGTGCGGGTTCGGGCCACCGACCAAGTGAACGGCTGTTCTCACGGTGAGAACGACGCATGAGAGCCTGGCAAACAAAAAAAAGTTCAGCATGAATCATTTTGCCTGCATTGCATTGCTCCTACGGTCACATCCCACGCGACGAGTGACGTGAGTCAAAACAAAAACAAAAAACCTGACCAGTTTCAGCGACCACGACTCGAGGCGCGTATAACTGAAGGCCCGGCGCTGCCGATGGGGCAGAGCAAAGCCAAGACCAAACCAGAGACGTCGCGGTCCAGACACCACCATCTGAGGCTGCCATCGATGGACACCTTCTTCCTGTCGCACGGCCCGCCCACCATCTGCATCGACGAGACCATCCCGGCGCGTAGCTTCTTCCAGTCGTGGCTGCCGGCGGGGATGGCGGGCACGCAGACGCCGCGCGCTATCCTCATCGTTTCCGGCCACTGGGAGACGGAGATCCCCGCCGTCAACGTCGTCCACGGCACCAACGACACCATCTACGACTACGATGGCCTTGGAGAATTTCCAGAGGCCATGTACCAGGTCCGTGTCCGTCCCCTCCTCGCGTTCTCGTCTCTTTGTTTTTCATGTAGCCCCAAAGCAAAAAATATGTGATATTTCTTCTTTAATGTGTTTGAACACTTCGGTACATAACAGAAAGCGTATATATTTCACTCGTTTATGCACTGCGTTGCCACTTTGTTTGATGATTCAATACGAGACAGTTTCAGATTTGAGAAATCATATTTCTCACTTTGAGATTTGGGATGGGTCTGTCTATCTTATTTGAACGATACAGGTGAAGTATCCAGCACCTGGTGCCCCTGATCTGGCCAAGAAGACGAAAGAGCTCCTAGAGCAAGCCGGGTTCGGCCCCGTGAAGGAGGAGCATGGACGCGGGCTGGACCACGGCGCGTGGTTGCCGCTGATGCTCATGTACCCGGAAGCTGACATCCCGGTGTGCCAGCTCTCCGTGCAGACCAGCCGCGACGGCGTCTACCATTACAACCTTGGCAAGGCGCTGGCTCCCCTTAGGGCCGAAGGCGTCCTCGTCCTCGGCTCCGGCAGCGCAACGCACAACATCAGCAAGATGGACATCAGTCACGACAAGTCGGCACCGGTGCCACAATGGGCCGCCCACTTCGACGCCTGGCTCACGGATTCACTCCTCGATGGAAGGTAAGTAACCACGGTTACGACAAACGTGCAAAATTATCTCTGGGGAGAAGCCCCTGCCTTAAGATCGAACTTTATTGCTAGTCAGCTCCTCTTTTCGTCCGAACTTTGCTCCTCTTTTCATCCGTTTTTTTTTTTGAATGCGTAGGTACGATGACGTGAAGCGCTACGATGAGAAGGCGCCCTGCAGCAAGATGGCGCACCCAACACCTGAACATTTCTACCCGTTGCACGTCGCGCTGGGTGCCGCCGGGGACGACTCCAAAGCCGAGCTGATCCATAGCAGCTGGTCCCACGCCAACCATTCCTACTCCTCGTATCGTTTCACCGCCAAGAACTGACGGCCTCTAGCTGTGTCTCTCGATCGACTCATATGCTGGGTAGATGCAGTTGCTTGTGACGCACTAGCGTTTCATACTCAGACGATGTGTGGCATGCGTGTGTTGGATTAAAAAACGACCGGGACCATAATATATTGGTCGAAAGTTAAATAGTCACGTGCAAGGAATACTCATTTGATAAACTATTTTGAGATCCGGACATCCAACTTGAGAACACAGCAAGCTGTAAGCAAACAGGCAGCGAAGCAGGGTCCAACAACGATGAAGTTCAGAGATACACAGGCACAGCAAAACACGCTCAGGCCCAGCGAGCGCCCTAACAACTGGCAGGCAAAACTGAGCTGCAAACATTCAGAACATGCATATTTCCCAGCACGAAACAGCGCTAGCTGAATCAAACATCACCAGTGACCTCCACGTCCAGGGCAGGCTGCGTGCCATGCCTCAGCAGCGCAGCTTTGACGGCGTCGGCGTGGGCATTGTCGAGCCTGAACACAGCTCGAAGGTCAGCCACCGCGTTGGAGGGGACCTGTGTCTTGAACTGTCGACGGCCGGACTGCTGAATCGCCTGCTCAGTGACATCGTCCTCTCTTTAACCGATGACGCCGAGGCGACGACGGAGGTTCCTCTCAGCCATCTTGGCAATGGAAGTGCCACGGTGAACCACCTGGATACTGATGCTGCCCCGTCGCATGGTGAACACCCAGCGAATGTTTTACGCCTGTCAGCGGGATGGGAAGGCCTGGGGCTGGGGGATTGGTCATCTTGGGGAGCAGGCAGCAGAGATGGCATCACCGGCGCGAAGAGAGAGCCGCCCAGAGTGGGCGTGGAGGCACTGGGGCGCAGCGGCTCTGATGTTGGGGTAGCCGGTGGCGTGGACGATGGAGGGGTGTACTGTTGCGGAGACGCGAACACCGGGGAGCACAACCTGGATGTTGGCATAAACCCTGCACGTTCAGAGTTAGGTGTTATTTTCTTCAGAGTTTAGCTTGTTTTCCGTCAGAGTCGCTTAGTCGTTGGCATGGTAACCGCCCGAGTCTGCTGGCCACTCGATCTACTCGTGGGATGGCGCGAGATTGATGGATCGGAATATGCCTAATCTTATGTTCCCATCTCTCAATTGGAGTGGTTCTCGCTGAAATGGATTGTCACTCGGTTTTAACCGTCTCATAGAAACAACACCTTTTTCTGACCAAACCGCCGCCTCCGGGGGCGATTAGGGCTTGTCGACTCCGATCCGGCTCCGTTCCGGTGAGGAGGTGTTTTTCTCGGGGTCCTGGTACCCTCATACGCTGGCCTTCGCCATCATAACAACTCCACTCATCGCCTCGGTTCGGTGGTGGGCTCGTGTTCTCTCAATCGAACCAGTGTTTCGAGTTGTAATCCTTCTAGGGCTTTGGCGATCGAGCGTTTCCATGGCAGAATCCGGGGGATCGAGCCACGCAAGTGGATCGGTGACAAGGAAGGAGGAACTTGATGACATGCTGCAGAGGTTGGGGATTGATGACAGTGAGATTGACGATCTCGTTTTCGAGGAAGAAGATGATGCTCCTTAGGAGGGTATGAAGTGGACCGCATTGGCAAAAGTCCACACAGAGAATTTCTATAGCAATCAAACTTTTGAGAAGCATATGATAACCGCTTGGAGCCCTGCGAAAGAGATCGTGATCACGTCGCTAGAGAAGAACTTATTTTCAGTGCAATGCTTCTGTTTGGGTGACTGGCTTAAGGTGGAGAAAGGTGGGCCGTGGCTGTTCCGTCAAAACGCTGTCTCCATTGAAGCTTATGATGGATTATCACCCACGGATTCAGTAGATTTGAACTTCATAGCTGTTTGGATACAGATTCATAAGCTTCCGGTCGGATACAGGAATACTTCGCTGATTACAAACTTGACAGAGAAGAAGATTGGAAAGGTCGAAGAGGTAGAAATAAATGTCCATGGAGCCGGCAATTTTGTTCGGGTTAGAGTCAGACTTGACGTGAGAAAAACTTTGGTCAGAGTTGTTACTGTTTCCCGTGGAGGACAAAGAGAATTCTACGCGGTTAAATATGAAAAGCTACCGAAATTTTGCGGTGCCTGTGGTCTCTTTGGCCATATTCATACCGAATGCGGTACAGGGGAGTACAAACCTGAGGATCTCAAGTGGGGGGACTTCTTAAGAGCAGATTTTGATACTTGGAGAGGTAGATATACCCCTGATAATCGTGGTGTAAGAGGTGGCAGAGGCAAATCACCAGGAGGAAGGGGACGATTTAGTCCTAATGACATGAAAGACAACACTAGTTGGCGCTATAATGCAATCCCACTGACCAACCCGAACACAATCAATGATGATGCTCTTATGGATACGGCCACTAGTCCTCTAAAAAAGAAGGATACAGAGATGGATGATTTGAGAGGTTCAGACAATGGCATTAAAAGAAGAATTGATATGGATAATTTGGAGAAGGCTGTGATCATATCGGCTGTAGAGACAGGAGGTAAAGCTGCGGGTGATATGCAATCTTTTGATGAGCAACATTGTAACAACTTGATTGTTGCCAAAAATCAGAAGGAGAATCAGGCAAAGAAGAAATCAAAAAAGGAGGGAGCTTCCTCAAACAGCTCAATTGGATCGGCGGGCTCCAGGGAGAGACCTGTCCGGGCGCAATGAAAATCATAGCTTGGAATTACCGCGGCAATTCATGCGCTTCTGGATGTCTTGAGACGCTACAACCCCGAGGTGGTGTTTTTGTCGGAGACCCACCTCGAAATCTTTCCGGCTGAGTGTTTAAGAAGAAGAGTTCACATGGATTTCAAGATCATGCAACATGTTACTGATAGAAGTGGAGGTATTATTCTTTTTTGGAAAAAGGAAATAAAAATTTCACAAGTTTTCTCACACCCAAATTACATTGATGTTGAGGTGGAGGAAAACAACAATAAAGTTTGGAGACTCACAGGGATGTATGGGGAGTCTAAATGGTCGGAGAAATATAAAACATGGGACAAAATTCGTTCTCTTCATCAACCAAGTAATTTACCATGGTTTCTTATGGGTGACCTGAACGAAATACTTTATTCCCATGAGAAGGAAGGCGGGAGGAAAAGACCCAGTAAATATATGGAAGATTTCCAAAAAACGCTTGATGACTGTGATCTGTCTGATTTGGGTTTTATTAGTGACTCTTTCACTTGGCATAGAGGGGCTATCCGAGAGAGGCTGGACAGAGCAGTATGTAATTCTGGTTGGAGGGGAGATTTCCCGGATGCTGCGGTTTTAAATCTTGAGTATATCCATTCCGATCATAGGCCCATAATGATTGATACGGAATATTGGAAGACTGATTTTGTTTCTCAGGGTCCTAGACAACTATTCTTTGAAGCCAAGTGGTTTAAGGAAGAGGGGTTTAGGGATGTGGTCCAGTCCGAATGGATGAAGGCAAAAGATCAAGGTAATTCTTTGGATGTTCTTCAAAATTTAAAAAATATGCACACTGGGCTCCATGCATGGGATCGGTCGGTGTTGAAAAATCCCAAACAACGGCTACGCGCGGCCCAGCGGGAACTTGACAGACTCATGAGGGGGCCTATTTCGGATGACCATGATCAAGAAAAGTTTTACCTCGCTAAACATATTGAAAACCTGCTAGAACAAGAGGAAATTCATTGGAGTCAGAGGTCCCTGCAAACTGGATCAAACCTGGAGACCGAAATACCTCTTTTTTCCATAAATATGCTACTGCGAGAAAAAGTAAAAACCAAATCAGAAAACTGAAGGATAGCTCAGGAGATTTTGTTGAAGGTTCGATTGGGTTAAATTCATTGATTCTCTCATATTTCTCTAATCTGTTTTCTACTGAGATTTTGAATACAGACCCACATTTTCTCGAGAAGATTCAACCGAAGGTTACAACGGAAATGAATGATAATCTATTGAAGCAATATTCACCTGATGATGTGAAGCAAGCAATATTTAGCATTGGGGATTTTAAGGCGCCGGGCCCAGATGGTTTACACGCTATCTTCTTTACAAAATTCTGGCACTTGATTGGAGAGGATATTACAAATGCTGTTTTACTTTCTATCAATAACAAAGAGATCCCTAATGGATGGAATGACACTGTCATTTTTCTTATCCCTAAAACTGAAGCCCCCGAGGAGGTATTGCAATTCCGCCCAATCTCTCTTTGCAATGTAGTTTATAAAATTATCTCAAAGATTATGGCTGCTAGACTAAAACAAATCCTTCCCGAGATCATCTCGCCTACCCAAAGCGCGTTCGTTCCGGGAAGACTCATTACGGATAATGTGCTAGTGGCTTATGAATGTATTCATAAGATTAAAAATACAAAGAAGGGGAAATCTGCTTATTGTGCGGTGAAACTTGACATGAACAAAGCATATGATAGAGTTGAATGGAATTTTCTTGAGAGGATGCTATTAAGATTCGGTTTTCATCATCATTGGGTTGATTTAATCATGTCTTGTGTATCCTCTGTATCATATCAGATCAGATACAACTCTCAAACGACTGAATCATTCATTCCAACTAGAGGGATCAGACAGGGGGATCCCCTATCCACATATTTGTTTCTCATTTGTGCAGAAGGGTTATCAAGTTGCTTATTGCAAGCTGAGGAGGTTGGTGGTCTTGAAGGGATTAAAGTGTGCAGGAATGCACCATCAGTTTCACATCTTTTATTTGTTGATGATTCTTTAATTCTCTTGAAAGCAGACTCGAGCAATGCAACCTCATTGCAACAGGTTCTTGATGATTATTGTGCAAATTCTGGACAACTTATTAGTGTTGCCAAGTCTTGTATTTTTTTCAGTCCAAATACTAATATTTCTCAAAGGGAAGAGGTTTGTTCTATTCTCAATATTGATAATGAAGCTCTATCTGATAAATATTTGGGTCTCCCAGCTCTGGTTGGTGCTGACAGAAGTGACTGCTTCATGCATTTTGTGGAGAGGGTCATGCAAAGGATTAAAGGATGGAAGGAGAAATTTCTATTAATTGGAGGTAAAGAAATCCTCCTTAAGGCAGTGGCCCAATCAATTCCTATCTATGCTATGTCTGTTTTTCTAATCCCAAAAAAAGTGTGCAAGAAGATATCAGATGTTATTGCTCAATTTTGGTGGGGTGATGATGATCAAGGTAAAGAAAAATGCATTGGATGGCTTGGTGGAAACTTTGCTTTCCCAAAAATGAAGGGGGTATGGGGTTTCGGGATCTCCACTCCTTTAACTTGGCAATGCTAGCAAAACAAGTTTGGATATTAATTACCAACCCGGATTCCTTATGTGCAAAAATTCTAAAAGCCAAATATTACCAATCAGGGGACATTTTGAGTGCTGGTCCCAAAGCAGGCTCTTCCTTTACTTGGCAAAGTTTGGTTTCTGGCATCCAGACATTTAAAAGGGGCTATATTTGGCGAGTTGGTAGTGGTGAATCTATTGATATTTGGAAGGATCCTTGGCTGCCTACTAGTGAAACAAGAAGAGTGGTTACTTTAAGGGGTAATTGTCTTCTTTCTCGTGTCTGTGAGCTAATTCATCCCTCTACTGGTCAGTGGGACTCAGATCTGATTATGAGTATATTTAATAATGAAGATGCCAGGAGAATTTTGGAAAGACCCCTTCATACAAACAGATTTGATGATTTCATTGCGTGGAATGGAAACAAAAATGGATTTTATTCCGTGAGATCTGCTTATCACATAGAGTGGAGACATCAGTATCCTGGGATTACTTGCAGAACCATCACCCAAGGAAGTCCTATTGACTGTCTCACTTGGAAGAATCTATGGAAACTTAAAGTCCCAGCAAAAATTAAAATCTTTTGCTGGCGTCTACTGCAGGGAATTGTCCCAGTTAAAGAAACATTATCTGCGCGTCACATTGGTGAGTCTGATACATGTCCAATTTGTAACTCGCTCCCAGAAGATAATATGCATATGATCTTTTGATGCCCTAGAGCTGCTGGCCTATGGAACATTTTACAGCTTACCGACAAGATAGAATCAGCGGAAAATGGTTTTGTTGCATTTCCTGTTATTTTCGGTAAATTACTGGCTATGCGTGATTCTGTCAGCTCTGATTTTCCGAAGCTTGTAATTGCGGAAACAGTTGCTACTACAGCCTGGTATGTCTGGTGGCTGCGGCGGTGTACTACCCATGGTGAGAAAATTCCAACAAGTAGGTCTTGCGCAACATCGATCAGAGCTATCGTAGCTAATGCCTCTGTCAAAACAGCAACTAGTTTTATCCCTGACAAACTTACTTGGACTAGACCAAAAGCCAAATTCCTAAAGCTCAACGTTGACGTTGCTTTTGATGATATCTCCTATACTGGAGGGACTGGTGCGGTAATCAGAGATAGAAAGGGAAATTATATGGTTGCATCTTATTCTTATATCCCTAATGTTACTTCTGTCGCTATGGCAGAAGCTATGGCTATGAAATATGGATTGGAATTGGCTAATCATCTTGGTTATTGTACGATTGAGGCGGAATCAGACTCAACTGAAGTTATCTCGTGTTGCTCAGGTGAGGACCAACTTTGGAATGAGGCTACTGCGATCTATTCTGAATGCTTTGACATAATTATTTCTATTGGCAACGTTGAATTCAACCATTGTAAAAGGGATTGTAACAAGGTTGCTCACGTGTTAGCTCGGGAAGGTTTTGCTAAACAGATGAATTGTAATTGGGTCGATGAGCCCCCTAGCTTTATTAGGCAGTACCTCTTAGACGATGTAACTCTGATGTAATCTGCCAGCGGCAAGCTCGTACTCTTTTCCTTACCAGGGTACCCGAGGGGACTGGAAGGTTTTTAACGAGGCGAGCTTGTTAGCTTTATTTTATATAAGTTGGTTTAAATTTTAAAAAAAACTATCTCATAGAAACTAGCATGACGTAGCCACGCGAATTCAAATGGAAACACTGATCTGTTTCCACAATGAGCTGCTGTCCCCACATCAAGAAGTAGATGTGCGTGATCGGATCCTGTACGGTCATCACTTGAAACGTTACTAAAGGGAGTTTCTGTTCCCACTCCACACTATCTAAGTCCCTAGTGTTTTTTAGAGGCAATGAACAAAGTACAAAGCCCCTAGTATATTGCACTATCTAAGTCCCTAGTATATATATACATATATATATATATATATAATAAACAAAGTACAAAGCCCCTAAAATTAACCAATACCGGTTTTCTCTAACATCATAAAACTAAGTGGAACAGCTAAAACATTAACTAAGAACTGAAATAATCCAGTTCTTCAGAGTGTCAATATATCTGGGTTTCATCTTGAGAATGATGATCTGTAGATCCTTAGTGAGCTAAGTTTTCCAGGATCTGGGACATGCAGTAATATTGTTGATGATCTTATCATTCCTTTGTTTCCATATATTCCAACAACCCATAATGATTACCTCCAGTGCAATATCACCAGGAATGCTTTGCTGTAGAAGAATAATTTCATCATAAACAGAGATGCATCTTCTCCTGTCATTACCAATATAGTTCCAGCAACTGCTTGCAAAAGGACAGTCGAAGAAAAGATGAAGTGAAGTTTCCTCCATGTATTCGTGACAGCTTTCACAATCATAACTCTGAAGTTGAAAATTCTTCCTATGAAGTAGATTCTTTGTATTAAGTCTATCATGTAGCATAAACCAGAAGAAAATTTTGTATCTTAAAATAGCAGCATTCTTCCATGTATTTATGAAAAGTGTATGTACTTTTGGTCCCTCAATGAATTTCTTGTAGGCTGCAGAGACCATAAATTTATTATTCTTCCCTTTGTATGACCATATATCAGAGTTTTCAGATAATTGGATGCCTTGAGTGTATTGCTGCAGCTGAATGAGTTGTTGATGTGCTTGGTTTGATAAAGGAAGATGAAAGTTTTCAGTAACATCATTGGCATTTGAAAAATCCCAAACAGATAGATTTGTTCTATAACAGAATGAATGCAGTTGTGGGAATGCTTCAGAGCATGTAACATCACACCATTTATCTGTCCAAAAAGCAACAGTCTTCCCATTACCAATCTCACAAGTAGCAATATTCTTGTATTCAGGTATCAATTTTATCATATCCCTCCACCAAAAGGATCCAACCTTTGTTATCCACCATCCTATGAGAATAATGGTTTTCAATAATCAATTTGATCCAAGGAAGATTCACTTGATTAAAAAAAAATATGCAAACGTTTCATCAGCAGCACTTTGTTCTGAATACCAAGATCAAGCACACCCAGTCCACCCTGATCATGAGGTTTGTTTACTTTATTCCAGGAGATAAGTGCTGAGCCTTTATCTTCCATACCATATTTCCTCCAGAAACAATGCCTAATACTTCTGTTGATATGATCCAATACTGTCTTAGGAATCTGGAGTGTGCTCATATAGAACATAGGAAGAGATGAGAAAAATGCCTTCACAAGAATCAATTTTTCTCCATATGAAAGGAAAGAAGAGCATCCATGCAATCTATCATTCAATCTTTTAATCAATGGTCAGTAATCATCCACCTTAGGCCTAGTGATAGATAAAGGCAAGCCAAGATAATTAATAGGCGAAGTCTTAATGGAGCATCCCATAATGTTCTTCAACCTATAGCAGATCTCATCACTAGCCTTGAGAGGTATCAATCGAGATTTGTGATAGTTGATCTTCAATCCAGTGAGAGATTCAAAATGTGACAGCAAGCTTTTCACATGCTGAACATGTATGGTACTAGCTCTCATGATGATAATAGTATCATCAGCATATTGTGACAAGGGGAAATCAGGACAAGCCATGGATGAGAAAACATGAGTTATCAATAAGTTTCTCATAGCTTCATTTAGCACATCCTGAAGGAGATCAGCAGCAATCACAAAAATCAGGGGGGAAAGAAGGTCCCCTTGTCGAACACCCCTCTTACATTTAAATTGTTTGCCTGGGACACCATTTAGAAGGACAGATGAGTAACCTAAGGAATATATCATCTTGATCCATCTAATCCATCTGTCACCAAAACCCTTCGCCTTCAAAGTCTCAATAATAGCATTATGATCCAGAAGGTCAAAAGCTTTTTCGAAATCCAATTTCATGATGATAAATTCTTGAGTATCCTGGGAGCATTTATGAATGTACTCATAGACCCAAGGCATGCAATCCTGAATTGATTTGGCTTTAAGAAAACCATATTGATTAGCATGAATAAGTTTATGCATGATCCTCTGAAGTCTATTAGCTAACAGCTTGGTAATAATCTTGATAGAGCAATTCAATAGTGAGATTGGTCTGTAGTCAGATGCATTGGTAGGGTTATCTATTTTGGTATAAGAGTGATGTAGGAAGTGTTTATACTTTGTAGGTTCACTCTTCCATGGTAGAAATCCTCAATCAAAAAATAGAAATCCTCTGCAATAATAGGCCAACATGCTTTAATGAAATTTGTATTGAATCCATCAGGTCCAGGAGTTTTATCAGCAGGGAGCTCCTTGATAACATCATCAATCTCCTCTTTTGTAAATGGTACATCTAATAATTCCAAACCATCCACTCTATTAATCAGTGATAGAAGTTGAAAATCATCTTTACAATTAACAGTGGACCCCAATCTCTGGTTGCAAGCTCTCTCTAATACTGCTGCTTTAAATGAGTGATCAGAGTGTTCATAACCAAATTCATCTTGGATAGAAGAGATGTAGTTTCTTCTAAATTTAATGGTGGCTTTGACATGAAAAAAATTAGTGTTTGCTTCACCAAAGTTGGCCCATCTAATGGTGGCTCTCTGTTTCCAATATTCTTTCTGACATTTGAGTAGGTGGAACAGGTGTTATTTAATAATCTCTCTGCCATTGTTTTCCCATATTGTTAGCTCTCTAAATTCTTCAGTCATATCAAAAAGCCCAATAAGGTCATTGGAATTTTTAATTAAAGCAGCCAGTCTGGATTTGTTTTTGGACCATATCCTGATACCTTTCCTTAACCTCTTGAATTTAGCAGTGACAGTCTTAGCACTGTCATAGGAGAAAACCTCCTGCTCCCAAATATCTCTAACAATGTCCTTAAAATTCTGATGCTGCAACCAGTAATTTTCAAATCTAAAAATCTTGGCCTTAGGTATGTCAGTACCAATCTGAATCATAATTGGTGTGTGATCAGAGATAGGTTTAGCTAGAGGGAGAACCATGGTATTAGGGAAGGAGAGAGTCCATTCTTCAGAGGAAAAAACCCAATCTAAATTTTCTAACAGTGGAGCTGCTTGCATATTGCTCCAAGTGTAGTTCCTTCCCTTAATAGGAATATCCACCAATGCCAAGTTACTAATAGCCTCATTTAATGCAAGCATGTCCTGTACGTTTCCACCTGGTCTGTTTTTATTATCAGGATATCTGATATAATTAAAATCTCCAACCACTAACCAGTTGTTATCTTCAACATAATCCAGGTTATTAAACCAATTAATAAACTCATGTCTAGCCACAGCTTCACATGGACCATAGATATTCGTCAATGTCCATTCTACATTGTTATATGTTGAGATAAATCTGATAGATATGGCATGTGCATAACTCTGAATCAAAGTACCACTGAACAAAGCTCCATTCCATATTACTATAATTCCTCCAGAGCTACCCACAGATGGGTAGAAAATGAACTTATCGAATATTTTTGGACAAAACTTTTTAATATAGGAGCTGTCAAAAATTTCTCTCTTAGTCTCTTGTAAGCATATAATATGGAAACTAGATTCCATAATCTTATTACTAATGGCCAGCCATTTATTGGGATCATTGATCCCCCTAATATTCCAGTTCAAAATGATCTAGGATCTATCCATCTTTATAATATAAACTTGAGACTGACATCCAAAACATAGAAACTACCCAGATGATGTTGATAGAATACACATAGTGAGTCATGAATATTACATAGAAGATCTAAACAACCATATAGCATATTGTCATAGGTACCACAAAATGTCCAAAAGCATACATCTCAAGTATCATGAGTACTATATAACTAAAATAACTGCCAACAGCAATTATGCATCACTCCTGCTGACTCCTCCTCCTCCTCATGAACACTGGGAGGCATGTCCTTCTGAACCTTCTTCTTCTTTCTGTCCAACTTGAGCAGCTCCTCAGTACATGATTCAGGATCCACCTTACAAAAAGATACAGAGAGATTCTCACAATCTTGAGTGGAATAATAGGTGGTTTAGCTGTGCAACTAACACATTGCTTGTTCTTACAGACAGATGATCTAAAACCATTGTTGTTCTGCTGTAATCTAGTACTTCTTCTTACCTCTGTTCCAACCAAGGGAGTTTTTATTTCCTCTTCTTATGAGCATGGAGAATTGAGGTGGTAGCATTTCCTTTTGAAGCACAAACAGTGCCTTCAGGGGTACCAATATGCTGGTCATGTCCCAAGACAATATTTTGACATGCAGATTCATGAGATGTAGGGCATATATCAGGTATAACAAACGGTCTAAGAGATGATGGTGATGTGCCTTCCACTATGAATTTCCATAATTGTGTTGCAAGAAAAGATTTAGCCCATTCAAATTTATCTTGAGATAGAAGAGCAGCTGTGAAAAAATTCATCCATTCGATAGGTACCTGTGTAATCTTGTCATTTATTTCCCTAGGAGAAAAATGTTTACTCCATAGTGCAGCACCTTCTTCTTCCAGTGAATTAGCTTCTGAAAAAAGACATAGTTCCAGCATAATCTGAGACATAGGATCCCTCTTATCTGAACTGTCTAAAGGTTGAGTCTTATTTTTTAATAGAGCAACTGGAAAGCCAGGAGGGGCTCCCTGCAATGATGTACCTGAGTCATTTTCACTAACTTCCTCTTGTTCCTTATCCAATTGCATATCAGGTAAGAAGTCATTGATCCCCTGTTCATCTGCCAACTCATTTATCTCATTAGAGGAAGATTGGACCTTAGAATCATCAATTTGCTGCAGATCATGTGTCCCACTGTTGTCCTCCTCTTGTACATCAATGGGAATGCTCTGTTTCATCAATACTAGTGAGTTATCTCCAATAGGAATAGATGAGTCTTCTATAGGTGGAGATACATGCTCAGTTTGAATCTGATTGATAGAGATCTCAGTGTCTAAAACTAACTCAGCCATGGGTGACATGTGATTCTGTGCTATTGCATTTTGCTGTCTTGGAATGGCAAGGAAATCAAACTCTTCCACCTGATTCTATATGTGCACATTCTCAACAGCTGGGAACATATCAAGTGCAGGTACTTCCAATTGCTGAGCATGGGCCACTACCATAAGTTGGGGGCCCATCTCTTGGACAGGGATGTTAAGGTCCAATAAGTGATGAGGCAAAAGTGGATCCATCTGCTGATGCTGGTCATGTGGGCCATGAATAGAGTTCTCTGATACAGTATTATCTTCTGACATATTGATAGTCAAAGTGAGATCACTTCCCATATCAATATCATTTAAATTATGTCCTTCCACTTCAATAGCTGGGCCCATCAGATCATTCAATTCAAGAAACTCCCCTGCCTGAATTTCCATATCCACAATATCATTTGCAGGAGGCATAGTCCATAGGTCCCAGCCCACTACATTTGCTGCCAACTGTTTTTCAATTGCCATCTGAATTGGATGATTACCAACCTGATTTGCAAGGTGAGGTGCATTGTCTTCAGGAATAATTTGGTCGTCCACCTCATGCTGTGGAAGGGGACCTATGAAGATGTTGTCCTGGTTTGGATGGTGAAAGGGTTCAGGTGGGATAGGGTGAGGTACCCCATCAGCAGGCACCTCCTCTTCTGCAGGTGGACCATCATTCAGCAACTGATCCTGGAGTATAATAATAGGGCAGGTCCAAGACTCCCCACTAAATCCGTCAGCACAAGAGACCACCGAACTGGTAGGAATATATGTTAAAGCAACCCCACTGATCTTGAGCAGTACATAAGCATCAGTAGACTTGGTTCTTTTCCGAAACCAGCAGCTTACCAAAGCTCTTAACTGAATTAGCTAGATCATGCATACACCTAAGGTCAGCAGGGAATCCAATGATCTGAATCCAGACCTCCCTGTTGAGATTAAATCTCCTCCAGTTTAGTCCTTCATTGTGCTTTTGAAAAACTAGGTGGACATCATCACATGCATGCGGACCATTAGAGACAAACGAGTCCCTATCTTCTATGCTGACAAATCTGACGAATGCTTGGCCAAAAGGGCATTCAGAGATGGTTCTGATTTCAACACGTTTCTCCACAAAGAACTCACCTAGAATTTCATGGACATTCTGAAAAGCCACCTCACCTTGCGGCATTGGCATGATGGTGACAATCGCCAAGTCTTCATTGGTCAATCTGTGCTCTCCATGGATCACCCGAGCTCTTGCAGGCCATCCTTCAATAACAAGAGCTTGTTGATTTGGGGGGAGGAAGGGGGTAGGATCAAAGGGGAAGTTTGCCATTGGATTTGGTGCTTCTTCACCTCGAACCAGAGAAGATGAGAAAACCCTCACAGCTCGAGCAGGGGAGGTAGAAGATGAGGAGACAAACGGTGGAGTTCTAGCTTGTGAGTCACTGGGGCGTGGGACTAATAATCTTGACTGAATCGTTCTGTTTTGCTCCGAAATCAACTCTCCTCTGTCCCTCATTGAAATCCCCTCTGTTACGTCCAATCTCGCGCGCGATGAACGAGGAGCTGCCAAAAAAATCCCTCCGTTGTCCTGGATTTCTTTCCTGAAATGGGCCGCCCGTTAACATCGGAGTCGAAGCGACATTTGTCTCCAATGTGGCCCCATCTCTTACAAGCGTGACATTGGATCCTATTAGTACAATTGGGCCGGGTATGACCGTCTGAGAGACAACAAACACAGAATAATTGAGGCCCATTATTATTCAAATTCAAACCCAGCTTTGATGAGGAGTTATTGGCGGCATCACGGGAATTTGCAGGTCTTGATGGCTTAGCTGATTTGTCGGATGTAGCAAGAACACGACGATGATCTTCGAAAAATCGAGGAACTTGAGTGGCTTCAGCATATGATCTAGCTTTCTTATCATGCGAAACTTTAATCCATTCATTTTCTTGTTCTTTGAGATAAAGCATATATTCCTTATGTGAATCCGGGCCTCCACGACCCCACAACCAAAAACTCATACAGAATATATTGTTGAAAATATTACCTCCTTTGAATATATCAAATCCCACCTCTTTTGATGCAACCGAGAAACGAAAAGACCAATTTTGGAGACATTTGACCTTGAATAGACGAGCCTCACCACCAAAACATGATTGTAGGACCAAACCCACTGAATCTTCATTGAGACGAATTTTTGATCTAGAGAAATCCACTACCAGATAGAATTCCCATAAACCTTTACCTTCAATATAATTGATGCCAGTGCCAAACCTCTTGAGTATGCGATTTTGATATTCCAAACCTTCTTGAAACTTGAGATCCGAGAGAGCCATAATCCCACTGGAGAGAAAAAAGAGCCGAGAGATCGATTGGTGTTTGCCTTGATCTGAGTAATCAAAGGCAATCTATGGCGTGGTTGGACGCCGTGGCCGGAGTGGCCAACGGCGGTGAGTGTGGAGTCGCCGAGAGTGAGAGCGAGCCCCTAGTTTTTCTCTAAACAACCTCGTTAATCGTCAAGTGTTTAGTAGGATCCACAAACCCATCACTATTCAAAAAATAACCTATCATCTTGATTTGCTATTTAATTTCTTAATTCTAGCACTTCTTTTCGATCTCATGGGCACACTTTTTTTTCGGGATTGTGATTTTCAAACCTGGGAAAAGAGATCCATATGATCCCCCCAGACCCTCTTCCTCTTCGTTAACATAATCTTCACATAAATTTGATCCCTTTCGCACCACTAAGCTATTACCATCAACATTATCTATAGATTTAAGAATATTATTGAGGAATGTTATCTCACGTGAATCTTCTAAATCTTTTAAACTAGCAGATTTATCAATTTGAGATGGAGATGCTCCCAATGAAACTTCCAACCTAGATGCCCGCTCAATAATATTTCTATTTGATAACGAAGTAAATGATAAATTTGGATTCGGGCTCATATCTGCAAGCTTGTCGTCGCGTTTAGCCGCTCAGCGAGAAGGCTTCTTCGGAATAGGTACATCAGCGTCGGGTTGAGCCCTTATACGCACAGTAGAGCGCTGCCCCTGAGCCGCCGGTTCCGCGATGCCTCCATATGCCATTGCCTCCGTCTGAGATGGCCTAGTCATCGTGGCAGTTAGCGCAGCCTCCGGGCCCCGAGACAGTCCTCCTCACTGCCGCAAGCCCCAACGAGACAGTGACGAAGATGCCCATCTGGTAGACATGGTCTCCCCACCTATCAGCATAGTCACCATATCCTCTTCCCTATCCTGGACGCCAACTTCCCGAATCCACCTGACCTCGGTGTCAAAGTGCATGAAGATCCCTCCAACACGCTCAAACCTGGCAGCCTAGCGTGAGAGGATGTGCATGGTGAAGCCATGCTCGTCGTCCTCGCCTCGTATGACGGCCGTTCACCGCTCTGCATCTCATCCCAAGTTGCGGAGAGGATCCACCGTCAAGGATCCCTTCATCTGCGTCGCTGCGGTACTAGATACAACCGGAACGACGTGCCCACATGCCCAACGGCAGGCGACCTTGCATGAACCATCATGGCAGCTAAACAAGGAGAAGGGTGCCTCGGCAGTAAAACCTGCCCCAATTCTATGCCCTGCAGAACCCGCGCCCAGAGGGCAGCTGCGTGCCTGGCAGAGAATCTGCCAATTGTGTGCCCGGCAGGGCACCAGCCGATTGCTCGTTCAGCCCAACCAGGTGCACGTTCGAGTCATCAGCTACCCGTTTCTCCTCCATGGGGCACCTTGGCTCCGTGCACTGAGTAACCACTCCTTTGTGTGTTACATTGCCTTTTGCACAAGCAGAGAGAAGACCACTCCTGTTTTCCTAGCAACCCCCACACTAGGACCCTTTGCAAAGGCCCATTTGATCAGCCATTGGTACATCTACCCTTGCCGGCCCGTGAACCTCCTTTGAGCTACTATCTAGAATCAATGTTCAAAATATCATACGATATGTCGATTTATCGCTTATCAGGTGGAGACCGATAAGATAAATGAATATCAATGGAGTTTATCATTCGGGGCATTTTATCGGTCTTACAATCGATTTATCGATCGATATGCCGATAAATCGGACGATATACCGATTTTCCAGCACTCGAACATTTGATTAATGACATCAACCATAGAATTTTTAGTATTATAGAATACAATATATCTATATATCATAATTTAAAGGTTTTAGTGCCGATATGATATATTTTTATAGTATATTTTAGATGTTTTAGTGCAACAATTTGGGATTTACAAGAAAAATGGACAATAAATAGTCGACCGATAAAATCGATTTATCAGTCGATAATTCGATATCTCTCTTATCATGGGCACACCGATAAGTTAACGATAAGCGATATCCTGAACATTGTCTAGAATCATGTCGGGAATTCTAGAGGTCCACAACTGAGAGAGTCCTCCTGACTGACTCGACCCATCCACTCATTATGGAGGTCCTTTCCCTGAGGGAAGGCACGGTCTTTGCTCAGCTGCGAGGTTAGTCATATGTTCTAATGGAGGTAGGCAACTGTAAGGTTGTGGACCTCTGGAATTCATGACATGATTCTAGATCGATTATGGTGCCTATCTTGGACGACATCGGGGAGATTTTGAAGATATTTATTTCCTTTTCGGTTAAGCATGCTAAGAGGGATGCTAATAAGTCTTCGAATCACCGTGCAAAGCAGGTCTATAACCTTGGGGTTTCAGACTGCTGGCTTGATGATTGTCCGCTATTTCTTGTAAACAGCCTAGCTGATTGTAACCGATGATTACTACCCCCTCTGTATCAAAATGTAAGATGTTTTAACGTTTTCTAGACAAAACGTATCTAGACATGTTTTAGTGTAACATGTGTATGAATCTATAAACTAAAACATGTCTAGATAAGTTTTGTCTACAAAATGCTAAAACATCTGAACGGATAGTATGGTCACCTAGGGGGGTGAATAGGTGCTACGGCCAATTTTAATTTTTCTTCAAATTAAGTCTTGACACAAAGTTAAATTCAAAAGATAATGCAACTAAGGTGAATTTACCTATATGACAATAACAACAAGAGATAAAATACAAGCACAAAGTAAAGGATAGGGAACGAGGTAACCAATCGTGGAAGCATGAAGAGACACAATGTATTCCCGAGTTCCTCCTTGTTAAGGGAGTACGTCTTGTTGGAGGGGTGTGAGTTTTTCTATGAAGGCCTACTCAACGCCACCAATGCCTCAACCTATTCTCCGATGAACCCCGCCACAAAGGCCTAGGCCACCTTCCACTATTGATCCCCTTTGAGGCGGGAATCGAGTCCTTTATAACAAGTTTGGGGCACACACCCACAACCAAATTGGGGGCTCCCAACAATCACCTAGAATCACCAAGAGTAGAAAGACGTCTAGGTTGTCCACACAAGGAAACCCTAGACTAGTTCCCCTCAAGTGAATGAGGGGAAAATGAAGAATGGGTTGGTGAAGATATAGATCCGGGTCTTCTCCTTCAATCCTCCAAGTTTCAACAAGTTTGGGTGGAGGAAATGGGACATGTAGCTTGGTGGGTTAGCTCAATCAAGGGAGCAATGAATTCTGGACGAGCTAACTCTTTGGAGAAGAAGGGGTCTTCTATTTATAGGTCCACTAAAAAACTAGTCATTTTCCTGCTGTCGACGTGGCGACCCGGAATGAATCCGGATGCCCGGAATATTCCGGAGCAATCCGGATCCTAACAGAGGTTTTCACAGACATGTCGGAATGGACCCAGAATAGCCCGGAATGATTCCGAATTGCAACAGAGGTTTTCGCAACAAAGTTAGAATGAATCCGGATCCAAACTGAATTTTTTGCGGCCAATCCGGAATAATTCCGGATGGCAACCAAAACCTCTACTTTGGGCAGAAAAACAACCCTCGATCTTTTTATCCTTCACCATAACTTCGACACCGCATTGTGCTGGTAATATTTGTACCTTTAAACATTCAGCGGTTAGATCTCATTTATGTTATTAACAAACACATAAAACTTAGGGATTCCAAAAATTCTATTTCAATCTCCCCCTTTTTGGTGTTTTCTTACAACATAAAGATTCACGGAGAATTCAAGGTGAACACTAGGTAGTGGTCTCCAAAAAATAAACGGGCTCCCCCTAGATATGTGCACCGGAAGGCACACAACACATAGATTTTGCTCCCCCTATGTTTTAGAAACCATGCAATCTAAACAAGTTCACAAGAAAAGCATATAGGATAGAACAATAAAGAATAAGCATGCATATAGTTCTAAAGATAATAACTTAACCACGGGCAAGAGTGACACAACCAAGTCCCCAAGGTTCCACACACAAACATAAAGCAAATGTTTTGAACGAAGAAAATAAACCATGGAAAAACCTATAAGATTGAATCGAAAAAGGCAAGAAACTTGTGCCCCCACCCTTGCAAATCCTGTGATAACCTAAAATAGGGACACCTTCTCCCCTTTTGGCATCAAGACGCCAAAAAGGATAAAAAAATGTCCAACTAGCATACCAAGAGATCACTCGAGGTCTTCATCTTTAGCGTGTTGATCCTCATCATACTGCTCTTCATCCTCCTCATTTCCACCACGGTCTCCAGCAGGATCAAAGTCATCCTCATCATCAGACTCTTCTCCATCTTCCCCATCATACAGAGGCACCCCAAAGTAGAAGTCATCATCAAAGATCTCGGGCATCTCAATAGGAACATAAGGAACAACATCAAGATAAGGAGGTTTAGCGGGCACATCTATCCCAGCATTCCTCATGTCGGTGTTCTAAATATGCCGAGTTTCCTTGGCTAACTCCCAAGCCTCATGAGAAATAGATCTAGTGTCCCTACACATGCTGAACATGCCCTTGAAGAACTTTGCTATACCACTAGAAGGCTGACGCTGAGATGCACCACTAGAAGATCCAGAAGGAGGAGCAGAAGACATCTTGGACTTGGCTTTAACATACGCAGGAATCTCTAGACCATGAATAAGAGAAGGAATGATCTTCTTTGGAGAGTACACTGGGAACTGCTCCATGATCACATCACCAAGCTTGGAGTTGATGAACCTCTGAATATAAGGTCCATAAGCCGGCTTCCTCTTCTCCATCACACCCAAGCAAATCTCACGGTAGACAAAGTCCATCGCATCAATATTCTTTTCGTTTTGGGGCTTGGTGAGGACCATGAGGTTGACCATGAAAGCCATAATAGCTGAATAATCTCCAGCTTTGATCATAAGCGTGGAGCAGAAGATCTTGGAAAACACATTGTAGTAAGGGTACATGTGAGAGTTGAAGGGCAAGTGCTTGAGAGGAGGATCAGGAGGGTAGCAAACTCCAAGATGGAGTTATCATACTCAGAATTGTCGTGAACATAGTAGCCATGATGTCCCCAAGTGGCCTTCCAAGTATATCCCAGAGCAGTAGCAAACTCAGACAAATTGCTTCTTATCTTCTGATCACCAGACATCCAAGTCATGGAGCGCACCGCTTCACCCTTGTAGTGCACAGTGCAATAGAACTGGGCAATCAAATCGGGACAATACTCATGCTCGATCTTCAGAAGTGGTGCAACATTCAACTTCGCCAAGAAATTGTGAACATGACGAAGTTCACCGGTCTTGTGCTGATTATAGAAGTCCATATCCATAGGAGACTGCTCACGGACAAGAGGATTCTGAGTAGAATAGAAATCTTCCCAAGCCTTGAGATGAAGGTTGGTCCAGAACCGGTCATCCTCACAAACAGACTGAGGAAAGCGGTAAGGATTCTTCTTCTTGACATATTTCCATTAAGCCACAGAGTATTGCTTCATATTTCCTTCCGGTACATGCTTAACTAGGCCCTCATCATCACCACGGGCAGGACGACCACTGGTATCGCGGCCCCGCTGAGGACAAGAACCCCCAGTGTAGTCCCCACGAGAGACTGTGGACTTTGTAAGGTCCCCCTGAACCGTTGTTCAAGTGTCAGACCCCGGACCCAGAGATATACATACTGTTATGTGCTCCTAGCAATGGACTCACAAGGGCTTCAGGGATTACCAGCCCCGGCCGCAACAAACAACAGCAGGCAGACCGGATTCATCGGCACGTAGTCCGGATCCCCGGTCTACTACTCCTTGTGTCCATGCTAGTCATAACCAGATATGGATACCCAAGCGTCCACGAGTCGGATGAAACTGAAGGAACGGGACCAATGTTATACAGAGCTGCTATGTGTCCAGAAAGTGCAACAACAATCGAGGGTTACTGGGGTTACCTCGCCCCAGGCCGATCACATCGACAGGCGGGCTCGGACATGGATCATCGGCTCCACAACCCCTCGACTGCGACAACTATGCAGGCATAGCCAAAACTGTATAACAATGAGCTCGAAACCAACAACCGATCAAAGCAGTACTCTAAACATGAAGCTTTATTAAGCAAGTAATACTAGAGTAAGCTTACAAACAGAGGTCACACGACCCAACATTACATCAGACAACGGAAAGCAAATTATGTTGCTATTCAACAAGAACCAAAAAGGCCTAAGAGGCCGCAACATAAGGCGACGTCCCAGCCCATAGATTCCAGGCTGCTACCTGGGAAACCCCAAACTATCCGTCGATGTCCACGCTGAAACACCACCGAAGGTATGGAACTCCACCTGAACCAAAACGAAGCAAACATGAGTACGAGAGGTACTCAACAAGACTTAACTAACCTATTATATATCTGCTTGTTCGAAAAGGGTTTATGAAGGTTGTTTTGCATAAAGCCAACTTTGTTTCGAATAGAGGGAGGCTGAGAAGTTTTTCACAAATCTTTTAAAAGAATACCCTTTTCTCGGGTATTTCCTTCAGAACCTTCGAATCATCATCTTCAGCACCGATAACTGGAACCACCTCTTAAAACTAAACATTCATTGGCAACATCTTTTACGTCATGTTCAAGTTATCTATGATCTCAGGATCCGTAACCAAGTTGTCCTTAACCGCGGACACGGCTTTTCGAAAAGATTAAACCCTGCAGGGGTGTACAACTTTACCCACACGCATCAACCGACTCTTTATGCCAAGCTATTGGCACAATTCCGACGATGTGCCGGCAGAGGGTGGCTGACCACGATCTTTCCCTTGCTTCGCCTATTCCATGAGTCGCTCCGAGTAGAGATGGACCGCCAATAGGGAGTGGCCATCTCCTGCCGGGTCTCTATCGTTGTGAGCGGTGCTTCAACTACTGTCTCGCCACAGGCTGTTACACCGCCACATCCTAGTTTTGAAAACGTTTTAATATCCCCAGCAAATCCAAACGGAACTCCCGAACTATGCAACTCATGGAACAAACTAGACAAGTTGAAACCGAGGGGAATCTAATCCCCGTGTGGTTGCACGATCAGTCTTGGCTTCAAAGGCGAGAACTCGCTCCTAGGGGCATGAACGAGGCAAATCACCACATTCCATGTGGCAACTCATCCAAGCCTTTTATCATATTAAACACATATCTCGAATCTTACCACGTCATCATATCATACTAGATTCATTTCGTAACTCTGATTCATCAACCGGATGGGGCAGAGATAAACAGACATGTATGACTAAGCATGGCATATTTGAGGCTTTGGCGATACACACAAACAAATCCTATGTCAGCTAGGAGCATGGAATCATGATATCTGGTTTATGCAACTAAATAGGATAACTCTATCTATTGACTCAAAATACTTTGTAAAGCATGCATCGTACGAGAAGGAAAACACTTCGAAAACATATATGGGCAGATAAGAGGTTATGCTTGCCTTGCTTCAAGAAAACCAGATAAGGCTTCAAGGGATAAGTGCTTGACTTGGTTGTTTAGACCAAGTATTCGGCAACAGGGGTGTTGAACTTCACTCCGGATTTGGGTTCTACCGATAAGAGAAAACACCGGAAAGAAAGAGAACAACACTCAAAACAGGCATCGATGCAATGCTCAGTATGTATGAATGAACATTTGAATGCATTAAAGAGAAGCCCTAAACATGGTTCATGGGTTGCTAGGGTTCATATGTTAAGAAAACAGTTCCGATGAATTTAGTCCCGAAGTGAACCTCGGAGGCCGATTCGGGCAAAACCTAGAGGTGCGACAAGTTAAAGTGCTCAAATAGGGTTGAGAACACCATAACTAGGTTGCATTTGAAATTCTAAGCATTTTGACATATAACTTGCAATTTTCTAATTTTCTTGAATAAAAACTTATTTTCTTTATTTTAAATGATTTAAATAATACTCAAAATTCAACATTGTCAAAAATGTGTGAGAATGATATGAACATGTAAATTACATTTTTCTGAACAAAATGGTATGTTGAACATATTTTTCTGATGTACCAAATAAAAGTTATTGCACTTTCAATTTTATTAGTTTTCTGTAATTTAAAAAGCAGTGGGGTCCACCTGTCAGTACGATTTTCATCTAACTGAAATTAAACAGAAACAGGGCAGGTGACGTGGACATGATGTCAGGATGACAACACCCCGGGCCAAATTGGCACAGATGAGTTGCAATCGACGAAATCAGCGCGTGATTTCCGAATCGATCTTCACCACGGGGTGGAGCGCAACGAGGGGGAGCTGAGGGTGGTCGCGGCTCGCCGGTTGGTCGCCGGAGCTCGCGCCGGCGAGCTCGGGCGCGGCGGCGGACCACAGCCGGCGGCGACAGGGAGCTGTGGAGGGGGAGGGGGCGAGGCGAGGCCACGGGAGGGTGCGGGAGCTCACCCTGGGCGTGATGGAGGGGGTCGGGGTGGTGAGGCGCGGCGGAATTCGCCGGCGACGAGGAGAAAACCGGCGGCGGCTGTGCGCACTCCGGCGAGGAAATTGAGGGCCTCCCGGGCTTCTCCGAAGCTGCGCGAGCTCGAGGAGGATTAGGCGGAGATGGCGGAGACGATGGGCTGCTCGGTTGGGCGCGGGAGAGGCCGTAGCTCCGGCGACGGGCGGCGGAGTCCGGTGGTAGGGTTCGGTCGGTTTGGGGTTTCCTGCACGTACAGAGTTACAGAGAAGAGAAGAGGGCTTCGATGTGGGGAGGAGGAGAGGGAAACGGGCACTTCTCCCTGGCCCTTATCCTCGAAGGGCAAGCAGGAGGTGGCGGGGGAAGGCGGCGTGGAGCTTCGGCTCGTCTACTGTCCATGGACAGAGGAAGAAGACAAGGCGATGTTTCCGAAAACCCCCCTGGGAAAACAAGAACTGCGAAAAGGTCCTTGTCCTTTTTAAAACAGCACACTAAAACATGTTTTGAGGACTTTTCTGCAATTAGTAAAATTGGCAAAAATTATTTTTGAGTTCCTTGCAACAAGGACAACCTCACCATATTTTTGTTTTGCAAAAATGTACCATTTCAAACCAACAATTTAAATTGGCACTTTTAAGTGGTTTTAATAAACTTCGTTATTAAACTTTGGTGCACTTGTTTTAAACACACTTATGTTCAAAATTCATGCATGACAAGACATGAGCACAACCACGAACACACAACCACTTTATTACAAAAAGGTGGATGTTACAAGTCTACCCCCCTTACAAGAATCTCGTCCCGAGATTCCTAGGTTTTAGCAAAGAAGGACGGGTACTCGGGTCGTAAACGATCTTCTCGTTCCCAGGTTGCTTCAGCTTCAGAATGATGAGACCACTGAACTTTGAGGCACTTGATGCTTCGGCATCGAATCTTTCGTTCAGCTACCTCGAGGATACGGACAGGACATTCTCGGTAGGTCAGATCATCCTTGAGATCAATGGTTTCATGATCAACACCACGGTTGGAATCTTTAAAGCAACGATGAAGTTGTGAGACGTGGAATGTAGCATGAACCCGTGGGAACGTTGAAGGTAGGTGAAGACGATAAGCAAAATTCCCACTTTTTGCAAGAACAGGGAAAGGACCAACATAGCGAGGCGGTAATTTTCCTTTCATGACATCACGATGAACACCTTTCAGAGGTGTGACTCGAAGATAGGCTTGTCCACCGATATCATAACGAATATCTTGTTGATGGTCACCATAACTCTTCTGACGAGACTGAGCAGTTTTTAGATGTTCACGGATGATACGAACTGTTTCTTCAGTCTCATTGATCAGATTCTTCGGTCCAAAGAACTGTCTTTCACCGGTTTCTGACCAATTTAACGGAATTGAACAGCTTCGATTGTAGAGAACTTCAAACGGAGCTTTGGCTAAGATAACTTGGAATCAGTTGTTATAAACGAACTCGGCAGATGGAAGACATTTCTCCCAATCATTACCGAAGGATACAACACAAGCTCGAAGCATGTCTTCAAGTGTTTGCTTCAGACTCCCGAGGTGATCATTACGGAATGATTGATAGATGATGGTGAAGTGTAGACGACTTCCCATAGCTTGCTTGAAACTTGCCCAGCCTTTGGAAGTAAACAGATTTCCCTGATCAAAAAGGATCTTCTTAGGAACACCATGAAGAGGTATTATCTGAGAGACATACAAATCTGCCAGTTGTTTAGCATTGATGCCCTGATGGATAGGAACGAAATGAGCAACCTTTGACAGACGGTCTATCACTACCCAGATAGCGGTGTGTCCCTGATCATTTCTTGGAAGACCAACAATGAAAGTCATCTCAACTTCATCCCACTTCCAAACAGGAATAGATGTGGGGTAGAGAGTAGCAACTGGTCTTTGATGTTCAGCTTTAGTACGACGACAAACGTCGCATTCAGCCACAAATTGAGCGATGTCTCGCTTCATCTTGGTCCACCAGAACCTTTGACGTAGATCACGGTACATTTTGGTGCTACCAGGATGAGCAGAGGGAAGTGACTCATGAGCTTCACGGAGGATAAGCTGTTTCAGACTCCGTTTCTTCGGCACAACAATACGTTCACCAAAATAAACGGTACCTTGATCATCAACAGAAAAACATGTAGGAATTCCACGAGAAATCTTTCTCTTGACCAAGGTAATGCTTAGATCCCGCTTTTGGGCATCTTTGATTTGATGTTCAAAGGATGGTTTCACTTCTGGATTAACCAGATAACCAGAGGGAACAACCTCAAGATTAAGCTTGGAGAACTCTTTGTGGAGAGAAGGTTGATCTTGCTGTATCATCAAGTTGTTACAGTAAGACTTCTGGATTGTCGTGTCAGCCACGACTTTACCTTTATCAACTTGACATTTGACCTCCACATTGGGTTCTTTGACTAGTTCCAACCATCTCTTTTGTCTGAGACTCAGATCTGGTTGGGTAAAAAGATATCTGAAACTCTGCTGGTGGAAGTAGAACTCACATTGATTTCCAAGCAGATAATGACGCCATTGTTTCAAGGCATATACAACAGCTGCTAACTCAAGAGCATGAATTGGATATTTGAGCTCATGTGGTTTCAGTTGTCGAGAAGCATAAGAAACCACACGACCATCTTGCAAAAGACCGCAGTCGATACCTTGACGAGAGGCATCACAGAAGACGACGAAGTTCTTGCGCGTGTCCGGAAGGACAAGCATAGGAGCATTAGCCAGCTTGGTTTTCAACAACCGGAAACTCTCTTCTGCCATTCTTGACCATACAAACTGTTTATCTTTCTTAAGAAGATCAGTCATTGGCTTGGCAGCTTTGGAGAAACCTTCAATAGAGCGGTGATAACAACCGATAAGTTCGAGGAAGTTTCGAACCTCTTTGATGGACTTAGGTGACTCCGAGTCCAATATGGCTTGAACTTTAATAGGGAAAACTGCAACTCCTTCAGCAGATAGGACATAGCCTAGAAATATGAGCTCTTTCAACCAGAACTCACATCCGGAGAATTTGGCATAGTGACGATGCTCACGAAGCTTTGTCAAAACTAGCCGAAGATGTTCAACATGTTCTTCTTCGGACTTGGAGTAGATTATAACATCATCGTGGTAAACCACAATGAACTTGTCAAGATACTCCATGAAAATGGATTTCATAAGCCCCATCAGCATGGTTGGAGCGTTGGAGAGTTCGGGAAACATAACAGTGTACTCGTAAAGACCATAACGAGTTTTGACAACCGTTTTAGAAACATTCCCGGACCTGGCCTGAAGTTGATGATAACCCAGACTTAAGTGTATCTTGGAGAAAACAGTGGCACCAATCAGACGGTCAAACAAATCATTTGTCTGAGGAAGAGAACACTTGTGCTTTATTGCCACATCATTGAACGGACAATATTCACTGGCCAGCTGAGGAACTGTGGTATCCTTCTTCATGACGAAGAGTGTAGGACACCCACAAGAAGATGTGTTGGCATGAGGGAAGCCTTTCCCTTCTGACTCCTCTATTTTCTTCTTCAACTCAACCAACTCTTCTAGAGACATATGGTATGGTCTTTCAGAAGTAGGAGCCACTCCAGGAATTAGTTCAACAACAAACTCCACTGAATAACCATGATGCATACCAGGATGCTCTTCCGGGAAGACATCCGGAAACTTACACACCACTGGCACCTCATGAATCTCGAGAGACGGTCGAACTTCAACTGCATTCAGCTGAGGACATGGCTGTGGTTGAACTGTCCCACAAGGAAACAACAACCGAGTTGTCTGACCATAAGGATGAATCAGGGTAACAGACTTGGATGCACAATCAATCATGGCATGATGTGTTGACAACCAGTCCATGCCCAGTATGACATTGATATTAGTTTGGTCCAGGATGGCAAGTGTACCGAGAAACACCAAACCTCCGATTTCAATTGGCACACCTGGGCAACAATGATTGATCTGACGGATAGACCCTGGAGTGGAGATTATTAACGGAGGGACCACTTTCACAAAGGGTATGTCCAACAACCCTGCAAAAGCTCTCGATACACATGAATGTGATGCTCCGGAATCAAACAGAACTGATGCTGGAGCTAGATTGACACGAAGCATTCCCAACACGACATCAGGTGCTTTCTGAGCTTCTTCAATAAGAACATGGTTCAAACGACCACGGTTAACAACACGTGTAAGAGCATGATGAAGTGGAGGAAGTCTCCTCTGAGGACATTTGTTGGAGTAGTGTCCAAGTTCACCACACACGTCACATGTCACCAGTCGTTTCTTATTACCAGCAACACCTGAATGCCCACCGAAGTGGCCTTGTTGAAAAACTGGTGGATATGGAATAGCACTGTATGGAACAAACGCACGACGCTTCTTAGAACCAGAAGAAGACGCACGTGACTCTCCAGAAATCTGCTTCAAAGAAGTTTCCATTTCCTTTTTGCCACGCTCCAAGGTAATAGCATGATTATAAAGGTCCTGGAAGGTTGGAAACTGGAAAGGCAATAGCTCATAGCGAACTCCGGAATCCAGACCCTTGCGGAACAACTCTTGTTTATCCGCATCATCTGCAACATCTCGGGGTGCATAACGAGCCAAACGGGTGAATTCACGCCCGTAAGGTTCAACATCCATCTGTCCCTGGGTCAGATCCAGGAACTCTTTTCTCTTGGAGTCCATAACTGCCTCAGGAACATGGGCAGCACGGAACTCTTTACGGAACTCCTCCCAAGTAACCTTATGTCCCGGCGATTGCAACACCAAGAAACCTTCCCACCATGAACCAGCTTCACCCTCTAGCTGATAGGCGGCGAAGTTCACACGGTCACTTTCTGGAACATGGAGAGCGTTAAATTTGCGCTCGATGGCACGAAGCCAATCATCAGCATCGATGGGTTCGTTGAGACTGCTGAAAGATGGAAGCTTAGCATGAACTAAATCCCCAAATGTAATGCATTCGTCTTGACGACGTTCAGTGTTTTGCGCCACACGCTCAAGGAGATGTTCATTTCTCAGGCGGTTAGTCTCGATATCCTGAAGAACTTGCGTCATTAAGGAAGATGAAGACTCTCCCTCGATATGACCACTTTCAACGGAATCTTGAATACTCCCGGACATCCTGAGTACAAAGAAACGAAACCATGAGAAACACTCCCATGGAAAGAATGCAACAGAAAGATTCATGACTTGATATGGATCAACTGAAGTCAAAAGGAAACAACAATTTAGACCAAAGGAGGTAACTTGGAAACTCTGAAAACGTTAGCAACCTGACACGGAGTACAAGGAAAAACACCCAACGATTTTGCTCCTAAATTTGAAGTTAACAGGTGAGAGGTAAAACATTTGAAATCAAATGAGATACGGTGACTCAGAGTTAGAACGATACCAGGTAAGGAGTAAAAAGAATCCTAAGAAGGTTTTCACAACTCATTTGTCCTTTCAAAAATAGTTTTCACAAACTCTAGACTCAACATCGACCAAAAGCAAGGGTTTTCCTACAGGCAGTCCTGCTCTGATACCAAGACCTGTCAGACCCCGGACCCAGAGATATACATACTGTTATGTGCTCCTAGCAATGGACTCACAAGGGCTTCAGGGATTACCAGCCCCGGCCGCAACAAACAACGGCAGGCAGACCGGATTCATCGGCACGTAGTCCGGATCCCCGGTCTACTACTCCTTGTGTCCATGCTAGTCATAACCAGATATGGATACCCAAGCGTCCACGAGTCGGATGAAACTGAAGGAACGGGACCAAAGTTATACAGAGCTGCTATGTGTCCAGAAAGTGCAACAACAATCGAGGGTTACTGGGGTTACCTCGCCCCAGGCCGATCACATCGACAGGCGGGCTCGGACATGGATCATCGGCTCCACAACCCCTCGACTGCGACAACTATGCAGGCATAGCCAAAACTGTATAACAATGAGCTCGAAACCAACAACCGATCAAAGCAGTACTCTAAACATGAAGCTTTATTAAGCAAGTAATACTAGAGTAAGCTTACAAAAGAGGTCACACGACCCAACATTACATCAGACAACGGAAAGCAAATTATGTTGCTATTCAACAAGAACCAAAAAGGCCTAAGAGGCCGCAACATAAGGCGACGTCCCAGCCCATAGATTCCAGGCTGCTACCTGGGAAACCCCAAACTATCCGTCGATGTCCACGCTGAAACACCACCGAAGGTATGGAACTCCACCTGAACCAAAACGAAGCAAACATGAGTACGAGAGGTACTCAACAAGACTTAACTAACCTATTATATATCTGCTTGTTCGAAAAGGGTTTATGAAGGTTGTTTTGCATAAAGCCAACTTTGTTTCGAATAGAGGGAGGCTGAGAAGTTTTTCACAAATCTTTTAAAAGAATACCCTTTTCTCGGGTATTGCCTTCAGAACCTTCGAATCATCATCTTCAGCACCGATAACTGGAACCACCTCTTAAAACTAAACATTCATTGGCAACATCTTTTACGTCATGTTCAAGTTATCTATGATCTCAGGATCCGTCACCAAGTTGTCCTTAACCGCGGACACGGCTTTTCGAAAAGATTAAACCCTGCAGGGGTGTACAACTTTACCCACACGCATCAACCGACTCTTTATGCCAAGCTATTGGCACAATTCCGACGATGTGCCGGCAGAGGGTGGCTGACCACGATCTTTCCCTTGCTTCGCCTATTCCATGAGTCGCTCCGAGTAGAGATGGACCGCCAATAGGGAGTGGCCATCTCCTGCCGGGTCTCTATCGTTGTGAGCGGTGCTTCAACTACTGTCTCGCCACAGGCTGTTACACCGCCACATCCTAGTTTTGAAAACGTTTTAATATCCCCAGCAAATCCAAACGGAACTCCCGAACTATGCAACTCATGGAACAAACTAGACAAGTTGAAACCGAGGGGAATCTAATCCCCGTGTGGTTGCACGATCAGTCTTGGCTTCAAAGGCGAGAACTCGCTCCTAGGGGCATGAACGAGGAAAATCACCACATTCCATGTGGCAACTCATCCAAGCCTTTTATCATATTAAACACATATCTCGAATCTTACCACGTCATCATATCATACTAGATTCATTTCGTAACTCTGATTCATCAACCGGATGGGGCAGAGATAAACAGACATGTATGACTAAGCATGGCATATTTGAGGCTTTGGCGATACACACAAACAAATCCTATGTCAGCTAGGAGCATGGAATCATGATATCTGGTTTATGCAACTAAATAGGATAACTCTATCTATTGACTCAAAATACTTTGTAAAGCATGCATCGTACGAGAAGGAAAACACTTCGAAAACATATATGGGCAGATAAGAGGTTATGCTTGCCTTGCTTCAAGAAAACCAGATAAAGCTTCAAGGGATAAGTGCTTGACTTGGTTGTTTAGACCAAGTATTCGGCAACAGGGGTGTTGAACTTCACTCCGGATTCGGGTTCTACCGATAAGAGAAAACACCGGAAAGAAAGAGAACAACACTCAAAACAGGCATCGATGCAATGCTCAGTATGTATGAATGAACATTTGAATGCATTAAAGAGAAGCCCTAAACATGGTTCATGGGTTGCTAGGGTTCATATGTTAAGAAAACAGTTCCGGTGAATTTAGTCCCGAAGTGAACCTCGGAGGCCGATTCGGGCAAAACCTAGAGGTGCGACAAGTTAAAGTGCTAAAATAGGGTTGAGAACACCATAACTAGGTTGCATTTGAAATTCTAAGCATTTTGACATATAACTTGCAATTTTCTAATTTTCTTGAATAAAAACTTATTTTCTTTATTTTAAATGATTTAAATAATACTCAAAATTCAACATTGTCAAAAATGTGTGAGAATGATATGAACATGTAAATTACATTTTTCTGAACAAAATGGTATGTTGAACATATTTTTCTGATGTACCAAATAAAAGTTATTGCACTTTCAATTTTATTAGTTTTCTGTAATTTAAAAAGCAGTGGGGTCCACCTGTCAGTACGATTTTCATCTAACTGAAATTAAACAGAAACAGGGCAGGTGACGTGGACATGATGTCAGGATGACATCACCCCGGGCCAAATTGGCACAGATGAGTTGCAATCGACGAAATCAGCGCGGGATTTCCGAATCGATCTTCACCACGGGGTGGAGCGCAACGAGGGGGAGCTGAGGGTGGTCGCGGCTCGCCGGTTGGTCGCCGGAGCTCGCGCCGGCGAGCTCAGGCGCGGCGGCGGACCACGGCCGGCGGCGACAGGGAGCTGTGGAGGGGGAGGGGGCGAGGCGAGGCCACGGGAGGGTGCGGGAGCTCACCCTGGGCGTGATGGAGGGGGTCGGGGTGGTGAGGCGCGGCGGAATTCGCCGGCGACGAGGAGAAAACCGGCGGCGGCTGTGCGCACTCCGGCGAGGAAATTGAGGGCCTCCCGGGCTTCTCCGAAGCTGCGCGAGCTCGAGGAGGATTAGGCGGAGATGGCGGAGACGATGGGCTGCTCGGTTGGGCGCGGGAGAGGCCGTAGCTCCGGCGACGGGCGGCGGAGTCCGGCGGTAGGGTTCGGTCGGTTTGGGGTTTCCTGCACGTACAGAGTTACAGAGAAGAGAAGAGGGCTTCGATGTGGGGAGGAGGAGAGGGAAACGGGCACTTCTCCCTGGCCCTTATCCTCGAAGGGCAAGCAGGAGGTGGCGGGGGAAGGCGGCGTGGAGCTTCGGCTCGTCTACTGTCCATGGACAGAGGAAGAAGACAAGGCGATGTTTCCGAAAACCCCCCTGGGAAAACAAGAACTGCGAAAAGGTCCTTGTCCTTTTTAAAACAGCACACTAAAACATGTTTTGAGGACTTTTCTGCAATTAGTAAAATTGGCAAAAAATTATTTTTGAGTTCCTTGCAACAAGGACAACCTCACCATATTTTTGTTTTGCAAAAATGTACCATTTCAAACCAACAATTTAAATTGGCACTTCTAAGTGGTTTTAATAAACTTCGTTATTAAACTTTGGTGCACTTGTTTTAAACACACTTATGTTCAAAATTCATGCATGACAAGACATGAGCACAACCACGAACACACAACCACTTTATTACAAAAAGGTGGATGTTACATCAAGGACCTCCGATCTGCACACATTCACAATCCCAGATCACACCAGTCATTAACAACATATCAAGTTGGCATACAGATACATCATCCATTGCACGTTTACACGAAGGTCTTACAAAAGAGACATGGTCACATGACCAAGTCTAACACAACTGCCACGCAGGGCAAGCACACAACACACACAGCGGAAGACAATTAACACACAACGTAGTAGAGCCCAAGTCATGCCTTAACCTACAGGCTGTTGACCGGGAGATGATCCTAGTTCGCAAGTCCATCATTGCTGTACTCCTCCTCGTAGATCTCCTCCTGAGGCTCCTCCTCAAAGTCTGGCAAGTAAATACCAGGGACGAAACCAATATGAGTATGTTTGATTGTACTCAGCAAGACACCCGTCATGAAGCTTATAGAATGCAAGTATGCTTATATGGTGGAGTGGGTAGGCTATACATAGGGTTCACTACCCATGATATATGAAAGATACATCATAGTAGATTTTTAAAAACTCTTTATCTTTGTTGAAAAAGATACTTCAAAATAAAATAATATAGTTTTCTTTCTCTTGTAGCTATTGCATGTCCAAGAGTTTTTGTAAAACTTCGTTTTAGAAAACAAAATCTTCTCTTTGCAGAACTTCTTGTAAAACAACTTCCGTCTTTTCTTCATCCTCCTTTCAATACTTCACACGTTCCAAACCTCTTTTTCAAAACTCCTTTTTGAAAACATTGACACAATGCTAACTACATGGCCATTCAACTATCCATATCCGAGGACGCGGCTATTCAGAATAGTTTGACTCTGCAGAGGTGTACACATTCCACAAGATCCAGAACATCCGCCGTGAACAACCACGAACTGTAAAAACAGTATGTGAACATCACATAACTGATCCTAACCATCCACTATGCTCACGCTAGTAAATGTCTATCTCTTCAGTTGGGTGTAATCTCCCCGTCACCAGGTCCCACCCTGCCACGGCAGGAGACCCAACTGTCGCATCCGGAGGGAAAATTAATCACACAGTTTATATGTCCCGTATTCCTCTCCTGGTGACACTCGGTTCGAGGGCATGACGCCCTTATAGCAAATTGAGATAGAACACACACTAACAAAAACAAGTTTCAAATTAAGCTCCGTGCCCATGTTAGGTAGAGTGGCAGTACGGTAAAGGTTGTCCGACGAAGACTAGGTTATGTGTCATTTTTGAAAACACCTTTTTCCCAAAAATGACCACTTCACAAATCTCCTGTGGATAAGGCTTCGCTTTTCCACAGGGTTTTCCATAAAGTCTTTGTTTTGCAAAAATATATTTTTAAGGTGTTCTCTTAGGGACTTATACTTTTGGTGGTAATAAATACCATATGGTGGCTATGGGCTTGGTAACACCAATTTTCAACTACTGGCATAATAGTAACTTATATAATATTAATAGTAGTAGTAGTCACTCAAAAATAGTTATGGAAATCAAAGTCTTGGAAAACTTTCAGAGGTAAAATATGCATGATAAATAATGATAAGTGTAGTAGCAAGCATCAGGATGGCTTTCCTTAAAACTCTTTGTGTCCTTGGCTTTGAAGTAGCTTGAACTTGACACTCAGCTCTACAACTCCTTCTCCTTCTTCTTTGTTTTCTAACGTCGTAAAAAAAGACACACACTCAAAACCAAATGAAGGCAACCAATAACACAAAGCAACTCATACTGCAACAAACTTATGCTAGCGCAATCACTCAAAAAGTTATCGAGAAGACTACCTCACAAACACTCACGGTACAAAAGCTATTGCTAAAATACTTATGGTTGGGAAACCATATTCCACCTCCTAAATATCATAGGTTGAGTGGGTGTACCACTCTCATTCCAAGACATTTAAGAAGCTAAAAATAGCTTGTGGTCACAAGGGTGAGACTACTAAAGTAATAACATTCATTCAAAGCAATACCCATGGCAGTGGGTATTAACAACAACACAAGCAATCATCACCAAACAAGTTTACCACTAACTTAAATCATAGATAGCAAGATACTACTAACACAACCATACCACTAGTACAATGTTCATACTAAAGTAATCACTCAGACAATTCCAATCAGCAAAGCAAACCACAGATGAACAAGATAGTTACTAACTAAGCTCATGTCTACACACAGACTAAAGAATCACTCAATCATGAATATAACCAAACAAACCAGTGGCTCAATCAATTGTAACAAGTCATAACACACACTCAAAAACACAAACAACACAAGAGAATAAAATAGCTACAAAATAGCATAACAACATGAGTTTGCTAATAGCACACTAGTATGAAAGATTTCTACACAAGCATGCTATAAGAATAATTGTATTCTACAACCAACAACAACTAGTTACTCAAGAGTCAAGTCAATATAACAAAATTGAAAACATGCTAAACATGCTAGGATAAACATACACTCATAAAATAGAAATACAACAATACTAGAGCAACTCATAATATCTAGTGGTGACACTAATACATAAATAGAGAAGCAATCAACACTACAAGGATTCATATCCCTAAACAAGCAACACATGAATGTAAAAACCTACTAACAACACATACACCTTACACATGCTAGTAAACAATTATACTAAAATAACTTCATGAAAACAACTACTTAGCAAGAATCAATGAAGTCTAATAAATCATGCTTTTCTAACAACCAAATAACAAACATCAAAGTGACATGCTATAAAACCAGTAGCTATGCACTCAAGTCACATTATGAAAAACATCAGAGAAAACATAGAAGTGTTTTCCGGAAATTTTTGTATTGGTTTTAAAATGAAACAAAACTTGCATCGCATATATGACTATTGCCGCATACACATGTTGGTTCAAAAAAACATGTTGTTAGTAAAAAAAATGTTGGACCTTATTTTTGTCCCCTGGAACTACAGTACAAAGATCCAAAAACTGGGGTGTGACAGATCTTCCCCCCTTAAAAGAATCTCGTCCCGAGATTCGCAGGCAAGCAAAAAGAGGGTGTGGCCAAAACAACAATGTTAGAACTACATTAGTCTACAAAAATAGGTGCTGGTGGTTGGTAACATTAAGCATAGGTGCTTACCCCCTTTGATTAATCTTATCAAGATCCACCGGTAGGTTAGTTTTCCAAAGGGTCTGGGTGCCATGTTCTAAACCTCGATCTTATTGATCCTTAAAACCATAATAGTTATCCGGGGGTTACTCCTTAGTCAACTGATCTACTAGTTTCCAATCCATATCTCCTGATAGGGCTGCCACTATCAGCTAGTCATTAGAGCCATTACTGGGATATCAAGCTAAGATTATCATTCCACTATCATATCCTTTGGGGCATAAACTCTCCCATCACTATATAGTTCAATCAATCGGATATCCACCAAACTTTCTTACATATGAGCTTTCCATCGTTCCTTTCCTAAAATTCCATATCATTTGTCTCCTTCAAAAGTTATTTTATCCACGATCATATTTCCAAAGCTAAACCAACAAATCCAATAATCATATACCCATAACTTTGGATCTGATCCACTTTCTGACTACTTATTTAAATACTTCCAAACTCTTATCTCATCATCAAAACTAAGTTATTTTCATCAAAATAATCTCAACAGAGCGTGACAAGTTCCGAAAATATATCACCAAGAATATCCATCTATTATCTCCAAGTCATATTGATTTTTCCTAAAATCCAAAAATCATCCTTTTACAACCACCAATTTATTTCCTAGATATGACAATCCTATATTTCTCCAATCTCTCTTTTACCAACATCTAAATGTCTATAACAATCCACATAATCTTTCTTCTACAATTCATATCTCTATAACAATCCAGTATGAAAATCCCTTATGCAAACCATTATCCTCTTCATTCCAATACCACAAATTCTTCTCAATACTCTACTCATAATCAAATCCAATCTTCCTCATAACGAAAGTGCTTCCTAAAAATCCAATAGTTCCCACTAAAATTTCTAAACCTCAATCATCTCTCCTATGTTGCATATCTTAGTTCCATATAACTTCCAAAGTTTTGGGGTCCAAAACCTCGTTAGCCCCAGAATATACATATTACAACATATCCTTGGTATATCTCCAATACTCCTTATATTCTCCTCAACTTTCACTCATAAGCTAAACCTCAAATGAATATCCACAAACTTATATCCAAAAATCTGGTTCCTCCAAAATAGATACACGAGAGATCTTATTGTCTAGTAAAATTATAGCTCAAAACTCCAATATTCCCTTCAACTTCCTCTTTCTGTCAGACAGCTATAAAACATCCCAAGGCACCTTTCTCCTTGGTTTTTGAAAACTTTGTTAGTAATTTTAAAACTGAGGTTAGGTGTTAAGCTAGAGTTAGATATAGTACGTTAGTGTCGTTAGTTTCAAAGATACTTTTTACTAGTCCGACGAGACACTACTAGTGTTCCATCATGTCAGATTTCTCACAGTACGAAGCCACACAAAAACTAAGGTGGTCATAGATCTGGTTCGAAAACGTACCAATAACTATGGCATGAGTCTCAGGTGCTTCCTTACCGTCATCTTGGTCTCTAGGTCCACTCATCAAACTCTTTCGCTTCTTCTGGGTTGGACCCTGGGTCTCTTGGGTTTCATCAGGATGAACTATAACCCGATTTTTCTTAGAACACTCGTGGACGAAGTGTCCTTCCTTCCCACAAGTATAACAACCTGTGGTTTTAGGTATGAACCTCACACGCTTCCTTGGGGGTTACGGCATCGCAAGAAAAGGGAATTTTGTTTTTGAAAAACTTGCGAAACCAAACGGCTCATAAGAGAGATGAGAACTACGACTCTGGCTAGGTCGTAGTTGCCTATTTGCGCTTGGATGTCGAGTGTTGCGTGCCCTAGTCGATACACCCGTGGAGGGTGGTCCTCTCTGGAGAAGGTTATCGGGTGCTCGGACATCTTCAGGTAATCGGTTTTGGATGGTGGAACTTGCACTGCCATATTAACGTGGCGAGTGTTGGTCTTCTGGACTCTTTGGGACGGGCAAATCTTCTGTATCATGCCTAGAAGCCCTTGGGGGTTCGGGTACCCATCGGATCCTTGGTTTGCTGCGGCTGGGTTAGCTGATGCTGGGTGTGCGTCTAGCGCCATGTTGTGGTGCCCAGCGGGTGGAGGCAGGGGCGGTGGTTGGTGTCCATTGCCTCCTCCTGGAAGTTGCGGGTATCCTTGGTTAATGGCTATCATGTGCTTCTTCGTGTACGCCTCGTGGATGTCTTGAAACTTTTGGCAATCCTTGAGGAGGTGAGTGTCCTTGAGTTTTCCCGTTCGTTTATCTGTGAACCTGTAGGGAGCAATATCCATCAAGGTCTTCCTCAGGTGTTTTGGCTTCAATTCGCGATTTCCACGGGATCTGCTGTCACGGTTTCTCGTGAACTCAGCCGCGACCAACTCTGATTGATCATCCTGATTGTAGTGCCATCGCTTCCCCCTCCAGCGGTCACTGTTGCGGTCATCGTCGTGCACAGGTGAGGAAGTTTTCTCATTGCGCAGGGATTTTTCGCCATTCGCCCATTTGTCGGCTATCGCCATTAATTCACTAATAGTTTTGGGTGCGCATCGTCCCAATTCCTCTCGAAAGGCTGCGCGTCGCGCGCCCTTGGTGAAAGCTTCGACCGCTATCTCTTCTGATATATTCCCAGCCGTTTTTTTGAGCATAGTCCATCTCTAGATATACTCACGGATTGACTCACCGCTCTTCTGCATGCCGGCTCACAATTCCTCGACAGACGCTGGTCTCTTGTATGTGACCTGGAAGTCCTTCTCAAAGTTGCTGGTGAGATCGTCCCAAGATCTGTAACACGCGTGCGGTCTTCCTTCGAGCCAGCTACGGGCAGCGCCGACAAGGTGCAGGTTTAAGTACTGCATGGTCGTTACTTTGTTTCCGCGTTGGCACTTTATCGTAGTAAGGTAGTCTAAGAACCAGGTCTTGGGTTCCTGCGAGCCGTCATACTTTGGGATTTCCGAGGTCTTGCGTTTGTGCCTCGCGGATGCTGTTGCTGTCGGGGGGTTACCCCCGAGTAGGGGTAAGGCATGTGCTAAAGGCAAGGTCAAAGGGGCTGTTTGACTGAGTAAGCTGGCTACCCGGTACTTGCTACCCGGTAGGCTGCTATCCGGTCGTACCCACCAATGGCCAGAAGGAAGAATCAAGAAAGTTATGTTCCTCCGAGTAGAGGAGTTGGTCCGATTAGAGGGAGTGGTTTCCTACTCGGGCCAGAAGTCAATGGAGCCGTTCTGACAAGGGATCCCGCGTATCCTGCGTCCGTACCGGCGTGCGGTTCAACTTACGGAGCGCTTGATTATCCGTGCTACGGCGTGGCTACAGTGCGGTAGGCGCCTGTCAAGTCCTGTCACTAACAGAGGGGACAGGACAGGGCTAGGGGCCTACCCTGTCTCACTGACAAGGGTGGACAGGTCCCATCTCCGAACGGCGCAACGACTTACGGCGCCAGCGTCAGCGAGAACCCGGAGGCGTGCTCTGTTCTGCAGTGCTCCTGTCCTATCAGCTGTACCTTTTAGTCTTATTCTATTCGGCTGGGCACCAGTATATAAGGTTCCCTGCCCCCTCCTGTGAGAGGTTGGACACTAGAGGTCGACACTCTGGATTGCTTCACTTCACACAGAGAGAACTAGAGAGAAGAGTGGCTACTCGGCTGAAGGCCTCTACTGTACTGTGGCTACTCGGTAAACACCCATATAAAGAGAGAGGCAGGAGTAGGGGTGTTACCTCCACACGAGGGCCCAGAACCTGGGTAAGATCTTGTTGTTTGCAGTGCTAAAGACATTCCACACGCGGCTACTCGCCGTGTGATCCCTCCCCGAGCACCTCCAGCGTCCATCGGCCCCAAACATTATCCATCCCATGGCATCTGCCGTGATACCACCACGACAGTTGCTGAAGCACATCGCGCCACTAGTTTTCTCATCGTAGGAGGTAGATAATGAGCGGGCGCGGATCCTGCGTGCACGGGCTCTATCTACCTTGTTCTGTACGATGTCCCCCTGCGCATCGTATTGGGCTCGATCGCGACTGTCTTCTCGCCGCGGTTCCCTGCTGCGATGTCGCGAGCGATTTCCATGGTGCCGCGGGCTATCGTCACGGTGTCACGGGCTATCGTCGTCGCTGCGCGGGCTGTTGCCACGGTGTCTTGCCTCCTTGCCCCTAGGGCGGTGAGGCGACTCCTTGTCTCCTCTTCTAGGCGACGTACTCTCGTGTCTTCGAGGTGTTCTGTCCACTCGAGGTGTTTTATCGGCTTTAGGGGTCGCTGCATTCTTGCGGGTTTGGGCGGCGATCGCCGCTCCGGCCATGCCTAGCCGCCTTTGGACTTGTCGATGTTGTTCTGTGTGGGGGTCGTTTTCTGGCGGCTGGTTTGCCTGTAGGTAGGTAGCGGCGGCAGGAGTTGTCCGGTGCACGTTGCCCTCATTGTCGACGTGCATGAGGGAGGTGTCGAAGAGTCATGTCGACAAATCCCTCGGATGAACCGGTAGGGTTTCGAGTAGAGGAACGATGTACGCGCTGGTGACCTCGACGGCTAACAAGGAGAAAGATTTACCCAGGTTCGGGGCCCTCGTAGAGGTAAAACCCTTACTCCTGCTTGTCTGTTCTGTATTATGATGAGATAGTCGAGATGTTACAATGGCGATGCCATGGTGAGGCGTACGGGGTATCCCGTGTATTGCCTAGTCTAGTTGTGGCTTGTATCTTTCTCTCTCTAGATTGAATCCCTAGATTCGTCTCCCCTCTTTCTCTCCTCCCTCCTCGCTTTATATATGCAGCCAGGAGGGGGTTACATGAGTCCTAGTAGATTACGTATAGGAGTTCTTGTCTTGACCCGCAAGTCTTGCGGGTGGGCTTCACGTGGGCCTTCTAGAATACTCCAAGGGCTCCTCTTCTTGGGCCTTAACCTTGGACCTGAGACGGGGTGTCCTTACCCGCAGGGTCCAGGATCCATATCTTCGTCAGTAGCCCCCGAGTGTTTATTCGACTGAGAATAGTCGGGTAAGCACTCAAAGTCCGTTCTTGATTTCTTCGATTGGTCATTCAATCGCCTGTTTTTGAGGGTGTATACCCTGTGCGTGAAGCGCTTCTGTACTCGAGCATCGAGTGTTAAATGTGCCTTGTGTTGGCTGTTTTCGTAGAAGGATGTGGCTCAGTCGCTTGGCTCTCCCGAAAGATCAGGGCCAATTAATTGCATCTAGGGCAAACACGGTTCTGGCCTACACGAGTTCGAGACCTCCGACTCGAATTCGGCGAGGTGATCGTTGCGATTGGGCCGTGGAGGTCTTACCGAGTCGAACTCAACCTAAAGGGGTACCCGGCGCGTCCGCTAGGATTTTTCTTCGTGTTGTTGACACGGAAAGTTTACCGGAGGACGCAGCTTGAGTGCGATTCCAGGCCCAAAAGAGAGATCCTTGGGTCTTACCTTCGTACTCGAAAGAATACGGCATCCGGATGTGCCTAGTCGGCTGAACAATCCAGGTTTATGATGTGCAAACATCATGTGAATGAATAGCAGGTTCTGCCTACTCGAGTAGTTTTATCCATACGAAAGAGTTTTCGTGTTAGGAGTTTTATACCCATATGAAAGAGTTTTCATGTTTGGGATGTTGTGCCCATACGAAAGAGTTTTCGTGTGTAGGGTATTTTTTCCTGTGAAAGAGATTTCACGTCATGATGTTCCCATACGAAAGAGATTTCGTGTCCATGCGAAAGAGATTTCGAGTCAGGGTGACTGTGCGAAAGAAATTTCGCGTCCATACGAAAGAGATTTCGTGTCAGGGTGCTTATGCGAAAGAAATTTCGCGTCTTGATTATGCCCATACGAAAGAGATTTCGTGTTAGGGTTTTTATGCGAAAGAGATTCCGCGTCTTTGATGTGCCCATACGAAAGAGATTTCGTGTTAGGGAGCTTATGCGAAAGAGATTTCGCGTCTTCGATGTGCCCATACGAAAGAAATTTCGTGTTAGGGACCTTATGCGAAAGATATTTCGCGTCTTGATATGCCCATACGAAAGAAATTTCGTGTTAGGGAGCTTATGCGAAAGAGATTTCGCGTCTTGATATGCCCATACGAAAGAAATTTCGTGTTAGGGACCTTATGCGAAAGATATTTCGCGTCTTGATATGCCCATACGAAAGAAATTTCGTGTTAGGGAGCTTATGCGAAAGAGATTTCGCGTCTTCGATGTGCCCATACGAAAGAAATTTCGTGTTAGGGACCTTATGCGAAAGATATTTCGCGTCTTGATTTTCTTTTGGACGCGTAACAAGTGATGTCTTTTTGTTTCGAGTGATGTGTCTGTACATCGTAGTGTGGAGTCGTGGTTTTTGCGGGAGCCGCATACTCACAATCTTCTCCCCGCTGCGTGGCGAGTGTCTTTTTGTTTGAAGATTCCGAAGAGACATAAGCCTGATGGCTGACAGTCGCGTGATGTCGTGGTGCACTGAGCACTTGTTCTGCCTCCCGATGGGACGTGGCGAGAAGTGTCAGAGACTAGACATGTCGGAGTCGACGCGGTGGAGGAGTACTCGACACGGCGGACGGAGTCGACGCGGAAGTCGTGTAGTCGACGAGGACGTGGCGGAGTCGCACGACGACGTGGAAGTCGTGTAGTTGACGCGGACGCTCAGCCACCGAGTCCACACAAGAAGATGGAGCCGAAAAGTCTTCAAGATGTTCTGATTTCGCGAATTGGCCCGCGTTGTCGTATGTGTCTCGTCGAGACGGACAAGTTTGATGTTTTGCTTTTCTTCATCCGAATTAATATGCGGTTTGTACGACCACAATAAGGACCTGGACGAAGATATCTGACAGAGCTCCTCAGATACGCGTCCAAAGTGTTAGATGCTTACGACGTGGTAGTATGTTGAGTGCGCGTGTAGCGCTCGTCGGTTGCGCGGCCAGCGCTCAGTAGCCCCCGAGTCTATGTGCGATTATTTGTAATCGGGCATAGACTCAAAGATCTTGTAACGTCGCTTCTTCAATCTATCGGGTGCACGGCAGTGCTCCCGATGGGAGTAGCCCCCGAGGCTATGTTCGACTCGCAGAGTCGGGCATAGGCTCAAGTTGTTCTGAAGCTAACCCCGTGTGCTTGTCTTCTGTTGGCTCGCGGAGGAGGACATGCGTCGACTCCCGGAGTAGGATATGCGTCGACTCCGAGCGAAGGATATGTGTCGACTCCGAGCGGAGGATTGTGTCGATTATCGACTCCGAGCGGAGGATTGTGTCGACTGTCGAAGTTGCAGCCGACGTTGTGGTTCTTATCTTTGTATGACACTGTCGTGGTCGGCGAGGCGGTGTTGAGTGATATTGCCGGAATCGATGAACCGAACTCGTGTGTCGAGTGCGGCTGTTTCGCGCCTCAGCCCCCGAGTGTCGAGTGCGGCTGCGGCGAATTCTCGAGTGCGTCTACTTTGCAGCGTAGCCCCCGAGCAACGAGTGTGGCTGCGGCGAAGGACAGCCCCGAGAAGCTTAGTCGAGAGAATTCGATGTAGCGGAGTTGTGCGGCGGAGTCGCGATGTTTCTCGGAAGGACCCGACGAGGCGGACAAAGTCGACGAGGTGGAGTCGCGATATTTGTCCGAAGGACTCGATGCGGCGGACCGAGTCGACGCGGCGGAGTCGCGATGTTTGCCCGAAGGACTTCGACGCGGCGGACCGAGTCGTTGCGGCGGAGTCGCGATGTTTATCCGAAGGACTCGACACGACGGATCGAGTCGACGCGGCGGAGTCGTGATGTTTGTCCGAAGGACTCGACGCGGCGGACCGAGTCGACGCGGCGGAGTCGCGATGTTTGCTCGAAGGACTCGACGCGGCGGACCGAGTCGACGCGGCGGAGTCGTGATGTTTGTCCGAAGGACTCGACACGGCGGACCCATGTTTGCCCGAAGGACTCGACGCGGCGGACCGAGTTGACGCGGCGGAGTCGCGATGTTCATCGGAAGGACTCGACGCGGCGGACCGAGTCGACGCGGCGGAGTCGCGATGTTTGCCCGAAGGACTCGACACGGCGGACCCATGTTTGCCCGAAGGACTCGACGCGGCGGACCGAGTTGACGCGGCGGAGTCGCGATGTTTGCTCGAAGGACTCGACGCGGCGGACCGAGTCGACGCGGAGGAGTCGTGATGTTTGTCCGAAGGACTCGACACGGCGGACCCATGTTTGCCCGAAGGACTCGACGCGGCGGACCGAGTTGACGCGGCGGAGTCGCGATGTTCATCGGAAGGACTCGACGCGGCGGACCGAGTCGACGCGGCGGAGTCGCGATGTTTGTTGTGTGTACACGGAGGGCAATGTTGATGTCGAGCCCCCGGGCACTATTATGGCGAGTCGCCATGTTTTGTTGATTGACCTTTGTGTCGACTCGCAGATTGACGAAAACGGATCTGCGACTTGAATTCGCGGACTCGCAGAGATCCAAAATGTGTCGCAGTGCGCGAGCCGCTGACGGAGATCTAACCGTTGGAATTGACTCAAAAAAGACGGAGTGGTGTGGGATTGTATTCCGCAGCTGTTCAACGGTTTGATTGTCGAATTGATTTCCGAGTCGACTGTGAGAATTGTTTTACCGAAGTCGCGCGGAGTTCCGTCAGATTCTGACAGGGCTTCGGTGTTCGGGTCATCCACGGAGATCTAACCGTCGGAATTCGCCGATTCTTTTTGGAGACTGTAGATAATTTGATTGCGCATCTTTCCACCGAAGGAATTTTCCAGATGAGTTTCGAGCCGCCGTTGATGGCGTCCGCAATATGTACGTTGCTGCTGTCCTGCAGCCTGCGCGTGAAGAACGGTGTTGATTTTCGATTGTAGATGATGAAAGCCGTGCGCGAGGCCGGCGAGTGCTCGATGAAGTTGAAGGAGCCGAAAGTAGATAGAATCCATGGGGTCGAGGACCCGAAGCTTGACGTAGATGAGGCCGACGAGACCGTAGATCCAACGCGTGTCGTTCCCACAGACGGCGCCAATTGTCGAAGAGTCATGTCGACAAATCCCTCGGATGAACCGGTAGGGTTTCGAGTAGAGGAACGATGTACGCGCTGGTGACCTCGACGGCTAACAAGGAGAAAGATTTACCCAGGTTCGGGGCCCTCGTAGAGGTAAAACCCTTACTCCTGCTTGTCTGTTCTGTATTATGATGAGATAGTCGAGATGTTACAATGGCGATGCCATGGTGAGGCGTACGGGGTATCCCGTGTATTGCCTAGTCTAGTTGTGGCTTGTATCTTTCTCTCTCTAGATTGAATCCCTAGATTCGTCTCCCCTCTTTCTCTCCTCCCTCCTCGCTTTATATATGCAGCCAGGAGGGGGTTACATGAGTCCTAGTAGATTACGTATAGGAGTTCTTGTCTTGACCCGCAAGTCTTGCGGGTGGGCTTCACGTGGGCCTTCTAGAATACTCCAAGGGCTCCTCTTCTTGGGCCTTAACCTTGGACCTGAGACGGGGTGTCCTTACCCGCAGGGTCCAGGATCCATATCTTCGTCAGGAGGTCTCGATGGTTTTGCTGATCTCGCTGAGGGATCCTTGGTCCATACGGGCGGTCCTTGAGACGTACTTTCCCTTTTTGATGGGTTTGTTCCCCGTCGAGTGAGTTCTGGAGAGCTCCGCGCGGCGCGCACTCGAAGATTCTGCTGCGCGTTTGCGTACCTCGAGTTCTTTGCGGGCGTCTGCTAATTGGCGGCTTTTCAGCGACAGATGATAGTGGTATGCTATCAGGTCTTCTTGGGAGGACCCGGGCTCTAGCGGGTGGCCTGTTTGCACCGCTGTTTTTGCTTTGTTCCAGGCGGCTCGCTAAACCTTGATCTTTTGCCTTGCCGTGAGACTGGCCTCCGTTTCGGCGGGTTCTTTGACTGGATCTGCCATATCGATGTGGGCTAGATATGGCTTGTGAGTCTTTGGCGCGGGCCAGTAACCCTCGCTGAGTTCGGTGAGCTCTTCAGTAGCGATAGTATGGAAGTCGATCCTGTTACGACGGATGGAGCCGTTGCTGGACTCCGATTCTTGGGTCGCCGTGCTCGAGACAAATTCAATGTCCAATCCATCGAGCGTGGTTTGGCCGGGGAAGCGTAGAATTCCCTCCTTGCTGGCGAGGAAGTGGAGATTGCCGAACGTCATGTTGACGCTCTCCTGGAGGCCACTGAACACCGGGCAAGATTCCGGCGAGTGGGGCGTGTAGACGAACGACCCGAAGCAGATTGGCTCTGAAGGAGCCGAAGATCCCGGGCTCCAGTTGAAGCTCGGTGAAGATGAAGCCGGCGATGCCGTGGATCCAGCGCCTGCCTCTTCCACAGACGACGCCAATTGTCGATGAGTCATGTCGACAAATCTCTCGGATGATCTAGTAGGGTTTCGAGTAGAGGAACGAAATAGGTGCTGGCGGACACGACGGCTAACAGGGGGCACAATTTACCCAGGTTCGGGGCCCTCGTAGAGGTAATACCCTTACTCTTGCTTGTCTGTCCTTGTATTATGAAGATTGGTTACAATGGTGGATGCGCAAGTCGAGAGATTGGATCTCGAGCTATGGCTATGGTGGTGAAAGCCTAGATTGGATGTCCCCCCTCGGGTGGCTCTCCCAAACCTTAAATAGGTGGCTGGGTCTCAAGCCGTACCCGGGGGGTTTGCAAACCCTAGTTCTAGTCGGTGGAAACCTTCCATCTTGATCCACAAGTCTTGCGGGTGGGCCGCTGTTGGGCCTTCTAGAGCCACGAGGTAGCCCTTTACGCTGGGCTTCAGTGATGGGTCTTAGACCAGGTAGTCTTATCCGACAGGTCCGGAAGTCATCCCCATGTTAACGTGCGATCCGGAATGAATCCGGACGCCCGGAATATTCCGGAGCAATCCGGATCCTAACAAAGGTTTTCATGGTCATGTCGGAATGGACCCGGAATAGTCTGGAATAATTCCAAATTGCAACAGAGGTTTTCGTGGCGAAGTCGGAACGAATCCGACTCTTGGAATCACCCGGAATGAGTCCGGATCCTAACAGAGATTTTTGCGGCCAATCCGGAATAATTCCGGATGTTCTAGAATCATTTCGAATGGCAACATAAACCTCTAGTTTGGGTAGAAAAACAGCCCTCGATCTTTCTCCTTCACCATAACTTCGACACTGCATTGTGCTGGTAATATTTGTACCTTTAAACATTCAGCACACGGTTAGATCTCATTTATGTTGTTAACAAACACACAAAACTTAGGGACTCCAAAAATGCTCTTTCAACATCTTATACTATGACACGGAGGGAGTAATAAATAAAACTCCCAATGTTGATGATTTTTTTTTGAATCCAGGTACTTTTTCGCCGGGAAAGTGTCGTGTTTAGGTTTAAAATAAAATGCTTTAATATAAATGCCTTTTCTTTTAAAACTTAACCTAAACCTCGCGAGCAGCCAAAACTTTCGCCCTCCACACACATTCCTTTTGGCTCCCGCTCCCTAAAACTAAAAAAAAATGGGAAATCATACTTATATTTTTCAAAAACAAAACTGAAAAATCATGGGTATAATTAATGTGTATCCAATAATCATGCAAAATCGTAGTGGTAAATAATGTTAAATCCAAGCTACACAGAGTGACAAATCATATGAGTTTACGCAATGTTCACTTTACTTGGATACATACTTTTTTCCTTTATTGCAGCTCAGAACACAAAGTATTTTTAAAGTGAGATTTAGCACCTTTGTAAGATACTTCTTTGAGTAAATCTAGAATTGTTTTCCATTTTAAGAAAAAAGTTCTCAATATGGTTTCTAAATTTTTAAAAATAAGGGAACACAGGAACTCAGATCCCCTACTCCATCTTCCACACTTACTTTCCTTTTCACTTTATTTCTTTGTAAGGTATACATTCGGCAAGAATTCCTTTTGGGTCTCGAGCTAAAGTGATTTTTTTTTATTTTAAAACTACAATTTTACAAGTTTTAAAATTATGGTTGTAGTCAATGATGCATCCTACAGCATGCAAAATCATAACACAAAAATCGTTGTATTATGGGGTACAAAATAAATAATTAAATCTTATACTTGTAGATCTAAAAGCGAGTAGTATAATCGAATTCGCACATTTGTTATTTTGTGTACATCAGAATATAAAGAATTTGCTTGTGATGTCGCACATTTGTGGGACACATTATTAAAAACAAATTAGCAACATTTAATATGGATTGGAGGGAGTAAGATTTTTCTTTTTCTGAATCTTTAAGAGCTTACAAATATATTGAATTTTCTAAATAAAGTGGCCATTAGGAGCTCGGGAGAGCAAGAAATCTCCACTTACGTTTGGGATTTTTCTAACGAAAGTCAATGAGCAGTCGCATTGTTTTTTAAGAGTTACTGTACTTTTGGTGCTCCCAATACAGTCGATCCACTTTCTTCGTCTGTAACATGTGTGGATCGAAATACGCCTTCTGACGGCCGTCATGGAGAGAAAAAGTGACGTCATTGCTCACGGCCTAGAAGAGGAGAAGTACGCGTTTGGGCAAGCTACCAACTCTAGCGGCCCAACATTTGGCATAAATCCTCTGCTCCCGCGGTCCTGCGCCACGCGACACACGATTCAACAAGATCGTCTAAAAACAACTCGAGAATTCCCAGCTGCGTCACCAACCACGATCGCTGCCCGCGCGCATAATTGAGAGGCCCTGCTGCCCTGCCGTTGATGGGGCAGAGCCAAGGCAAGCCTAATAAATCACACGCGAGACACGCGACGCGCGCCGACGAGCACGAGAAGCCAGAAGCCGCCACAGCGGGGCGCCTCCCACCGACCACGGCCGCCGCCATGGACACCTTCTTCCTCTCCCACGGCTCGCCCACGCTCTCCATCGACGAGACCATCCCGGCGCGGCACTTCTTCAAGTCGTGGCTGCCCGCGGCCGTCGCGGGGCCCGAGCGGCCGCGCGCCATCCTGATGGTGTCGGGCCACTGGGAGACGGCCACGCCGGAAGTCAACGTCATCCGCGGCAGCAACGACACCATCTACGACTTCTACGGCTTCCCCAAATCCATGTACCAGGTCCGTCCACGCGCCCAGCTCGATTCCCCCAAGGAATTCCCCTTCTCGTTTTGCTTCGATTTAGATGTGGTTTCGTTGAATTGGTAGCCACTAGCTGATTGCCTTTGGAATTGGGTTCGGTGGCACAGCCTTCAGGGAAAGGCGTTCAAAAATTGGATGGTAGTACAGCTTTATTTTGCTCCGCGAAACCTGCTTTGCTTAAGAAAACTTTTCACGTTTTTTTTTTTGGATTGATTACTTGAATTTGAGAAAAAGAAAACAGTGGCATGTGGTTCCTGCAAAATGGTTAGCCGTGAAAACTGAACACAGTGCATGTCTGAACTTTGTTGTACATTGCACTTTGGCAGCAAGGTTACAGTTCGCTCTTCGCAACCTTTCGTTAGCAATTAGCAAACGGTATCCACTCGGTATCGATGGTTTAGGCTCGTACGTATCAGATCATTTTCTCTGCAGTTGGCGGCATCTTTTTCATGTAGCACGCCTTTTATCTGAAATTGCAATGCATTAGTGCCCGTGAAGCACGATTTGTTCAACTGGACCCATCGAACACCCATGACACAACAAGTTACAATGAACATCATTTAAGACACGTGCCAATTTGCAGCATCATGTGTGGTTGTCCTGTCTCCCGAGCTTTATCATTTGGTAGACACAGCAAATGCGGTAGTATGCACACCTTACCGATCACCAACCCCCCATGGCCCCATGTGGCATCCCATAGTCCCCCGATCCCATCTGCAAAACAAGGTAACCAAGGTGTCCGTCTACTATGATTTGCCGGATTGATTAATGAATAACACATGATGCGTGCATGGTATGTTTACGGCTGCTCAGGTTTGCTGTAACCTGTAAGTGTTGCAACGGAGTCAGGATTTCAGAACCACTAGAGTAGTACAACATCTGAGTATAAGATAATTATGTGGACAATGCCGTACAGTCGGTGCTATGGTCTATATGCTCGTGCTGAACAGAGTTACTAGTACTAGGAGTATTTGGTACTGGTTTGCAGTTCTGAATCTCATAGATTCCTGTCTAAATCCTTTTGGTAGAACAGAAAATGCGGACATCATTTTCAGTCTTCTTTTCTCCTTAGCATTTCAGACTTCTTTTCTTGAATTAACTGAACTGTCCTGCGCTGAACCATACAGCTGAAGTATCCTGCGCCCGGCGCCCCTGATCTGGCCAAGAGGACGAAAGAGCTCCTGGAACAAGGCGGGTTCGGGCCCGTGAAGGAGGACCGCAGCCGCGGCCTCGACCACGGCGCGTGGGTGCCGCTGATGCTCATGTACCCGGACGCCGACATCCCGGTGTGCCAGCTCTCCGTGCAGACCGACCGGGACGGCACCTACCACTACAACCTCGGCAAGGCGCTGGCGCCTCTCAGGAACGAAGGCGTCCTCGTCATCGGCTCCGGCAGCGCCACACACAACCTCCGTAAGATGGGGTCTACCCACTCGCCGGTGGCGCAGTGGGCCGCCGAGTTCGACACCTGGCTCAAGGACTCGCTTCTCTCCGGGAGGTACTGTAATGTTATCCGCGGTTACTATGAGTGAGACCTGGAAAGCCAATAGCTAGCCTCATCACGATGACTCCTGTTATTTATTTTCTTCTTTCTGAGAATCATCTGATCCTTTTCCGTTGTTTGCACATGGCCAGGTACGACGACGTGAACCGCTTCGAGGAGAAGGCGCCCTACGGCAAGATGGCTCACCCGAGGCCGGACCATTTCTACCCGCTGCACGTCGCGCTGGGCGCCGCCGGGGACGAGTCCAAGGCAGAGCAGATCCACCAAAGCTGGTCCAACGCCAGCCTCTCCTACTCCTCTTACCGTTTCACCGCCAAGAGCTGACGGCCTCCATCGGGCTGTGCCGGTCGACTCCATCCTCCATTCCTCCGTGGTTGCCGGATTCCAGCTGCTTGACACTCATGCAGCCGTGTACTTGCTTGCTTGTGGTAGCATATTGTTCTCGTGTCGTGGTTCGTGGCTTGTGTTGTCAAAATAACATGCTGTTGAGTTGGGGCGAGGGTCTTGACAGTGTTTTACTCTTATCGTGTCATTTCTTACTTAATTCTTTTCATGCCTGTTACATAAATAAACTCGGAGTGATTTTTCTATTGAAATACGGCGAATTTTTCAATGCTTTGAAGTGCCTCTGAACGAGATAAAAGCAGTTAATCACACACTCTTAGGCCTTGTTCGGTTCATCCCTATCCCAAGTGGATTGGGGTGGATTGGAAGGGCAAGGCTAGTTCACGGTCACCCGTTACTCAGGTCGATTTTCTGACCAGCACTTTGGCACTGGTCGCGGGAATGAAGGGTAAATTAAGAAACTCACGTTTTGCGGGTGGGACTCAGTGGTTATGGGTGGTCCGTTTCGGCCCTAAGCCTCCGGCGACGGGCCTCCGCGTAGCGGAGGCCGAACTTTCCTTTATCTTCATATGAATTTGGATCACCATAAAATAACACTCCACCTTGAGACAAATTTCCTCTTGTAGCATAAATGAGAACCTTCACCTGAAACACACAAAGAAAACACCTTCGGCGCCAAATAGCCTCTTGGGCTAAGCAGTGATACCAACTAAGCTTGAGCAAAGCTCAAACTTAGCAATAGGAACTGGCTTTGTCATCATATCAGCAGGATTATCATGAGTACTAATCTTGCATATCTTCAGCTTACCTTGTGCAACAACATCACGCACATAATGGTACTTGACATCAATGTGCTTTGTTCTCTCATGGAACATATGATCCTTAGTAAGGTAAATAGCACTCTGACTGTCACAAAATAGGTTAATGCAAGTATCATCTCCACAAAGCTCAGCAAACAGACCTTTCAACCACACTGACTCTCTGCATGCTTCAGCAATAGCCATATACTCAGCCTCAATAGTAGACTGTGCAACAACACCCTGCAAGGTAGCCTTCCAGCTAACGGCACATCCACTAATCGTAAATACATAACCTGTGAGGGATCTCCTCTTATCCAAGTCGGCAGCATAATCTGAATCCACATAGCCTGCGAGTCCCTCACCAGTCTTGCCAAACTTCAAGCAAGCTTTGGATGTGCCGCGAAGGTACCTGAAAATCCACTGAACAGCTTTCCAATGTTCTTTACCAGGATTAGCCATGTATCGACTGACCAAACTCATAGCATAAGACAAATCAGGTCGGGAACACACCATGGCATACATTAAGGAACCAACAGCACTAGCATAGGGAACTCGTGACATATACTCAATATCTTTGTCAGTAGTAGGACATTGCAATGCTGACAACTTGAAGTGCGAAGCAATTGGAGTACTAACAGACTTTGCATCATGCATATTAAAACGATGAAGAACTTTCTTAATGTAATTCTCCTGACTAAGAAATAGCAATCTAGATTTTCTGTCTCTTGAAATTTTCATACATAGAATTTTCTTAGCATGACCAAGATCCTTCATCTCAAACTCACTACTCAATTGTTTCTTCAATGTAGTGATTTCTTTCATGCTCTTGGCAGCAATTAACATATCATCAACATATAGCAGCAAGTCTATAGGTGATTCATCAACAAATTTAATGTACACACAGCTATCATATTCAGACCTCTTAAAGCCATGTGACATCATAAAAGAATCAAACCTTTTATACCATTGTAGAGGAGACTGTTTCAAACCGTAAAAGGACTTCTTTAGCTTGCACACGAAATCCTCTTTACCAGGCACTATGAACCCATCAGGTTGATCCATGTATATCTCCTCCTCTAGTTCTCCATGCAAAAACGCAGTCTTCACATCTAACTGCTCAAGCTCAAGATCATGCATAGCAACAATACTAAAGAAAGTACGGATAGAACTATGCTTGACAACAGGTGAGAACACATCATTATAATCCACTCCTGGAATCTGGCTGAAACCTTTTGCTACTAACCTTGCCTTAAACCTTGGAGGCTCTCTTGGAGATAAACCATCCTTTCTCTTGAAGATCCACTTACAGCGTACGGTCTTCTTTTGTTTAGGCAAGCGCACAATATCCCATGTGCCATTCTTATCAAGTGATTGCATCTCCTCGTGCATTGCACCAATCCACTTGTCACGATCAACTGAAGCAATAGCTTCATTATATGTAGCAGGTTCAGCATCATTCTCCACCTGTTCTGCACAACTTAGAGCAAAATAAACAACATCACATTCCTCAATTAAACGAGTACGAGGCCCTTTATTCCTCTTCTCTCTGCGCTCTGCAATAGACAAATTTTCTTGCTGCACAATAGGAGGTGCGGGTGGCACAATATCCTGCCCATCAATTTCAGTTTTCTCCTCATCCAGGTGTTCTAGCTCCACCTGCACACGAACTCGTGGTTCGTCCTCATCAGAAGAATCTGGCACAACATCAGTCGACAAACTTTCCTCATACATAACATATTCATTAAACACAACACTCCTACTAAAGAAAGTCTTTTTGGTTTCCGGGTTCCACAACTTATATCCTTTTACTCCAGAACCATAACCAAGAAATAAGCACTTAACAGCTCTAGGCTCTAACTTTCCATTATCAACATGAGCGTAGGCAGTGCAACCAAAAACTTTCAGTTGTGAATAATCAGCTGACTCACCAGACCATACCTCAATAGGAGTTTTCTTGTCAAGAGGGATGGATGGTGACCTGTTAATCAAGTAGCAGGCAGTGTTGGCAGCCTCAGCCCAAAAACGCCTATTCATGCGGGCGTTAGACAACATGCAGCGAGGTTTGGAGATGATCGTCCTGTTCATCCGCTCAGCTACACCATTCTGCTGAGGTGTGTATGGGATGGTGTGATGCCTGACAATGCCTTCCTGCACACAATAATCATCGAAAGCATGCGAACAAAATTCGCCACCATTGTCAGTACGAAGCAACTTCACCTTTCTTTCAGTTTGCTTTTCAATCATAACTTTCCACTCCTTAAAAGCAGCAAAAGTATCATCCTTAGTTTTCAGGAAATAAGGTCAAACTCTTCTAGAGTAATCATCAATGATAGTAAGCATATAACGAGCACCACCATAAGAGGGCTTGCGTGAAGGCCCCCACAAATCAGCATGTACATAATCCAATGTACCTTTAGTGGTATGAACGGAAGCATTGAACTTAACTCTCTTATGCTTACCAAATACGCAGTGTTCACAGAACGGCAACTTACTCATATTGCAGTTCTTCAGAAGTTCTCTCTTCACCAATTCTGCCATACCATGTTCACTCATGTGTCCAAGTCGCTTATGTCAGAGGTTAGTTGTACTTGGATCATCATTAGTAATAACAGCAGCAGTACCAGACAATGTGCTACCTCTAAGGATATATAACTTGGCAGAATTCATATCACCAATCATAACAATGAGAGAACCTTTTGATACCTTCAGGCGTTTATCCCCTCCGGCGTACTTGTACCCATCACAGTTAAGGGTACTCAGCGAGATCAAATTTCTCGCCATGGATGGTATGTGTTTCACTCCCGTCAATGTACGTGTCATCCCACCATGGGTCTTGATCTGAATAGATCCAACGCCAACAATGTGACATTTGTTGTCGTTCCCCACACGCACAAAATCTCCAGTCTGCACAGCCTCATAAGAACTGAACCAATCTTTGTTACAGCAAATATGAAACGAACAAGCAGTATCAAGAATCCACTCATCATCACGGGTAACACATGCAGCAAAAACAGCTAGGCATTCACCATCCGAACTATTATCACCAGCAACAACAGCAGCCTTACCAGTACCATTACCATTACCGTCAGATTTATTTTTCGGTTGGTATGTGCCGTTCCTTTTCTCGTTGTTCTGCACCTTCCAGCAATCCTCAATGGTGTGATTGGTTTTCTTACAATACCTGCAGAACTTGTCACGTCCTTTGGACTTGGAATGATCCCTGCTCTTATCTCTGTTGTTGTTGTAGTTGTTATCTCGCTGCTCAGGTCTGCCTCGAACCTGCAATGCATCGCCTTTGGAGGACGATGGGTTAGACTGCACCATAACTTTCATCTTTTCCCTGGTCTGCAGGGCCTCACAAACTTCCGCGAGGGTTAGTTCATCGCGGCTTAACAGTATGGTATCACGCAGGTTTGTAAAAGAGCTAGGCAGCGAACATAACAGCAGAAGAGCTAAGTCTTCATCATCATATTTTACCTCCATCGACACTAGGTCGGACACGATCTCCTTGAAGATCGACAAGTGGCTCATGACAGAACCACCATCTTGCATCTTGAGCGAGAACAACTTCATCTTAACATGCATCTTGCTGGTTAGATCCTTTGACATGCAGATCGATTCCAGCTTGAGCCACAACGCTGCTGCGGATTTCTCCTGCAGCACTTCTTGCAAGATATCATTAGATAGATGAAGTTGAATCAACGACAAAACCTTACGATCTTTGCGTTTCTCATCGGCAGTCCAATCCTTGGCTTCCTTATTCCCGAACTCATCTAGCGCCTCATCCAGATCCGATGATTGCGATAGAATCGCACGCATCTTTACTTGCCACAGAGAAAACCTCGTCTTGTAGTCCAGCAACGGTAGATCAAACTTCATCGATGCCATCGCGAATCCCTAATCTGAAACAGGGCTCTGATACCACTTGTTACACGCAATAGCAAATCAACGAGGAAATTAAGCAAGATCGAAACCAACGGGGACACGAGATTTTAACGTGGAAAACCCTTCCAACAAGGAAGAGAAAAAACCACGGGCGCCAGCCAGCAATACTTCACTATTTTTGGGTGAGGTTACAATCGCGTCGGGATTTACAATATGTGGCTTATCCCGTGCGGCGGCTTACAAGAGGTATATAAAGGCGGTCCTGACCTAACTAGGTCGGTAACTGTGTATCCAACTCCGACTCGGTATCAACTCGTACCGTACCGCGGGGGGCTGCCGCTCCCCGCACCCCCCGCCGTGCACTCCACGCGACAGGTGGGAACCAGGATGGGAAAGTTCGGCTCCGCTACGCTTCGGCCCTAAGCCTCCGGCGACGGGCCTCCGCGTAGAGGAGGCCGAACTTTCCTTTATCTTCATATGAATTTGGATCACCATAAAATAACAGTTCATCCCTATTCCAAGTGGATTGGGGTGGATTGGAAGGGCAAGGCTAGTTCACGGTCTCCCGTTACTTAGGTCGATTTTCCGACCAGCACTTTGGCACTGGTCGCGGGAATGAAGGGTAAATTAAAAAACTCACGTTTTGCGGGTGGGACTCAGTGGTTATGGGTGGTCCGTTTTTGCCGTAGCCACGGTTACCCGGAAAGGAGTCAACCTAGGATTGGAAGGGATTGACAGGGATTTTGACTTATAAGGGATTTGATCCACCTTATTCCCTGCTAATAATCCCCTTCCCAATCTTGCAAACCGAACAAGGCCTTAAGAATAAGGGCGCCCTTGGTTCGCCGTTTTGATGGGAAAAATCCCTGTATAACTACAGGGAAGGTATTATTTATTATTTCTGAACCACCGCTTGGTTAGTTGTTAATTTTATCGCTCCGAATTTCTCTCCATAGGTTAGATTCGTGCGAAGGGCCGAATTATTTCACGGAGCAGAGGTGGTCCCTTACTCATTGACACATTCGAATACTTTTAACGTATGAGTACTATATTTATTGATGATAGAATGATTGACAATAAATCGAGAAATCCGATGGGGTTTGTTTTCAGTATAATAGTTTATTATGGTCAACATAATTGACTTGTTGGATTGTTAATCATGTGGCAATATTATGGAAAGAGTTGGACTATTGATAAAAAAATTATATCATATTCAGGTTTTGTCACTTTAACTTTGTTTATGGGTGATACTTAGTTGATTTTGGACCGGTAGGTAGGCTTAACAGATATGTTAATCTCTTGATTTTGGATTGGTAGGCTAGACAATTGATAGCTTGTCATGGTGAATGTCTACGATTGCAGCTTTGTATTAATTGGTGGATCGAAGTATCAGTGAGACCTTCTAAATTAGTGGTTGATGGACTTTGATAAAAGAGCTAGACATGTAATTTTTTAAACTGATAGTTTCAAAGGAGATATGCACTATTTGAGAATTAGTGTTAATGCTTATTATGAATATTTATCCTCATAACATTGATTAATGAAATGTTAGGTAGTAATATAAATAGAATATTTTTTAACAGTCCATTGAAGAAAATTATTTTTGGGTATTCCATACAAAAATTGTTTGATGTGAATACTTATGATACAGTTAGATCCTTCCTAAAACGTCTTGTTGTAAGATATAATTTATAGCGATCTCTAATTTGTAGCAATATTTCCGCCTCATCAAAACCTTTTTGCACTCACCCATACATATATTCTGCATGACTTAATAACTTGGATGTTACTTCTTCTTCTATTTAAATATGAACTCAACTATAGAATATGCTTTGGCACCAATTTCTCCTTGTTTTGTAACATATGACATCACACGTGGGGTCAGATCATCGATGTGACCTCCTGGTAGTCTCTTAGCGCATTGGTCCGCCATGGTAATTCTCCGTGACCCTCTAGTGGTGGTCCGGCAGTTGTATCACACCTACTCCCCCCCCTCCATGCTCCCGGAGTTGGCTACTTTCCCCGGTGCTCCTGTCATGGTAGTCCACAACCTGTCGTGCCCCACCATGGTGGTTACAACATTGGAGGTTACTCTCCGGTATGTGCTTTTCTTCTTCTCCTTTTCCATGTACTGTTCCTCCCTATGCTCTGTGATGTGGTACTATTGTTTTTTATCTGGTCATCGTATTGTGTTATGAATCAGCCTTCGAGACATGCTATGTTATGTTGATTGGCTATGTGTCCTACCCTATCATGTTAGTATCCGTTCTTAGTTTTCTGTGAGACGGAGGTTGATATGTTGCTTCTAGTGAGGCATTCAAGGATGATCTAGTTCATCCAATATGATATTGGTCTGTATTTGACTAGACCCTGACGAAAGTAAACTTTTTACTGCATTGTTAACTGGCTAAAATTCATATTTTAGTTTTTTTTACCACACTTTACTTTGTTTAATTTATATATGACCAGGTTGATTTGTTTCCATTTAATTTAACTCAACTAAAACTTGGTAGTTCAAATAATTCAAGTTTATTGTTTTTATATGATTTGTTGGTTGTGATCCACTTTATTGCATATATTTGATAAGGAGTGGTACTATACTTTATTTTATTAGTTAATTGCTCGATTCCTGGATCATGTCACTAGCTAGTGGTCGCCATCTGAAGTGTTGGTGTTCTAGATCTGGTGTGTATCATTTTGTTGCTTTTGAAAATACCACTATAAATGCAAGTAGATCAGATAATATTCATGTGCTTTTGAAAATGCCACTATAAATACCACTATAAAGGACCATAAAGTGTGATAGTAAGATTTAAATATGTGTAAGTGCTCCCATCAAGATCTTTATATGCATCATACGGATAATGTGGTTTTTCTATGCTCCCACGAAGAGCAACAATTAAAACATGTGTCGCGAAAGTTACTACTACTTGAGTCATCCGCAACAGACGTGAACATGGCGTGGAAACCTTTTCCAGGATGAAAACCGCAAATGCCACAATTATATTACTAAAAATCTAGTGGACACAGCATATGAAAAAAAAAGCATGACTGGACTAACTGTGCTTCTTCACCTCCATCCGCATCTGCTTTTCTTCCTTGGCTGACTCCTGCGGGCCTTAATGGTACTTTTTTTAATCAATTTTCACATATTTTCTTGTGTTGTGGGAGACATGTGAAGGACATCAGTCAGTTGTCTTATGTACTTGTTGAACTAGGATTGCATAGTATTAGATCTTAGTATCGGTCTCTAGTTAATGAAGTTGACAGTTACATATAGGTGAAAGTACATGTACATGGTTATATTCTCCTTCCTAAAATTTGATTGTTCTTCAACATGTAGAGTGCACAAGAAGAACGGTAACATTTAATTTTGTTAGCAGCATGTCAGGGATTAACAATGAAAAACGATATATTGTGTTGTCTGGCATGTCCTTTTCTACATGCACCTCAATAATCATCTTAGTCCATTGGGTCACTAGACCTCATGAGGGAATATGGAATCTAAATCTCCCTCCTTATCAGGTTTACAACCACTAGAAAACCAATGGATGTTGGTCATGTTGGTAGGTATGTCAACCTGGATATATACCTTACCGAGAAGTGCTATGCACCGTGTTTCATGCGGAAGTGTCAAATTATACTTGTTCCAACGGATGTTGTGCACACCGTGTCTCATGCGGAGACATCAAGTCATGTCTATTGCTGCTCGATCGAAGACGGTGCAACATTGACTAGAAGTGTGGCGGTATGCTACATCAACGACATCTAGTATGTCCTCCAAAGACATCAGACTAGTGAGGCATTGTTATCCAGTAAACTAATCATGGTAGATGCAGTTTTAACGACTATTATGTGCACTCTGGTGAAAACACTATATCATTGATCAAGCAATCTCAGCGTGCACCGGATTTGTGCATTTGTTGCAGATGGTGGCTGGAAGCTAGGATCTGGGGATACAAATCCCAAGATCGACTAAATCGAAACATGTGCGACGATCCCTTCTCGAAATCTTGACATACGATTCGTGTACTTTTCATTTTTTTCATAGATTTAGTGGTAGTCTCGTGCAGTTACTGTCTCGAGGCATATGCCGTCGGGAGTTTTTATCGTCACCATTTTCAGCTCCTATTCTCGATTTTTTCTGGCTTTTAAATAATGAATAATATATGGCTTTGTGCGCCAGTCAATGTATAGACCGGGGTATCTTCGATTTCAAGAAAATGAGTATTTGGAGTTCAAAGTTAGGATTTTGTTGAGTTGCCTAAGTTTGTGCTATAAGAGTTAAAAATATGGGATCTGAGTTGAAACATAGGATTTCGTAAGTTGAAAATTAAAGCCTAGTGTTGAATATTAGAGATGAAATGGAATGACACTGATCTCATCATTTTATTTGTCCAATTTGAAATTCCAAGTTGAAAAATCATATTTGGGATTTATGAAATGAGATGAGTTTTTGAAGAATATTGGGGTTAGCGACAAGAATTGACTTAACATACCATAGACATTTCACCAATTGAAATGATGTTACAACTAATCATGGTGGGTATAAAATGTCGATTGAATTCCATGATTCCGGCCAGAAATGATGGCTACCAAACGAGATCTTAGCGATTTTAGTTGTAAGTTTGCATTTCATTCAGTTACAAGGTATTTCTCATCTAGTTAGAACTAATTTTTATTGGTGCCGAAAAATCGTATCCTGTTAGTCCAAAAGCTATTGTAAAACGTGTTTGAAAGTGTACCTAGGCTTTATGCACTTGGCCGTTAGATCCTGGCATTAGGGGTGTAGTGGACATAAGTGGGCTAACTGGGTTTGCCCACTTACACCCCTACCTGGCGTGGAGTGTTCGCTACTTGGCTTGGTAACGTTGCAAGACAGGATGATGAAATGCTGCTTCGTCGTTGAAAGAAACTAAGCTAAAAAAGACGAAGACCAATGTCACAATCCTTCATCAAAATAGGCTGGAGTGTTGGAAGGGCATTGGCATGGGCGGACGCATGTTTAGGATGGACACTGAATTTTGTGCCATAAATTCTGTAAACTATAATATAACTTGATAAAGATCTTTCCGTTTCCTTAGTACTCACCATGGCCCTTAATTCTTCTCAACCAAGTAACAAAGAGGTCAAAAGATCTACTAGCAAATCTTCATAGAATACCTTTTTTTTTAACCCACATAGTCAATCTAGTGGTTCCTTTCATTGATACTTTCTTCAATGGATTACGTAGACCATAGAACGTTCAACTCTTGAATGAGTACTTTACTACATTTTTCAAGGTGCTCTAGTTTTTATAGCTCACATAGTGCATGTGGCGATATTTTTTTCCCTTGGAATATTTTTTCTTGGATGGCCTGCTCCAATCGAAGACCCAACCAGAACAGGACACAGTGAACATTTTTTCTCAGGTCTGCTCCAATTCACCACGACACACGAGAATGCCAACAGCAGAAATGCTGGGACAAACCAGAAGTCATAACTAAGCCCCATCAACGACCACGCTCGCGCATGTCCATAAGTAGTGCAGCACCAAGCCAAAGCCCAAACCGGACAACACCCTGCAGAGACCACCGTCAGAGGTAACCATGGACACCTTCTTCCTGTCGCATGGAGCGGTCACGGTCTCCGTCGACGAGACGATCCCGGTGCGGAGCTTCTTCAAGTCGTGGCTGCCGGCGGCCATCGCGGGCGCGCAGGCGCCGCGCGCTATCCTCATGGTGTCCGGCCACTGGGATACGGCCACGCCGACCGTCAACGTCGTCCACGGCACCAACGACACCATCCACGACTTCCACGGCTTCCCCGAGGCCATGTACAAGGTTTGCCTTAGTTCCACATGAACACGGATATTTACCCAGTGCACGGGTGTCACGAGCCTTCAAGTTGAGATGGTTCAGTCATCTCGTGTATACAGCTGAAATACCCTGCGCCGGGCGCGCCTGACCTGGCCGAGAGGACCAAGAAGCTCCTGGAGGACGCCGGGTTTGGGCCGGTGAGCGAGGACCACGGCCGCGGGCTCGACCATGGCGCCTGGGTGCCGCTGATGCTCATGTACCCGGAGGCTGACATCCCGGTATGCCAGCTCTCCGTGCAGAGCGGCCGCGACGGCACCTACCACTACAACCTCGGCAAGGCGCTGGCGCCCCTCAGGGACGAAGGCGTTCTCATCATCGGCACCGGCACCGCCACGCACAATCTCAGCAAGATGGGGCCTCACGATGCGCCCTTGCCACAGTGGGCCTTGGAGTTCGACGCCTGGCTCAAGGATTCGCTCCTGGACGGCAGGTAAGACTGACCACAGTTACGAGTGTTAGTTAATTGCAAAGCCGGTCTCCGTGTCTCGGCCGTGCTGACAGTAAAGGCTTGGATCACGGTGCTGTGAGGTTTTTATTTTGGAATTGTCATTTGGTTTTGTCATGTCATTTGGTTTTGTCATGCCCAGATACGAAGACGTGAAGCAGTATGAGGAGAAGGCGCCCTACGCCAAGGTGGCACACCCTGAGCCGGATCATTTCTACCCGCTGCACGTCGCGCTTGGCGCTGCTGGGGACGACTCCAGGGCGGAGCTCATCCACCACAGTTGGACCAACGCATGCTTCTCCTACGCCTCGTACCGTTTCACCACCAACAAATGATGGCCACGAGCCCTCAAGTTTCACTCTCTATTTGGCTGTAATAAACTGGTTGCACAATTTATTGGGTTACGTGCATGAATTTAAAATTTTCCGTGTAACGCAACAAAAACAAAGATCTACTATTAAGATACATGCAAAGTTAAATCCATATCGTTAGCAACACGAAGATGCGGAACGAAGCTGTAACATCCCTCTTTTGCTAAAATAGGATTGTGGTGTTGTGTTCATCTCATACATGCATGAAAACCTTGTTTAAAAATTTGCATTTGAATATAACCAATGAGATGGTTAAAAATCACTAAATTTGGCAATTCACAAAGCTGTTCTAAAAAGTTTTCCAAAATTAACGAACCAAGATATGGTTTTGTTGGAAATTTGAAGAGCTTTTCAAAGGTTATTTTTGTGCAATTTTATTCTTCCAAAAAGAGCCTCAACTTTTCAAATTTCTTGCTGTTTTTAAAGGGAGACGGACTTCTCTGTAGTTTCCCAAAACTTTCAGGGGGTTATGGGGAAAATGCCATTTTGTCTCTTCCTTCTCCGGCCAGAAGGAAAGCAGGCAGCTGCGTGGCCGCGCCGCCATGGTCGTTGCCAGCTCCTGCTTCCCTCCACAGCACGGATAGGAGCGAGGAGAGACGCCGTGGCCTCTCACTCCTCTCACCCTCCCCCTCGCAGCTGGTCCCTCTCTCTCTGCACTCCCCGACGCGGCCGAAACCCTAACTCGTCGTCGATACGCTCCTGCCGTCGTCCCTCTCCGTCCCTCGTCGAATTGAACCAACCAGGAGGACCGCCGGAACCTCCTTTGTCACCTCGAGCGCGCATGGAAGCCGGGATGGCCCGCACCGCCGGAATCGGCCTTCTTCCTCCTCTCCGGCCGCCGGCTTCCCGAGCACGCCGCCGTCGATTCCGTCACTGCCCCGCCTCCCTGTCTACGCCGACCTGTTCACGGTGAGCTGCTGCACCTCCCGGTGTTCTTCCGTTCCTCCCTCTCCCTCTGAGCATCGTTGCCGCCGTGTGCCCTTCCCGTCCACCGCGGTTTTGCACCCCAGCGAGGTCTCCGGTGACCATTTGGTCAACCGCCGCCACCCCTGGACTTTTGGTTCTCGTACTTTGCATTCGATTCCAGAATATTTGATGTCAGCAGATATAGTTCTCCTATATAATGCATAGCCTGAATACCTTGATCCATTGCTCCTAGCCGTCATAGGGTTTGCTTGTGCGCACCTCCAGAGCCTTATATCTGCCTCACTTAGCTTTACATGTTTGTTTGCCTCTTCTCCATCCAGTTGATGAATCAGAGCTACGAGAACCTAGTATGATTTGATGACGTGGAAAGTTGAGCTTTGTGTATGTAGTTTGACTAAGGCTTGGATGGGAGGCCACTTGGAAAGTAGTTGTTTGTCCTTTACTTGCCAACCCTAGGATTAAGGTCTCGCCGCGGAAGCCAAGACTGAGCGTGCAACCACACGCGCGAGCCAATGAACCTCTCTCGACTAACTAACTTGTTTGACCACATCCATGAGTCACGTAGTTTGCGATTTCCATCTGTGTGTGAGTCAGAAAACGATTTGGAGAAAACCTAGGGCGTGACCGGGACAAGTGATGGACGTACACGGATCTTGATCCCGCGTCACAGAACTGGTGTCGTCAGGAGGTGGCCAACTCCCTGTTGACGGGGTGGCCCTGTTTGGGTTGACTCATGGATAGGGTTACGCAAGGTAAAGGTCGGAGCCAGCCACCCTCTGTCGCGCTCCATGGAAGAGCATACATGTGGCGCTAAGAGTCGGAGGGTACGTGTGGGTAAAGTGTACATCCCTGCAGGGCAATCTTTTCAAAAGGCCGTGTCCATGGTTAAGGACGGCTTGGTGAAAGTCGTGTGGCCATAGATAACTTGAACCCGACGTAAAAGATGTTGACAATGATTTAAGGGTGCCTCCTTGGAGATGCCGAGAGGGGTGATCCTTGTAGCATGAGATGCTGGGAAATGATGTTGGTGGATGAAAAGATGATGATTTCAGTAGTTGAATAGTTTCCTCATCTGTTTCGAAAATAATCCTGGAGACGTACTATTCTTCCTCGACTTGGCATTTCTTCCCTGTGGCATTTCTTCCCCTCCGGCACCCACTCCCTTCTCGGGTTCTCCGAAACTCTTCTGTAACCCTATATACCCTATAGATAAAATCATCGAAAACACAACTGCCACGTAGGGCAGGCAACTTAACAAACACAGCGGAAGTCAATTAAAACACAACGTAGATGAGCCCAAGTCACGCCTTAACCTACAGGCTGCTGACTGGGAGACGAGCCTAGTTCGCAAAGTCGTCAGCGTTCTCCTCCTAGTTGATCTCCTCCTGAGATTTGCTCCTCAAAGTCTGGCCAATAAAAGTCCGGCAGTCTGAAACCCTCCGTATGCCAATTACACGAAGATGAAGGAATTTTGTTTGGTGAGAGCACGTGAGACTTTGTCACTTGATATGGTTGCCAACAATGGTCAAAACGCGCGTGGGGGGGGGGGATAGTGGGAACATGTCGAGGACAAGTATCATAAGCTCATGCCGACCCCATCTTCCAGTTCCTTTAGATCACTCCCAGTCCGATATGACGTGATCAATCAATGTTGTGCCCGTTGGAGTGTTTGTTGGGAGCAAGTGAGGAATGCAAAACTGGTTGCACAATTTATTGGGTTACGTGCATGAATTCGTTGCCACATATTTTTCTCAAAATATACTCAAAATATCCTCTAGTTTGCAATACACAGGTGGACACCTCTTATAAGCCTATATACTTTCTTCTCGGTTTGGAAGCCTAACCAAACATGGTTGACTTGTTTAGGGAGCCGAGGGGAGGGCAGGCTTGTATTTCGATGCCAATCAAAAGGGAAAACAAAGTTTCTCCTCCATGGCAGGTGACAGATTACAACGCGCTCATACCTTCATCTACTGCTCACCACGTGAAAGTGATACTAATTCATGGACCGGATACTGATTCATGGACTGGCTATATCAATCGTGGGTGCTAAGAAGAACAAGGCATACCAGGTGGGCCGGAGAGGAGATGATGAGCCGCCGTCCGGCTGGCCGGAGATCCCGCCACCGCGCTCGCTCTACGCCTACCGCCCGTCCGCTAAGTCCGCCAAGTCTCGCGCCAACCGCACGCGGTCTCGTTGTGGTGCTCTCTTATTTATAGATCAGGCTGATTGATTTGGAATGTTTTTGCAATTTCAACCACGGCAGCAATACGAAGGCGGGAGTTAAGGAATCAGGGGTTACGGATTCCCATGAAAAACATAATTTGGAATGTTTTTGTTTTTCTTTCCTTTCCCACCCTGATTAATTCATTTCCTAAATGGTGCCGGAATTTTAGTCCCCTTAATTTCCGAATTTTTTATTACCGAATCACACATTAAGTTCCGTCTGACTATTCGGTTCCCTCAAATTAATACTCGGGGATTCATTCCCTTGGATGACACGGAAGTTTCTCTACGGCATGTATAGCAGAGCAAGCGCTGATACAGTCGTGCTACAAAATCATCGCTACGCCGACTAATACGACAGCCTCTGGACTCTGGTCTACCCCTCTCATGGCGGTGATCCAAACGATAACGAAAATATGATCTCTCCAGCAGCAAGCTAGACAGCCTACTGTAAGCATGGTCAAACTTAATTCATTGTCCAATCTCAAAAACGAAACCAACTTATATTCCTAGCTGGATGTACCGCATATCGTTGTATTTTGCCCTATTGCTGTTCAAGATTTTTTATGAAGAAAAAAAAAATCGTTCGAGACATACAAAGAGCATCTGAATAATTATTCACTTTGGAATTATTGGTAGTTAGCAAGAGTGTGATTTTTTTGCCATGACCTTCCCTATTTTTGTGTACAGTTACAACACACAGCAAATTATATATAACAAAAGTAGTGCATACAGATATAGATATCTCAAGACAAATACAACCACAACAAAATTATCCAACTGCAAACAAAAGTAGTGCATACAAAAGTAGCACTTCAGGATGCTACAACCACAACAAAACTGTCCAGCTGCAAATCTAATCAGCCAGTTGAATTTCTCCTTCCGAAATGCACAGAAAGTGGTGATGATCTTCGCCGGCCTGCAGTCGATGATGAAGCAAAGCTGCAATATTTAGTGCATCACTATGCCTACGAGCGACCTCGGACTGCTGCAACATGCTCCTCCTGTGACAAGCGGCAAGGTCCAATGTCAGAGGCAACATACAACGTCGATGAAATTGCTCAAATGCAAAACGACACTACCAAAGAGCACATAGATGAACAGGTGAAGATATAATAAAATGGAGCTCCCAGGGCCAGGACTCCAATGATATCCAGCATGTACGTACAAAACAATGACCAAACTGGAAACAAGCATTGCACTCTACATACATGCTCCATGCCAGACAATCGCGTCACGTTACGGCACCTTGACCTGTAATACACTAGAAAGTAGCTAACAGACAGTTGAAAAAGAAACATGCATACAAAAAGAGCATGCCCATCCAGTGGACAGCTCGAGCTCCACTTCTTCGTCGCGGCTGGATCCAGCTACCATTGGTGGAAGAAGCTAGGCTCCGTCCGTTCATCACCTGCACACAACAGACCAAGAAAGGTTCACCATCACGAACGGCCCAGCAAACGTTTGCTCCACACAAAAAACAAGTCATGACCATATACAGCGACATGCATATATCACTTGATCAACAATTTTTGCCATAAGTCGTGATCTAATAAAGTAAAAAATCAAGACATCACTTCACATTAAGTAATATGCATACCTCGTTGTTTTTGTCAAGCTATTACTATTATTTATGCCTACATCGTATGAAAAAATGAGTCTACCAAACAATAAATCCCTACTTTGCCTTCATTTAACTGTTGGGATACATGATAGTTCTAGCCAAGAGTGAGAAGAAAAATAATCACATTTTCATGATGGCAACTTTGTGATAGTACAAGAGTGCCTATAGCTTATAGATTGAGTCCAAACAACAACAAAACTCACTTGCAAATATATTACTAACTCAAGATCCAGGAATATAACGCATGAAAATTTCAAAGACTGGTTATCTTGATAAACAGAGGATCGAGGCATACATCTGATTTCCAAGGCTGTCACAACACACACATGGTCGTGGCAAAAAGGCCACAACCTAGAGCACGATGCAGGACACTAATTGGACAGCAGGGCAGCAATTGATCCGAATGCGACCAAAGAGAGAAATTTAACCTTTCGGTGCCAATGTAGAACGATCTCTTGAAAGGCGACGTCAAGGTTTGCTTTGGGGAGCGATAAGCAAGACCTCCTGCACACGGTAGACACGCCACACCAGCAAGACCTCTTGCAGGTGGGATCAGGACATGGTCAACTACTCCAAACATATCTCCAATCCAGTAGGTGCTTTGCAACAAAAAAAATATGCATCTCACAACCAGAAGATAGCGTCCAGTTCATAAACAGGAACATGAGACACTCACATGGAAAACAGTAGCAAGCTGGAGTTCATCTCAAGGATACATATATAACACATAAAAAAAATTAAACAGTTCCACACATTGTATTACAAACCATTCCGTAGACAATGCACATCATAACCTTTTGGTCTAGCAATTGTGAAACAATGCAAAAATAATCAGTTGAAGATGCTCCAGAAACATCTGTAGATGCCCAGGTGAAGACAAATAAAATGAACAGTGTACATAACTACATGCTCCAGGTTACACTTACACAAGAGCAGCATTCACCTAACCAACCGCAAAACAAGTTGAGAAGAAATACACACAAAAAAAAGCATGTCGATGCAACGGCCTTTTCACTTCCTGATCCGACTACTTACTGGATGAACAAGTTCGGTTCTGTGGCTTTGCCTTCATGCATGAATACATATGATGCCAAACACACTAGCTCGAAAAAGGTAACCAGATCATTGCAAAGGTTCTGAGTAAACCAACCATGATCTGAACTAACAAATGCTGGAAGGAAATGAAACTACTAAAGCAAAATAAAACAAAATAATCACACCTTTAGATGGAATATAGGTTGAAGAATATCAAGAGAAGACAAACAAACTGGTAAAAAACAAATCAGTTTGTTCCATGATAGTTGATCATTTCAAAAAAAAAAAAAACGGTGTTCGATATTTCCGCAAACATAGCATAGATGCGTCAAAATCTAGATAATAAACCACCAGGCTAATAGCAGCAATGCGTAACAGTTCAAACCATGAACTGTTAGTCTCCAACACCAGTTGCACCACCACTTCTCATACAACTCCATCAGAAGCTTATTGCAAAGATAAACACAAGTTAAAAACAAAGAACTACAGGGAATGTCTAAAGGATACCCAGTGGAACACAACAGACACACAAGCATGAATCATCCTAGATAAATTCGGCAAGCTGGTCGGGATTGGGATCGAGTATCACGTGGAGGTTGTTCTGGATCCATCAAATGAGTTCGAAAAGGTATACGTTTTGCAAGCCACCAGAATACTATACATGGACATCACATGGTCCCTAAAATAGCACTACTGCTAGTATAGCTGGGTGCAGCAACGTAAAGGTACATAGGGAAAGTTTTATTCCTCCTGATGGAGTACATATGGAAGAATATCAAGAGAATACAAACAAACTAGTTGAGAATATTATCAATTTGTGCCAAGATTAGTTTGATCACTTCAATATAATCTCAAAGTTGCTCGATCATTTAACATGCAAATGTGAGATGGGATGGACCAATTTTCATCTCAAAGAAACTGGATAAGACTTGAGCATGTCAAAGTAAAGAGTAAAAAAGTAATACAAGTCGTACAGGCAGATAGCCAGTTCAATTTATGTACATAGCTAGCTACAGAAGATATAGATATGCACGCTTCAAGACATAATATAAATGGAGCAAATCTTCAATTTCATTTAGTACCTCAATATTGCAACATTGCACAACATAACATTGTTTAGATCATATCAAATAAATGGCAAGAGGTTTTACAAGAAAAATGCTATCATTTGATTCATCTTACTCAATGTACATTGTTTAGCATGTTCGGTTATTATATATGTTTCAGAACTAGCCCAGCTCTCTCCCCTTTCATCCAAGTCGGAATATAAACAAAGAGGCACATTGATTTATGTTTACAGCAGATATGACTTCTGAGCCTACACAACACATGGCATACATCATGACACGCCCTGATTCACATAGAGCCACACTAGAAACAAACCTAGAGATCAAGGATTTATACCTCCCCTATGGCAGAAGCAACTTCTCGATGAGGACAGGCAGCAGCAGCAGGCTTGGGTCATCGACTAGGACGGGTCAGGGGTACTCGCTCGCAATCTCGGCTATCCGCTCCTACGGCTGCCAAGCAAAAAAGACAAATCCCAGATTAGCTATGAATCAGGCCTTAAACAACTGGAAACAATACCTAACTTTTACTACATAATACCCTATGAGTGGCCACTAGAACTAACAAAATTGCAGTAACATCATAATAAGATAATGGCCCATCAACTGATTGTCTGCCTAACTTCACTCATAAAGGATTAAGAAACCAATTTGCGGTCAACATTATTGCTACGGATTTTATCTCAACCTGCCCCATAAAATAATTGAGAGAAGAAATGACATTTCTTTCATTGTCATTGTCACCTTTCCTTAATTTCTTCAGAGATAACTACTTTGGGTGCATCGGCCCAAAGAGAATATGCTTTCATGACATATTTCCATGACAGGGATCATATCATTGGCATCCACTCTCATTTTCTTGGCTAAAAGAGAAACCGCAGTTTGGACATGTATAAACAACAATTACCCCCAAATATGCATACATTATTCAAGGACAACATAGTCAATAACGCACTAAATTCGTCGTGACTGCAATTAACTCGAATAACTTGTGGTAATAAGGAGTAAGCTTCAACAATGAACAATGTCATTACAAACTCGCAGGATGTCAATCGTTCGTATACAAATGACGAGTTTGACAGATCAACTTAAGATAGGTAGACTAGTTTCAGCTCGTTCCAACTGTTCATTTTTCATCATTCTCCGTTTTACAGGAAAGCTAGCACAGTTACATCCCATAGTTCTTCACCATACGTCACTATTTTATCAACATATTATCACATGAGGCTATAATTCCGGCTCCCGTAACTGCCCATTTTTTGCCTCCGTAGTTAAGACAAAATGGAACCATGTGGATAAACAGAGCACTCTGATGCATCTCAAATCTGAACATCTAAAGAGAGCGTCCTAGGGCTTTTCTACGCAGCAAAACAAAGATTAAAAAAACAGCAAGGTTTTTTTAAATAACCTCACCCTTTCACTCATGGGAACACACATGCAGGTCATGCCTAGTTTAACCCAAACCACCAAGTTGAGGCACAAGTGACACTTTGTTCCATACAAACAAAAGATAAATCTTTTTTATAAACTCAACATGAGATAATAATTGACTACCTGCAAGAGCTCATAGGAGCTCCAAAAATATCCTTGTGGTCCCCGAAAGCATTTTATTAAGGTACAATCAATCGTCAAGAAAGACAAGAAAAGGCACGTCCACAAAGCATGTACTCCCTCCGTTCCATATTAGATGACTCTCATATAGCTGTATCTAGACATATTTTAGTACTAGATACATCTACATGAGAGTCATCTAATATGGAACGGAGGGAGTATTACATAAAATCCATAATTTACCATGCCATCTTTAGTTGGCATTTTCAGTAAGAGATTACTAGCTAAAGAAGATTATAGTGTGTTTTCTGTTTAAGTGGTAACTGCAACCAACAAACATTTTCTAAGGCCGCATATACCTGTTTGTGTCAACCAATAATCTAGACACATGAGGCTGCCTTAGTTGGCATTTTCAGCAAGCAAACTAGAGAAGATTACAAGGCTATTATGTTTTTTGGAGTAATTTAAGCAAAAACACATGATGGCGCACAAAAATCAGAGCTTTATTAAAGCTAAAGCTAGAGAAGAACAAGAGGGCACACAATGAGATCCTAGGTCAGAACAAGTAAACATGAAAAGGTGAAGATGGGGACCTTGCCAACGACAGCGATGACAGAGCAAAAGATGGTGCTGGGGCGGAAGGCATACTGCTTCTGTTAACATGCACCGGTTTGCCCGCTGCTCTGTAGTACCCATTCACTAAGATTCCTGACTAAAGGCAACAATATTGAGAATCAGACGGGCATATGATCCCAAAACATTAAGCCAAAATAAGCTAGAATTTTCAAAATACAGGCTTCACATATCTACTCCTTCCGTATCAAAATATAAGATGTTTTACCTATTCTAATACAGACTACATACAGAGCAAAATGAGTGAATCTACGCACTAAATATGTAATAGCTAAAAAATCTTATATTATGATACGAAGGGAGTATTTTCCAAACAAGTATTACACTTGTAGTAGGTAAAAAATCACTAGTATAACAACAAATATAATGCATTCAGACCATCAATCTAAATCACATGTAAAACAACCAGAATTATTCTGTTCCAACCTTGCCATATACATATATATAAATTTACTTAAGTTAACAGTAGTGGCATTTGCAGAAAGATGGGAGCTCAAAATAAGATCTTCCCTCGTGTTTTCAAGCAAACAAGTTTAGAATAAGCGATGCCAGGAACTTGAACAATCTCCTAAACTTATTAGATGCCAAGCGAGGAGAAAGTTTACTGGCTAGTACTAGACCTAGGACATTCTGTACATGGCACATGGATGGATGGTACATTCAGTACCACAGAGTAAACCGGGAAAAAAGAGTCCCATTTCATGCATGACTCCACTTGTTTTCATCTGTATTATGGATGGAAATGTTCCTCCGCTAGGTTCAGTTCAACAACGTATTCCAGTCCAAATCCAACAAGATGAAATCAGAGCTATACAAGAGTAGGATGGGGGTTGACCTACCTTGCTGACGGTGGCAGTGACGAAGCGAAAGAAGGTGCTGGAGTTGCGGGCATACTGCTCCGAGAACCTGCACCGATTTGTCCGCTCCTCTGAAGTACCAATTAACCTGAGATTCTGCAAGGAAAGGCAACAATGTTGATGATCATTTGGCATTTGATCCCTAACATTAAGCCAAAATGAGCAGGAGTTTATAGTTTTACAGGCCTGACACCTCTATATTCCAAACAAGTATAAACTTGGTAGAAGGTACAAATCGCTAACAGAACAAAAATAGAAACAAAGCAGTCGGTCAACCAAACTAAATCATATGGCAAACCACCAGAATTATTCTATTCCGACCATGCAGTCAGATATAAGTACAACATAGAAAACCTCTGCTTACAATAGAGGCATTTTTAGACTATGGTTAAGATGGGCGGCAGTAATAGGATCGAATCTTCCCCGATGTTTCCAATCAAACAAGTTTAGAATAAGTTAAGGAATGCCTAGAAGTTGAACAATCTCTTGAACTTATGTCTGACATTGAGCCAGAGCTTTGACATACACTCTATGTTATCTGACATTGACTTAATTGCCTAGAGTTATTACATTTCTAATAGAGCTTGGTAATCTTTTAGCAGCTATACTAGTATAGTGTTGGTTTACATTGTTAACTGTAATTGCAGTAAACAGTATTACAGTGACGAAACTATATTGGTAAGGGGGCAAAGGAAGTGAGCCCTAAGATCAAGGTTCCCCTACAACCTGGCTCCTTTTGCCTCTAGTGCGTATTCTATGGTACACAACAGATGGAGACAATGGTGAACGCCCTTCTGAACCTACAAACGGCAGCTCCCAGAATGTAAATCGTGCACCACAAATGCTGGGTAAGACGGAATTTTATTTATGCTAGGGGCTAGATCGGTTCGTTCTAGGAGGACACACACACACAGAGATAGTCGACGGGATGTCTCACCGGCTGAGCGGAGGCGGCGGGCGCGGCCGTGACCCCCGCGAGGACGTCGGAGGAGAACGCGTGGACGGAGCCGAGGCCTTTGGAGTCTAGGCGCTGCGCTGGCCTGCTGCAGCGGGGCTTCCTCGCGGGGGCACAGGAGGACGCGTGGAAGGAGGACACCATCACCATGTTGCCGCCAGATCTCGCGGCCACCGGCGACCTGGTGGGTGGCGTGTAGCTACCTCCCTCGGCCACACGCACGTCCCAGGCTGGCGAGCTCGACGGAGCGCCGCGCATCGTGTGACCGACGCACGCACGAGCCGGCGAGGTAGCCGGCCGGGACGCCGTGGTTCCATGGCGCGCCGCCGCGTCTCTCGTCGGTATAGAAAGGGGTTGGGGGATGAGAAATGAAGGGTTTGGGTTGGGAATTGGGATCGCACCACATAACAGAGCGGGCCTCCTGAGCTGAATTATCGCTATGGGTCACGGCCCAGCCACCTTCCCGTGAGTTAATTGATTTTTCCTAAATACCCGCGCCCTTGATTAATACCCGTGATTACTTTCCTCGGCAATTTTTTTTTTTGAGATTTCTTCCCTCGGCAATTGATTGAACCCGCACGAATAAAATTATGCCGATGATTTTCTAGCCAAAGTAAGTTCCCTCTCCCTATTTGGACAATGTTTAAATCATGGAACCCTACTCCCTATAGCGGTCTGCCATGGCGATCTCCGTCCTCATGTTAAATTATAAAGCTTTTTAACCAAAATTGAAGAAGGAAGGGCGGTGGTTGAAATCACCAAACGATTATGTCAAAATTAATGTTTATCTCGGATTCGATATCGATAATTTGAAAGGCACGACTCGGGAAGTGGCCAGGGATCACAAGGTTATTGCTGCATGTAACTCAAAAATCAATTATCTTCATGATGCATTATCACCGGAAGCGGATGCATTCAAACAAGGGCTTCAATTGGAGGAATCCTTGGGATGAAATAGAATTATAAGGGCATCTCCAGCCGTCCCCCCCGAGCCCTCCCAGGGGGCTTTTTTTCGCGGCGGAAGCGGCGAATAGCGCCGCTTCTTCACCACTCGGCCCCCCAGAGGCCCAAATAGCGCCGTTTCGGCCTGGATTCGGCCTGGGGGGGCGAAACTGCGCGGCCGCGCGTGCGGGCCAGCTCTGTCAGCGACGCGACGGGAAACCGCGGGAACAGAATCCCTCGCCCGTGACCTCCTTCTCGGCGCCCGCGCCGTCAAAGGCTGCCGGAGTTATGGCGTGGCGGCCGGCGAGTGCATGCGCCCCGGTCAAAGGCTGCCGGATTAATGGCGGGGCGGCAGCGGCGACACGCGCGTCGCGGCGACTGGCCCGCCAGGCTATAAAAATGGTGCCCGTCCCCTCCCCGTACGCACATTCTCGCCTCCTCCTCACCGTTCTTTCTCCTCCTCGTTGTTCTTCTCCGTCCTCATCCTCGCCGCAATGGACCATCTCTGGGACGCATGGCCCGAGAGCGACGACGACAAGCTGCAGCCAGCGCAGCAAGCGGCGCCGGAGCAGCCACCCGAACAGGACGAGCCGCGAGAAGCACGGCGGGCTGCCCGTCACTGGAGGCGGGAGGTGAGGAGGCAGCCGGTATGGCCCGAGCAGCACACCGGGTTGTACTCGTTCGAAACCTCGCAGAACGAGGACGCGTACCGCGAGGTTCGCGGCGTCCTCGAGCTGGCGGCGGAGGCGGCCGCCATTCGTGCCTCTCTGGAGACACACCAGAGGGAGGAAGCGGCGCGAGAGGTGCGCCGGCAGATGGCCGAGCGCGCTGCCTCGGCCGAGCAGGAGGGCATCGTCGCCCTCTACGAGGCCGACCGGCGACAGGTGGCGCTGCAGAACGAGCGCCGCAACCGCCCGCCCTCCGAGCAGGCGCAACTGCACCGGCTGCGGGTGCAACCCCAAGCGGAGCGGGCGGAGCAACGCCGGCTCGCCGCGGCAACGCAGAGTGAAGCTGGCCCCTCCAACCAGCTGGGTGGCGAAGGAGCGCCGCGACGAGGACACCGCTGAAGACGACGATGCGTAGGGGTAGTCGTCGCGTAGGTCAAAAATAAGTTTAGTTTAAATTTCCGTCGATGTTTTAGTTTAAATTTCCGTCGAATATGTACGCAATTCGCTTTTAATCAATAAAAAATCGACTAGTTTGCAATTGCGTTTGTTTTGGGCCGATTTTTGGGCTCAGGACGCGACTGGGAAACGCACCCCCAGGTTCCAGAATAGCGCCGTTTAGCGCCGCGGCGGCCCCAAAACGGCGGCGTTTTGGGCCCTGGGGGGGGGCGCAACGGCTGGAGATGCCCTAATCAATTCTGATAACCATTAATACATGGCGAAGGAGCTAGCTAGTGTGAGATGTGAGCATGCTAGCATCGAAACTGGCACATGATCTTGCTCATATGCCAGAGTACTACGTTCCTAGTGTTTGGTTAGAAAATCCTCCTCTTACCCTCTTTTAATCAATGATGTAACTCTTATTATTAATAAATAAAGAGGTATTATGGTGTCGAAATAGATCTTTGTAGACACTTGGCAATTGATTGGCCATGAAAACAACCAGTCGGATGAAAACGACTCACTCAATGAACCGACACGAATTAAATTCTACCTATTCCTCATCTGATTTTCTAGCGATGGTAAATTTCCTTTTTCGTTCACATGAATTGAGCATCCGAAAAGAGGGAGTAAGAAGTGATATAGAGGATCAATATGCGGCCGGAAAATGCCGATGATACCAATGGAAAAGGCCCTCCTCTCTCTATATATATGGAAAAAAAAGGGTATTGTCCATACGAAATAAATTACATCAAAAAAAGTTTAAGTTGATTTGATAGCTAAATTTTTATGAAATAATAAAATTCATTCGGACTCCACCTCGGACAAATCTGGGCCTCCGCATGGAGAAACTGTTCAACTTCCGGTTGTATAAATCATAGGTCAACTATATTGTCATTAATTAGTGACAATACCAATTTACGCATGCACCAATGGTAAGTTTCTCACTAAGCAATGGTCAAGCCTCTCGGCTTAACTCTCTCAGTCCTTTTCAATGCCTCTCGATAGTCACAATCGGAATTCGTAAAAGAAAAATAACACGCACGGCTAAAGACATGGATAGCCAGGTCTTCTGATATAATTAGGTATCCTAACATGCCTCCACCAAAAAGAGACGATCCATGAAATAAAAGGTAATAATTATCATTTCATGCATGGAACAATAATACGCAACATCAGGGTGACACATGTAATCACATGTAATGCCTATCACCCAGAATTGAATAAAGATGCATGGCAACAAAACAACACATCGAATGATAGCGAATGATGTGTATCCTAGAAGGACCATAAACGGCGATGTCAATACGACATAATATGACCATGGGCGAAGCTAGAGGGTGTGCTAGGTCACACCCAAAACTGTTGCGAAAAAATGGGATCAATTAAGAACTTGCTAGCCAATCAAGCCAAAATATAATAGAATCAAAATTCTACTTAAAAGAAAAAAAAAAGGGGGAAACCTACAAAACCTCAAATAACTGGTCCATTAGAGATTATTGGATCCCTAATTTTCTTGCCTCTTAAATCTCCAACTGCGCGGCGATGGAAAGAGAATCGGGAAGGAAGCCGTTGTCAACAGCGGAGGCAATCCGATCAGCCCGTGCAGTAGCGTTGAACACTCCAGTGGTTCATGTTGTCGAGCATGTCGGCAAACAGTGCCACACGACGGGCGGTGACTGTAAGTATGTGACACAACATGTACTCACGTCGGCTAAGTATGTGCATAGCACGCCAATGTCCGTCCTAACTAGTCCAGCTAAGCATCAGCCAGCCGTACGCATCACCATCGAGCAGCCAACAATATCATATGTTTTTCATCATTCCCCTATTTGGCTATTGTTAGCATGTCAAGAATAAGTAAAATTAGAATGGTCTCTATGTTTCATGTGAAATTCACTAGTTTTCTATAATTCTATTCTAGTTTGTGTGTTATGTGTGATGCTGATTATTTTTAATTTGTTGTTGTTTATTATGATTTTGTTTGTGTATCATATGTGACGGCCGATTTTTTTATGCGAAGAGTGCACACCCTCCAAAAAAGTTCCTAGTTATGCAGCCGAATATGACTTCATGCATAAAAAATCACCCGTAAAGATGAAAGGGCCAACAATAACTATCCCTATCATAAAATAAGGGTGTGTAACATGGCACACAAATTAGTAGGCACTAGCCGTGTGGTAGCTTAAATTAATTAATAACCCTAAAACCGCGCGACGACGAGATAACACATTAAGTGACAGGTAATAACTCTCGCAATGCATAAAAATGCCATATGCCAATGGCAATGCGAACATCATAATCCACTTTGTGTTGGCTCGTTACTATTCTCAAGTGAACCACGCAAAAGGCTCTATTAAATTTGAGAAAATTATGGGCCCCTTTTGTTTTTGTTTTTTCAAAGTGCATGCATCGTTTGAGGGCTTATATGACCTTTTTGCAACTAGAATTTTGCAATAATGACAAGTCTTGGAAATCCTACTTGAGAGTATTCCAACGCCTCTAGAATTGACACGATATGAACTAAGGGCTGATACGTCATAAACGTATCCTTAATTTCTGATATTCCATGTTGGTTTCATGTTATTTCCCACATGTTTGTTATACACTTTATGTCATTATTATTGATTTCCGAGACTAACCTGTTAACAAGATGTCACAGAGCTAGTTCCATGTTTTCTACTATTTAGTTTCAGAAAAGTTGTTCTGAAAATATTCTCAGAATTGGAAAATTCGAAGCCCGGAAGTCTTAGAATTCCCGAAGATTCCACGGAGTCCTGAAGAGAACCGGAGAGGGGCCAAGGGGGTCACACCATAGGGCGACGCCCCCCCTCGACCGCGTCGGGGGTGGTCTGGGCCCCTAGGTGCCCTCTGCCATCGATCTTTCGCCTATATAATTCCCCCGATATACCAACCCTAGAAATATATCACCTTTTCCCGAGAAACACCCGAGGCCGCCGTCATTGTCATCCCGAGATCGTGAGGGTTCTAGAGCTCTCCCCGGCACCCTGTCGGGAGGGGAATTCATCACCGGAGGGGTCTACACCACCATGCCCTCCTCCGAAGTGATGTGTGAGTAGTTCATCCCTGGACTACGGGTCCATAGCAGTAGCTAGATGGTTGTCTCCTCCACTTTATGCCTCATGTCTAGATCTCGTGAGCTTCCTAACATGATCGAGGTCATCTTTATGTAATGCTAATGTTGTGTTTGCTGGGATCCGATAAATGTTGAATGCTATGTCTTTTGATTATCAATCTATCATGTTATCTTCATGCTTATGTTATTTATGATCTTGCATGCTCTCCGTTATTAGTAGATGTTATGGCCAAGTAGATGCTAGTAACTCCAAGATGGAGTATTTATACTCGATGGTGGGTTCATGCCTCATTTGCATCTGTGCTCGAGTGACAGAAACGTGACGGATGGAGGATGTATTGTTGCTATTAGAAAGAAAACAACAATGATTTGTCTAAGGATGATGTTGTTGTTTACATTACACATTTTGCTTACTGCGATTATCTGTTGCTTGCAACTTAATACCCATCCTTTGTTCGGATGATATTCGAAGGGTGGATTATTAGTCATAGGTGCAGCTGGATGACGGTCTATGTATCTTGTTGTAATTCCCGCATGAATCACATAGTAATGTTTATGTCATGCATATGCATTACGGTGCAGCCTTTATTTCTGTCAATTGCCTAGCTGTAATTTGTTCACCACACATGTTACTTATCTTTCACGGAGAGACACCACAAGTGAACTGTGGACCACGGTCGATTTTCCTCATACTGATAATTCAACCACTATTTCCACTGCGCTCATATTGCTGCTACTATTTTCATATTGTTTTCATACCGTTTTCCACACCATACGTTTAACCACTTTGTGTTCAGCAAAACCGGTAAGATTGACAATCTCAATGATTTGTTGGGGCAAAGCGATTTGATTGTGTTGTGTAGGTTCCAAGTTGTTGTTGAACCGGTAGTGCGTACAGCCATCTCAGCTGCATCAACCTTCTGAAGTTACTCTTTCCTTCTACTGATCGATTAAACTTTGGTTTCTTTCTGAGGGGAAACTGCTGTTGCTCATCATATCTTCCTCTTGGGGTTTCCTAACGAGTGCAAGATCTGCACCATCAAGGCCTTCCGTAATGGTCCATGTAGGATCGATTCTTAACTGGCCACGTGAGAGAGAGAGAGAGAGACATATGTAACTCTGAATACGACTCTTAGCCTTTTTGATGCACCAATTACAGCACGGTTGTAGCTTAGCTTGACCGACCAACTTATGTGTTTGCTAATTAATGGATAAAAAATATTTAATGCCTATAAAAAACGTCACTTTCACAAGATGAGCTAGAACGGCTTTAGAAACGGCTTTCCGGTTTCCGCATTACAGAGGGCCTAATATGCAATAGTACCGCTATCGCATAAAGAAATTGATGGTTAAATAGGTGTAATAAATATGATATGATGCATAAATAACAATGTGCATAAATGAAATGACACGTGAAATGATGGAGGCAACAAGGGTTACGAAAGAGAACAAGGAGGTGGTGCCTTAATAAAAATACTATACTCCTAGTGTCTATAGCCACGTCGTGTCGACTGAATCGACATTGGATATCGGCAGCTAGCTATCTCGGATAGTACGAACTCAAGTATTTCCCAAAGGTGGAAACACTTATCAACGCCATCATGTCCATCACCACATGATCGAATCATGTTCTTTGGGCCAGGGGCAGACGCATGCATGCATCCATGCAAGGTAACTTTGACCATAACCAACAAATGAAACAAAGAAGACAATGACTTGATCGATTTTATCAGTTTGATCTTGGCATGCATGCACCCATGCAAGGTAACTTGAACCAACAACATGCTCATGCAATAGACATGACTGGTCGATTGACCATGCAACAAAATAATAAGTTTTTGACCTTCATAAGGAAATATATGAGAGAAACATAAACGCAGACGTAGTGGTTAATGCTGCGAAAAGGCACATTTAACATACGAATTGACGATGGTCACTTTAATTATAGAAAGTGTAAATTAGCGCCACCATTTGCTAACTGAATCCAGTTTAGATACACACTTGTTTTTCTAAGAAATCTATATACCATTTTGTTTGGGTCGACAAGTGTCCTCCATTGTCTATCTCTAGATTTATAATCAAGACTCACGTCTAGCTCCTTCAATCTCAAATCCATATGTTAGATGGCCATGCACGATTATAGTGGATTGGGAAAGTCGTGGGTTTTATTTAATGCTGCGAGAAAGATTATTACTCATCATTTCATGTGTCATTCTATTGCCGCGGATTTATTTTCTACTACAAAAGGTTATAACTTGTCATTTGATGTGTTGTTTTGTTGTCGTGGCGACAACTTAGATATGTAGGTGTTCGATTTTTCACCATCATTTCATAAGTAGTAATTTTTGCATCAAGCTCTGATCGAGGAAAATTTGAGAGCGTTGTAATGCTCTCAGGGACCTCCCACCAGAGCCAGACCATAACAAATAGGAGCTTTTTTCATTTTATTCTTGATAATTATTTAATATACACATAAAATATAGATTATATTTTCTAGGGAAATTGCCATCGTAAATTACTTCGAAAGGCTGCAATTAGAAAATAAACATGAAATCTTAAAGGGACGATTTATTAGTTTATTTTGATTAATTACGTGCTAACTATATCAAGCATGAAATACCAATTTGGGAAAGAATAGCATGCAATTTTTTCATTCTGATACTAGTTTTTGTTGATACAAAAAATATAACATGTTATGAGTATTAACCTAATTCATGTTAATTTTTAATTATAAACAACGAGTAATGTAAATGACGAAGGTACCACCATAAGATTAATAAGAGAAATGAAAGATGAAATTATTTTGGATTCAACATTACAAAAGTAGAGGGCCTAGCTTGGTGAGATTTTTGTCGCAATTTTCTAACAATAGTGAATGATGTTTGGCATAACTTTGTTTCCTGAGAATCATAAAGAGAGAATATAAGTAAATTAATCGCATGAGCTGAACAAAAATTCTCAAGGTCATCTTTATTATGAACCTAAAATAATATGCATTAACTATATTGTAGGAAGAATAAACTTTGTGAAACTAAAACATGCCGGGACTAAAATTTGTTATTTGCATTAGAGATGGTATTGACAAAACATGTCATACAAGACCTATCTTAGACAATTCATTTTAGTTAGACATCCGAAAACAGAAATTATTCGACAACCAAGGATACAAATGCATAAAAGACGAGCCATTATAAATCGTCCTCGGAAAGGTGGTAACATTCTACAAATCGCCTAATAAATATTAAATGGGGCCAATGATAGTTGTTATCGATCATTTCATGTGCCATTTCATTGTCGAGTGGTAATAGGGTCCTTATTTTATGCTAGAAAATCACACATTTATTAGGCTCCTTATTTATATAATGAGATAGTTATTACTTATGAGTTTCCGTATAAACCGATATAAAATCCTGCTAGCACCTCTCGAAAGGGACGCTTTCACCTCCTCGCATTCCTTCTCATGGGTTCTTTATTCTAGAGACAACGACGTTACTTCCGCCAAGGTCGTTATTAGAGCTGCTGCCCCAGCAGAGCCTTGCTGGTAGGTCCCTATCCTAAACATATCATATCATAACATTAAATAGCTAATTTTGAAAGTATAACACACACAGTTTAAAATGAAACATGATATAATTTATGGCCAACATGGTTACACTACATGAGTCTGTGTACGTGGGGCATCAACTACATAAAATCTAGGCCTAACAACCCCACATCCGTCCTCTGGTGTGATAGAGCTACACATGCACAACCATGTCACCTACAACTTAACGGCCAACGTCACCATATTCAGTCGCCCTGCCCGGAGCCAAAATTTTACATCTTGTTTTTATTTAGTCTACAAATAGTAAGCAATCACATATGCTCGCAAACCAAGCACAACATCTCTTGCGGTCCGACTCATTTGGTAGCAGCCACCTTGTGGAACTCGTCCTCGTAGAAAGATGGTGTGGTTGAGCACGCATGTGATGCATTGGACATTGATGCGGGACATGAAGGCCCTCTCCGTGCCAAAGCAACTACTTGGCGTACATTCGGAGTGTACCGATGTGCTTAATTGATCGAACATTTGGTCTGGGAAATAGTTCCTATGTACTGATAGCCCAAGCAGAGCGAAGAACACACGACAATCACAAAGAGGGAGCAGGCGAATCCTAGCACTCCTACCACATACAACACCACAAAAAACGCAAGACGTGACCCGTGCATGGCAGGATGTCGATGGTATTTGTCCAGGGCCAGGAAGATGAAGATGGCTTAGTGAGGTTCTGCTTCGTCGTCCGGGAGTAGTTTTTCACCGACAATGCCCCTCCGTTTTGAACGTTGATTGCCCCGTCAATGGTTTCATCGAGGTTGGTGAGGCCCATGGCGTCTCTGTTAAGGATAAGTTCCAAGCACATGTCCTAGTCAAGATGGCCCTATCGAGTGAGGCGTCCATCACTGTCGCTATCAGATACTCGCTCCGTTCCATAATAATCTACATTCTATACTAGTATTTCATGCTAGGAGATACTCGCTCCGTTCATCATCATGCGTCGTCAAGGTTATTATTTCATGCTAGGAGATAGCCATTGCAGTTTATTATTGACGTTATAAAGTCTGTCCAAGGTATTGATTTAATCAATTTTTTTAGCATGCATCCATATCGTAAATAAGGACCAAATTCTTTTCTAGGCATGACTAATTCACCGAGTCTATCCTCCAATTAGTGGGGCAACGCAAAGAGAACGACAAATTACACATGAACTTTGATTTGTATGACCTAAGGTTATTTTCATTTGAATTTCTTTCCAATAAGTTTTTCAAGGGAATATTTTTTTGTTCACTCCGTATTTATAAAAATAATTATACATTTCTCACGCGGACGATCAAACATCCTTAAAAAATATGATATGAATGACCGCGTGATAATATAATCCTTATTTTTTGAAATGTGACGCCACGAGGAAGATTTATTCTCCGTGTGACAACACTTTTCTGCAGTGTGACACGACCCATAGAAAGATTTATATGCTACTATGTAACTACACAAGGACCCAGATAGCTTTTAAAGGATTAGGAAATTGATCAAATCTCGTTCGCAAAAGTTATGGATATTCCTTGATTCGGACTTCAAAATGGTGCGTTCTTGCTAGCCAAATGGACGCGCAGCCCAAGATTAAGGCCGCTAATAACGCTCGACAACAAGAACAAAGTGCACATCTTGGCACGAAACAAATGGAGAAAAAAGCGACAAGGAGAGTCCACCACCACCAACTACCACCACTATCGACCTCAATCCGGCAGGCCGCGCTCCAAACCGAGATATTAACATCTAGCAAGGAGTCAGTTGCTCCAAGACGGCCCCTCCAGGGAGGCTAGAACGTTGGAAATGGCATGGTCGTCTAATCTAATTAAGAGCTGGATTTTGGCTTTCGCGCGGAGAATGAATGCGCTAATGAGGCGTGACAAGCATGAGATGAGGCCTCCAAGGTGGTGTACGACGCTATAAGGCGTTGCTGTCTCGGCGCCGACCAGAATCAACACATGGCTTTCGCCCACTGCCACATCTCACCACGCTAGCTAACCCCACCGCTCTCGAGTCCAAAACTGGAGTGCATGACCACACCAACCTTCTGCCATCATCGCAACACCACTCTTAGGCCAGACTGTGACCACAAGAACAAGCCCCCCCAAGCCACCACCATCGGGGGCCTGAACACCCAACACTCGTAGTCAGAGTTTGCAGAACACCAACCCACACCAATTCCGGGTGAACGACAGGGAGGTCGAGACCGGAGCTCTCCACCAGCAGCAGCGCCTGCCTCGTCCCTTCAGGACCCAGATCCGGTCCTCATGAAGCCACCGCCATACGAAGCACTCGCGGCGACTACCTCTGCACCGCGAGCAGGCTTGAGCGCGCCGAAGACCGCCTCCGCTACCGTGAGCCATAGCACCTGCCCGAAATTGAGCATTGCCCCGCACAACCCTGGAATTGACGTCCCAACGCTGCACGGTGCGGAACGCCCCACTGCCAACTTCCCAGGAGCCTTGGGCAAGTTTGTCGGTCGTTCCCTCCGGCAAGAGCGATGCGAGGGGAGAGGAAGAAGGGGCTGAGTGGCGCAACGGCTAGGGGTTCCCGTGTTGCCAACGAGGGCGACACGGGGATGCGGGTTCTTCTGGACTTCCCCGTAGTAGACCTAGGCTCTTTGCGTCTCATAGAAGCTCGTAGAGGTGGTCGGGTTGACGCGCTTGAGTGTTGCTCTTTTTGTCTTGTCGGCATGGGAATGCTTTTGCCGAGGGGGAGTTAGTGAAGTTGTGTTGGCGGGGATGGGAACACGATACTGAGAATGCGATGAGTGTAAGCGATGACCGTAAACAAAGATATTTTTACTATGCATGCCAGACATGAACTAAGAACCATGGTTTGATTAGCACTTGATTGAGGATATAAGGGGGACGACCATAAGTGCCGCTAGTCTCGTTACGTGGTACATACATAGTTTGATCACAACTGGCTCTTCTTGGTCGATCTCGCGAGCAAACTACAAAAGGGAGTTTGAGTGCAAGATGGTGGGACTCACGAGAGATGGTAAACCATGAGTCTTAATTTTAGCACGTCTCGTGACCTTGGGGCTAGGGTTTCTGAAGGCACATGTACACATGAGTATATAACGGGACCTATGTGAAAAGGAAAGTCTAGTTGTGTACCTACCACCGATTGTGTATGCACAGACGGGCACCTATAGCACGAGCGCGCCACTGAAGATATTTCATTTGGACGCAGAAATTCGGGGCCGAGCGGGAACATTTGGGCACAAAAAGTACTCCCTCAGTCCATTTTTATAAGGCCCACTTCTTACTATTGAAATGCTAAGAAGTGGGCCTTGTAAAAGTGGACGGAGAGAGTATTTCATTTTAGGCCACAAATATATATTTTGGACGATCGCACCCTAATCCCGCGGGCTGTAACAAAATTTCGGGAACATTTGGGCCCAAACAAGCGAGACCAAAAATGAAATATTTTAGGCCCAGCAGATAACGAGCGAGACAAGTTTTTGGCCTTGCAAAATTTTCAATACACCTGCCCTAATCCCATTCTCGAGAGCGCAACCACCTCGCCGCCGCCCCTTCGCGGAACACCCCAGCCTTGCCGCTCGCTGCCGGAGACATCTCCCCAGTCGATTCCCCTACAAACGCCGGTATCACGCGCCTCCAATCGCGCCGCCGCGAATACCTAGCGGCTCGCCGGCCGGCCCTCCGTTGAGGACGACGCAGCCAGCCTCGCGTCGCTCCACCTTCTTGCCGCCAAGACCGTCTTTGCGGGCGCTTAGCTAGGCTGCTCGGTCCGGCGAGACCCAACCGTTCCGGCTCCGGCTGGATCTCTTCCCCCAGATGCTGCGCCGCCGTGACAGGAGGAGGCGAACCTGCTACTGCTCTCCTCCGACGACAGCGACGATGCCGGGGACGACGGAATGCAGCTGTTCGTTCCCCCGCCGCTGCTCGCCGGCGCATCCTCCAGGACCCGTCCAGCCTCTTGTGACTCTGCGCGGCTACGGGGACGAGGAGGGAGGATGATCTGGAGTTCTGGACATGAGGGACCCTACCAGACGAGCTCGACCACGTCGACAATCCCTAGAAGGTACCATATCTGCTCCAAGATGGTCCTTTTGCCCGTATTCTGCTTGTGTTGTAGGCTAGTTTTTGATGCAAGAAACTGGAATTATGAAATGATGTGCTAAGTGTGCGACTGTCTATGCATTAGTTGTTAAAATCACTTAGCAACAAATGCACTCACTCCTCTGATTTTGGCCGAAGTTTATGTGTGCTAATTTTCTGGTTTAGCAAACATTTTTAAGACAGCAAATGAAAAATTCAATTTATTATGAGTGATTTTCCTGGTGTAAGAAAAGCCAGATGCTGGTGTACTCCGGAAACTCTGTACCTCAAGCTTTGTCCTGAATTTATTCAGTAACTCAAAGGAATTGATCAAGCTTATTTTCTGCTGCTAGCGACACCTTCAAAGTTCCTCGCTGAAGAAATTCTAGGAGCTAAAAGGAGTTAATATGAGCATCCATGTTAACAAGTTTGAGCAGAACATGGATTCTGTAAAGTGTAAGTACCAATCAGGCTGGACCATTTACGTTCTAGTCTGTTTTTCGCATGATTTAGTTTGTTCATGAAAAATGGTTCGTTATTCGCCTTTGTTAAAGCAAGGACGGAGTTTCATAAAAGTTTACCTCTCATGCAATAACATAAGTTGTGCAAAGTAACACAAATATTCCACAATTTAGAAGCAATTCATCCCTTTGGATGGAATTACTGCTGTTTCTTTGCTTCAATTTACCGAACTCTGTTGGCTAATTAAAATGTTTGCATTGCTCTGATTAATTTAAAACAGTCTACTCAAGCGCATCTCATCTCCTTCATCTCACATGACAAAGGGTACTCTCTTTCGTAGCAATAGCTGATGCTGAGCAACACACTGAGCTGGATGGAGGAGTTTCGGCATGGTACAAAAGTGTAAGCGGTGCAGTTCGCGGCGGTTTGGTCTGTGGTCTGGCATGACCCAGCCATTGCGGGTTCGACGTTGCTGGCCGCAGCGGTCACGTCCCTGTTGTAAACCTTGAACATAATTGCAAATTTTGGGATCATTTCTTTAGTAGTTGGTTTATGCTGTCATATTTTATTTCGCCGCTGAGATTTAATCGGGTCCTCTCGCTTATATCTGATTGGCTGTGTTGGGGGGGGGGGGGGGGGGCGACATTTATGATTGGGACTGAAAAGTGTGCTGCTCGTGGGCCCGGTCTCGCCCTGGTATGGGAGTGACAACGAGGAGCTCACGGTGCTTACCCGGCACATCAAGGTCATCATTACTTGCTAGTTGGCCTGCAGGGCGTTGTCAAGAAGGGTGGCACTGGTTGGTGAGCCTCCCTTCTAGTTGTTTAGGCATCCTTACCTGTGAAGTAAGGTGAGGCATCCTCAGCTGGGAAGTAAGCAAGGACAGTGCACAGCTAGCTAGTTCTGTTCTTTATTTGGTGCACCAGAGTAATTGCTCGAGTGCTTGGAGTTTGTCTCATTTGGGCTGCGACAGTGACATGTCATTCATTCATCTTTGAGAAGCCAACACTCACACACATACCCCAGATAAATGTACACATTGCCTGTCATATCTATTTCCGCATAGAGTAGAATCTTGTTCCCGATAACGTATTTAGTCCGGATAGGAGAAACCTGATTCGTTAATGTATATTTCCTAGTAGTTTGAAAACCGTGATAGTGACTCAGACAAATGTTATGTATTTCTTGTTCAGGAGGAGCTTGTTGTTTTAGTTTGTGTGGAATGAGCTTGTCCTGTTTGGTTTGACAAGAACGCAATATATTATGAGTAATGCATGCATGTCTCTCGTATCGTAGGGCCTGGGACAATATGAGGGAGAGGATGATGGTGAGATGAGGGAGCTCGGGCAGGAGTACTGCAACCTCCAGGCCAAGTAACAGTGTGTAATCTCTCCGCAGTAGGCATCCTTCATCTTAGGTGTTGCCGCCGTGTGCCCTTCCCGTCCACCGCGGTTTTGCACCCCAGCGAGGTCTCCGGTGACCATTTGGTCAACCGCCGCCACCCCTGGACTTTTGGTTCTCGTACTTTGCATTCGATTCCAGAATATTTGATGTCAGCAGATATAGTTCTCCTATAGTTCTGCCTCGCTTAGCTTTACATGTTTGTTTGCCTCTGCTCCATCCGGTTGATGAATCAGAACTACGAGAACCTAGTATGATTTGATGACGTGGAAAGTTGAGCTTTGTGTGTGTAGTTTGACTAAGGCTTGGATGGGAGGCCACTTGGAAAGTAGTTGTTTGTCCTGTACTTGCCAACCCTAGGATTAAGGTCTCGCCGCGGAAGCCAAGACTGAGCGTGCAACCGCACGCGCGAGCCAATGAACCCCGCTCGACTAACTAACTTGTTTGGCCACATCCATGAGTCACGTAGTTTGCGATTTCCATCTGTGTGTGAGTCAGAAAACGATTTGGAGAAAACCTAGAGCGTGACCGGGACAAGTGATGGACGTACACGGATCTTGATCCCGCCTCACAGAAAAGGTGTCGTCAGGAGGTGGCCAACTCCCTGTTGACGGGGTGGCCCTGTTTGGGTTGACTCATGGATAGGGTTATGCAAGGTAAAGGTCGGAGCCAGCCACCCTCTGTCGTGCTCCATGGAAGAGCGTACATGTGACGCTAAGAGTCGGAGGGTACGTGTGGGTAAAGTGTACATCCCTGCAGGGCAATCTTTTCAAAAATCTATGTCCACGGTTAAGGACGGCTTGGTGAAAGTCGTGTGGCCATAGATAACTTGAACCCGACGTAAAAGATGTTGACAATGATTGAAGTGTGCCTCCTTGGAGATGCCGAGAGGGGTGATCCTTGTAGCATGAGATGCTGGGAAATGATGTTGGTGGATGAAAAGATGATGATTTCAGTAGTTGAGTAGCTTCCTCGTCTGTTTCGAAAATAATCCTGGAGACGTACTATTCTTCCTCGACTTGGAAAAAAATATTGCTTTACGCAAAATAACATTCGTAAAACCCTTTTCCGAATCATCAGATATATAATATGTTAACTAAGTCTTATTGAGTACCTCCCGTACTCGGGTTTGCTTAATTTTTTTTCAGGTGAAGTTACTCACATCGGTGGTGATTCAACATGGACATCGACGAGTAGTTTGGGGTTCCCAGGTAGCAGCCTGGAATCTGTGGGCTAGGACGTCGCCTTATGTTGCGGCCTCTTAGGCCTTTTTGGTTCTTGTTGATTAGCAACATAATTTGGCTTCCGTTGTTTGATGTAATGTTGGGTCATGTGACCTCTGTTTGTAAAGCTATACTCTAGTAATACTTGCTTTGTACAACTTCATGTCTAGAGTGCTGCTTTGATCGGTTGTTGGTTTCGAGCTTATTGTTATACAGTTTTGGCTATGCCTGCGTAGTTATCGCAATCGAGGGGTTGTGGGGCCGATGATCCATTTACGAGCACGCCTGCCAATGTGATTCGGCCTAGGGCTTGGTAACCCCAGTAACCCTCGATTGTTGTTGCACTTCCTGGACACATAGCATCTCTGTATTGCTTTGGTCTCGTTCCTTCAGTTTCATACGACTCATGGACGCTTTGATGTGCATAAGTTGGTTATGAATAGCATGGACACAGGAGAAGTACTACCAATGTTATCCGGCCTGCGTGCCGATGAATCCGGTCTACCTGCTGTTGTTTGTTGCGGCTGGGGCTAGTAACCCGAAGCCCTTGTGGGTCCATGACTAGGAGCGCATAACAGTATGTATACATCTGGGTCCGGGGTCGTGACAGAAGCCTAGTGGTGGGGATGTTGACGTCTCCATGTATCCAGCCTTCTGGATCCAGCAGAATGAGAGTCTCAAGTGTTACCCCTCTAAGATATCGCACACGTACGTCCGTCAAAGTTCTGCATCCCTTTGATGTCTTGAACTAGGAACTACATGTGCACGATGAGATGGAGAGAGCCGCAACACATGAGAGACAGAGAGACAAAGAGAGAAAGAGAGATTGGGTCTCATCTAAAGGGAGAGGATGCCTCCAAAACCTCATAGAGAAAGTGTTGTCTCAATTGTTGTGTTTTACCTTGAGAGAGGTGTGCGTACATATAGTGGGGAGGAGGGGGTGACATGGGGACAAGGATTGGTGCGCCCCAAGCCCTAGGGAATCCTTGGCCGCACCCCCTCCCTTTTCTTGCTTGGTTGGGACTCCTTCTCCAAATAGGAGACCCTCCAAATTGCTCCTCCTTTTTTTCTTTTTTCCTTAAATATGAACTTATCGTGTGGGTAAAGTGTACATCCCTGCAGGGCAATCTTTTCAAAAAGCCGTGTCCATGGTTAAGGACGGCTTGGTGAAAGTCGTGTGGCCATAGATAACTTGAACCCGACGTAAAAGATGTTGACAATGATTTAAGGGTGCCTCCTTGGAGATGCCGAGAGGGGTGATCCTTGTAGCATGAGATGCTGGGAAATGATGTTGGTGGATGAAAAGATGATGATTTCAGTAGTTGAATAGTTTCCTCATCTGTTTCGAAAATAATCCTGGAGACGTACTATTCTTCCTCGACTTGGCATTTCTTCCCTGTGGCATTTCTTCCCCTCCGGCACCCACTCCCTTCTCGGGTTCTCCGAAACTCTTCTGTAACCCTATATACCCTATAGATAAAATCATCGAAAACACAACTGCCACGTAGGGCAGGCAACTTAACAAACACAGCGGAAGTCAATTAAAACACAACGTAGATGAGCCCAAGTCACGCCTTAACCTACAGGCTGCTGACTGGGAGACGAGCCTAGTTCGCAAAGTCGTCAGCGTTCTCCTCCTAGTTGATCTCCTCCTGAGATTTGCTCCTCAAAGTCTGGCCAATAAAAGTCCGGCAGTCTGAAACCCTCCGTATGCCAATTACACGAAGATGAAGGAATTTTGTTTGGTGAGAGCACGTGAGACTTTGTCACTTGATATGGTTGCCAACAATGGTCAAAACGCGCGTGGGGGGGGGGGGGGATAGTGGGAACATGTCGAGGACAAGTATCATAAGCTCATGCCGACCCCATCTTCCAGTTCCTTTAGATCACTCCCAGTCCGATATGACGTGATCAATCAATGTTGTGCCCGTTGGAGTGTTTGTTGGGAGCAAGTGAGGAATGCAAAACTGGTTGCACAATTTATTGGGTTACGTGCATGAATTCGTTGCCACATATTTTTCTCAAAATATACTCAAAATATCCTCTAGTTTGCAATACACAGGTGGACACCTCTTATAAGCCTATATACTTTCTTCTCGGTTTGGAAGCCTAACCAAACATGGTTGACTTGTTTAGGGAGCCGAGGGGAGGGCAGGCTTGTATTTCGATGCCAATCAAAAGGGAAAACAAAGTTTCTCCTCCATGGCAGGTGACAGATTACAACGCGCTCATACCTTCATCTACTGCTCACCACGTGAAAGTGATACTAATTCATGGACCGGATACTGATTCATGGACTGGCTATATCAATCGTGGGTGCTAAGAAGAACAAGGCATACCAGGTGGGCCGGAGAGGAGATGATGAGCCGCCGTCCGGCTGGCCGGAGATCCCGCCACCGCGCTCGCTCTACGCCTACCGCCCGTCCGCTAAGTCCGCCAAGTCTCGCGCCAACCGCACGCGGTCTCGTTGTGGTGCTCTCTTATTTATAGATCAGGCTGATTGATTTGGAATGTTTTTGCAATTTCAACCACGGCAGCAATACGAAGGCGGGAGTTAAGGAATCAGGGGTTACGGATTCCCATGAAAAACATAATTTGGAATGTTTTTGTTTTTCTTTCCTTTCCCACCCTGATTAATTCATTTCCTAAATGGTGCCGGAATTTTAGTCCCCTTAATTTCCGAATTTTTTATTACCGAATCACACATTAAGTTCCGTCTGACTATTCGGTTCCCTCAAATTAATACTCGGGGATTCATTCCCTTGGATGACACGGAAGTTTCTCTACGGCATGTATAGCAGAGCAAGCGCTGATACAGTCGTGCTACAAAATCATCGCTACGCCGACTAATACGACAGCCTCTGGACTCTGGTCTACCCCTCTCATGGCGGTGATCCAAACGATAACGAAAATATGATCTCTCCAGCAGCAAGCTAGACAGCCTACTGTAAGCATGGTCAAACTTAATTCATTGTCCAATCTCAAAAACGAAACCAACTTATATTCCTAGCTGGATGTACCGCATATCGTTGTATTTTGCCCTATTGCTGTTCAAGATTTTTTATGAAGAAAAAAAAAATCGTTCGAGACATACAAAGAGCATCTGAATAATTATTCACTTTGGAATTATTGGTAGTTAGCAAGAGTGTGATTTTTTTGCCATGACCTTCCCTATTTTTGTGTACAGTTACAACACACAGCAAATTATATATAACAAAAGTAGTGCATACAGATATAGATATCTCAAGACAAATACAACCACAACAAAATTATCCAACTGCAAACAAAAGTAGTGCATACAAAAGTAGCACTTCAGGATGCTACAACCACAACAAAACTGTCCAGCTGCAAATCTAATCAGCCAGTTGAATTTCTCCTTCCGAAATGCACAGAAAGTGGTGATGATCTTCGCCGGCCTGCAGTCGATGATGAAGCAAAGCTGCAATATTTAGTGCATCACTATGCCTACGAGCGACCTCGGACTGCTGCAACATGCTCCTCCTGTGACAAGCGGCAAGGTCCAATGTCAGAGGCAACATACAACGTCGATGAAATTGCTCAAATGCAAAACGACACTACCAAAGAGCACATAGATGAACAGGTGAAGATATAATAAAATGGAGCTCCCAGGGCCAGGACTCCAATGATATCCAGCATGTACGTACAAAACAATGACCAAACTGGAAACAAGCATTGCACTCTACATACATGCTCCATGCCAGACAATCGCGTCACGTTACGGCACCTTGACCTGTAATACACTAGAAAGTAGCTAACAGACAGTTGAAAAAGAAACATGCATACAAAAAGAGCATGCCCATCCAGTGGACAGCTCGAGCTCCACTTCTTCGTCGCGGCTGGATCCAGCTACCATTGGTGGAAGAAGCTAGGCTCCGTCCGTTCATCACCTGCACACAACAGACCAAGAAAGGTTCACCATCACGAACGGCCCAGCAAACGTTTGCTCCACACAAAAAACAAGTCATGACCATATACAGCGACATGCATATATCACTTGATCAACAATTTTTGCCATAAGTCGTGATCTAATAAAGTAAAAAATCAAGACATCACTTCACATTAAGTAATATGCATACCTCGTTGTTTTTGTCAAGCTATTACTATTATTTATGCCTACATCGTATGAAAAAATGAGTCTACCAAACAATAAATCCCTACTTTGCCTTCATTTAACTGTTGGGATACATGATAGTTCTAGCCAAGAGTGAGAAGAAAAATAATCACATTTTCATGATGGCAACTTTGTGATAGTACAAGAGTGCCTATAGCTTATAGATTGAGTCCAAACAACAACAAAACTCACTTGCAAATATATTACTAACTCAAGATCCAGGAATATAACGCATGAAAATTTCAAAGACTGGTTATCTTGATAAACAGAGGATCGAGGCATACATCTGATTTCCAAGGCTGTCACAACACACACATGGTCGTGGCAAAAAGGCCACAACCTAGAGCACGATGCAGGACACTAATTGGACAGCAGGGCAGCAATTGATCCGAATGCGACCAAAGAGAGAAATTTAACCTTTCGGTGCCAATGTAGACGATCTCTTGAAAGGCGACGTCAAGGTTTGCTTTGGGGAGCGATAAGCAAGACCTCCTGCACACGGTAGACACGCCACACCAGCAAGACCTCTTGCAGGTGGGATCAGGACATGGTCAACTACTCCAAACATATCTCCAATCCAGTAGGTGCTTTGCAACAAAAAAAATATGCATCTCACAACCAGAAGATAGCGTCCAGTTCATAAACAGGAACATGAGACACTCACATGGAAAACAGTAGCAAGCTGGAGTTCATCTCAAGGATACATATATAACACATAAAAAAAATTAAACAGTTCCACACATTGTATTACAAACCATTCCGTAGACAATGCACATCATAACCTTTTGGTCTAGCAATTGTGAAACAATGCAAAAATAATCAGTTGAAGATGCTCCAGAAACATCTGTAGATGCCCAGGTGAAGACAAATAAAATGAACAGTGTACATAACTACATGCTCCAGGTTACACTTACACAAGAGCAGCATTCACCTAACCAACCGCAAAACAAGTTGAGAAGAAATACACACAAAAAAAAGCATGTCGATGCAACGGCCTTTTCACTTCCTGATCCGACTACTACTGGATGAACAAGTTCGGTTCTGTGGCTTTGCTTCATGCATGAATACATATGATGCCAAACACACTAGCTCGAAAAAGGTAACCAGATCATTGCAAAGGTTCTGAGTAAACCAACCATGATCTGAACTAACAAATGCTGGAAGGAAATGAAACTACTAAAGCAAAATAAAACAAAATAATCACACCTTTAGATGGAATATAGGTTGAAGAATATCAAGAGAAGACAAACAAACTGGTAAAAAACAAATCAGTTTGTTCCATGATAGTTGATCATTTCAAAAAAAAAAAAACGGTGTTCGATATTTCCGCAAACATAGCATAGATGCGTCAAAATCTAGATAATAAACCACCAGGCTAATAGCAGCAATGCGTAACAGTTCAAACCATGAACTGTTAGTCTCCAACACCAGTTTGCACCACCAGCTACTCATACAACTCCATCAGAAGCTTATTCAAAGATAAACACAAGTTCAAAACAAAGAACTACAGGGAATGTCTAAAGGATACCCAGTGGAACACAACAGACACACAAGCATGAATCATCCTAGATAAATTCTGCAAGCGGTGGGATTGGGATCGAGTATCACGTGGAGGTTGTTCTGGATCATCAATGAGTTCGAAAAGGTATACTTTTGCAAGCACAAGAATACCATACATGGACATCACATGTTCCCTAAAATAGCACTACTGCTAGTATAGCTGGGTGCAGCAACGTAAATGAACATAGGAAAGTTTATCCTCCAGATGGAGTACATATGGAAGAATATCAAGAGAATACAAACAAACTAGTTGAAATATTATCAATTTGTTCCAAGATAGTTTGATCACTTTCAATATAATCACAAAGTTGCTCGACATATTAACATGCAAATGAGAGATGGGATGGACCAATTTTCTCAAAGAAACTGGATAAGACTTGAGCATGTCAAAGTAAAGAGTAAAAAGTAAAACAAGTCTGTACAGGCAGATAGCCAGTTCAATTTATGTACATAGCTAGCTACAGAAGATATAGATATGCACGCTTCAAGACATAATATAATGGAGCAAATCTTCAATTTCATTTAGTACCTCAATATTGCAACATTGCACAACATAACATTGTTTAGATCATATCAAATAAATGGCAAGAGGTTTTACAAGAAAATGCTATCATTTGATTCATCTTACTCAATGTACATTGTTTAGCATGTTCGGTTATTATATATGTTTCAGAACTAGCCCAGCTCTCTCCCCTTTCATCCAAGTCGGGAATATAAACAAAGAGGCACATTGATTTATGTTTACAGCAGATATGACTTCTGAGCCTACACAACACATGGCATACATCATGACAACGCCCTGAGTCACATAGAGCCACACTAGAAACAAACCTAGAGATCAAGGATTTATACCTCCCCTATGGCAGAAGCATCTCGATGAGGACAGGCAGCAGCAGCAGGCTTGGGTCATCGACTAGGACGGGTCAGGGGTACTCGCTCGCATCTCGGCTATCCGCTCCTACGGCTGCCAAGCAAAAAAACAAATCCCAGATTAGCTATGAATCAGGCCTTAAACAACTGGAAACAATACCTAACTTTTACTACATAATACCCAAGAGTGGCCACTAGAACTAACAAAATTGCAGTAACATCATAATAAGATAATGGCCCATCAACTGATTGTCTGCCTAACTTCACTCATAAAGGATTAAGAAACAATTTGCGGTCAACATTATTGCTACGGATTTTATCTCAACCTGCCCATAAAATAATTGAGAGAAGAAATGACATTTCTTTCATTGTCATTGTCACCTTTCCTTAATTTCTTCAGAGATAACTACTTTGGTGCATCGGCCCAAAGAGAATATGCTTTCATGACATATTTCCATGACATGGATCATATCATTGGCATCCACTCTCATTTTCTTGGCTAAAAGAGAAACCGCAGTTTGGACATGTAAAAACAACAATTACCCCCAAATAATGCATACATATTCAAGACAACATATTCAATAACTCACAAAATTCGTCGTGACTGCCAATTAACTCGAATAACTTGTGGTAATAAGGAGTTAAGCTTCAACAATGAACAATGTCATTACAAACTCGCAGGATGTCAATCGTTCGTATACAAATGACGAGTTTGACAGATCAACTTAAGATAGGTAGACTAGTTCAGCTGTTCCAACTGTTCATTTTTCATCATATCCCGTTTTACAGGAAAGCTAGCACAGATTACATCCCATAGTTCTTCACCATACGTCACTATTTTATCAACATATTATCACATGAGGCTATAATTCCGGCTCCCGTAACAGCCCATTTTTTGCCTCCGTAGTTAAGACAAAATGGAACCATGTGGATAACAGAGCACTCTGATGCATCTCAAATTCTGAACATCTAAAGAGAGCGTCCTAGGCTTTTCTACGCAGCAAAACAAAGATTAAAAAAAACAGCAAGGTTTTTTTAAATAACCTCACCTTTCACTCATGGGAACACACATGCAGGTCATGCCTAGTTTAACCCAAACCACCAAGTTGAGGCACAAGTGACAACTTTGTTCCATACAAACAAAAGATAAATCTTTTTTATAAACTCAACATGAGATAATAATTGACTACCTGCAAGAGCTCATAGGAGCTCCAAAAATATCCTTGTGGTCCCCGAAAGCATTTTATTAAGGTACAATCAATCGTCAAGAAAGACAAGAAAAGGCACGTCCACAAGCATGTACTCCCTCCGTTCCATATTAGATGACTCTCATATAGCTGTATCTAGACATATTTTAGTACTAGATACATCTACATGAGAGTCATCTAATATGGAACGGAGGGAGTATTACATAAAATCCATAATTTACCATGCCATCTTTAGTTGGCATTTTCAGTAAGAGATACTAGCTAAAGAAGATTATAGTGTGTTTCTGTTTAAGTGGTAACTGCAACCAACAAACATTTTCTAAGGCCGCAAATACCTGTTTGTGTCAACCAATAATCTAGACACATGATGCTGCCTTAGTTGGCATTTTCAGCAAGCAAACTAGAGAAGATTACAAGGCTATTATGTTTTTGGAGTAATTAAAGCAAAAACACATGATGGCGCACAAAAATCAGAGCTTTATTAAAGCTAAAGCTAGAGAAGAACAAGAGGGCACACAATGAGATCCTAGGTCAGAACAAGTAAACATGAAAAGGTGAAGATGGGGACCTTGCCAACGACAGCGATGACAGAGCAAAAGATGGTGCTGGGGCGGAAGGCATACTGCTTCTGATAACATGCACCGGTTTGCCCGCTGCTCTGTAGTACCCATTCACTAAGATTCCTGACTAAAGGCAACAATATTGAGAATCAGACGGCATATGATCCCAAACATTAAGCCAAAATAAGCTAGAATTTTTCAAAAATACAGGCTTCACATATCTACTCCTTCCGTATCAAAATATAAGATGTTTTACCTATTCTAATACAGACTACATACAGAGCAAAATGAGTGAATCTACGCACTAAAATATGTAATAGCTAAAAAATCTTATATTATGATACGAAGGGAGTATTTTCCAAACAAGTATTACACTTGTAGTAGGTAAAAAATCACTAGTATAACAACAAATATAAAGCATTCAGACCATCAATCTAAATCACATGTAAAACAACCAGAATTATTCTGTTCCAACCTTGCCATATACATATATATAAATTTACTTAAGTTAACAGTAGTGGCATTTGCAGAAAGATGGGAGCTCAAAATAAGATCTTCCCTCGTGTTTTCAAGCAAACAAGTTTAGAATAAGCGATGCCAGGAACTTGAACAATCTCCTAAACTTATTAGATGCCAAGCGAGAGAAAGTTACTGGCTAGTACTAGACCTAGGACATTCTGTACATGGCACATGGATGGATGGTACATTCAGTACCACAGAGTAAACCGGGAAAAAAGAGTCCCATTTCATGCATGACTCCACTTGTTTTCATCTGTATTATGGATGGAAATGTTCCTCCGCTAGGTTCAGTTCAACAACGTATTCCAGTCCAAATCCAACAAGATGAAATCAGAGCTATACAAGAGTAGGATGGGGGTTGACCTACCTTGCTGACGGTGGCAGTGACGAAGCGAAAGAAGGTGCTGGAGTTGCGGGCATACTGCTCCGAGAACCTGCACCGATTTGTCCGCTCCTCTGAAGTACCAATTAACCTGAGATTCTGCAAGGAAAGGCAACAATGTTGATGATCATTTGGCATTTGATCCCTAACATTAAGCCAAAATGAGCAGGAGTTTATAGTTTTACAGGCCTGACACCTCTATATTCCAAACAAGTATAAACTTGGTAGAAGGTACAAATCGCTAACAGAACAAAAATAGAAACAAAGCAGTCGGTCAACCAAACTAAATCATATGGCAAACCACCAGAATTATTCTATTCCGACCATGCAGTCAGATATAAGTACAACATAGAAAACCTCTGCTTACAATAGAGGCATTTTTAGACTATGGTTAAGATGGGCGGCAGTAATAGGATCGAATCTTCCCCGATGTTTCCAATCAAACAAGTTTAGAATAAGTTAAGGAATGCCTAGAAGTTGAACAATCTCTTGAACTTATGTCTGACATTGAGCCAGAGCTTTGACATACACTCTATGTTATCTGACATTGACTTAATTGCCTAGAGTTATTACATTTCTAATAGAGCTTGGTAATCTTTTAGCAGCTATACTAGTATAGTGTTGGTTTACATTGTTAACTGTAATTGCAGTAAACAGTATTACAGTGACGAAACTATATTGGTAAGGGGGCAAAGGAAGTGAGCCCTAAGATCAAGGTTCCCCTACAACCTGGCTCCTTTTGCCTCTAGTGCGTATTCTATGGTACACAACAGATGGAGACAATGGTGAACGCCCTTCTGAACCTACAAACGGCAGCTCCCAGAATGTAAATCGTGCACCACAAATGCTGGGTAAGACGGAATTTTATTTATGCTAGGGGCTAGATCGGTTCGTTCTAGGAGGACACACACACACAGAGATAGTCGACGGGATGTCTCACCGGCTGAGCGGAGGCGGCGGGCGCGGCCGTGACCCCCGCGAGGACGTCGGAGGAGAACGCGTGGACGGAGCCGAGGCCTTTGGAGTCTAGGCGCTGCGCTGGCCTGCTGCAGCGGGGCTTCCTCGCGGGGGCACAGGAGGACGCGTGGAAGGAGGACACCATCACCATGTTGCCGCCAGATCTCGCGGCCACCGGCGACCTGGTGGGTGGCGTGTAGCTACCTCCCTCGGCCACACGCACGTCCCAGGCTGGCGAGCTCGACGGAGCGCCGCGCATCGTGTGACCGACGCACGCACGAGCCGGCGAGGTAGCCGGCCGGGACGCCGTGGTTCCATGGCGCGCCGCCGCGTCTCTCGTCGGTATAGAAAGGGGTTGGGGGATGAGAAATGAAGGGTTTGGGTTGGGAATTGGGATCGCACCACATAACAGAGCGGGCCTCCTGAGCTGAATTATCGCTATGGGTCACGGCCCAGCCACCTTCCCGTGAGTTAATTGATTTTTCCTAAATACCCGCGCCCTTGATTAATACCCGTGATTACTTTCCTCGGCAATTTTTTTTTTGAGATTTCTTCCCTCGGCAATTGATTGAACCCGCACGAATAAAATTATGCCGATGATTTTCTAGCCAAAGTAAGTTCCCTCTCCCTATTTGGACAATGTTTAAATCATGGAACCCTACTCCCTATAGCGGTCTGCCATGGCGATCTCCGTCCTCATGTTAAATTATAAAGCTTTTTAACCAAAATTGAAGAAGGAAGGGCGGTGGTTGAAATCACCAAACGATTATGTCAAAATTAATGTTTATCTCGGATTCGATATCGATAATTTGAAAGGCACGACTCGGGAAGTGGCCAGGGATCACAAGGTTATTGCTGCATGTAACTCAAAAATCAATTATCTTCATGATGCATTATCACCGGAAGCGGATGCATTCAAACAAGGGCTTCAATTGGAGGAATCCTTGGGATGAAATAGAATTATAAGGGCATCTCCAGCCGTCCCCCCCGAGCCCTCCCAGGGGGCTTTTTTCGCGGCGGAAGCGGCGAATAGCGCCGCTTCTTCACCACTCGGCCCCCCAGAGGCCCAAATAGCGCCGTTTCGGCCTGGATTCGGCCTGGGGGGGCGAAACTGCGCGGCCGCGCGTGCGGGCCAGCTCTGTCAGCGACGCGACGGGAAACCGCGGGAACAGAATCCCTCGCCCGTGACCTCCTTCTCGGCGCCCGCGCCGTCAAAGGCTGCCGGAGTTATGGCGTGGCGGCCGGCGAGTGCATGCGCCCCGGTCAAAGGCTGCCGGATTAATGGCGGGGCGGCAGCGGCGACACGCGCGTCGCGGCGACTGGCCCGCCAGGCTATAAAAATGGTGCCCGTCCCCTCCCCGTACGCACATTCTCGCCTCCTCCTCACCGTTCTTTCTCCTCCTCGTTGTTCTTCTCCGTCCTCATCCTCGCCGCAATGGACCATCTCTGGGACGCATGGCCCGAGAGCGACGACGACAAGCTGCAGCCAGCGCAGCAAGCGGCGCCGGAGCAGCCACCCGAACAGGACGAGCCGCGAGAAGCACGGCGGGCTGCCCGTCACTGGAGGCGGGAGGTGAGGAGGCAGCCGGTATGGCCCGAGCAGCACACCGGGTTGTACTCGTTCGAAACCTCGCAGAACGAGGACGCGTACCGCGAGGTTCGCGGCGTCCTCGAGCTGGCGGCGGAGGCGGCCGCCATTCGTGCCTCTCTGGAGACACACCAGAGGGAGGAAGCGGCGCGAGAGGTGCGCCGGCAGATGGCCGAGCGCGCTGCCTCGGCCGAGCAGGAGGGCATCGTCGCCCTCTACGAGGCCGACCGGCGACAGGTGGCGCTGCAGAACGAGCGCCGCAACCGCCCGCCCTCCGAGCAGGCGCAACTGCACCGGCTGCGGGTGCAACCCCAAGCGGAGCGGGCGGAGCAACGCCGGCTCGCCGCGGCAACGCAGAGTGAAGCTGGCCCCTCCAACCAGCTGGTGGCGAAGGAGCGCCGCGACGAGGACACCGCTGAAGACGACGATGCGTAGGGGTAGTCGTCGCGTAGGTCAAAAATAAGTTTAGTTTAAATTTCCGTCGATGTTTTAGTTTAAATTTCCGTCGAATATGTACGCAATTCGCTTTTAATCAATAAAAATCGACTAGTTTGCAATTGCGTTTGTTTTGGGCCGATTTTTGGGCTCAGGACGCGACTGGGAAACGCACCCCCAGGTTCCAGAATAGCGCCGTTTAGCGCCGCGGCGGCCCCAAAACGGCGGCGTTTTGGGCCCTGGGGGGGGGCGCAACGGCTGGAGATGCCCTAATCAATTCTGATAACCATTAATACATGGCGAAGGAGCTAGCTAGTGTGAGATGTGAGCATGCTAGCATCGAAACTGGCACATGATCTTGCTCATATGCCAGAGTACTACGTTCCTAGTGTTTGGTTAGAAAATCCTCCTCTTACCCTCTTTTAATCAATGATGTAACTCTTATTATTAATAAATAAAGAGGTATTATGGTGTCGAAATAGATCTTTGTAGACACTTGGCAATTGATTGGCCATGAAAACAACCAGTCGGATGAAAACGACTCACTCAATGAACCGACACGAATTAAATTCTACCTATTCCTCATCTGATTTTCTAGCGATGGTAAATTTCCTTTTTCGTTCACATGAATTGAGCATCCGAAAAGAGGGAGTAAGAAGTGATATAGAGGATCAATATGCGGCCGGAAAATGCCGATGATACCAATGGAAAAGGCCCTCCTCTCTCTATATATATGGAAAAAAAAGGGTATTGTCCATACGAAATAAATTACATCAAAAAAAGTTTAAGTTGATTTGATAGCTAAATTTTTATGAAATAATAAAATTCATTCGGACTCCACCTCGGACAAATCTGGGCCTCCGCATGGAGAAACTGTTCAACTTCCGGTTGTATAAATCATAGGTCAACTATATTGTCATTAATTAGTGACAATACCAATTTACGCATGCACCAATGGTAAGTTTCTCACTAAGCAATGGTCAAGCCTCTCGGCTTAACTCTCTCAGTCCTTTTCAATGCCTCTCGATAGTCACAATCGGAATTCGTAAAAGAAAAATAACACGCACGGCTAAAGACATGGATAGCCAGGTCTTCTGATATAATTAGGTATCCTAACATGCCTCCACCAAAAAGAGACGATCCATGAAATAAAAGGTAATAATTATCATTTCATGCATGGAACAATAATACGCAACATCAGGGTGACACATGTAATCACATGTAATGCCTATCACCCAGAATTGAATAAAGATGCATGGCAACAAAACAACACATCGAATGATAGCGAATGATGTGTATCCTAGAAGGACCATAAACGGCGATGTCAATACGACATAATATGACCATGGGCGAAGCTAGAGGGTGTGCTAGGTCACACCCAAAACTGTTGCGAAAAAATGGGATCAATTAAGAACTTGCTAGCCAATCAAGCCAAAATATAATAGAATCAAAATTCTACTTAAAAGAAAAAAAAAGGGGGAAACCTACAAAACCTCAAATAACTGGTCCATTAGAGATTATTGGATCCCTAATTTTCTTGCCTCTTAAATCTCCAACTGCGCGGCGATGGAAAGAGAATCGGGAAGGAAGCCGTTGTCAACAGCGGAGGCAATCCGATCAGCCCGTGCAGTAGCGTTGAACACTCCAGTGGTTCATGTTGTCGAGCATGTCGGCAAACAGTGCCACACGACGGGCGGTGACTGTAAGTATGTGACACAACATGTACTCACGTCGGCTAAGTATGTGCATAGCACGCCAATGTCCGTCCTAACTAGTCCAGCTAAGCATCAGCCAGCCGTACGCATCACCATCGAGCAGCCAACAATATCATATGTTTTTCATCATTCCCCTATTTGGCTATTGTTAGCATGTCAAGAATAAGTAAAATTAGAATGGTCTCTATGTTTCATGTGAAATTCACTAGTTTTCTATAATTCTATTCTAGTTTGTGTGTTATGTGTGATGCTGATTATTTTTAATTTGTTGTTGTTTATTATGATTTTGTTTGTGTATCATATGTGACGGCCGATTTTTTTATGCGAAGAGTGCACACCCTCCAAAAAAGTTCCTAGTTATGCAGCCGAATATGACTTCATGCATAAAAAATCACCCGTAAAGATGAAAGGGCCAACAATAACTATCCCTATCATAAAATAAGGGTGTGTAACATGGCACACAAATTAGTAGGCACTAGCCGTGTGGTAGCTTAAATTAATTAATAACCCTAAAACCGCGCGACGACGAGATAACACATTAAGTGACAGGTAATAACTCTCGCAATGCATAAAAATGCCATATGCCAATGGCAATGCGAACATCATAATCCACTTTGTGTTGGCTCGTTACTATTCTCAAGTGAACCACGCAAAAGGCTCTATTAAATTTGAGAAAATTATGGGCCCCTTTTGTTTTTGTTTTTTCAAAGTGCATGCATCGTTTGAGGGCTTATATGACCTTTTTGCAACTAGAATTTTGCAATAATGACAAGTCTTGGAAATCCTACTTGAGAGTATTCCAACGCCTCTAGAATTGACACGATATGAACTAAGGGCTGATACGTCATAAACGTATCCTTAATTTCTGATATTCCATGTTGGTTTCATGTTATTTCCCACATGTTTGTTATACACTTTATGTCATTATTATTGATTTCCGAGACTAACCTGTTAACAAGATGTCACAGAGCTAGTTCCATGTTTTCTACTATTTAGTTTCAGAAAAGTTGTTCTGAAAATATTCTCAGAATTGGAAAATTCGAAGCCCGGAAGTCTTAGAATTCCCGAAGATTCCACGGAGTCCTGAAGAGAACCGGAGAGGGGCCAAGGGGGTCACACCATAGGGCGACGCCCCCCCTCGACCGCGTCGGGGGTGGTCTGGGCCCCTAGGTGCCCTCTGCCATCGATCTTTCGCCTATATAATTCCCCCGATATACCAACCCTAGAAATATATCACCTTTTCCCGAGAAACACCCGAGGCCGCCGTCATTGTCATCCCGAGATCGTGAGGGTTCTAGAGCTCTCCCCGGCACCCTGTCGGGAGGGGAATTCATCACCGGAGGGGTCTACACCACCATGCCCTCCTCCGAAGTGATGTGTGAGTAGTTCATCCCTGGACTACGGGTCCATAGCAGTAGCTAGATGGTTGTCTCCTCCACTTTATGCCTCATGTCTAGATCTCGTGAGCTTCCTAACATGATCGAGGTCATCTTTATGTAATGCTAATGTTGTGTTTGCTGGGATCCGATAAATGTTGAATGCTATGTCTTTTGATTATCAATCTATCATGTTATCTTCATGCTTATGTTATTTATGATCTTGCATGCTCTCCGTTATTAGTAGATGTTATGGCCAAGTAGATGCTAGTAACTCCAAGATGGAGTATTTATACTCGATGGTGGGTTCATGCCTCATTTGCATCTGTGCTCGAGTGACAGAAACGTGACGGATGGAGGATGTATTGTTGCTATTAGAAAGAAAACAACAATGATTTGTCTAAGGATGATGTTGTTGTTTACATTACACATTTTGCTTACTGCGATTATCTGTTGCTTGCAACTTAATACCCATCCTTTGTTCGGATGATATTCGAAGGGTGGATTATTAGTCATAGGTGCAGCTGGATGACGGTCTATGTATCTTGTTGTAATTCCCGCATGAATCACATAGTAATGTTTATGTCATGCATATGCATTACGGTGCAGCCTTTATTTCTGTCAATTGCCTAGCTGTAATTTGTTCACCACACATGTTACTTATCTTTCACGGAGAGACACCACAAGTGAACTGTGGACCACGGTCGATTTTCCTCATACTGATAATTCAACCACTATTTCCACTGCGCTCATATTGCTGCTACTATTTTCATATTGTTTTCATACCGTTTTCCACACCATACGTTTAACCACTTTGTGTTCAGCAAAACCGGTGAGATTGACAATCTCAATGATTTGTTGGGGCAAAGCGATTTGATTGTGTTGTGTAGGTTCCAAGTTGTTGTTGAACCGGTAGTGCGTACAGCCATCTCAGCTGCATCAACCTTCTGAAGTTACTCTTTCCTTCTACTGATCGATTAAACTTTGGTTTCTTTCTGAGGGGAAACTGCTGTTGCTCATCATATCTTCCTCTTGGGGTTTCCTAACGAGTGCAAGATCTGCACCATCAAGGCCTTCCGTAATGGTCCATGTAGGATCGATTCTTAACTGGCCACGTGAGAGAGAGAGAGAGAGACATATGTAACTCTGAATACGACTCTTAGCCTTTTTGATGCACCAATTACAGCACGGTTGTAGCTTAGCTTGACCGACCAACTTATGTGTTTGCTAATTAATGGATAAAAAATATTTAATGCCTATAAAAAACGTCACTTTCACAAGATGAGCTAGAACGGCTTTAGAAACGGCTTTCCGGTTTCCGCATTACAGAGGGCCTAATATGCAATAGTACCGCTATCGCATAAAGAAATTGATGGTTAAATAGGTGTAATAAATATGATATGATGCATAAATAACAATGTGCATAAATGAAATGACACGTGAAATGATGGAGGCAACAAGGGTTACGAAAGAGAACAAGGAGGTGGTGCCTTAATAAAAATACTATACTCCTAGTGTCTATAGCCACGTCGTGTCGACTGAATCGACATTGGATATCGGCAGCTAGCTATCTCGGATAGTACGAACTCAAGTATTTCCCAAAGGTGGAAACACTTATCAACGCCATCATGTCCATCACCACATGATCGAATCATGTTCTTTGGGCCAGGGGCAGACGCATGCATGCATCCATGCAAGGTAACTTTGACCATAACCAACAAATGAAACAAAGAAGACAATGACTTGATCGATTTTATCAGTTTGATCTTGGCATGCATGCACCCATGCAAGGTAACTTGAACCAACAACATGCTCATGCAATAGACATGACTGGTCGATTGACCATGCAACAAAATAATAAGTTTTTGACCTTCATAAGGAAATATATGAGAGAAACATAAACGCAGACGTAGTGGTTAATGCTGCGAAAAGGCACATTTAACATACGAATTGACGATGGTCACTTTAATTATAGAAAGTGTAAATTAGCGCCACCATTTGCTAACTGAATCCAGTTTAGATACACACTTGTTTTTCTAAGAAATCTATATACCATTTTGTTTGGGTCGACAAGTGTCCTCCATTGTCTATCTCTAGATTTATAATCAAGACTCACGTCTAGCTCCTTCAATCTCAAATCCATATGTTAGATGGCCATGCACGATTATAGTGGATTGGGAAAGTCGTGGGTTTTATTTAATGCTGCGAGAAAGATTATTACTCATCATTTCATGTGTCATTCTATTGCCGCGGATTTATTTTCTACTACAAAAGGTTATAACTTGTCATTTGATGTGTTGTTTTGTTGTCGTGGCGACAACTTAGATATGTAGGTGTTCGATTTTTCACCATCATTTCATAAGTAGTAATTTTTGCATCAAGCTCTGATCGAGGAAAATTTGAGAGCGTTGTAATGCTCTCAGGGACCTCCCACCAGAGCCAGACCATAACAAATAGGAGCTTTTTTCATTTTATTCTTGATAATTATTTAATATACACATAAAATATAGATTATATTTTCTAGGGAAATTGCCATCGTAAATTACTTCGAAAGGCTGCAATTAGAAAATAAACATGAAATCTTAAAGGGACGATTTATTAGTTTATTTTGATTAATTACGTGCTAACTATATCAAGCATGAAATACCAATTTGGGAAAGAATAGCATGCAATTTTTTCATTCTGATACTAGTTTTTGTTGATACAAAAAATATAACATGTTATGAGTATTAACCTAATTCATGTTAATTTTTAATTATAAACAACGAGTAATGTAAATGACGAAGGTACCACCATAAGATTAATAAGAGAAATGAAAGATGAAATTATTTTGGATTCAACATTACAAAAGTAGAGGGCCTAGCTTGGTGAGATTTTTGTCGCAATTTTCTAACAATAGTGAATGATGTTTGGCATAACTTTGTTTCCTGAGAATCATAAAGAGAGAATATAAGTAAATTAATCGCATGAGCTGAACAAAAATTCTCAAGGTCATCTTTATTATGAACCTAAAATAATATGCATTAACTATATTGTAGGAAGAATAAACTTTGTGAAACTAAAACATGCCGGGACTAAAATTTGTTATTTGCATTAGAGATGGTATTGACAAAACATGTCATACAAGACCTATCTTAGACAATTCATTTTAGTTAGACATCCGAAAACAGAAATTATTCGACAACCAAGGATACAAATGCATAAAAGACGAGCCATTATAAATCGTCCTCGGAAAGGTGGTAACATTCTACAAATCGCCTAATAAATATTAAATGGGGCCAATGATAGTTGTTATCGATCATTTCATGTGCCATTTCATTGTCGAGTGGTAATAGGGTCCTTATTTTATGCTAGAAAATCACACATTTATTAGGCTCCTTATTTATATAATGAGATAGTTATTACTTATGAGTTTCCGTATAAACCGATATAAAATCCTGCTAGCACCTCTCGAAAGGGACGCTTTCACCTCCTCGCATTCCTTCTCATGGGTTCTTTATTCTAGAGACAACGACGTTACTTCCGCCAAGGTCGTTATTAGAGCTGCTGCCCCAGCAGAGCCTTGCTGGTAGGTCCCTATCCTAAACATATCATATCATAACATTAAATAGCTAATTTTGAAAGTATAACACACACAGTTTAAAATGAAACATGATATAATTTATGGCCAACATGGTTACACTACATGAGTCTGTGTACGTGGGGCATCAACTACATAAAATCTAGGCCTAACAACCCCACATCCGTCCTCTGGTGTGATAGAGCTACACATGCACAACCATGTCACCTACAACTTAACGGCCAACGTCACCATATTCAGTCGCCCTGCCCGGAGCCAAAATTTTACATCTTGTTTTTATTTAGTCTACAAATAGTAAGCAATCACATATGCTCGCAAACCAAGCACAACATCTCTTGCGGTCCGACTCATTTGGTAGCAGCCACCTTGTGGAACTCGTCCTCGTAGAAAGATGGTGTGGTTGAGCACGCATGTGATGCATTGGACATTGATGCGGGACATGAAGGCCCTCTCCGTGCCAAAGCAACTACTTGGCGTACATTCGGAGTGTACCGATGTGCTTAATTGATCGAACATTTGGTCTGGGAAATAGTTCCTATGTACTGATAGCCCAAGCAGAGCGAAGAACACACGACAATCACAAAGAGGGAGCAGGCGAATCCTAGCACTCCTACCACATACAACACCACAAAAAACGCAAGACGTGACCCGTGCATGGCAGGATGTCGATGGTATTTGTCCAGGGCCAGGAAGATGAAGATGGCTTAGTGAGGTTCTGCTTCGTCGTCCGGGAGTAGTTTTTCACCGACAATGCCCCTCCGTTTTGAACGTTGATTGCCCCGTCAATGGTTTCATCGAGGTTGGTGAGGCCCATGGCGTCTCTGTTAAGGATAAGTTCCAAGCACATGTCCTAGTCAAGATGGCCCTATCGAGTGAGGCGTCCATCACTGTCGCTATCAGATACTCGCTCCGTTCCATAATAATCTACATTCTATACTAGTATTTCATGCTAGGAGATACTCGCTCCGTTCATCATCATGCGTCGTCAAGGTTATTATTTCATGCTAGGAGATAGCCATTGCAGTTTATTATTGACGTTATAAAGTCTGTCCAAGGTATTGATTTAATCAATTTTTTTAGCATGCATCCATATCGTAAATAAGGACCAAATTCTTTTCTAGGCATGACTAATTCACCGAGTCTATCCTCCAATTAGTGGGGCAACGCAAAGAGAACGACAAATTACACATGAACTTTGATTTGTATGACCTAAGGTTATTTTCATTTGAATTTCTTTCCAATAAGTTTTTCAAGGGAATATTTTTTTGTTCACTCCGTATTTATAAAAATAATTATACATTTCTCACGCGGACGATCAAACATCCTTAAAAAATATGATATGAATGACCGCGTGATAATATAATCCTTATTTTTTGAAATGTGACGCCACGAGGAAGATTTATTCTCCGTGTGACAACACTTTTCTGCAGTGTGACACGACCCATAGAAAGATTTATATGCTACTATGTAACTACACAAGGACCCAGATAGCTTTTAAAGGATTAGGAAATTGATCAAATCTCGTTCGCAAAAGTTATGGATATTCCTTGATTCGGACTTCAAAATGGTGCGTTCTTGCTAGCCAAATGGACGCGCAGCCCAAGATTAAGGCCGCTAATAACGCTCGACAACAAGAACAAAGTGCACATCTTGGCACGAAACAAATGGAGAAAAAAGCGACAAGGAGAGTCCACCACCACCAACTACCACCACTATCGACCTCAATCCGGCAGGCCGCGCTCCAAACCGAGATATTAACATCTAGCAAGGAGTCAGTTGCTCCAAGACGGCCCCTCCAGGGAGGCTAGAACGTTGGAAATGGCATGGTCGTCTAATCTAATTAAGAGCTGGATTTTGGCTTTCGCGCGGAGAATGAATGCGCTAATGAGGCGTGACAAGCATGAGATGAGGCCTCCAAGGTGGTGTACGACGCTATAAGGCGTTGCTGTCTCGGCGCCGACCAGAATCAACACATGGCTTTCGCCCACTGCCACATCTCACCACGCTAGCTAACCCCACCGCTCTCGAGTCCAAAACTGGAGTGCATGACCACACCAACCTTCTGCCATCATCGCAACACCACTCTTAGGCCAGACTGTGACCACAAGAACAAGCCCCCCCAAGCCACCACCATCGGGGGCCTGAACACCCAACACTCGTAGTCAGAGTTTGCAGAACACCAACCCACACCAATTCCGGTGAACGACATGGAGGTCGAGACCGGAGCTCTCCACCAGCAGCAGCGCCTGCCTCGTCCCTTCAGGACCCAGATCCGGTCCTCATGGAAGCCACCGCCATACGAAGCACTCGCGGCGACTACCTCTGCACCGCGAGCAGGCTTGAGCGCGCCGAAGACCGCCTCCGCTACCGTGAGCCATAGCACCTGCCCGAAATTGAGCATTGCCCCGCACAACCCTGGAATTGACGTCCCAACGCTGCACGGTGCGGAACGCCCCACTGCCAACTTCCCAGGAGCCTTGGGCAAGTTTGTCGGTCGTTCCCTCCGGCAAGAGCGATGCGAGGGGAGAGGAAGAAGGGGCTGAGTGGCGCAACGGCTAGGGGTTCCCGTGTTGCCAACGAGGGCGACACGGGGATGCGGGTTCTTCTGGACTTCCCCGTAGTAGACCTAGGCTCTTTGCGTCTCATAGAAGCTCGTAGAGGTGGTCGGGTTGACGCGCTTGAGTGTTGCTCTTTTTGTCTTGTCGGCATGGGAATGCTTTTGCCGAGGGGGAGTTAGTGAAGTTGTGTTGGCGGGGATGGGAACACGATACTGAGAATGCGATGAGTGTAAGCGATGACCGTAAACAAAGATATTTTTACTATGCATGCCAGACATGAACTAAGAACCATGGTTTGATTAGCACTTGATTGAGGATATAAGGGGGACGACCATAAGTGCCGCTAGTCTCGTTACGTGGTACATACATAGTTTGATCACAACTGGCTCTTCTTGGTCGATCTCGCGAGCAAACTACAAAAGGGAGTTTGAGTGCAAGATGGTGGGACTCACGAGAGATGGTAAACCATGAGTCTTAATTTTAGCACGTCTCGTGACCTTGGGGCTAGGGTTTCTGAAGGCACATGTACACATGAGTATATAACGGGACCTATGTGAAAAGGAAAGTCTAGTTGTGTACCTACCACCGATTGTGTATGCACAGACGGGCACCTATAGCACGAGCGCGCCACTGAAGATATTTCATTTGGACGCAGAAATTCGGGGCCGAGCGGGAACATTTGGGCACAAAAAGTACTCCCTCAGTCCATTTTTATAAGGCCCACTTCTTACTATTGAAATGCTAAGAAGTGGGCCTTGTAAAAGTGGACGGAGAGAGTATTTCATTTTAGGCCACAAATATATATTTTGGACGATCGCACCCTAATCCCGCGGGCTGTAACAAAATTTCGGGAACATTTGGGCCCAAACAAGCGAGACCAAAAATGAAATATTTTAGGCCCAGCAGATAACGAGCGAGACAAGTTTTTGGCCTTGCAAAATTTTCAATACACCTGCCCTAATCCCATTCTCGAGAGCGCAACCACCTCGCCGCCGCCCCTTCGCGGAACACCCCAGCCTTGCCGCTCGCTGCCGGAGACATCTCCCCAGTCGATTCCCCTACAAACGCCGGTATCACGCGCCTCCAATCGCGCCGCCGCGAATACCTAGCGGCTCGCCGGCCGGCCCTCCGTTGAGGACGACGCAGCCAGCCTCGCGTCGCTCCACCTTCTTGCCGCCAAGACCGTCTTTGCGGGCGCTTAGCTAGGCTGCTCGGTCCGGCGAGACCCAACCGTTCCGGCTCCGGCTGGATCTCTTCCCCCAGATGCTGCGCCGCCGTGACAGGAGGAGGCGAACCTGCTACTGCTCTCCTCCGACGACAGCGACGATGCCGGGGACGACGGAATGCAGCTGTTCGTTCCCCCGCCGCTGCTCGCCGGCGCATCCTCCAGGACCCGTCCAGCCTCTTGTGACTCTGCGCGGCTACGGGGACGAGGAGGGAGGATGATCTGGAGTTCTGGACATGAGGGACCCTACCAGACGAGCTCGACCACGTCGACAATCCCTAGAAGGTACCATATCTGCTCCAAGATGGTCCTTTTGCCCGTATTCTGCTTGTGTTGTAGGCTAGTTTTTGATGCAAGAAACTGGAATTATGAAATGATGTGCTAAGTGTGCGACTGTCTATGCATTAGTTGTTAAAATCACTTAGCAACAAATGCACTCACTCCTCTGATTTTGGCCGAAGTTTATGTGTGCTAATTTTCTGGTTTAGCAAACATTTTTAAGACAGCAAATGAAAAATTCAATTTATTATGAGTGATTTTCCTGGTGTAAGAAAAGCCAGATGCTGGTGTACTCCGGAAACTCTGTACCTCAAGCTTTGTCCTGAATTTATTCAGTAACTCAAAGGAATTGATCAAGCTTATTTTCTGCTGCTAGCGACACCTTCAAAGTTCCTCGCTGAAGAAATTCTAGGAGCTAAAAGGAGTTAATATGAGCATCCATGTTAACAAGTTTGAGCAGAACATGGATTCTGTAAAGTGTAAGTACCAATCAGGCTGGACCATTTACGTTCTAGTCTGTTTTTCGCATGATTTAGTTTGTTCATGAAAAATGGTTCGTTATTCGCCTTTGTTAAAGCAAGGACGGAGTTTCATAAAAGTTTACCTCTCATGCAATAACATAAGTTGTGCAAAGTAACACAAATATTCCACAATTTAGAAGCAATTCATCCCTTTGGATGGAATTACTGCTGTTTCTTTGCTTCAATTTACCGAACTCTGTTGGCTAATTAAAATGTTTGCATTGCTCTGATTAATTTAAAACAGTCTACTCAAGCGCATCTCATCTCCTTCATCTCACATGACAAAGGGTACTCTCTTTCGTAGCAATAGCTGATGCTGAGCAACACACTGAGCTGGATGGAGGAGTTTCGGCATGGTACAAAAGTGTAAGCGGTGCAGTTCGCGGCGGTTTGGTCTGTGGTCTGGCATGACCCAGCCATTGCGGGTTCGACGTTGCTGGCCGCAGCGGTCACGTCCCTGTTGTAAACCTTGAACATAATTGCAAATTTTGGGATCATTTCTTTAGTAGTTGGTTTATGCTGTCATATTTTATTTCGCCGCTGAGATTTAATCGGGTCCTCTCGCTTATATCTGATTGGCTGTGTTGGGGGGGGGGGGGGGGGGGGGCGACATTTATGATTGGGACTGAAAAGTGTGCTGCTCGTGGGCCCGGTCTCGCCCTGGTATGGGAGTGACAACGAGGAGCTCACGGTGCTTACCCGGCACATCAAGGTCATCATTACTTGCTAGTTGGCCTGCAGGGCGTTGTCAAGAAGGGTGGCACTGGTTGGTGAGCCTCCCTTCTAGTTGTTTAGGCATCCTTACCTGTGAAGTAAGGTGAGGCATCCTCAGCTGGGAAGTAAGCAAGGACAGTGCACAGCTAGCTAGTTCTGTTCTTTATTTGGTGCACCAGAGTAATTGCTCGAGTGCTTGGAGTTTGTCTCATTTGGGCTGCGACAGTGACATGTCATTCATTCATCTTTGAGAAGCCAACACTCACACACATACCCCAGATAAATGTACACATTGCCTGTCATATCTATTTCCGCATAGAGTAGAATCTTGTTCCCGATAACGTATTTAGTCCGGATAGGAGAAACCTGATTCGTTAATGTATATTTCCTAGTAGTTTGAAAACCGTGATAGTGACTCAGACAAATGTTATGTATTTCTTGTTCAGGAGGAGCTTGCTGTTTTAGTTTGTGTGGAATGAGCTTGTCCTGTTTGGTTTGACAAGAACGCAATATATTATGAGTAATGCATGCATGTCTCTCGTATCGTAGGGCCTGGGACAATATGAGGGAGAGGATGATGGTGAGATGAGGGAGCTCGGGCAGGAGTACTGCAACCTCCAGGCCAAGTAACAGTGTGTAATCTCTCCGCAGTAGGCATCCTTCATCTTAGGTGTTGCCGCCGTGTGCCCTTCCCGTCCACCGCGGTTTTGCACCCCAGCGAGGTCTCCGGTGACCATTTGGTCAACCGCCGCCACCCCTGGACTTTTGGTTCTCGTACTTTGCATTCGATTCCAGAATATTTGATGTCAGCAGATATAGTTCTCCTATAGTTCTGCCTCGCTTAGCTTTACATGTTTGTTTGCCTCTGCTCCATCCGGTTGATGAATCAGAACTACGAGAACCTAGTATGATTTGATGACGTGGAAAGTTGAGCTTTGTGTGTGTAGTTTGACTAAGGCTTGGATGGGAGGCCACTTGGAAAGTAGTTGTTTGTCCTGTACTTGCCAACCCTAGGATTAAGGTCTCGCCGCGGAAGCCAAGACTGAGCGTGCAACCGCACGCGCGAGCCAATGAACCCCGCTCGACTAACTAACTTGTTTGGCCACATCCATGAGTCACGTAGTTTGCGATTTCCATCTGTGTGTGAGTCAGAAAACGATTTGGAGAAAACCTAGAGCGTGACCGGGACAAGTGATGGACGTACACGGATCTTGATCCCGCCTCACAGAAAAGGTGTCGTCAGGAGGTGGCCAACTCCCTGTTGACGGGGTGGCCCTGTTTGGGTTGACTCATGGATAGGGTTATGCAAGGTAAAGGTCGGAGCCAGCCACCCTCTGTCGTGCTCCATGGAAGAGCGTACATGTGACGCTAAGAGTCGGAGGGTACGTGTGGGTAAAGTGTACATCCCTGCAGGGCAATCTTTTCAAAAATCTATGTCCACGGTTAAGGACGGCTTGGTGAAAGTCGTGTGGCCATAGATAACTTGAACCCGACGTAAAAGATGTTGACAATGATTGAAGTGTGCCTCCTTGGAGATGCCGAGAGGGGTGATCCTTGTAGCATGAGATGCTGGGAAATGATGTTGGTGGATGAAAAGATGATGATTTCAGTAGTTGAGTAGCTTCCTCGTCTGTTTCGAAAATAATCCTGGAGACGTACTATTCTTCCTCGACTTGGAAAAAAATATTGCTTTACGCAAAATAACATTCGTAAAACCCTTTTCCGAATCATCAGATATATAATATGTTAACTAAGTCTTATTGAGTACCTCCCGTACTCGGGTTTGCTTAATTTTTTTTCAGGTGAAGTTACTCACATCGGTGGTGATTCAACATGGACATCGACGAGTAGTTTGGGGTTCCCAGGTAGCAGCCTGGAATCTGTGGGCTAGGACGTCGCCTTATGTTGCGGCCTCTTAGGCCTTTTTGGTTCTTGTTGATTAGCAACATAATTTGGCTTCCGTTGTTTGATGTAATGTTGGGTCATGTGACCTCTGTTTGTAAAGCTATACTCTAGTAATACTTGCTTTGTACAACTTCATGTCTAGAGTGCTGCTTTGATCGGTTGTTGGTTTCGAGCTTATTGTTATACAGTTTTGGCTATGCCTGCGTAGTTATCGCAATCGAGGGGTTGTGGGGCCGATGATCCATTTACGAGCACGCCTGCCAATGTGATTCGGCCTAGGGCTTGGTAACCCCAGTAACCCTCGATTGTTGTTGCACTTCCTGGACACATAGCATCTCTGTATTGCTTTGGTCTCGTTCCTTCAGTTTCATACGACTCATGGACGCTTTGATGTGCATAAGTTGGTTATGAATAGCATGGACACAGGAGAAGTACTACCAATGTTATCCGGCCTGCGTGCCGATGAATCCGGTCTACCTGCTGTTGTTTGTTGCGGCTGGGGCTAGTAACCCGAAGCCCTTGTGGGTCCATGACTAGGAGCGCATAACAGTATGTATACATCTGGGTCCGGGGTCGTGACAGAAGCCTAGTGGTGGGGATGTTGACGTCTCCATGTATCCAGCCTTCTGGATCCAGCAGAATGAGAGTCTCAAGTGTTACCCCTCTAAGATATCGCACACGTACGTCCGTCAAAGTTCTGCATCCCTTTGATGTCTTGAACTAGGAACTACATGTGCACGATGAGATGGAGAGAGCCGCAACACATGAGAGACAGAGAGACAAAGAGAGAAAGAGAGATTGGGTCTCATCTAAAGGGAGAGGATGCCTCCAAAACCTCATAGAGAAAGTGTTGTCTCAATTGTTGTGTTTTACCTTGAGAGAGGTGTGCGTACATATAGTGGGGAGGAGGGGGTGACATGGGGACAAGGATTGGTGCGCCCCAAGCCCTAGGGAATCCTTGGCCGCACCCCCTCCCTTTTCTTGCTTGGTTGGGACTCCTTCTCCAAATAGGAGACCCTCCAAATTGCTCCTCCTTTTTTTCTTTTTTCCTTAAATATGAACTTATCGTAAATCCATAAATAGATAAAAGGAAAGCTCTGGGGAATTGGTGTGTCTTGCATGTGGCCCCTAGGGCCCATATGGCTATGACCTAAAATGCGAGGCGCGGCCCTGTGGCATTTCTTCCCCTCCGACACCCCCTCCCTTCTCGGGTTCTCCAAAACTCTTATGTAACCCTATATACCCTATAGATAAAATCATCGAATCTATCCAGTAATGTCAGAAACACTTTCTAACATCCTGGGACATCTCATGTCCCCTCATATAATCTCTCTGGATATAATTCTATCACGCTTGAACTATCAGAGCGATACCCACTCTCAACTCCAAACCATACAATGTGCAAAATTTATTTTGACGCCTTAAGTGTGTGACCCTACAGGTTTGATAACAAGTAGACATGATTAGAAAATTCTTTTTGTTATCAATAGTCAACATCAGGATCGTGGGCGTCCATATCGATTCCTACAAGTTATACGAAGAAACTATGTTCAACCTGTTGGTTTCCAAGTATGTTCTTATTACTTCACGATACCGATCAATACCTCGAGACGAGATGAATGAAATGACCACGATTAAACTCTTTAATTACCATGTCATATTATCCTTGTTATCTAGTATGATGTCGGCTCTCATTTTTGTGTCATAGTATCCCCTGACATACATCATGCATTTGTCTGCGCAGATTTGTTAATGGATACATTACAACAAGTGGATCCTGGACGTATCTCACTATTATCTAGGGGAGTAATTCTCAGTCTTGAATTATCATAGTTAAATATATACCTTAGAGATTACCCAGTGATAGCCATTTTGATCACCCAGTTTATGGTGTGGTACTTGACTATACCAACATAAACTTTTCAGAATGCACCACCGTATATTCTCATAGTCAAAAGAAACAAACAATTTAACCATGTTGTGATGGTACTATTTATAGCAATGCTAAAATATATCTCGTAGTATCTCAACTACTTGGGTCTACGCATCCATAATGTTGAAACAACAATGTGCCCTCATTAATATTGACAAACTGCATGTCCATGACTAGGAAAACATAGTCATTGAATATTAACGAGTTTGTCTAAGAGACATGACAAATGTTTAAAACAGTATGTTTAGGCTTCTACACATGTGTATGCGTTTTCATGTAAATATCACATTTGGTTTCCATATAAATTATAGAATAAAAACATAATACATTCATCATAAAACATGTGTATATTATTGTCTCTTGGGCATACATCCAAAAAATTGATGAATGTTATTGTCTCACCTTGTGATATTGATGGTATCGTGAATTTAAGGGATTAAGTTCAATGGGTAACTTATAAGGTTCCCCGTTCTTCGTGAACACACAGGAGCTATCATGGGCGTCCACGGTCCTGTTGTTGGTTATTCTTCGAAAAGTTCGCGAACATGTATGTGTATTATCGAGCCTTTATGGGTCACATGCTTAAGCTGTGTGATGTCTGCGCACGCTTCTATTCTTGTAGACAGTGTTGGGCCTCCAAGTGTAGAGGTTTGTAGAACAGCAGCAAGTTTCTCTTAAGTGGATTACCCAAGGTTTATCGAACTCAGGGAGGTAGAGGTCAAAGATATCCCTCTCAAGCAACCCTGCAATCAAGTTACAAGAAGTCTCTTGTGTCGCCAACACACCCAATATACTTGTCAGGTATATAGGTGCACTAGTTCGGCGAAGAGAGAGTAAAATGCAAGTAATATTGATGATAAGAAGTGATAATAGCAATATGAAATAAAAATGGCAGCAAGCAAACATGTAGCAGAACAGGCGGAAAACGGTGTTCCAATGCTTGGAAATAAGGCCTAGGGTTCCTACTTTCACTAGAGGACACTCTCAACAATGATCACATAAATTAATAACTAGATAGCTTCTCTTCACTATGCTACTCTTAAACCTCTCCGGTTGGATAACGAACACTAATCATTACGTAGGCCTGCAAAAAGCATTCCTTAAAGTAGGCATTCCCATGTCTAGTTAACCCCACGCTGTCACTATGAGTGCCCTAGGAGGTACTAGACAAACACCACAATTCATAGAGGAGCCACACACGATGTGCACACTATCACCTTCACACCACAGGACAAGGTGACTCCAAAGTTCATATTAATAAAGCACTTGAGTAGCAAAAGATGAAGAGTAACATCTACGAATTCAAATAGATTACAAAGCTCATGATCACATATAGATCACACCATGGGAGAGAGAGATGAAACACATAGCTACCGGTAGAGCCCTCAGTCCCGGGGGATAACTACTCCCTCCTCATCATAGGAGACAGCAACGGTGATGGAGATGGCGGTGGAGTCGATGGAGATGGCTTCTAGGGGCACTTCCCCGTCCCGGCAGGGTGCCAGAACGGAGATCTGTCCCTCGAAACCTGTCGGCGGCGGCGGAGCTACGGATGTATTCTTTGGAAAAGGTTGATCCTTTTAGGGTTCATGCATCGGGGAGTATATATAGGCGAAAGGGCGATGCCGAGGGGTGGCCAGGAGTCCCACACCACCTGGTGGCGCGGCCGGGGGTGGTGGCGCCACCCTATGGTGTGGCCCCCCTTCGGGGCTCTTCAAGACTTCTGGATGCTTCCGGGACTTCTAAGACTTCTGGCTTTCGAATCGTGCAATTCCGAGAATATTTGCAGAATAACTTTTCTAAAACTAAAAACAACAGAAAACGGGAACTGGCTCTGTGGCATCTTGTCAATAAGTTAGTCCCGAGAAATCGATAAAAATTACATAAAGTGTAAGGAAAACATGTGGGAAACAACATGAAAACAACATGGAACATCAGAAATTAAGGATACATTTATGACGTATCAAACCTCCCCAAGCTTAGTTCCTACTCATCCTCGAGTAGGTAAACGATAAAACAATAATTTCTGAGGTGACATGCTACTAACATAATCTTGATCATAAAAATGTAAAGACGTATGTAAGCTGAGATCATAGAACTTCAAACACAAACATGATAAATAGAACTTTAATAATAAAGCAAAGCAATCACTTTTCATCATGAAGAGTATCTCAAATAAACGATCATGAATAATAATGCAAAGAAAAATTAACATTTGTTTTAGGTATAGAGAAAGCATGACAAAGTGATATTTTCGCTGGTCCTTAAGAGTGGGGCAAAACATAAATGCTAGGACACCTTCAAAGTTCATGAGGAAGATTAGAGAAAATAATTTTAGAACAAATAATATCACATCATAAAGTAATTATTGATGTTTATGGGACAATGCATGTAGAACTAAGAATGGAAAAAAATGCTCTCTCAACTGTGCATGAAGTTAGAAGATGGAGACTCAACATAAAAGTAAAAGAAAGGCCCTTTGCGGAGGGAAGCAGGGATTACTCATGTGCTAGAGCTTTTATTTTATTAAACACAGGTATTAAAAGTTTGACACTCCTCCCATCCATCTTTCACAAACCATGGCTAACCGAATCCTCGGGTGGCTGCCAACAATCACATACCGTGGAGGAGTGTCTATATCTTGGGAGATGTATGCTAATGTCAACGAATGGTAAAAGGAAAATACAGTATGTCACAAGCCAACTGGATTCACAAGAGTGGCTCCCATGTGAAGGACGCATCTGGGTAGAAGGTCATCCATTTTTCTCTTTTGTTTACACAATTATGCTTTGACTCATAAATCAGGGGAAAAATAGTGAAGAGATATTGTGTGTATTAATTTGGGGCTGGGCACCCCGCTGCCAGCTCTTCTATCATTTGGATAAGCGGATGAATCCACTAGTCCAAGGTGTGAAATCCAATTAAGAAGTGAGATAAAGATTCTCTATTTACGTCCTCATGAGCAAAAACAAGAACATAAAGCAGGAGTAGTTTTGAAGGTTTTAAAGATAACACATGAGAAATTTACTTGGAGTGGCAGTTAAATACCACATGTAGGTAGGTATGGTGTACAAAATGGGAAAACTTGGTTTTAGGGAGTTGGATGCACGAGTAGAGCTCATACTCAGTACAGGTGGAGGCTAGCAAAAGGCTGGGAGCGACAAATCAAGAGAGCATAAGAGTCATAATCATGCATAGCGACATAAACATCATTAATTAAACCATAAGCAGTATCACAAGTTCAAAAACTAAATGATCATAGAGGATATTAGTGACTGGTTCATAGACATAAACATGGTGTGAGCATGTGCCAAGTCAACCAAATAAAACATTCGAAAGAGAATACCATAAATTTATGCTTCAGTATGACAAGAAAAACTCATGAATCGTTCAATGGCACATTAAACACTCTCAGCTATTTGAGGATAATCATGCTACTCAATAACCACAAGGGTTTACGTGCATGAATTTAAAATTTTCCGTGTAACGCAACAAAAACAAAGATCTACTATTAAGATACATGCAAAGTTTAAATCCTATCGTTAGCAACACGAAGATGCGGAACGAAGCTGTAACATCCCTCTTTTGCTAAAATAGGATTGGTGGTGTTGTGTTCATCTCATTCATGCATGAAAACCTTGTTTTAAAAATTTGCATTTGAATATAACCAATGAGATGGTTAAAAAATCACTAAATTTGGCAATTCACAAAGCTTGTCTAAAAAGTTTTCCAAAATTAACGAACCAAGATTTGGTTTTGTGGAAATTTGAAGAGCTTTTCAAAGGTTATTTTTGTGCAATTTTTATTCTTCCAAAAAGAGCCTCAACTTTTCAAATTTCTTGCTGTTTTTAAAGGGAGACGGACTTCTCTGTAGTTTCCCAAAACTTTCAGGGGTTATGGGGGAAAATGCCATTTTGTCTCTTCCTTCTCGGCCAGAAGGAAAAGCAGGCAGCTGCGTGCCGCGCCGCCATGGTCGTTGCCAGCTCTGCTTCCCTCCACAGCACGGATAGGAGCGAGGAGAGACGCCGTGGCCTCTCACTCCTCTCACCTCCCCCTCGCAGCTGGTCCCTCTCTCTCTGCACTCCCCGACGCGGCCGAAACCCTAACTCGTCGTCGTTACGCTCCTGCCGTCGTCCCTCTCGTTCCCTCGGTCGAATTGAACCAACCAGGAGGACCGCCGGAACCTCCTTTGTCACCTCGAGCGCGCATGGAAGCCGGGATGGCCCGCACCGCCGGAATCGGCCTTCTTCCTCCTCTCCGGCCGCCGGCTTCCCGAGCACGCCGCCGTCGATTCCGTCACTGCCCCCCCCTCCCTGTCGCGCCTGTTCACGGTGAGCTGCTGCACCTCCCGGTGTTCTTCCGTTCTCCCTCTCCCTCTGAGCATCGTTGCCGCCGTGTGCCCTTCCCGTCCACCGCGGTTTTGCACCCCAGCGAGGTCTCCGGTGACCATTTGGTCACCGCGCCACCCCTGGACTTTTGGTTCTCGACTTTGCATTCGATTCCAGAATATTTGATGTCAGCAGATATAGTTCTCCTATAAATGCATAGCCTGAATACCTTGATCCATTGCTCCTAGCCGTCATAGGGTTTGCTTGTGCGCACCTCCAGAGCCTTATATCTGCCTCACTTAGCTTTACATGTTTGTTTGCCTCTTCTCCATCCAGTTGATGAATCAGAGCTACGAGAACCTAGTATGAATTTGATGACGTGGAAAGTTGAGCTTTGTGTATGTAGTTTGACTAAGGCTTGGATGGGAGGCCACTTGGAAAGTAGTTGTTTGTCCTTTACTTGCCAACCCTAGGATTAAGGTCTCGCCGCGGAAGCCAAGACTGAGCGTGCAACCACACGCGCGAGCCAATGAACCTCTCCGACAAACTAACTTGTTTGACCACATCCATGAGTCACGTAGTTTGCGATTTCCATCTGTGTGTGAGTCAGAAAACGATTTAGAAAACCTAGGGCGACGGGACAAGTGATGGACGTACACGGATCTTGATCCCGCGTCACAGAACTGGTGTCGTCAGGTGGCCAACTCCCTGTTGACGGGGTGGCCCTGTTTGGGTTGACTCATGGATAGGGTTACGCAAGGTAAAGGTCGGAGCCAGCCACCCTCTGTCGCGCTCCATGGAAGAGCATACATGTGGCGCTAAGAGTCGGAGGGTACGTGTGGGTAAAGTGTACATCCCTGCAGGGCAATCTTTTCAAAAAGCCGTGTCCATGGTTAAGGACGGCTTGGTGAAAGTCGTGTGGCCATAGATAACTTGAACCCGACGTAAAAGATGTTGACAATGATTTAAGGGTGCCTCCTTGGAGATGCCGAGAGGGGTGATCCTTGTAGCATGAGATGCTGGGAAATGATGTTGGTGGATGAAAAGATGATGATTTCAGTAGTTGAATAGTTTCCTCATCTGTTTCGAAAATAATCCTGGAGACGTACTATTCTTCCTCGACTTGGCATTTCTTCCCTGTGGCATTTCTTCCCCTCCGGCACCCACTCCCTTCTCGGGTTCTCCGAAACTCTTCTGTAACCCTATATACCCTATAGATAAAATCATCGAAAACACAACTGCCACGTAGGGCAGGCAACTTAACAAACACAGCGGAAGTCAATTAAAACACAACGTAGATGAGCCCAAGTCACGCCTTAACCTACAGGCTGCTGACTGGGAGACGAGCCTAGTTCGCAAAGTCGTCAGCGTTCTCCTCCTAGTTGATCTCCTCCTGAGATTTGCTCCTCAAAGTCTGGCCAATAAAAGTCCGGCAGTCTGAAACCCTCCGTATGCCAATTACACGAAGATGAAGGAATTTTGTTTGGTGAGAGCACGTGAGACTTTGTCACTTGATATGGTTGCCAACAATGGTCAAAACGCGCGTGGGGGGGGGGGGGGGATAGTGGGAACATGTCGAGGACAAGTATCATAAGCTCATGCCGACCCCATCTTCCAGTTCCTTTAGATCACTCCCAGTCCGATATGACGTGATCAATCAATGTTGTGCCCGTTGGAGTGTTTGTTGGGAGCAAGTGAGGAATGCAAAACTGGTTGCACAATTTATTGGGTTACGTGCATGAATTCGTTGCCACATATTTTTCTCAAAATATACTCAAAATATCCTCTAGTTTGCAATACACAGGTGGACACCTCTTATAAGCCTATATACTTTCTTCTCGGTTTGGAAGCCTAACCAAACATGGTTGACTTGTTTAGGGAGCCGAGGGGAGGGCAGGCTTGTATTTCGATGCCAATCAAAAGGGAAAACAAAGTTTCTCCTCCATGGCAGGTGACAGATTACAACGCGCTCATACCTTCATCTACTGCTCACCACGTGAAAGTGATACTAATTCATGGACCGGATACTGATTCATGGACTGGCTATATCAATCGTGGGTGCTAAGAAGAACAAGGCATACCAGGTGGGCCGGAGAGGAGATGATGAGCCGCCGTCCGGCTGGCCGGAGATCCCGCCACCGCGCTCGCTCTACGCCTACCGCCCGTCCGCTAAGTCCGCCAAGTCTCGCGCCAACCGCACGCGGTCTCGTTGTGGTGCTCTCTTATTTATAGATCAGGCTGATTGATTTGGAATGTTTTTGCAATTTCAACCACGGCAGCAATACGAAGGCGGGAGTTAAGGAATCAGGGGTTACGGATTCCCATGAAAAACATAATTTGGAATGTTTTTGTTTTTCTTTCCTTTCCCACCCTGATTAATTCATTTCCTAAATGGTGCCGGAATTTTAGTCCCCTTAATTTCCGAATTTTTTATTACCGAATCACACATTAAGTTCCGTCTGACTATTCGGTTCCCTCAAATTAATACTCGGGGATTCATTCCCTTGGATGACACGGAAGTTTCTCTACGGCATGTATAGCAGAGCAAGCGCTGATACAGTCGTGCTACAAAATCATCGCTACGCCGACTAATACGACAGCCTCTGGACTCTGGTCTACCCCTCTCATGGCGGTGATCCAAACGATAACGAAAATATGATCTCTCCAGCAGCAAGCTAGACAGCCTACTGTAAGCATGGTCAAACTTAATTCATTGTCCAATCTCAAAAACGAAACCAACTTATATTCCTAGCTGGATGTACCGCATATCGTTGTATTTTGCCCTATTGCTGTTCAAGATTTTTTATGAAGAAAAAAAAAATCGTTCGAGACATACAAAGAGCATCTGAATAATTATTCACTTTGGAATTATTGGTAGTTAGCAAGAGTGTGATTTTTTTGCCATGACCTTCCCTATTTTTGTGTACAGTTACAACACACAGCAAATTATATATAACAAAAGTAGTGCATACAGATATAGATATCTCAAGACAAATACAACCACAACAAAATTATCCAACTGCAAACAAAAGTAGTGCATACAAAAGTAGCACTTCAGGATGCTACAACCACAACAAAACTGTCCAGCTGCAAATCTAATCAGCCAGTTGAATTTCTCCTTCCGAAATGCACAGAAAGTGGTGATGATCTTCGCCGGCCTGCAGTCGATGATGAAGCAAAGCTGCAATATTTAGTGCATCACTATGCCTACGAGCGACCTCGGACTGCTGCAACATGCTCCTCCTGTGACAAGCGGCAAGGTCCAATGTCAGAGGCAACATACAACGTCGATGAAATTGCTCAAATGCAAAACGACACTACCAAAGAGCACATAGATGAACAGGTGAAGATATAATAAAATGGAGCTCCCAGGGCCAGGACTCCAATGATATCCAGCATGTACGTACAAAACAATGACCAAACTGGAAACAAGCATTGCACTCTACATACATGCTCCATGCCAGACAATCGCGTCACGTTACGGCACCTTGACCTGTAATACACTAGAAAGTAGCTAACAGACAGTTGAAAAAGAAACATGCATACAAAAAGAGCATGCCCATCCAGTGGACAGCTCGAGCTCCACTTCTTCGTCGCGGCTGGATCCAGCTACCATTGGTGGAAGAAGCTAGGCTCCGTCCGTTCATCACCTGCACACAACAGACCAAGAAAGGTTCACCATCACGAACGGCCCAGCAAACGTTTGCTCCACACAAAAAACAAGTCATGACCATATACAGCGACATGCATATATCACTTGATCAACAATTTTTGCCATAAGTCGTGATCTAATAAAGTAAAAAATCAAGACATCACTTCACATTAAGTAATATGCATACCTCGTTGTTTTTGTCAAGCTATTACTATTATTTATGCCTACATCGTATGAAAAAATGAGTCTACCAAACAATAAATCCCTACTTTGCCTTCATTTAACTGTTGGGATACATGATAGTTCTAGCCAAGAGTGAGAAGAAAAATAATCACATTTTCATGATGGCAACTTTGTGATAGTACAAGAGTGCCTATAGCTTATAGATTGAGTCCAAACAACAACAAAACTCACTTGCAAATATATTACTAACTCAAGATCCAGGAATATAACGCATGAAAATTTCAAAGACTGGTTATCTTGATAAACAGAGGATCGAGGCATACATCTGATTTCCAAGGCTGTCACAACACACACATGGTCGTGGCAAAAAGGCCACAACCTAGAGCACGATGCAGGACACTAATTGGACAGCAGGGCAGCAATTGATCCGAATGCGACCAAAGAGAGAAATTTAACCTTTCGGTGCCAATGTAGACGATCTCTTGAAAGGCGACGTCAAGGTTTGCTTTGGGGAGCGATAAGCAAGACCTCCTGCACACGGTAGACACGCCACACCAGCAAGACCTCTTGCAGGTGGGATCAGGACATGGTCAACTACTCCAAACATATCTCCAATCCAGTAGGTGCTTTGCAACAAAAAAAATATGCATCTCACAACCAGAAGATAGCGTCCAGTTCATAAACAGGAACATGAGACACTCACATGGAAAACAGTAGCAAGCTGGAGTTCATCTCAAGGATACATATATAACACATAAAAAAAATTAAACAGTTCCACACATTGTATTACAAACCATTCCGTAGACAATGCACATCATAACCTTTTGGTCTAGCAATTGTGAAACAATGCAAAAATAATCAGTTGAAGATGCTCCAGAAACATCTGTAGATGCCCAGGTGAAGACAAATAAAATGAACAGTGTACATAACTACATGCTCCAGGTTACACTTACACAAGAGCAGCATTCACCTAACCAACCGCAAAACAAGTTGAGAAGAAATACACACAAAAAAAAGCATGTCGATGCAACGGCCTTTTCACTTCCTGATCCGACTACTACTGGATGAACAAGTTCGGTTCTGTGGCTTTGCTTCATGCATGAATACATATGATGCCAAACACACTAGCTCGAAAAAGGTAACCAGATCATTGCAAAGGTTCTGAGTAAACCAACCATGATCTGAACTAACAAATGCTGGAAGGAAATGAAACTACTAAAGCAAAATAAAACAAAATAATCACACCTTTAGATGGAATATAGGTTGAAGAATATCAAGAGAAGACAAACAAACTGGTAAAAAACAAATCAGTTTGTTCCATGATAGTTGATCATTTCAAAAAAAAAAAACGGTGTTCGATATTTCCGCAAACATAGCATAGATGCGTCAAAATCTAGATAATAAACCACCAGGCTAATAGCAGCAATGCGTAACAGTTCAAACCATGAACTGTTAGTCTCCAACACCAGTTTGCACCACCAGCTACTCATACAACTCCATCAGAAGCTTATTCAAAGATAAACACAAGTTCAAAACAAAGAACTACAGGGAATGTCTAAAGGATACCCAGTGGAACACAACAGACACACAAGCATGAATCATCCTAGATAAATTCTGCAAGCGGTGGGATTGGGATCGAGTATCACGTGGAGGTTGTTCTGGATCATCAATGAGTTCGAAAAGGTATACTTTTGCAAGCACAAGAATACCATACATGGACATCACATGTTCCCTAAAATAGCACTACTGCTAGTATAGCTGGGTGCAGCAACGTAAATGAACATAGGAAAGTTTATCCTCCAGATGGAGTACATATGGAAGAATATCAAGAGAATACAAACAAACTAGTTGAAATATTATCAATTTGTTCCAAGATAGTTTGATCACTTTCAATATAATCACAAAGTTGCTCGACATATTAACATGCAAATGAGAGATGGGATGGACCAATTTTCTCAAAGAAACTGGATAAGACTTGAGCATGTCAAAGTAAAGAGTAAAAAGTAAAACAAGTCTGTACAGGCAGATAGCCAGTTCAATTTATGTACATAGCTAGCTACAGAAGATATAGATATGCACGCTTCAAGACATAATATAATGGAGCAAATCTTCAATTTCATTTAGTACCTCAATATTGCAACATTGCACAACATAACATTGTTTAGATCATATCAAATAAATGGCAAGAGGTTTTACAAGAAAATGCTATCATTTGATTCATCTTACTCAATGTACATTGTTTAGCATGTTCGGTTATTATATATGTTTCAGAACTAGCCCAGCTCTCTCCCCTTTCATCCAAGTCGGGAATATAAACAAAGAGGCACATTGATTTATGTTTACAGCAGATATGACTTCTGAGCCTACACAACACATGGCATACATCATGACAACGCCCTGAGTCACATAGAGCCACACTAGAAACAAACCTAGAGATCAAGGATTTATACCTCCCCTATGGCAGAAGCATCTCGATGAGGACAGGCAGCAGCAGCAGGCTTGGGTCATCGACTAGGACGGGTCAGGGGTACTCGCTCGCATCTCGGCTATCCGCTCCTACGGCTGCCAAGCAAAAAAACAAATCCCAGATTAGCTATGAATCAGGCCTTAAACAACTGGAAACAATACCTAACTTTTACTACATAATACCCAAGAGTGGCCACTAGAACTAACAAAATTGCAGTAACATCATAATAAGATAATGGCCCATCAACTGATTGTCTGCCTAACTTCACTCATAAAGGATTAAGAAACAATTTGCGGTCAACATTATTGCTACGGATTTTATCTCAACCTGCCCATAAAATAATTGAGAGAAGAAATGACATTTCTTTCATTGTCATTGTCACCTTTCCTTAATTTCTTCAGAGATAACTACTTTGGTGCATCGGCCCAAAGAGAATATGCTTTCATGACATATTTCCATGACATGGATCATATCATTGGCATCCACTCTCATTTTCTTGGCTAAAAGAGAAACCGCAGTTTGGACATGTAAAAACAACAATTACCCCCAAATAATGCATACATATTCAAGACAACATATTCAATAACTCACAAAATTCGTCGTGACTGCCAATTAACTCGAATAACTTGTGGTAATAAGGAGTTAAGCTTCAACAATGAACAATGTCATTACAAACTCGCAGGATGTCAATCGTTCGTATACAAATGACGAGTTTGACAGATCAACTTAAGATAGGTAGACTAGTTCAGCTGTTCCAACTGTTCATTTTTCATCATATCCCGTTTTACAGGAAAGCTAGCACAGATTACATCCCATAGTTCTTCACCATACGTCACTATTTTATCAACATATTATCACATGAGGCTATAATTCCGGCTCCCGTAACAGCCCATTTTTTGCCTCCGTAGTTAAGACAAAATGGAACCATGTGGATAACAGAGCACTCTGATGCATCTCAAATTCTGAACATCTAAAGAGAGCGTCCTAGGCTTTTCTACGCAGCAAAACAAAGATTAAAAAAAACAGCAAGGTTTTTTTAAATAACCTCACCTTTCACTCATGGGAACACACATGCAGGTCATGCCTAGTTTAACCCAAACCACCAAGTTGAGGCACAAGTGACAACTTTGTTCCATACAAACAAAAGATAAATCTTTTTTATAAACTCAACATGAGATAATAATTGACTACCTGCAAGAGCTCATAGGAGCTCCAAAAATATCCTTGTGGTCCCCGAAAGCATTTTATTAAGGTACAATCAATCGTCAAGAAAGACAAGAAAAGGCACGTCCACAAGCATGTACTCCCTCCGTTCCATATTAGATGACTCTCATATAGCTGTATCTAGACATATTTTAGTACTAGATACATCTACATGAGAGTCATCTAATATGGAACGGAGGGAGTATTACATAAAATCCATAATTTACCATGCCATCTTTAGTTGGCATTTTCAGTAAGAGATACTAGCTAAAGAAGATTATAGTGTGTTTCTGTTTAAGTGGTAACTGCAACCAACAAACATTTTCTAAGGCCGCAAATACCTGTTTGTGTCAACCAATAATCTAGACACATGATGCTGCCTTAGTTGGCATTTTCAGCAAGCAAACTAGAGAAGATTACAAGGCTATTATGTTTTTGGAGTAATTAAAGCAAAAACACATGATGGCGCACAAAAATCAGAGCTTTATTAAAGCTAAAGCTAGAGAAGAACAAGAGGGCACACAATGAGATCCTAGGTCAGAACAAGTAAACATGAAAAGGTGAAGATGGGGACCTTGCCAACGACAGCGATGACAGAGCAAAAGATGGTGCTGGGGCGGAAGGCATACTGCTTCTGATAACATGCACCGGTTTGCCCGCTGCTCTGTAGTACCCATTCACTAAGATTCCTGACTAAAGGCAACAATATTGAGAATCAGACGGCATATGATCCCAAACATTAAGCCAAAATAAGCTAGAATTTTTCAAAAATACAGGCTTCACATATCTACTCCTTCCGTATCAAAATATAAGATGTTTTACCTATTCTAATACAGACTACATACAGAGCAAAATGAGTGAATCTACGCACTAAAATATGTAATAGCTAAAAAATCTTATATTATGATACGAAGGGAGTATTTTCCAAACAAGTATTACACTTGTAGTAGGTAAAAAATCACTAGTATAACAACAAATATAAAGCATTCAGACCATCAATCTAAATCACATGTAAAACAACCAGAATTATTCTGTTCCAACCTTGCCATATACATATATATAAATTTACTTAAGTTAACAGTAGTGGCATTTGCAGAAAGATGGGAGCTCAAAATAAGATCTTCCCTCGTGTTTTCAAGCAAACAAGTTTAGAATAAGCGATGCCAGGAACTTGAACAATCTCCTAAACTTATTAGATGCCAAGCGAGAGAAAGTTACTGGCTAGTACTAGACCTAGGACATTCTGTACATGGCACATGGATGGATGGTACATTCAGTACCACAGAGTAAACCGGGAAAAAAGAGTCCCATTTCATGCATGACTCCACTTGTTTTCATCTGTATTATGGATGGAAATGTTCCTCCGCTAGGTTCAGTTCAACAACGTATTCCAGTCCAAATCCAACAAGATGAAATCAGAGCTATACAAGAGTAGGATGGGGGTTGACCTACCTTGCTGACGGTGGCAGTGACGAAGCGAAAGAAGGTGCTGGAGTTGCGGGCATACTGCTCCGAGAACCTGCACCGATTTGTCCGCTCCTCTGAAGTACCAATTAACCTGAGATTCTGCAAGGAAAGGCAACAATGTTGATGATCATTTGGCATTTGATCCCTAACATTAAGCCAAAATGAGCAGGAGTTTATAGTTTTACAGGCCTGACACCTCTATATTCCAAACAAGTATAAACTTGGTAGAAGGTACAAATCGCTAACAGAACAAAAATAGAAACAAAGCAGTCGGTCAACCAAACTAAATCATATGGCAAACCACCAGAATTATTCTATTCCGACCATGCAGTCAGATATAAGTACAACATAGAAAACCTCTGCTTACAATAGAGGCATTTTTAGACTATGGTTAAGATGGGCGGCAGTAATAGGATCGAATCTTCCCCGATGTTTCCAATCAAACAAGTTTAGAATAAGTTAAGGAATGCCTAGAAGTTGAACAATCTCTTGAACTTATGTCTGACATTGAGCCAGAGCTTTGACATACACTCTATGTTATCTGACATTGACTTAATTGCCTAGAGTTATTACATTTCTAATAGAGCTTGGTAATCTTTTAGCAGCTATACTAGTATAGTGTTGGTTTACATTGTTAACTGTAATTGCAGTAAACAGTATTACAGTGACGAAACTATATTGGTAAGGGGGCAAAGGAAGTGAGCCCTAAGATCAAGGTTCCCCTACAACCTGGCTCCTTTTGCCTCTAGTGCGTATTCTATGGTACACAACAGATGGAGACAATGGTGAACGCCCTTCTGAACCTACAAACGGCAGCTCCCAGAATGTAAATCGTGCACCACAAATGCTGGGTAAGACGGAATTTTATTTATGCTAGGGGCTAGATCGGTTCGTTCTAGGAGGACACACACACACAGAGATAGTCGACGGGATGTCTCACCGGCTGAGCGGAGGCGGCGGGCGCGGCCGTGACCCCCGCGAGGACGTCGGAGGAGAACGCGTGGACGGAGCCGAGGCCTTTGGAGTCTAGGCGCTGCGCTGGCCTGCTGCAGCGGGGCTTCCTCGCGGGGGCACAGGAGGACGCGTGGAAGGAGGACACCATCACCATGTTGCCGCCAGATCTCGCGGCCACCGGCGACCTGGTGGGTGGCGTGTAGCTACCTCCCCTCGGCCACACGCACGTCCCAGGCTGGCGAGCTCGACGGAGCGCCGCGCATCGTGTGACCGACGCACGCACGAGCCGGCGAGGTAGCCGGCCGGGACGCCGTGGTTCCATGGCGCGCCGCCGCGTCTCTCGTCGGTATAGAAAGGGGTTGGGGGATGAGAAATGAAGGGTTTGGGTTGGGAATTGGGATCGCACCACATAACAGAGCGGGCCTCCTGAGCTGAATTATCGCTATGGGTCACGGCCCAGCCACCTTCCCGTGAGTTAATTGATTTTTCCTAAATACCCGCGCCCTTGATTAATACCCGTGATTACTTTCCTCGGCAATTTTTTTTTTGAGATTTCTTCCCTCGGCAATTGATTGAACCCGCACGAATAAAATTATGCCGATGATTTTCTAGCCAAAGTAAGTTCCCTCTCCCTATTTGGACAATGTTTAAATCATGGAACCCTACTCCCTATAGCGGTCTGCCATGGCGATCTCCGTCCTCATGTTAAATTTATAAAGCTTTTTAACCAAAATTGAAGAAGGAAGGGCGGTGGTTGAAATCACCAAACGATTATGTCAAAATTAATGTTTATCTCGGATTCGATATCGATAATTTGAAAGGCACGACTCGGGAAGTGGCCAGGGATCACAAGGTTATTGCTGCATGTAACTCAAAAATCAATTATCTTCATGATGCATTATCACCGGAAGCGGATGCATTCAAACAAGGGCTTCAATTGGAGGAATCCTTGGGATGAAATAGAATTATAAGGGCATCTCCAGCCGTCCCCCCCGAGCCCTCCCAGGGGGCTTTTTTCGCGGCGGAAGCGGCGAATAGCGCCGCTTCTTCACCACTCGGCCCCCCAGAGGCCCAAATAGCGCCGTTTCGGCCTGGATTCGGCCTGGGGGGGCGAAACTGCGCGGCCGCGCGTGCGGGCCAGCTCTGTCAGCGACGCGACGGGAAACCGCGGGAACAGAATCCCTCGCCCGTGACCTCCTTCTCGGCGCCCGCGCCGTCAAAGGCTGCCGGAGTTATGGCGTGGCGGCCGGCGAGTGCATGCGCCCCGGTCAAAGGCTGCCGGATTAATGGCGGGGCGGCAGCGGCGACACGCGCGTCGCGGCGACTGGCCCGCCAGGCTATAAAAATGGTGCCCGTCCCCTCCCCGTACGCACATTCTCGCCTCCTCCTCACCGTTCTTTCTCCTCCTCGTTGTTCTTCTCCGTCCTCATCCTCGCCGCAATGGACCATCTCTGGGACGCATGGCCCGAGAGCGACGACGACAAGCTGCAGCCAGCGCAGCAAGCGGCGCCGGAGCAGCCACCCGAACAGGACGAGCCGCGAGAAGCACGGCGGGCTGCCCGTCACTGGAGGCGGGAGGTGAGGAGGCAGCCGGTATGGCCCGAGCAGCACACCGGGTTGTACTCGTTCGAAACCTCGCAGAACGAGGACGCGTACCGCGAGGTTCGCGGCGTCCTCGAGCTGGCGGCGGAGGCGGCCGCCATTCGTGCCTCTCTGGAGACACACCAGAGGGAGGAAGCGGCGCGAGAGGTGCGCCGGCAGATGGCCGAGCGCGCTGCCTCGGCCGAGCAGGAGGGCATCGTCGCCCTCTACGAGGCCGACCGGCGACAGGTGGCGCTGCAGAACGAGCGCCGCAACCGCCCGCCCTCCGAGCAGGCGCAACTGCACCGGCTGCGGGTGCAACCCCAAGCGGAGCGGGCGGAGCAACGCCGGCTCGCCGCGGCAACGCAGAGTGAAGCTGGCCCCTCCAACCAGCTGGTGGCGAAGGAGCGCCGCGACGAGGACACCGCTGAAGACGACGATGCGTAGGGGTAGTCGTCGCGTAGGTCAAAAATAAGTTTAGTTTAAATTTCCGTCGATGTTTTAGTTTAAATTTCCGTCGAATATGTACGCAATTCGCTTTTAATCAATAAAAATCGACTAGTTTGCAATTGCGTTTGTTTTGGGCCGATTTTTGGGCTCAGGACGCGACTGGGAAACGCACCCCCAGGTTCCAGAATAGCGCCGTTTAGCGCCGCGGCGGCCCCAAAACGGCGGCGTTTTGGGCCCTGGGGGGGGGGCGCAACGGCTGGAGATGCCCTAATCAATTCTGATAACCATTAATACATGGCGAAGGAGCTAGCTAGTGTGAGATGTGAGCATGCTAGCATCGAAACTGGCACATGATCTTGCTCATATGCCAGAGTACTACGTTCCTAGTGTTTGGTTAGAAAATCCTCCTCTTACCCTCTTTTAATCAATGATGTAACTCTTATTATTAATAAATAAAGAGGTATTATGGTGTCGAAATAGATCTTTGTAGACACTTGGCAATTGATTGGCCATGAAAACAACCAGTCGGATGAAAACGACTCACTCAATGAACCGACACGAATTAAATTCTACCTATTCCTCATCTGATTTTCTAGCGATGGTAAATTTCCTTTTCCGTTCACATGAATTGAGCATCCGAAAAGAGGGAGTAAGAAGTGATATAGAGGATCAATATGCGGCCGGAAAATGCCGATGATACCAATGGAAAAGGCCCTCCTCTCTCTATATATATGGAAAAAAAAGGGTATTGTCCATACGAAATAAATTACATCAAAAAAAGTTTAAGTTGATTTGATAGCTAAATTTTTATGAAATAATAAAATTCATTCGGACTCCACCTCGGACAAATCTGGGCCTCCGCATGGAGAAACTGTTCAACTTCCGGTTGTATAAATCATAGGTCAACTATATTGTCATTAATTAGTGACAATACCAATTTACGCATGCACCAATGGTAAGTTTCTCACTAAGCAATGGTCAAGCCTCTCGGCTTAACTCTCTCAGTCCTTTTCAATGCCTCTCGATAGTCACAATCGGAATTCGTAAAAGAAAAATAACACGCACGGCTAAAGACATGGATAGCCAGGTCTTCTGATATAATTAGGTATCCTAACATGCCTCCACCAAAAAGAGACGATCCATGAAATAAAAGGTAATAATTATCATTTCATGCATGGAACAATAATACGCAACATCAGGGTGACACATGTAATCACATGTAATGCCTATCACCCAGAATTGAATAAAGATGCATGGCAACAAAACAACACATCGAATGATAGCGAATGATGTGTATCCTAGAAGGACCATAAACGGCGATGTCAATACGACATAATATGACCATGGGCGAAGCTAGAGGGTGTGCTAGGTCACACCCAAAACTGTTGCGAAAAAATGGGATCAATTAAGAACTTGCTAGCCAATCAAGCCAAAATATAATAGAATCAAAATTCTACTTAAAAGAAAAAAAAAGGGGGAAACCTACAAAACCTCAAATAACTGGTCCATTAGAGATTATTGGATCCCTAATTTTCTTGCCTCTTAAATCTCCAACTGCGCGGCGATGGAAAGAGAATCGGGAAGGAAGCCGTTGTCAACAGCGGAGGCAATCCGATCAGCCCGTGCAGTAGCGTTGAACACTCCAGTGGTTCATGTTGTCGAGCATGTCGGCAAACAGTGCCACACGACGGGCGGTGACTGTAAGTATGTGACACAACATGTACTCACGTCGGCTAAGTATGTGCATAGCACGCCAATGTCCGTCCTAACTAGTCCAGCTAAGCATCAGCCAGCCGTACGCATCACCATCGAGCAGCCAACAATATCATATGTTTTTCATCATTCCCCTATTTGGCTATTGTTAGCATGTCAAGAATAAGTAAAATTAGAATGGTCTCTATGTTTCATGTGAAATTCACTAGTTTTCTATAATTCTATTCTAGTTTGTGTGTTATGTGTGATGCTGATTATTTTTAATTTGTTGTTGTTTATTATGATTTTGTTTGTGTATCATATGTGACGGCCGATTTTTTTATGCGAAGAGTGCACACCCTCCAAAAAAGTTCCTAGTTATGCAGCCGAATATGACTTCATGCATAAAAAATCACCCGTAAAGATGAAAGGGCCAACAATAACTATCCCTATCATAAAATAAGGGTGTGTAACATGGCACACAAATTAGTAGGCACTAGCCGTGTGGTAGCTTAAATTAATTAATAACCCTAAAACCGCGCGACGACGAGATAACACATTAAGTGACAGGTAATAACTCTCGCAATGCATAAAAATGCCATATGCCAATGGCAATGCGAACATCATAATCCACTTTGTGTTGGCTCGTTACTATTCTCAAGTGAACCACGCAAAAGGCTCTATTAAATTTGAGAAAATTATGGGCCCCTTTTGTTTTTGTTTTTTCAAAGTGCATGCATCGTTTGAGGGCTTATATGACCTTTTTGCAACTAGAATTTTGCAATAATGACAAGTCTTGGAAATCCTACTTGAGAGTATTCCAACGCCTCTAGAATTGACACGATATGAACTAAGGGCTGATACGTCATAAACGTATCCTTAATTTCTGATATTCCATGTTGGTTTCATGTTATTTCCCACATGTTTGTTATACACTTTATGTCATTATTATTGATTTCCGAGACTAACCTGTTAACAAGATGTCACAGAGCTAGTTCCATGTTTTCTACTATTTAGTTTCAGAAAAGTTGTTCTGAAAATATTCTCAGAATTGGAAAATTCGAAGCCCGGAAGTCTTAGAATTCCCGAAGATTCCACGGAGTCCTGAAGAGAACCGGAGAGGGGCCAAGGGGGTCACACCATAGGGCGACGCCCCCCCTCGACCGCGTCGGGGGTGGTCTGGGCCCCTAGGTGCCCTCTGCCATCGATCTTTCGCCTATATAATTCCCCCGATATACCAACCCTAGAAATATATCACCTTTTCCCGAGAAACACCCGAGGCCGCCGTCATTGTCATCCCGAGATCGTGAGGGTTCTAGAGCTCTCCCCGGCACCCTGTCGGGAGGGGAATTCATCACCGGAGGGGTCTACACCACCATGCCCTCCTCCGAAGTGATGTGTGAGTAGTTCATCCCTGGACTACGGGTCCATAGCAGTAGCTAGATGGTTGTCTCCTCCACTTTATGCCTCATGTCTAGATCTCGTGAGCTTCCTAACATGATCGAGGTCATCTTTATGTAATGCTAATGTTGTGTTTGCTGGGATCCGATAAATGTTGAATGCTATGTCTTTTGATTATCAATCTATCATGTTATCTTCATGCTTATGTTATTTATGATCTTGCATGCTCTCCGTTATTAGTAGATGTTATGGCCAAGTAGATGCTAGTAACTCCAAGATGGAGTATTTATACTCGATGGTGGGTTCATGCCTCATTTGCATCTGTGCTCGAGTGACAGAAACGTGACGGATGGAGGATGTATTGTTGCTATTAGAAAGAAAACAACAATGATTTGTCTAAGGATGATGTTGTTGTTTACATTACACATTTTGCTTACTGCGATTATCTGTTGCTTGCAACTTAATACCCATCCTTTGTTCGGATGATATTCGAAGGGTGGATTATTAGTCATAGGTGCAGCTGGATGACGGTCTATGTATCTTGTTGTAATTCCCGCATGAATCACATAGTAATGTTTATGTCATGCATATGCATTACGGTGCAGCCTTTATTTCTGTCAATTGCCTAGCTGTAATTTGTTCACCACACATGTTACTTATCTTTCACGGAGAGACACCACAAGTGAACTGTGGACCACGGTCGATTTTCCTCATACTGATAATTCAACCACTATTTCCACTGCGCTCATATTGCTGCTACTATTTTCATATTGTTTTCATACCGTTTTCCACACCATACGTTTAACCACTTTGTGTTCAGCAAAACCGGTAGAGATTGACAATCTCAATGATTTGTTGGGGCAAAGCGATTTGATTGTGTTGTGTAGGTTCCAAGTTGTTGTTGAACCGGTAGTGCGTACAGCCATCTCAGCTGCATCAACCTTCTGAAGTTACTCTTTCCTTCTACTGATCGATTAAACTTTGGTTTCTTTCTGAGGGGAAACTGCTGTTGCTCATCATATCTTCCTCTTGGGGTTTCCTAACGAGTGCAAGATCTGCACCATCAAGGCCTTCCGTAATGGTCCATGTAGGATCGATTCTTAACTGGCCACGTGAGAGAGAGAGAGAGAGACATATGTAACTCTGAATACGACTCTTAGCCTTTTTGATGCACCAATTACAGCACGGTTGTAGCTTAGCTTGACCGACCAACTTATGTGTTTGCTAATTAATGGATAAAAAATATTTAATGCCTATAAAAAACGTCACTTTCACAAGATGAGCTAGAACGGCTTTAGAAACGGCTTTCCGGTTTCCGCATTACAGAGGGCCTAATATGCAATAGTACCGCTATCGCATAAAGAAATTGATGGTTAAATAGGTGTAATAAATATGATATGATGCATAAATAACAATGTGCATAAATGAAATGACACGTGAAATGATGGAGGCAACAAGGGTTACGAAAGAGAACAAGGAGGTGGTGCCTTAATAAAAATACTATACTCCTAGTGTCTATAGCCACGTCGTGTCGACTGAATCGACATTGGATATCGGCAGCTAGCTATCTCGGATAGTACGAACTCAAGTATTTCCCAAAGGTGGAAACACTTATCAACGCCATCATGTCCATCACCACATGATCGAATCATGTTCTTTGGGCCAGGGGCAGACGCATGCATGCATCCATGCAAGGTAACTTTGACCATAACCAACAAATGAAACAAAGAAGACAATGACTTGATCGATTTTATCAGTTTGATCTTGGCATGCATGCACCCATGCAAGGTAACTTGAACCAACAACATGCTCATGCAATAGACATGACTGGTCGATTGACCATGCAACAAAATAATAAGTTTTTGACCTTCATAAGGAAATATATGAGAGAAACATAAACGCAGACGTAGTGGTTAATGCTGCGAAAAGGCACATTTAACATACGAATTGACGATGGTCACTTTAATTATAGAAAGTGTAAATTAGCGCCACCATTTGCTAACTGAATCCAGTTTAGATACACACTTGTTTTTCTAAGAAATCTATATACCATTTTGTTTGGGTCGACAAGTGTCCTCCATTGTCTATCTCTAGATTTATAATCAAGACTCACGTCTAGCTCCTTCAATCTCAAATCCATATGTTAGATGGCCATGCACGATTATAGTGGATTGGGAAAGTCGTGGGTTTTATTTAATGCTGCGAGAAAGATTATTACTCATCATTTCATGTGTCATTCTATTGCCGCGGATTTATTTTCTACTACAAAAGGTTATAACTTGTCATTTGATGTGTTGTTTTGTTGTCGTGGCGACAACTTAGATATGTAGGTGTTCGATTTTTCACCATCATTTCATAAGTAGTAATTTTTGCATCAAGCTCTGATCGAGGAAAATTTGAGAGCGTTGTAATGCTCTCAGGGACCTCCCACCAGAGCCAGACCATAACAAATAGGAGCTTTTTTCATTTTATTCTTGATAATTATTTAATATACACATAAAATATAGATTATATTTTCTAGGGAAATTGCCATCGTAAATTACTTCGAAAGGCTGCAATTAGAAAATAAACATGAAATCTTAAAGGGACGATTTATTAGTTTATTTTGATTAATTACGTGCTAACTATATCAAGCATGAAATACCAATTTGGGAAAGAATAGCATGCAATTTTTTCATTCTGATACTAGTTTTTGTTGATACAAAAAATATAACATGTTATGAGTATTAACCTAATTCATGTTAATTTTTAATTATAAACAACGAGTAATGTAAATGACGAAGGTACCACCATAAGATTAATAAGAGAAATGAAAGATGAAATTATTTTGGATTCAACATTACAAAAGTAGAGGGCCTAGCTTGGTGAGATTTTTGTCGCAATTTTCTAACAATAGTGAATGATGTTTGGCATAACTTTGTTTCCTGAGAATCATAAAGAGAGAATATAAGTAAATTAATCGCATGAGCTGAACAAAAATTCTCAAGGTCATCTTTATTATGAACCTAAAATAATATGCATTAACTATATTGTAGGAAGAATAAACTTTGTGAAACTAAAACATGCCGGGACTAAAATTTGTTATTTGCATTAGAGATGGTATTGACAAAACATGTCATACAAGACCTATCTTAGACAATTCATTTTAGTTAGACATCCGAAAACAGAAATTATTCGACAACCAAGGATACAAATGCATAAAAGACGAGCCATTATAAATCGTCCTCGGAAAGGTGGTAACATTCTACAAATCGCCTAATAAATATTAAATGGGGCCAATGATAGTTGTTATCGATCATTTCATGTGCCATTTCATTGTCGAGTGGTAATAGGGTCCTTATTTATGCTAGAAAATCACACATTTATTAGGCTCCTTATTTATATAATGAGATAGTTATTACTTATGAGTTTCCGTATAAACCGATATAAAATCCTGCTAGCACCTCTCGAAAGGGACGCTTTCACCTCCTCGCATTCCTTCTCATGGGTTCTTTATTCTAGAGACAACGACGTTACTTCCGCCAAGGTCGTTATTAGAGCTGCTGCCCCAGCAGAGCCTTGCTGGTAGGTCCCTATCCTAAACATATCATATCATAACATTAAATAGCTAATTTTGAAAGTATAACACACACAGTTTAAAATGAAACATGATATAATTTATGGCCAACATGGTTACACTACATGAGTCTGTGTACGTGGGGCATCAACTACATAAAATCTAGGCCTAACAACCCCACATCCGTCCTCTGGTGTGATAGAGCTACACATGCACAACCATGTCACCTACAACTTAACGGCCAACGTCACCATATTCAGTCGCCCTGCCCGGAGCCAAAATTTTACATCTTGTTTTTATTTAGTCTACAAATAGTAAGCAATCACATATGCTCGCAAACCAAGCACAACATCTCTTGCGGTCCGACTCATTTGGTAGCAGCCACCTTGTGGAACTCGTCCTCGTAGAAAGATGGTGTGGTTGAGCACGCATGTGATGCATTGGACATTGATGCGGGACATGAAGGCCCTCTCCGTGCCAAAGCAACTACTTGGCGTACATTCGGAGTGTACCGATGTGCTTAATTGATCGAACATTTGGTCTGGGAAATAGTTCCTATGTACTGATAGCCCAAGCAGAGCGAAGAACACACGACAATCACAAAGAGGGAGCAGGCGAATCCTAGCACTCCTACCACATACAACACCACAAAAAACGCAAGACGTGACCCGTGCATGGCAGGATGTCGATGGTATTTGTCCAGGGCCAGGAAGATGAAGATGGCTTAGTGAGGTTCTGCTTCGTCGTCCGGGAGTAGTTTTTCACCGACAATGCCCCTCCGTTTTGAACGTTGATTGCCCCGTCAATGGTTTCATCGAGGTTGGTGAGGCCCATGGCGTCTCTGTTAAGGATAAGTTCCAAGCACATGTCCTAGTCAAGATGGCCCCTATCGAGTGAGGCGTCCATCACTGTCGCTATCAGATACTCGCTCCGTTCCATAATAATCTACATTCTATACTAGTATTTCATGCTAGGAGATACTCGCTCCGTTCATCATCATGCGTCGTCAAGGTTATTATTTCATGCTAGGAGATAGCCATTGCAGTTTATTATTGACGTTATAAAGTCTGTCCAAGGTATTGATTTAATCAATTTTTTTAGCATGCATCCATATCGTAAATAAGGACCAAATTCTTTTCTAGGCATGACTAATTCACCGAGTCTATCCTCCAATTAGTGGGGCAACGCAAAGAGAACGACAAATTACACATGAACTTTGATTTGTATGACCTAAGGTTATTTTCATTTGAATTTCTTTCCAATAAGTTTTTCAAGGGAATATTTTTTTGTTCACTCCGTATTTATAAAAATAATTATACATTTCTCACGCGGACGATCAAACATCCTTAAAAAATATGATATGAATGACCGCGTGATAATATAATCCTTATTTTTGAAATGTGACGCCACGAGGAAGATTTATTCTCCGTGTGACAACACTTTTCTGCAGTGTGACACGACCCATAGAAAGATTTATATGCTACTATGTAACTACACAAGGACCCAGATAGCTTTTAAAGGATTAGGAAATTGATCAAATCTCGTTCGCAAAAGTTATGGATATTCCTTGATTCGGACTTCAAAATGGTGCGTTCTTGCTAGCCAAATGGACGCGCAGCCCAAGATTAAGGCCGCTAATAACGCTCGACAACAAGAACAAAGTGCACATCTTGGCACGAAACAAATGGAGAAAAAAGCGACAAGGAGAGTCCACCACCACCAACTACCACCACTATCGACCTCAATCCGGCAGGCCGCGCTCCAAACCGAGATATTAACATCTAGCAAGGAGTCAGTTGCTCCAAGACGGCCCCTCCAGGGAGGCTAGAACGTTGGAAATGGCATGGTCGTCTAATCTAATTAAGAGCTGGATTTTGGCTTTCGCGCGGAGAATGAATGCGCTAATGAGGCGTGACAAGCATGAGATGAGGCCTCCAAGGTGGAGTACGACGCTATAAGGCGTTGCTGTCTCGGCGCCGACCAGAATCAACACATGGCTTTCGCCCACTGCCACATCTCACCACGCTAGCTAACCCCACCGCTCTCGAGTCCAAAACTGGAGTGCATGACCACACCAACCTTCTGCCATCATCGCAACACCACTCTTAGGCCAGACTGTGACCACAAGAACAAGCCCCCCCAAGCCACCACCATCGGGGGCCTGAACACCCAACACTCGTAGTCCAGAGTTTGCAGAACACCAACCCACACCAATTCCGGTGAACGACATGGAGGTCGAGACCGGAGCTCTCCACCAGGCAGCAGCGCCTGCCTCGTCCCTTCAGGACCCAGATCGGTCCTCATGGAAGCCACCGCCATACGAAGCACTCGCGGCGACTACCTCTGCACCGCGAGCAGGCTTGAGCGCGCCGAAGACCGCCTCCGCTACCGTGAGCCATAGCACCTGCCCGAAATTGAGCATTGCCCCGCACAACCCTGGAATTGACGTCCCAACGCTGCACGGTGCGGAACGCCCCACTGCCAACTTCCCAGGAGCCTTGGGCAAGTTTGTCGGTCGTTCCCTCCGGCAAAGCGATGCGAGGGGAGAGGAAGAAGGGGCTGAGTGGCGCAACGGCTAGGGGTTCCCGTGTTGCCAACGAGGGCGACACGGGGATGCGGGTTCTTCTGGACTTCCCCGTAGTAGACCTAGGCTCTTTGCGTCTCATAGAAGCTCGTAGAGGTGGTCGGGTTGACGCGCTTGAGTGTTGCTCTTTTTGTCTTGTCGGCATGGGAATGCTTTTGCGAGGGGGAGTTAGTGAAGTTGTGTTGGCGGGGATGGGAACACGATACTGAGAATGCGATGAGTGTAAGCGATGACCGTAAACAAAGATATTTTTACTATGCATGCCAGACATGAACTAAGAACCATGGTTTGATTAGCACTTGATTGAGGATATAAGGGGGACGACCATAAGTGCCGCTAGTCTCGTTACGTGGTACATACATAGTTTGATCACAACTGGCTCTTCTTGGTCGATCTCGCGAGCAAACTACAAAAGGGAGTTTGAGTGCAAGATGGTGGGACTCACGAGAGATGGTAAACCATGAGTCTTAATTTTAGCACGTCTCGTGACCTTGGGGCTAGGGTTTCTGAAGGCACATGTACACATGAGTATATAACGGGACCTATGTGAAAAGGAAAGTCTAGTTGTGTACCTACCACCGATTGTGTATGCACAGACGGGCACCTATAGCACGAGCGCGCCACTGAAGATATTTCATTTGGACGCAGAAATTCGGGGCCGAGCGGGAACATTTGGCACAAAAAGTACTCCCTCAGTCCATTTTTATAAGGCCCACTTCTTACTATTGAAATGCTAAGAAGTGGGCCTTGTAAAAGTGGACGGAGAGAGTATTTCATTTTAGGCCACAAATATATATTTTGGACGATCGCACCCTAATCCCGCGGGCTGTAACAAAATTTCGGGAACATTTGGGCCCAAACAAGCGAGACCAAAAATGAAATATTTTAGGCCCAGCAGATAACGAGCGAGACAAGTTTTTGGCCTTGCAAAATTTTCAACACCCTGCCCTAATCCCATTCTCGAGAGCGCAACCACCTCGCCGCCGCCCCTTCGCGGAACACCCCAGCCTTGCCGCTCGCTGCCGGAGACATCTCCCCAGTCGATTCCCCTACAAACGCCGGTATCACGCGCCTCCAATCGCGCCGCCGCGAATACCTAGCGGCTCGCCGGCCGGCCCTCCGTTGAGGACGACGCAGCCAGCCTCGCGTCGCTCCACCTTCTTGCCGCCAAGACCGTCTTTGCGGGCGCTTAGCTAGGCTGCTCGGTCGAGACCCAACCGTTCCGGCTCCGGCTGGATCTCTTCCCCCAGATGCTGCGCCGCCGTGACAGGAGGAGGCGAACCTGCTACTGCTCTCCTCCGACGACAGCGACGATGCCGGGGACGACGGAATGCAGCTGTTCGTTCCCCCGCCGCTGCTCGCCGGCGCATCCTCCAGGACCCGTCCCTCTTGTGACTCTGCGCGGCTACGGGGACGAGGAGGGAGGATGATCTGGAGTTCTGGACATGAGGGACCCTACCAGACGAGCTCGACCACGTCGACAATCCCTAGAAGGTACCATATCTGCTCCAAGATGGTCCTTTTGCCCGTATTCTGCTTGTGTTGTAGGCTAGTTTTTGATGCAAGAAACTGGAATTATGAAATGATGTGCTAAGTGTGCGACTGTCTATGCATTAGTTGTTAAAATCACTTAGCAACAAATGCACTCACTCCTCTGATTTTGGCCGAAGTTTATGTGTGCTAATTTTCTGGTTTAGCAAACATTTTTAAGACAGCAAATGAAAAATTCAATTTATTATGAGTGATTTTCCTGGTGTAAGAAAAGCCAGATGCTGGTGTACTCCGGAAACTCTGTACCTCAAGCTTTGTCCTGAATTTATTCAGTAACTCAAAGGAATTGATCAAGCTTATTTTCTGCTGCTAGCGACACCTTCAAAGTTCCTCGCTGAAGAAATTCTAGGAGCTAAAAGGAGTTAATATGAGCATCCATGTTAACAAGTTTGAGCAGAACATGGATTCTGTAAAGTGTAAGTACCAATCAGGCTGGACCATTTACGTTCTAGTCTGTTTTTCGCATGATTTAGTTTGTTCATGAAAAATGGTTCGTTATTCGCCTTTGTTAAGCAAGGACGGAGTTTCATAAAAGTTTACCTCTCATGCAATAACATAAGTTGTGCAAAGTAACACAAATATTCCACAATTTAGAAGCAATTCATCCCTTTGGATGGAATTACTGCTGTTTCTTTGCTTCAATTTACCGAACTCTGTTGGCTAATTAAAATGTTTGCATTGCTCTGATTAATTTAAAACAGTCTACTCAAGCGCATCTCATCTCCTTCATCTCACATGACAAAGGGTACTCTCTTTCGTAGCAATAGCTGATGCTGAGCAACACACTGAGCTGGATGGAGGAGTTTCGGCATGGTACAAAAGTGTAAGCGGTGCAGTTCGCGGCGGTTTGGTCTGTGGTCTGGCATGACCCAGCCATTGCGGGTTCGACGTTGCTGGCCGCAGCGGTCACGTCCTGTTGTAAACCTTGAACATAATTGCAAATTTTGGGATCATTTCTTTAGTAGTTGGTTTATGCTGTCATATTTTATTTCGCCGCTGAGATTTAATCGGGTCCTCTCGCTTATATCTGATTGGCTGTGTTGAAGACGTATGTAAGCTGAGATCATAGAACTTCAAACACAAACATGATAAATAGAACTTTAATAATAAAGCAAAGCAATCACTTTTCATCATGAAGAGTATCTCAAATAAACGATCATGAATAATAATGCAAAGAAAAATTAACATTTGTTTTAGGTATAGAGAAAGCATGACAAAGTGATATTTTCGCTGGTCCTTAAGAGTGGGGCAAAACATAAATGCTAGGACACCTTCAAAGTTCATGAGGAAGATTAGAGAAAATAATTTTAGAACAAATAATATCACATCATAAAGTAATTATTGATGTTTATGGGACAATGCATGTAGAACTAAGAATGGAAAAAAATGCTCTCTCAACTGTGCATGAAGTTAGAAGATGGAGACTCAACATAAAAGTAAAAGAAAGGCCCTTTGCGGAGGGAAGCAGGGATTACTCATGTGCTAGAGCTTTTATTTTATTAAACACAGGTATTAAAAGTTTGACACTCCTCCCATCCATCTTTCACAAACCATGGCTAACCGAATCCTCGGGTGGCTGCCAACAATCACATACCGTGGAGGAGTGTCTATATCTTGGGAGATGTATGCTAATGTCAACGAATGGTAAAAGGAAAATACAGTATGTCACAAGCCAACTGGATTCACAAGAGTGGCTCCCATGTGAAGGACGCATCTGGGTAGAAGGTCATCCATTTTTCTCTTTTGTTTACACAATTATGCTTTGACTCATAAATCAGGGGAAAAATAGTGAAGAGATATTGTGTGTATTAATTTGGGGCTGGGCACCCCGCTGCCAGCTCTTCTATCATTTGGATAAGCGGATGAATCCACTAGTCCAAGGTGTGAAATCCAATTAAGAAGTGAGATAAAGATTCTCTATTTACGTCCTCATGAGCAAAAACAAGAACATAAAGCAGGAGTAGTTTTGAAGGTTTTAAAGATAACACATGAGAAATTTACTTGGAGTGGCAGTTAAATACCACATGTAGGTAGGTATGGTGTACAAAATGGGAAAACTTGGTTTTAGGGAGTTGGATGCACGAGTAGAGCTCATACTCAGTACAGGTGGAGGCTAGCAAAAGGCTGGGAGCGACAAATCAAGAGAGCATAAGAGTCATAATCATGCATAGCGACATAAACATCATTAATTAAACCATAAGCAGTATCACAAGTTCAAAAACTAAATGATCATAGAGGATATTAGTGACTGGTTCATAGACATAAACATGGTGTGAGCATGTGCCAAGTCAACCAAATAAAACATTCGAAAGAGAATACCATAAATTTATGCTTCAGTATGACAAGAAAAACTCATGAATCGTTCAATGGCACATTAAACACTCTCAGCTATTTGAGGATAATCATGCTACTCAATAACCACAAGGGTTTAAAACTAAAATAACATCTAGCATGATACGAAAAAATTCTAGCCACAGTCTATACAAGCTTCTACTTGCACCATTAAATATTCTACTTCAAGCAGCAGTTTCATTTCCCAACAAGCACCATACAAGACATGATTTAAAAAATTCTCTACATGCTACAGAAAGCAAACATGAGAGTACTCACATAACACTACTAAAACTAACATCTCTGAATAAGAGATGCATGAAAACAAAGGCTAAACGCAGTACTAGCAAAAAGTGAACACTCACAGAACAATAAGAATGAAAACTAGAGTGTTCTAAGCAATGACAACGGAGCGTGTCTCTCTCTCACACAAGTATGATAAGATCCAACCATAAACTACAGCAAAGAAAACTAAACAAACGGAAAGAAAAAAATAAAAGACGCTCCAAGTAAAGCACATAATATGTGACCGAATAAAAAATAGTTTCACTAGAAGTGACCTGATAATTTGTTGACGAAGAAGGGGATGTCTTGGGCATCCCCAAGATTAGACGCTTGAGCCTTCTTGGAATTTTATGGGATGTACCTCCGGGGCATCCCCAAGCTTAGGCTCTTCACTCTTCTTGATCATGTCATATCATCCTCTTCTCTTGACCCTTGGAAACTTCCTTCACACCAAACTTCTCACAATCTTCATTAGCAACGTTAGTGCAATCGAAATAATAAATGCACATGGTTCAGTTTCAACACAATCCTAACACTAATAAACACATTAGCTACTTTTATAACTTCTTTTAAAACTCTTTTTCTCAAAAGAACACCAAAAGAAAGAGATTAAGAGGCAAATGCAATTATTAGCCGAAATCTATCAAAACAGAACATCCGGTAAAGAAGATTTTTTTTCCAAAATCTTATGTTGCTCAAATCAGAAAGTTTTCAACTAAGAAAAGTTGTGTATATAGCCCAGGATTACGCACAAAAAAATTCAGGTCATTTTGAATTTTCTGTGATTTTATACGATTTTAACAGTGGACAGCAGAAATCTGTTTCCTGCGCAGAAATCCGAAATATAGTCTCAACTTTCCACTAGAGGCTTTACTTGGCTCAACTAATACATGAAAAAAAATATACAAAGGAGTTTCTACAGAAGTATATAACCCCTTGACTCAAAGAAAACAGAGAAAAACAATGCAAAAAAAACAAAAACATGGGTTATCTCCCAAGAAGTGCTTTTCTTTAAAGCCTTTTAGCTAGGCATGATAATTTGAGAAGATGCTCACATGAGAAATATGAATTGAAGAAAAAGAGAGCATAAATAAGAAAATGTAAAACAAATTTAAGTCTAACCCACTTCCTATGAAAAAGAATCTCGTAGAAGAACAAGTCAATAAAGCACAAAGTGACTAGCATAGGAAGACAAAATAAGCGCAACTTCAAAAATTTCAACATAAAGAGGGGAAACTTAATATTGTTGAGATGCATAAAACCATGTTTCCCTCTCTCATAATAACTTTCAGTAGCATCATGAATAAAATTAAAAATATAGCTATCACATAAAACATTCTTATCACGAGCCAAATGCATAAAAGAATTAATACTCTCCAGATAAGCATACTCCCTGTTGACGGGGTGGCCCTGTTTGGGTTGACTCATGGATAGGGTTACGCAAGGTAAAGGTCGGAGCCAGCCACCCTCTGTCGCGCTCCATGGAAGAGCATACATGTGGCGCTAAGAGTCGGAGGGTACGTGTGGGTAAAGTGTACATCCCTGCAGGGCAATCTTTTCAAAAAGCCGTGTCCATGGTTAAGGACGGCTTGGTGAAAGTCGTGTGGCCATAGATAACTTGAACCCGACGTAAAAGATGTTGACAATGATTTAAGGGTGCCTCCTTGGAGATGCCGAGAGGGGTGATCCTTGTAGCATGAGATGCTGGGAAATGATGTTGGTGGATGAAAAGATGATGATTTCAGTAGTTGAATAGTTTCCTCATCTGTTTCGAAAATAATCCTGGAGACGTACTATTCTTCCTCGACTTGGCATTTCTTCCCTGTGGCATTTCTTCCCCTCCGGCACCCACTCCCTTCTCGGGTTCTCCGAAACTCTTCTGTAACCCTATATACCCTATAGATAAAATCATCGAAAACACAACTGCCACGTAGGGCAGGCAACTTAACAAACACAGCGGAAGTCAATTAAAACACAACGTAGATGAGCCCAAGTCACGCCTTAACCTACAGGCTGCTGACTGGGAGACGAGCCTAGTTCGCAAAGTCGTCAGCGTTCTCCTCCTAGTTGATCTCCTCCTGAGATTTGCTCCTCAAAGTCTGGCCAATAAAAGTCCGGCAGTCTGAAACCCTCCGTATGCCAATTACACGAAGATGAAGGAATTTTGTTTGGTGAGAGCACGTGAGACTTTGTCACTTGATATGGTTGCCAACAATGGTCAAAACGCGCGTGGGGGGGGGGGGGGGATAGTGGGAACATGTCGAGGACAAGTATCATAAGCTCATGCCGACCCCATCTTCCAGTTCCTTTAGATCACTCCCAGTCCGATATGACGTGATCAATCAATGTTGTGCCCGTTGGAGTGTTTGTTGGGAGCAAGTGAGGAATGCAAAACTGGTTGCACAATTTATTGGGTTACGTGCATGAATTCGTTGCCACATATTTTTCTCAAAATATACTCAAAATATCCTCTAGTTTGCAATACACAGGTGGACACCTCTTATAAGCCTATATACTTTCTTCTCGGTTTGGAAGCCTAACCAAACATGGTTGACTTGTTTAGGGAGCCGAGGGGAGGGCAGGCTTGTATTTCGATGCCAATCAAAAGGGAAAACAAAGTTTCTCCTCCATGGCAGGTGACAGATTACAACGCGCTCATACCTTCATCTACTGCTCACCACGTGAAAGTGATACTAATTCATGGACCGGATACTGATTCATGGACTGGCTATATCAATCGTGGGTGCTAAGAAGAACAAGGCATACCAGGTGGGCCGGAGAGGAGATGATGAGCCGCCGTCCGGCTGGCCGGAGATCCCGCCACCGCGCTCGCTCTACGCCTACCGCCCGTCCGCTAAGTCCGCCAAGTCTCGCGCCAACCGCACGCGGTCTCGTTGTGGTGCTCTCTTATTTATAGATCAGGCTGATTGATTTGGAATGTTTTTGCAATTTCAACCACGGCAGCAATACGAAGGCGGGAGTTAAGGAATCAGGGGTTACGGATTCCCATGAAAAACATAATTTGGAATGTTTTTGTTTTTCTTTCCTTTCCCACCCTGATTAATTCATTTCCTAAATGGTGCCGGAATTTTAGTCCCCTTAATTTCCGAATTTTTTATTACCGAATCACACATTAAGTTCCGTCTGACTATTCGGTTCCCTCAAATTAATACTCGGGGATTCATTCCCTTGGATGACACGGAAGTTTCTCTACGGCATGTATAGCAGAGCAAGCGCTGATACAGTCGTGCTACAAAATCATCGCTACGCCGACTAATACGACAGCCTCTGGACTCTGGTCTACCCCCTCTCATGGCGGTGATCCAAACGATAACGAAAATATGATCTCTCCAGCAGCAAGCTAGACAGCCTACTGTAAGCATGGTCAAACTTAATTCATTGTCCAATCTCAAAAACGAAACCAACTTATATTCCTAGCTGGATGTACCGCATATCGTTGTATTTTGCCCTATTGCTGTTCAAGATTTTTTATGAAGAAAAAAAAAATCGTTCGAGACATACAAAGAGCATCTGAATAATTATTCACTTTGGAATTATTGGTAGTTAGCAAGAGTGTGATTTTTTTGCCATGACCTTCCCTATTTTTGTGTACAGTTACAACACACAGCAAATTATATATAACAAAAGTAGTGCATACAGATATAGATATCTCAAGACAAATACAACCACAACAAAATTATCCAACTGCAAACAAAAGTAGTGCATACAAAAGTAGCACTTCAGGATGCTACAACCACAACAAAACTGTCCAGCTGCAAATCTAATCAGCCAGTTGAATTTCTCCTTCCGAAATGCACAGAAAGTGGTGATGATCTTCGCCGGCCTGCAGTCGATGATGAAGCAAAGCTGCAATATTTAGTGCATCACTATGCCTACGAGCGACCTCGGACTGCTGCAACATGCTCCTCCTGTGACAAGCGGCAAGGTCCAATGTCAGAGGCAACATACAACGTCGATGAAATTGCTCAAATGCAAAACGACACTACCAAAGAGCACATAGATGAACAGGTGAAGATATAATAAAATGGAGCTCCCAGGGCCAGGACTCCAATGATATCCAGCATGTACGTACAAAACAATGACCAAACTGGAAACAAGCATTGCACTCTACATACATGCTCCATGCCAGACAATCGCGTCACGTTACGGCACCTTGACCTGTAATACACTAGAAAGTAGCTAACAGACAGTTGAAAAAGAAACATGCATACAAAAAGAGCATGCCCATCCAGTGGACAGCTCGAGCTCCACTTCTTCGTCGCGGCTGGATCCAGCTACCATTGGTGGAAGAAGCTAGGCTCCGTCCGTTCATCACCTGCACACAACAGACCAAGAAAGGTTCACCATCACGAACGGCCCAGCAAACGTTTGCTCCACACAAAAAACAAGTCATGACCATATACAGCGACATGCATATATCACTTGATCAACAATTTTTGCCATAAGTCGTGATCTAATAAAGTAAAAAATCAAGACATCACTTCACATTAAGTAATATGCATACCTCGTTGTTTTTGTCAAGCTATTACTATTATTTATGCCTACATCGTATGAAAAAATGAGTCTACCAAACAATAAATCCCTACTTTGCCTTCATTTAACTGTTGGGATACATGATAGTTCTAGCCAAGAGTGAGAAGAAAAATAATCACATTTTCATGATGGCAACTTTGTGATAGTACAAGAGTGCCTATAGCTTATAGATTGAGTCCAAACAACAACAAAACTCACTTGCAAATATATTACTAACTCAAGATCCAGGAATATAACGCATGAAAATTTCAAAGACTGGTTATCTTGATAAACAGAGGATCGAGGCATACATCTGATTTCCAAGGCTGTCACAACACACACATGGTCGTGGCAAAAAGGCCACAACCTAGAGCACGATGCAGGACACTAATTGGACAGCAGGGCAGCAATTGATCCGAATGCGACCAAAGAGAGAAATTTAACCTTTCGGTGCCAATGTAGACGATCTCTTGAAAGGCGACGTCAAGGTTTGCTTTGGGGAGCGATAAGCAAGACCTCCTGCACACGGTAGACACGCCACACCAGCAAGACCTCTTGCAGGTGGGATCAGGACATGGTCAACTACTCCAAACATATCTCCAATCCAGTAGGTGCTTTGCAACAAAAAAAATATGCATCTCACAACCAGAAGATAGCGTCCAGTTCATAAACAGGAACATGAGACACTCACATGGAAAACAGTAGCAAGCTGGAGTTCATCTCAAGGATACATATATAACACATAAAAAAAATTAAACAGTTCCACACATTGTATTACAAACCATTCCGTAGACAATGCACATCATAACCTTTTGGTCTAGCAATTGTGAAACAATGCAAAAATAATCAGTTGAAGATGCTCCAGAAACATCTGTAGATGCCCAGGTGAAGACAAATAAAATGAACAGTGTACATAACTACATGCTCCAGGTTACACTTACACAAGAGCAGCATTCACCTAACCAACCGCAAAACAAGTTGAGAAGAAATACACACAAAAAAAAGCATGTCGATGCAACGGCCTTTTCACTTCCTGATCCGACTACTACTGGATGAACAAGTTCGGTTCTGTGGCTTTGCTTCATGCATGAATACATATGATGCCAAACACACTAGCTCGAAAAAGGTAACCAGATCATTGCAAAGGTTCTGAGTAAACCAACCATGATCTGAACTAACAAATGCTGGAAGGAAATGAAACTACTAAAGCAAAATAAAACAAAATAATCACACCTTTAGATGGAATATAGGTTGAAGAATATCAAGAGAAGACAAACAAACTGGTAAAAAACAAATCAGTTTGTTCCATGATAGTTGATCATTTCAAAAAAAAAAAAACGGTGTTCGATATTTCCGCAAACATAGCATAGATGCGTCAAAATCTAGATAATAAACCACCAGGCTAATAGCAGCAATGCGTAACAGTTCAAACCATGAACTGTTAGTCTCCAACACCAGTTTGCACCACCAGCTACTCATACAACTCCATCAGAAGCTTATTCAAAGATAAACACAAGTTCAAAACAAAGAACTACAGGGAATGTCTAAAGGATACCCAGTGGAACACAACAGACACACAAGCATGAATCATCCTAGATAAATTCTGCAAGCGGTGGGATTGGGATCGAGTATCACGTGGAGGTTGTTCTGGATCATCAATGAGTTCGAAAAGGTATACTTTTGCAAGCACAAGAATACCATACATGGACATCACATGTTCCCTAAAATAGCACTACTGCTAGTATAGCTGGGTGCAGCAACGTAAATGAACATAGGAAAGTTTATCCTCCAGATGGAGTACATATGGAAGAATATCAAGAGAATACAAACAAACTAGTTGAAATATTATCAATTTGTTCCAAGATAGTTTGATCACTTTCAATATAATCACAAAGTTGCTCGACATATTAACATGCAAATGAGAGATGGGATGGACCAATTTTCTCAAAGAAACTGGATAAGACTTGAGCATGTCAAAGTAAAGAGTAAAAAGTAAAACAAGTCTGTACAGGCAGATAGCCAGTTCAATTTATGTACATAGCTAGCTACAGAAGATATAGATATGCACGCTTCAAGACATAATATAATGGAGCAAATCTTCAATTTCATTTAGTACCTCAATATTGCAACATTGCACAACATAACATTGTTTAGATCATATCAAATAAATGGCAAGAGGTTTTACAAGAAAATGCTATCATTTGATTCATCTTACTCAATGTACATTGTTTAGCATGTTCGGTTATTATATATGTTTCAGAACTAGCCCAGCTCTCTCCCCTTTCATCCAAGTCGGGAATATAAACAAAGAGGCACATTGATTTATGTTTACAGCAGATATGACTTCTGAGCCTACACAACACATGGCATACATCATGACAACGCCCTGAGTCACATAGAGCCACACTAGAAACAAACCTAGAGATCAAGGATTTATACCTCCCCTATGGCAGAAGCATCTCGATGAGGACAGGCAGCAGCAGCAGGCTTGGGTCATCGACTAGGACGGGTCAGGGGTACTCGCTCGCATCTCGGCTATCCGCTCCTACGGCTGCCAAGCAAAAAAACAAATCCCAGATTAGCTATGAATCAGGCCTTAAACAACTGGAAACAATACCTAACTTTTACTACATAATACCCAAGAGTGGCCACTAGAACTAACAAAATTGCAGTAACATCATAATAAGATAATGGCCCATCAACTGATTGTCTGCCTAACTTCACTCATAAAGGATTAAGAAACAATTTGCGGTCAACATTATTGCTACGGATTTTATCTCAACCTGCCCATAAAATAATTGAGAGAAGAAATGACATTTCTTTCATTGTCATTGTCACCTTTCCTTAATTTCTTCAGAGATAACTACTTTGGTGCATCGGCCCAAAGAGAATATGCTTTCATGACATATTTCCATGACATGGATCATATCATTGGCATCCACTCTCATTTTCTTGGCTAAAAGAGAAACCGCAGTTTGGACATGTAAAAACAACAATTACCCCCAAATAATGCATACATATTCAAGACAACATATTCAATAACTCACAAAATTCGTCGTGACTGCCAATTAACTCGAATAACTTGTGGTAATAAGGAGTTAAGCTTCAACAATGAACAATGTCATTACAAACTCGCAGGATGTCAATCGTTCGTATACAAATGACGAGTTTGACAGATCAACTTAAGATAGGTAGACTAGTTCAGCTGTTCCAACTGTTCATTTTTCATCATATCCCGTTTTACAGGAAAGCTAGCACAGATTACATCCCATAGTTCTTCACCATACGTCACTATTTTATCAACATATTATCACATGAGGCTATAATTCCGGCTCCCGTAACAGCCCATTTTTTGCCTCCGTAGTTAAGACAAAATGGAACCATGTGGATAACAGAGCACTCTGATGCATCTCAAATTCTGAACATCTAAAGAGAGCGTCCTAGGCTTTTCTACGCAGCAAAACAAAGATTAAAAAAAACAGCAAGGTTTTTTTAAATAACCTCACCTTTCACTCATGGGAACACACATGCAGGTCATGCCTAGTTTAACCCAAACCACCAAGTTGAGGCACAAGTGACAACTTTGTTCCATACAAACAAAAGATAAATCTTTTTTATAAACTCATCATGAGATAATAATTGACTACCTGCAAGAGCTCATAGGAGCTCCAAAAATATCCTTGTGGTCCCCGAAAGCATTTTATTAAGGTACAATCAATCGTCAAGAAAGACAAGAAAAGGCACGTCCACAAGCATGTACTCCCTCCGTTCCATATTAGATGACTCTCATATAGCTGTATCTAGACATATTTTAGTACTAGATACATCTACATGAGAGTCATCTAATATGGAACGGAGGGAGTATTACATAAAATCCATAATTTATCATGCCATCTTTAGTTGGCATTTTCAGTAAGAGATACTAGCTAAAGAAGATTATAGTGTGTTTCTGTTTAAGTGGTAACTGCAACCAACAAACATTTTCTAAGGCCGCAAATACCTGTTTGTGTCAACCAATAATCTAGACACATGATGCTGCCTTAGTTGGCATTTTCAGCAAGCAAACTAGAGAAGATTACAAGGCTATTATGTTTTTGGAGTAATTAAAGCAAAAACACATGATGGCGCACAAAAATCAGAGCTTTATTAAAGCTAAAGCTAGAGAAGAACAAGAGGGCACACAATGAGATCCTAGGTCAGAACAAGTAAACATGAAAAGGTGAAGATGGGGACCTTGCCAACGACAGCGATGACAGAGCAAAAGATGGTGCTGGGGCGGAAGGCATACTGCTTCTGATAACATGCACCGGTTTGCCCGCTGCTCTGTAGTACCCATTCACTAAGATTCCTGACTAAAGGCAACAATATTGAGAATCAGACGGCATATGATCCCAAACATTAAGCCAAAATAAGCTAGAATTTTTCAAAAATACAGGCTTCACATATCTACTCCTTCCGTATCAAAATATAAGATGTTTTACCTATTCTAATACAGACTACATACAGAGCAAAATGAGTGAATCTACGCACTAAAATATGTAATAGCTAAAAAATCTTATATTATGATACGAAGGGAGTATTTTCCAAACAAGTATTACACTTGTAGTAGGTAAAAAATCACTAGTATAACAACAAATATAAAGCATTCAGACCATCAATCTAAATCACATGTAAAACAACCAGAATTATTCTGTTCCAACCTTGCCATATACATATATATAAATTTACTTAAGTTAACAGTAGTGGCATTTGCAGAAAGATGGGAGCTCAAAATAAGATCTTCCCTCGTGTTTTCAAGCAAACAAGTTTAGAATAAGCGATGCCAGGAACTTGAACAATCTCCTAAACTTATTAGATGCCAAGCGAGAGAAAGTTACTGGCTAGTACTAGACCTAGGACATTCTGTACATGGCACATGGATGGATGGTACATTCAGTACCACAGAGTAAACCGGGAAAAAAGAGTCCCATTTCATGCATGACTCCACTTGTTTTCATCTGTATTATGGATGGAAATGTTCCTCCGCTAGGTTCAGTTCAACAACGTATTCCAGTCCAAATCCAACAAGATGAAATCAGAGCTATACAAGAGTAGGATGGGGGTTGACCTACCTTGCTGACGGTGGCAGTGACGAAGCGAAAGAAGGTGCTGGAGTTGCGGGCATACTGCTCCGAGAACCTGCACCGATTTGTCCGCTCCTCTGAAGTACCAATTAACCTGAGATTCTGCAAGGAAAGGCAACAATGTTGATGATCATTTGGCATTTGATCCCTAACATTAAGCCAAAATGAGCAGGAGTTTATAGTTTTACAGGCCTGACACCTCTATATTCCAAACAAGTATAAACTTGGTAGAAGGTACAAATCGCTAACAGAACAAAAATAGAAACAAAGCAGTCGGTCAACCAAACTAAATCATATGGCAAACCACCAGAATTATTCTATTCCGACCATGCAGTCAGATATAAGTACAACATAGAAAACCTCTGCTTACAATAGAGGCATTTTTAGACTATGGTTAAGATGGGCGGCAGTAATAGGATCGAATCTTCCCCGATGTTTCCAATCAAACAAGTTTAGAATAAGTTAAGGAATGCCTAGAAGTTGAACAATCTCTTGAACTTATGTCTGACATTGAGCCAGAGCTTTGACATACACTCTATGTTATCTGACATTGACTTAATTGCCTAGAGTTATTACATTTCTAATAGAGCTTGGTAATCTTTTAGCAGCTATACTAGTATAGTGTTGGTTTACATTGTTAACTGTAATTGCAGTAAACAGTATTACAGTGACGAAACTATATTGGTAAGGGGGCAAAGGAAGTGAGCCCTAAGATCAAGGTTCCCCTACAACCTGGCTCCTTTTGCCTCTAGTGCGTATTCTATGGTACACAACAGATGGAGACAATGGTGAACGCCCTTCTGAACCTACAAACGGCAGCTCCCAGAATGTAAATCGTGCACCACAAATGCTGGGTAAGACGGAATTTTATTTATGCTAGGGGCTAGATCGGTTCGTTCTAGGAGGACACACACACACAGAGATAGTCGACGGGATGTCTCACCGGCTGAGCGGAGGCGGCGGGCGCGGCCGTGACCCCCGCGAGGACGTCGGAGGAGAACGCGTGGACGGAGCCGAGGCCTTTGGAGTCTAGGCGCTGCGCTGGCCTGCTGCAGCGGGGCTTCCTCGCGGGGGCACAGGAGGACGCGTGGAAGGAGGACACCATCACCATGTTGCCGCCAGATCTCGCGGCCACCGGCGACCTGGTGGGTGGCGTGTAGCTACCTCCCTCGGCCACACGCACGTCCCAGGCTGGCGAGCTCGACGGAGCGCCGCGCATCGTGTGACCGACGCACGCACGAGCCGGCGAGGTAGCCGGCCGGGACGCCGTGGTTCCATGGCGCGCCGCCGCGTCTCTCGTCGGTATAGAAAGGGGTTGGGGGATGAGAAATGAAGGGTTTGGGTTGGGAATTGGGATCGCACCACATAACAGAGCGGGCCTCCTGAGCTGAATTATCGCTATGGGTCACGGCCCAGCCACCTTCCCGTGAGTTAATTGATTTTTCCTAAATACCCGCGCCCTTGATTAATACCCGTGATTACTTTCCTCGGCAATTTTTTTTTTGAGATTTCTTCCCTCGGCAATTGATTGAACCCGCACGAATAAAATTATACCGATGATTTTCTAGCCAAAGTAAGTTCCCTCTCCCTATTTGGACAATGTTTAAATCATGGAACCCTACTCCCTATAGCGGTCTGCCATGGCGATCTCCGTCCTCATGTTAAATTATAAAGCTTTTTAACCAAAATTGAAGAAGGAAGGGCGGTGGTTGAAATCACCAAACGATTATGTCAAAATTAATGTTTATCTCGGATTCGATATCGATAATTTGAAAGGCACGACTCGGGAAGTGGCCAGGGATCACAAGGTTATTGCTGCATGTAACTCAAAAATCAATTATCTTCATGATGCATTATCACCGGAAGCGGATGCATTCAAACAAGGGCTTCAATTGGAGGAATCCTTGGGATGAAATAGAATTATAAGGGCATCTCCAGCCGTCCCCCCCGAGCCCTCCCAGGGGGCTTTTTTCGCGGCGGAAGCGGCGAATAGCGCCGCTTCTTCACCACTCGGCCCCCCAGAGGCCCAAATAGCGCCGTTTCGGCCTGGATTCGGCCTGGGGGGGCGAAACTGCGCGGCCGCGCGTGCGGGCCAGCTCTGTCAGCGACGCGACGGGAAACCGCGGGAACAGAATCCCTCGCCCGTGACCTCCTTCTCGGCGCCCGCGCCGTCAAAGGCTGCCGGAGTTATGGCGTGGCGGCCGGCGAGTGCATGCGCCCCGGTCAAAGGCTGCCGGATTAATGGCGGGGCGGCAGCGGCGACACGCGCGTCGCGGCGACTGGCCCGCCAGGCTATAAAAATGGTGCCCGTCCCCTCCCCGTACGCACATTCTCGCCTCCTCCTCACCGTTCTTTCTCCTCCTCGTTGTTCTTCTCCGTCCTCATCCTCGCCGCAATGGACCATCTCTGGGACGCATGGCCCGAGAGCGACGACGACAAGCTGCGGCCAGCGCAGCAAGCGGCGCCGGAGCAGCCACCCGAACAGGACGAGCCGCGAGAAGCACGGCGGGCTGCCCGTCACTGGAGGCGGGAGGTGAGGAGGCAGCCGGTATGGCCCGAGCAGCACACCGGGTTGTACTCGTTCGAAACCTCGCAGAACGAGGACGCGTACCGCGAGGTTCGCGGCGTCCTCGAGCTGGCGGCGGAGGCGGCCGCCATTCGTGCCTCTCTGGAGACACACCAGAGGGAGGAAGCGGCGCGAGAGGTGCGCCGGCAGATGGCCGAGCGCGCTGCCTCGGCCGAGCAGGAGGGCATCGTCGCCCTCTACGAGGCCGACCGGCGACAGGTGGCGCTGCAGAACGAGCGCCGCAACCGCCCGCCCTCCGAGCAGGCGCAACTGCACCGGCTGCGGGTGCAACCCCAAGCGGAGCGGGCGGAGCAACGCCGGCTCGCCGCGGCAACGCAGAGTGAAGCTGGCCCCTCCAACCAGCTGGTGGCGAAGGAGCGCCGCGACGAGGACACCGCTGAAGACGACGATGCGTAGGGGTAGTCGTCGCGTAGGTCAAAAATAAGTTTAGTTTAAATTTCCGTCGATGTTTTAGTTTAAATTTCCGTCGAATATGTACGCAATTCGCTTTTAATCAATAAAAATCGACTAGTTTGCAATTGCGTTTGTTTTGGGCCGATTTTTGGGCTCAGGACGCGACTGGGAAACGCACCCCCAGGTTCCAGAATAGCGCCGTTTAGCGCCGCGGCGGCCCCAAAACGGCGGCGTTTTGGGCCCTGGGGGGGGGGGGCGCAACGGCTGGAGGTGCCCTAATCAATTCTGATAACCATTAATACATGGCGAAGGAGCTAGCTAGTGTGAGATGTGAGCATGCTAGCATCGAAACTGGCACATGATCTTGCTCATATGCCAGAGTACTACGTTCCTAGTGTTTGGTTAGAAAATCCTCCTCTTACCCTCTTTTAATCAATGATGTAACTCTTATTATTAATAAATAAAGAGGTATTATGGTGTCGAAATAGATCTTTGTAGACACTTGGCAATTGATTGGCCATGAAAACAACCAGTCGGATGAAAACGACTCACTCAATGAACCGACACGAATTAAATTCTACCTATTCCTCATCTGATTTTCTAGCGATGGTAAATTTCCTTTTCCGTTCACATGAATTGAGCATCCGAAAAGAGGGAGTAAGAAGTGATATAGAGGATCAATATGCGGCCGGAAAATGCCGATGATACCAATGGAAAAGGCCCTCCTCTCTCTATATATATGGAAAAAAAGGGTATTGTCCATACGAAATAAATTACATCAAAAAAAGTTTAAGTTGATTTGATAGCTAAATTTTTATGAAATAATAAAATTCATTCGGACTCCACCTCGGACAAATCTGGGCCTCCGCATGGAGAAACTGTTCAACTTCCGGTTGTATAAATCATAGGTCAACTATATTGTCATTAATTAGTGACAATACCAATTTACGCATGCACCAATAGTAAGTTTCTCACTAAGCAATGGTCAAGCCTCTCGGCTTAACTCTCTCAGTCCTTTTCAATGCCTCTCGATAGTCACAATCGGAATTCGTAAAAGAAAAATAACACGCACGGCTAAAGACATGGATAGCCAGGTCTTCTGATATAATTAGGTATCCTAACATGCCTCCACCAAAAAGAGACGATCCATGAAATAAAAGGTAATAATTATCATTTCATGCATGGAACAATAATACGCAACATCAGGGTGACACATGTAATCACATGTAATGCCTATCACCCAGAATTGAATAAAGATGCATGGCAACAAAACAACACATCGAATGATAGCGAATGATGTGTATCCTAGAAGGACCATAAACGGCGATGTCAATACGACATAATATGACCATGGGCGAAGCTAGAGGGTGTGCTAGGTCACACCCAAAACTGTTGCGAAAAAATGGGATCAATTAAGAACTTGCTAGCCAATCAAGCCAAAATATAATAGAATCAAAATTCTACTTAAAAGAAAAAAAAGGGGGAAACCTACAAAACCTCAAATAACTGGTCCATTAGAGATTATTGGATCCCTAATTTTCTTGCCTCTTAAATCTCCAACTGCGCGGCGATGGAAAGAGAATCGGGAAGGAAGCCGTTGTCAACAGCGGAGGCAATCCGATCAGCCCGTGCAGTAGCGTTGAACACTCCAGTGGTTCATGTTGTCGAGCATGTCGGCAAACAGTGCCACACGACGGGCGGTGACTGTAAGTATGTGACACAACATGTACTCACGTCGGCTAAGTATGTGCATAGCACGCCAATGTCCGTCCTAACTAGTCCAGCTAAGCATCAGCCAGCCGTACGCATCACCATCGAGCAGCCAACAATATCATATGTTTTTCATCATTCCCCTATTTGGCTATTGTTAGCATGTCAAGAATAAGTAAAATTAGAATGGTCTCTATGTTTCATGTGAAATTCACTAGTTTTCTATAATTCTATTCTAGTTTGTGTGTTATGTGTGATGCTGATTATTTTTAATTTGTTGTTGTTTATTATGATTTTGTTTGTGTATCATATGTGACGGCCGATTTTTTTATGCGAAGAGTGCACACCCTCCAAAAAAGTTCCTAGTTATGCAGCCGAATATGACTTCATGCATAAAAAATCACCCGTAAAGATAAAAGGGCCAACAATAACTATCCCTATCATAAAATAAGGGTGTGTAACATGGCACACAAATTAGTAGGCACTAGCCGTGTGGTAGCTTAAATTAATTAATAACCCTAAAACCGCGCGACGACGAGATAACACATTAAGTGACAGGTAATAACTCTCGCAATGCATAAAAATGCCATATGCCAATGGCAATGCGAACATCATAATCCACTTTGTGTTGGCTCGTTACTATTCTCAAGTGAACCACGCAAAAGGCTCTATTAAATTTGAGAAAATTATGGGCCCCTTTTGTTTTTTTTTTTTTTTTTTTTGGAAACACAGTACAAACGCAAGCGCTCATATACACGCGCATACACTCACCCCTATGAACGCACACACGCACAACCTACCCCTATGAGCACCTCCGAGAGACCGAGTCGGCGGGTCTTGAGATTGACGAAGTCACCACAGGCGCCTCGCTGTCGACGGGAACGTCGCCTCCCACTGAAAGAATATTCCGCCTAAATGCAACACACAGATGTCAAACCTGGGGTTTGAACTCTGGTGGGCTGGGGGTACAACCACCCTCCTAACCATCCAACCACAGGTTGGTTTGCTGGGCCCCTTTTGTTTTTGTTTTTTCAAAGTGCATGCATCGTTTGAGGGCTTATATGACCTTTTTGCAACTAGAATTTTGCAATAATGACAAGTCTTGGAAATCCTACTTGAGAGTATTCCAACGCCTCTAGAATTGACACGATATGAACTAAGGGCTGATACGTCATAAACGTATCCTTAATTTCTGATATTCCATGTTGGTTTCATGTTATTTCCCACATGTTTGTTATACACTTTATGTCATTATTATTGATTTCCGAGACTAACCTGTTAACAAGATGTCACAGAGCTAGTTCCATGTTTTCTACTATTTAGTTTCAGAAAAGTTGTTCTGAAAATATTCTCAGAATTGGAAAATTCGAAGCCCGGAAGTCTTAGAATTCCCGAAGATTCCACGGAGTCCTGAAGAGAACCGGAGAGGGGCCAAGGGGGTCACACCATAGGGCGACGCCCCCCCTCGACCGCGTCGGGGGTGGTCTGGGCCCCTAGGTGCCCTCTGCCATCGATCTTTCGCCTATATAATTCCCCCGATATACCAACCCTAGAAATATATCACCTTTTCCCGAGAAACACCCGAGGCCGCCGTCATTGTCATCCCGAGATCGTGAGGGTTCTAGAGCTCTCCCCGGCACCCTGTCGGGAGGGGAATTCATCACCGGAGGGGTCTACACCACCATGCCCTCCTCCGAAGTGATGTGTGAGTAGTTCATCCCTGGACTACGGGTCCATAGCAGTAGCTAGATGGTTGTCTCCTCCACTTTATGCCTCATGTCTAGATCTCGTGAGCTTCCTAACATGATCGAGGTCATCTTTATGTAATGCTAATGTTGTGTTTGCTGGGATCCGATAAATGTTGAATGCTATGTCTTTTGATTATCAATCTATCATGTTATCTTCATGCTTATGTTATTTATGATCTTGCATGATCTCCGTTATTAGTAGATGTTATGGCCAAGTAGATGCTAGTAACTCCAAGATGGAGTATTTATACTCGATGGTGGGTTCATGCCTCATTTGCATCTGTGCTCGAGTGACAGAAACGTGACGGATGGAGGATGTATTGTTGCTATTAGAAAGAAAACAACAATGATTTGTCTAAGGATGATGTTGTTGTTTACATTACACATTTTGCTTACTGCGATTATCTGTTGCTTGCAACTTAATACCCATCCTTTGTTCGGATGATATTCGAAGGGTGGATTATTAGTCATAGGTGCAGCTGGATGACGGTCTATGTATCTTGTTGTAATTCCCGCATGAATCACATAGTAATGTTTATGTCATGCATATGCATTACGGTGCAGCCTTTATTTCTGTCAATTGCCTAGCTGTAATTTGTTCACCACACATGTTACTTATCTTTCACGGAGAGACACCACAAGTGAACTGTGGACCACGGTCGATTTTCCTCATACTGATAATTCAACCACTATTTCCACTGCGCTCATATTGCTGCTACTATTTTCATATTGTTTTCATACCGTTTTCCACACCATACGTTTAACCACTTTGTGTTCAGCAAAACCGGTGAGATTGACAATCTCAATGATTTGTTGGGGCAAAGCGATTTGATTGTGTTGTGTAGGTTCCAAGTTGTTGTTGAACCGGTAGTGCGTACAGCCATCTCAGCTGCATCAACCTTCTGAAGTTACTCTTTCCTTCTACTGATCGATTAAACTTTGGTTTCTTTCTGAGGGGAAACTGATGTTGCTCATCATATCTTCCTCTTGGGGTTTCCTAACGAGTGCAAGATCTGCACCATCAAGGCCTTCCGTAATGGTCCATGTAGGATCGATTCTTAACTGGCCACGTGAGAGAGAGAGAGAGAGAGACATATGTAACTCTGAATACGACTCTTAGCCTTTTTGATGCACCAATTACAGCACGGTTGTAGCTTAGCTTGACCGACCAACTTATGTGTTTGCTAATTAATGGATAAAAAATATTTAATGCCTATAAAAAACGTCACTTTCACAAGATGAGCTAGAATGGCTTTAGAAACGGCTTTCCGGTTTCCGCATTACAGAGGGCCTAATATGCAATAGTACCGCTATCGCATAAAGAAATTGATGGTTAAATAGGTGTAATAAATATGATATGATGCATAAATAACAATGTGCATAAATGAAATGACACGTGAAATGATGGAGGCAACAAGGGTTACGAAAGAGAACAAGGAGGTGGTGCCTTAATAAAAATACTATACTCCTAGTGTCTATAGCCACGTCGTGTCGACTGAATCGACATTGGATATCGGCAGCTAGCTATCTCGGATAGTACGAACTCAAGTATTTCCCAAAGGTGGAAACACTTATCAACGCCATCATGTCCATCACCACATGATCGAATCATGTTCTTTGGGCCAGGGGCAGACGCATGCATGCATCCATGCAAGGTAACTTTGACCATAACCAACAAATGAAACAAAGAAGACAATGACTTGATCGATTTTATCAGTTTGATCTTGGCATGCATGCACCCATGCAAGGTAACTTGAACCAACAACATGCTCATGCAATAGACATGACTGGTCGATTGACCATGCAACAAAATAATAAGTTTTTGACCTTCATAAGGAAATATATGAGAGAAACATAAACGCAGACGTAGTGGTTAATGCTGCGAAAAGGCACATTTAACATACGAATTGACGATGGTCACTTTAATTATAGAAAGTGTAAATTAGCGCCACCATTTGCTAACTGAATCCAGTTTAGATACACACTTGTTTTTCTAAGAAATCTATATACCATTTTGTTTGGGTCGACAAGTGTCCTCCATTGTCTATCTCTAGATTTATAATCAAGACTCACGTCTAGCTCCTTCAATCTCAAATCCATATGTTAGATGGCCATGCACGATTATAGTGGATTGGGAAAGTCGTGGGTTTTATTTAATGCTGCGAGAAAGATTATTACTCATCATTTCATGTGTCATTCTATTGCCGCGGATTTATTTTCTACTACAAAAGGTTATAACTTGTCATTTGATGTGTTGTTTTGTTGTCGTGGCGACAACTTAGATATGTAGGTGTTCGATTTTTCACCATCATTTCATAAGTAGTAATTTTTGCATCAAGCTCTGATCGAGGAAAATTTGAGAGCGTTGTAATGCTCTCAGGGACCTCCCACCAGAGCCAGACCATAACAAATAGGAGCTTTTTTCATTTTATTCTTGATAATTATTTAATATACACATAAAATATAGATTATATTTTCTAGGGAAATTGCCATCGTAAATTACTTCGAAAGGCTGCAATTAGAAAATAAACATGAAATCTTAAAGGGACGATTTATTAGTTTATTTTGATTAATTACGTGCTAACTATATCAAGCATGAAATACCAATTTGGGAAAGAATAGCATGCAATTTTTTCATTCTGATACTAGTTTTTGTTGATACAAAAAATATAACATGTTATGAGTATTAACCTAATTCATGTTAATTTTTAATTATAAACAACGAGTAATGTAAATGACGAAGGTACCACCATAAGATTAATAAGAGAAATGAAAGATGAAATTATTTTGGATTCAACATTACAAAAGTAGAGGGCCTAGCTTGGTGAGATTTTTGTCGCAATTTTCTAACAATAGTGAATGATGTTTGGCATAACTTTGTTTCCTGAGAATCATAAAGAGAGAATATAAGTAAATTAATCGCATGAGCTGAACAAAAATTCTCAAGGTCATCTTTATTATGAACCTAAAATAATATGCATTAACTATATTGTAGGAAGAATAAACTTTGTGAAACTAAAACATGCCGGGACTAAAATTTGTTATTTGCATTAGAGATGGTATTGACAAAACATGTCATACAAGACCTATCTTAGACAATTCATTTTAGTTAGACATCCGAAAACAGAAATTATTCGACAACCAAGGATACAAATGCATAAAAGACGAGCCATTATAAATCGTCCTCGGAAAGGTGGTAACATTCTACAAATCGCCTAATAAATATTAAATGGGGCCAATGATAGTTGTTATCGATCATTTCATGTGCCATTTCATTGTCGAGTGGTAATAGGGTCCTTATTTTATGCTAGAAAATCACACATTTATTAGGCTCCTTATTTATATAATGAGATAGTTATTACTTATGAGTTTCCGTATAAACCGATATAAAATCCTGCTAGCACCTCTCGAAAGGGACGCTTTCACCTCCTCGCATTCCTTCTCATGGGTTCTTTATTCTAGAGACAACGACGTTACTTCCGCCAAGGTCGTTATTAGAGCTGCTGCCCCAGCAGAGCCTTGCTGGTAGGTCCCTATCCTAAACATATCATATCATAACATTAAATAGCTAATTTTGAAAGTATAACACACACAGTTTAAAATGAAACATGATATAATTTATGGCCAACATGGTTACACTACATGAGTCTGTGTACGTGGGGCATCAACTACATAAAATCTAGGCCTAACAACCCCACATCCGTCCTCTGGTGTGATAGAGCTACACATGCACAACCATGTCACCTACAACTTAACGGCCAACGTCACCATATTCAGTCGCCCTGCCCGGAGCCAAAATTTTACATCTTGTTTTTATTTAGTCTACAAATAGTAAGCAATCACATATGCTCGCAAACCAAGCACAACATCTCTTGCGGTCCGACTCATTTGGTAGCAGCCACCTTGTGGAACTCGTCCTCGTAGAAAGATGGTGTGGTTGAGCACGCATGTGATGCATTGGACATTGATGCGGGACATGAAGGCCCTCTCCGTGCCAAAGCAACTACTTGGCGTACATTCGGAGTGTACCGATGTGCTTAATTGATCGAACATTTGGTCTGGGAAATAGTTCCTATGTACTGATAGCCCAAGCAGAGCGAAGAACACACGACAATCACAAAGAGGGAGCAGGCGAATCCTAGCACTCCTACCACATACAACACCACAAAGAACACAAGACGTGACCCGTGCATGGCAGGATGTCGATTGTCGGATATATACCGAATAGGGGTATAGAAGATGGTAGACAAAAGAGCTGGACTACCAGGGTGGCCTGCAAGGTAATGGACTTAGGTCCATTGGGCGGCCCAGTAGTCCGACGCGTAGAAGCCGGATTCTAGAAGAACCCGGATCACGGCCCGCGTGATCTGGCTTGGAGGAGAAGACGGATTCCTTACTTTCCAAGTTACAAGTTAAACGTAGTCTTCTAGGTTTCTGGTTCTGTAAGCCCTAATCCGGCTATTATATAAAGCCGGACGGGAGATAGATTTCATAAGTTGAATAAGTTCCTTTAGTCCAAGGTTCTAGGTTCTAGCTTAAGCCTTGCGCAACTCGCCGGGAAGTTCATCCTCGTCGAGTAGCTAGATCTATTCCCTTACATTGTAACCTTATTATACGGGCTTTAGTCCCTCATAGTGAGAAGTGCAGGAGTAGGTACGCCGTACTGTCGCGACGTACCGAACCTGGGTAAATCCCGTGTTCTGTGTTTACTACGCTATCCCGTTACCCCACGTCTCTACCGTAGTCTCATGGCACCCCAGTCTATGAAAACTACTACGATGTCTCGACAGTTGGCGCCCACCGTGGGGCAAACGACGTCAGGCGTGAAGTTCCGATCTGGGATTTTAGGCGGAATCGGAAGATCGATCACTGTCGGAAGCTTGGAATTCGACAACGACGTCGGGCGCTTCCTCGACAACGGATCCTACATCCCGGCGCAAAACCATCTGGTAAGTGCCTGCGTTTTACCGATTGGATCTGCAAATATCTTTATCGGATTAACCGCGGAAGCAATGGGGTTTTGCGGTGAAAGCAATTATCTCCCACCCGCCCTATACCCAGTCGAAGACGACTATGATGCCGGATTTTGCTCAGATCGCCGACAAAACAGTGATACCCACTTTATCGGCATGGTGCAATCCGAGATCGCCGAAAACACGGATGACGGAAATCCCGTGCAAGAGGCAGACAACAATACACCCGTCCCAGAGACGGAAGAACCAATACCCGTCACAGAGACGGAAGATCCGACATCTGTCAACCAGACGATGAACTCGGAAACAGAGTCCGTGCTTGCCGCCATTGAGGCGAGACTGGAGTCGGAAACCGGATCGGATAACTTTTCCGAAGACGAAGATGACGATGCCTTCGTACGAAAAGTTAAATCCTTTCAAGAGGGATTCCATGAAGTGCTAATGGCAAAACCAGCCGATACAACGGGTGCCGATAGCCAGGAAAGCCCTAAAACCCCTCCGCCAGCAGAGGAGAGGGAAGACGGAGAAACTTCTCCGATATTTCCTAATGTCAAGGAGATGACAGAGGATGAACCTGTCAAAAAACCTCCCTCTTCCAAGAAAAAGCACCGTGCTTCTAAAAAACTCCAGTACAAACTCCGGAAGAAAAAGTCAGCTGATCTCGCTGATGAAAACCTGGAAGTTGGAGATGTTAGTGGCACAAAGCCTACGGAAAAGAAATCTAAGGAAATCACTGCTCCGCCAATGACAGAACTGGAAGAGCAGGAACTATTACAAACTCCAGTGGGACCCAATGAACCCCCTGAGATGCTGGAAGCCAGGAGACAAGCTTTCCAACGGCAACAGCAACAACTGCTTAGATCTCGGCAACACCTCCAACAAACCCATAATGACATCAAAATTATGAAGGAGGAAATTGAGGAGTACGAGAGAAAGCACAGATCTGTCTTAAAACCTACAAGGTTACCCGGAATTACAAAACCGGAAGAACTGCCGCCGAAAGAAAGGTTCTATAACCCATCTTGGCAAAAGCAGTTAAACGGCAAAGATGCTAAGGGCGAACCAATATACAAAACCGCAGCTGAAAATGCGGAAGCAGCGTTCGCCATCTTGAACAATGATCTGTACTCCAACGGGGAAAAACTCCAAGGGGTGTATGCCTTCCTAGGAAAAGCATTACAGCAGCAACAGCGAGGACAAGAGCGATCTGGGAGGCTGCATGATAATTCCGCCCTCTGCAAAACTGTTACTTGCGCTGCTGGAGCACCTGGGCCGGAAGAACCCGGAGATTCGGATAAAAAAGAGGATCCGAGAAAAGACAAGAAAAACCCCGACAACCGGGACGCAGCGTCTAGAACCGGACCTCATCTCCCGAAAGATGGATATAAACCACACGATCGGGAAGACAAACACCGGAACGACGGCAAAATAATGCCACCTCCGAGAAACCCAGCTGAAAAAGCTGGAAGATACGATACACCTCACAGGCGTGAAAGATCTCGGACACCGCCCAAAGATAAGGAAAGATACAGGAGCAGGACTCCACCTAATCCCAGAGGGCGTGACAACGGAAGAGATAGAGATAACCTCGGAAAAACGCGTCCGCGTAACAATGGGAAAGAAAGGAGTAGATCCCCTTCTGTCCATTCAGCCGGGAGATATTCTGCGCATATTGACAGAGCAGAAAAGGATGATCTATACTTTGGTCCTAAGTGTTTCACTGACAGGATCCGAAGGATAACCCTGCATTCTGGCTTTGCCAAAGTTGGTCCAACCTACCAAAAATATACCGGCAGTACAAACCCGGATACCTGGCTTTCAGATTATTACACAGCCGTCCAGATCAACAACGGGACAGACCTGGAAGCTGTCAAGTTTCTTCCCCTAATGTTGCTAGACGGAGCCAGAGATTGGATTAATGGTTTACCATCAAGAACTGTCGACAGTTGGGACGATATGGCGAGAGTATTTACTCAGCATTTTCGAGGAACGTACAAACGCCCAAATAGCATCAATCAGCTAAACCGTTGCACCCAATTTGAAGACGAACCATACGTGGATTTCATCTCCAGATGGACTGCAATGAAGAATAGTTGCTCTGGGGTAACTGACGTACAAGCAATGCATGCTTTCGTCAATGGCCTAAAACCCGGACTTGTACCGTTCATGGTTGGCTCCAAAAAGCACAAAGATCTCGGATCTATGCTTACAACCGCTAATGAGCATGCTGCAGCCGAAGACGATATCAGAGCAAGAGGAGGCAATATTGAGTCACTGATACTGGCCAAGAAAACACCTCGTTCTGATAAAAAAGGAACCCCGGAGTCAACAACAAAGCCCAAGGAGGTTAACTTAGCCTTTGGAGGAGAAAAAGGGAACAAGTGGAAAGGCCGCAGTCCGGATCCCATCAATTACACTCCTGAGGAATGGGAGAGAATTAAGTCGGAACCCTGCGTCCACCACTCTCAATTTGGGAAGCCAACCCACACGAACGCGCAATGCCGGCTAAACAAGCATATGAAAGGCAATGCAGGATCCGGAAATAAAGGGAAGGGCTCCAAGAGGAAACCTGCCAAACAAAAGCCAGAAGCTGAAAAAGAAGACAGTGAATCGGACACTGATGATAAAATCCAGGAACAACAGCGAAAAGGCGAACCCAAATTTCCGAGAGTTGACGGAGAAGCAATGCTAACTTTCCTAGCAACCCCGTCAGCAAAGGTGGCCAAAAGGACACTTCGAGAAATAAACGCGGTTGTTCCTGCAACCCCAAAATTCTTGAAGTATTCCAACACACCGATAATCTGGGATCAGTCTGATCATCCCGGAAATATCCCTGAACCCGGCACACAAGCTCTTGTTGTAAGCCCTATTGTTCAAAACACTAGGCTAAGAAGAGTGCTGATGGACGGAGGATCCAGCATCAATATAATGTACCTGGATACACTGAAGCACTTGAAGATATCCGAGTCCCAGCTCAATTACAGCAATATACGCTTCCATGGCATTGTCCCTGGCAGGCAAGCACGGTCCCTAGGAGAAATTTCCCTAGATGTCACCTTCGGAGATAAAGATCACTTCCGGCAGGAAAAAGTATCCTTCGAAGTTGTGCCGTTCGAGAGCGTGTATCACGCAATACTCGGACGTCCGGCTTTCGCCAAGTTTATGGCAAGATCTTGCTATATCTACAACAAGCTGAAGATGCCAGGACCCAAAGGAGGAGTAATCACCATTGCCGGTGATTTCAAGCTGGCAAACGAGTTGGAGAAGCAAAACGCCCTTTGCGCTCAAAGAGTTATAGCTCAGGAAGAATTAAAGGAGTTAGCCAAGGAGGTATCGCCGAAAGAAATGCCGGCAGGAAAAGAAACTCGGAAGCCAACAGATAGCTTCAAGGCATCCGAGAATACAAGACAGGTAATCCTAGACCCCAAAGATCCGACAAAATTCGTCGTTGTAGGGACCGGGATGACCGACAAATAGGAAGGCGAGCTCATCAAGTTCCTCCGTGAGAACTGGGACATTTTTGCTTGGTGTCCAGCTGACATGCCAGGCGTACCCAGGGAACTTGCTGAGCACCAACTCAAGGTTATTCCCGGATCAAAACCCGTCAAACAAGGTCTCCGTCGATTTGACGGAAGAAGACGGAAGGCTATTGGCAAGGAAATTATCCGGCTTTTAGCAGCGGATTTCATCAAGGAGGTAATCCATACTGACTGGTCCGCAAATCCGGTATTAGTACCGAAGAAAGACACAACTGCACTCAGAATGTGTATAGATTACACAGGATTGAACAAGTTATGTCCGAAAGATAGGTTTGCGCTGCCGCGAATCGATCAAATAATAGATGCCACTGCAGGCTCTGAGCTTTTATGCTTTTTGGATGCATACTCCGGGTACCACCAAATACGCATGAAAAAGGAAGATCAAATCAAGACTTCTTTTATAACCCCGTACGGGACGTATTACTACGTAACCATGCCTTTTGGCCTGAAGAACGCAGGTGCAACATACCAGCGTTGCATGCAACGTTGTTTGCATAGTCAGATTGGAAAAAACGTCCATGTTTACGTGGACGATATTGCTGTCGTAACCAAGGAAAAAGATACACTCCTTGAGGACTTGCGAGAAACCTTCGAAAACTTGCGCACTTACAAGATGAAGTTGAATCCATCTAAGTGCGTATTCGGGGTCCCCTCAGGAAAACTTCTAGGTTTCATCGTTTCTCACAGAGGAATAGAAGTGAACCCGGAAAAGATCAAGGCAATCTTGAATATCTCAAAGCCTACATGTGTAAAAGATGTCCAAAGATTGACGGGTTCCGCTGCAGCCGTCAGCAGATTCATTAGTCGGCTGGGGGATAAAGCCTTGCCACTATACAAACTGTTAAAGAAATCCGACAAGTTTGAATGGACAGAAGAGGCCGACGCAGCGTTAACCCAGTTAAAAGAAACCTTGATGAACGCCCCCATCTTGGCATCTCCCAAAGATGAAGAACCCATGTTGTTATACCTTACGGCTACTAGTCGGGTTATCAGTGCGGTAATCGTTGTGGAACGGGCAAAAGAAGAGCAAAGCATACCAGATCAACATCCGGTATACTACATAAGCGAAGTTTTTTCCGAATCCAAACAAAGATACCCGCACTATCAGAAACTGGCATATGGCGTATTTTTCGCATCCAGAAAGCTGCGCCATTACTTCCAAGGACATTCCATAACAGTGGTATGTAAAGCACCACTAGGAGATATTATAAACAATGCGGAGGCAACCGGCCGAGTAGCTAAATGGGGCATCGAGCTGGCAGCCTTCGACATTAAGTATCAGCCAAGAACGGCAATAAAATCCCAGGTTTTGGCAGATTTCGTCGCCGACTGGACAGAAGCAATGGAAAATACACCGATGCCAGAGTCCGAGTACTGGATCATGCACTTTGACGGATCTAAGATGAAAGAAGGAGCTGGAGCCGGCGTAGTTCTAAAATCTCCCAAGGGAGACACAATGGAGTACGTATTGCAAATACACTTCAACGCCAGTAATAATGTAGCAGAATACGAAGCCTTGCTTCATGGCTTGCATATTGCAAAAGAAATAGGGGTAAAACGCATCTTGTGTTACGGAGACTCGGATTTGGTACAGCATCAGCTCAACCAAACCTGGGACGCGAAAAGCCCCATAATGGCCGAATATCGGAGAACGGTGGATGAGTTTGCCATCTGTTTCTTCGGGTTCGAAGTCCTTCACATAAAAAGGGAGGAAAACTGGAACGCGGATGCGTTAGCCCGCATGGGATCAGAGAGAGTAACAACTTTACCACCAGGGGTATTCGTCCAGCATTTGCACGAACCATCCATCAAAGGTGGAGACGTCGATTACCCTTTAGCATCTGAAACAATTGAAGTCATGTTCGTTAAACCGGATTGGACAATCCCGTACCTAAACTTCTTAGTCAATCAGAAGTACCCGGAAGGAGCAGATGAAGTCCTGCAAAGGCAAATACAACGTCGATGCAAAGGATATGTAGTAATCAACGACCACTTATACAAACGCAGTACTTCTGGAGTTTTTCTGCGGTGTATTTCACCAGAGGAAGGAAGAGAAATATTGCAAGAAATCCATGCCGGCGATTGCGGACATCATGCTCAATCAAAAAGCATAGTCAAAAAAGCATTCCGCGCAGGGTTTTTCTGGCTAACAGCCAAGACAGACGCCGAACGCATAGTGAATACATGCGAAGGATGTCAATATTATGCTAAGCAGACCAATTTGCCGGCCCAAGCATTAAAAACTATCCCTATCACTTGGCCGTTTGCGGTCTGGGGGCTAGACATGATGGGACCGTTCAAAACTGCAAGAGGTGGACTTACACATCTACTTGTAGCAGTAGATAAGTACACAAAATGGGTGGAGGCTAAACCCATCAAAAAGCTGGATGGCGTGACTGCCAGAAATTTCATTATTGATTTAGTAATGAGGTATGGCGTCCCACACAGCATAATAACTGATAACGGGACAAATTTCTCCATTGGGGAGTTGGCAAAATACTGCCAACAAACGGGAATTCGCTTGGATCTTGCATCTGTGGCGCACCCGCAATCTAATGGACAGGTTGAAAGAATGAACAGCTCAATCCTGCAAGGAATACGCCCAAGACTCGAAACTCCTCTTCATAGAGCAGCCGGAGCATGGGTAGAAGAACTACCTTCCGTGTTATGGAGTATTCGAACGACGCCAAACAGGTCAACCGAGCAAACCCCGTTCTTCCTAGTTTATGGTGCGGAAGCCATGCTTCCAACGGACATGATCCATGATAGTCCAAGAGTGCAAAATTTTGATGACTCAGATGCCGAAGAAGCACGACAGGATGCGGTCGATCTCCTAGAAGAGGAAAGAGAACTTGTGCTTCAAAGATCCGCCATCTACCAGCAAGGTTTACGACGTTATCATAGTCGGAAAATCAGGCATCGCTCTTTTAAAGAAGGCGACTTGGTGCTGAGATTGGTGCAGCAAAGAAAGCACAAATTGGCCCCAGTATGGGAAGGACCATTTGTCATCAGTAAAGCCATGAAGAATGGATCATATTATCTTGTCGACATTCGAGATACGGAGGATGATCCCAAAAAGCCGAATCGCAAAAGAAAGAGAAAAATAGATGCTGAACTAGGAGAGACAAATAGGCCTTGGAGTATCCAGCAATTACGTCCCTTCTACACTTAGTTCAATTTCTATGTAAACATCTTTTGAGATCATGAAATAAAGTTATCGGAATTCATATTCATTATAAGTACAAAATATTTCCGCTTTTTCTATTTCCCAATGATCTTACAAATACTCAATGTTGACCCGAATTGTGCCTGCGTGCTCGGTGTTTAAAAGCTGAATGACTCGACCTGTTAAAGGTTAAAGGAAACTCGGATTGTGCCTGCGTGCCCAAGTTTCAGAACAGTTCCTTATTTTCTCTAAGTCTTATCTGATCGTGCGTATGCTGGGTTACTGGAACTAGTTAGTAAAAATGCCTTTAGCATGATTCATGTTTTCGAGTTTCAAAACTGCTTGGTTCGTCCCCAGTTACTCGGCATAACGATTCATAGTGCTATTTGAGCCATTTCAAACACTAAGAACAGTTAAAGCATGTATACCAGATTACTTAGAAGATAAAGGAGCAGCCAAACCCGGAAAAACTTTGCAAGAAGTTTGAAATCGCAAAAGGCGGAGTTCTTATTTCGACAAATGACATAGAAGTATTACAATATGAGTTACATTGTAAAAAAGCTACTATACGCATCCATCATCCAGGTTAAAGTGCGCCCCCTTTAAATTTCTAAGTCTTCATCACTGCCATCATTCTCGGGGGCTGCGGGCACCTCTTCTTCCGGATAAGTAATGGAGATATTTACCATGGAAGCAATCTGCGTGGCATGGCCTTCAACTTCTTTAAAGATTGCATTCATTTGTGCTTCTGAACATTCTTGAGGAATACCGGATGCTACTCGCCGGGATTTTGCATCAGGGTAGTGTAAGCGCATGAGGCCAAGTGCCATTCGCGCACCACCCCGTGCGGCAGAGCGAAGGAAAGATTCCTTTGAATTTGCTACTTCCATAATGCCATCCGGAAGTCGGTAAACTTCTGAGAATTGTATACTGCTGGTAGGCAGGAATTTATTAAGTAAACGCGTCCCTGCATTTCTGATTGAATTCCATATCTTCCCAAAGGCCCGGATCTTTTCCGTCCGAGAAATCCCTGGAAAATTTCCTGCTTTTTGACAAAAGGCAAAGATTAGATAATATAAGAATATGACATGAAAGTATTGGTAAAAGAAGTCAACTTACCAAGAACCGCGTCAATTTCATCGCTTTCTTTCATACGAGGAAATAGCATACTCTCTAAATCATTGATAATGGATTTATCCTCTGCTGCCTGCAAAGAAGCCTTGGATTGCGCAATCCCAAGGGCTAGATTACTGGCTTCCAGTTCTTCTCGAACTTTTGAAAGTTCTCTTTGAAGGTTGGAGTTTTCTTCACGAAGTTGAGAAAAATAAGCAGCGTTCGCTGTAAGCTTCTTGGCTTTGGTTAAAGCAGCTGGAAAGCAGGGACAAAATAATCCGACATTACGGCAAGGTTTAGAAAAAACTTTCCAGCAAAAGTCAACAAACACGAAGAAAAATACCGGTGGCTTTGGATAATTGCTTTTGAGTCGACGCCAGTTCGTTGCTCTTTGATTCAATAGCAGATTGAAGTGTTTTTACTTCTTTGCTTTTGAGGCTAAGTTTTTTCAAAACTTCCACATTTATGGCATCTGCGGAATGCTGAAACATGGAAATGAAAGCCAGATGCTTAAGTTTGAACAAGCATACAAAGAATCATTAAGAGGAATTTAGATTTTCAACTTAATGCTTGGGGGCTAGAGGTATTACCTGGCTCATTTCTCGCAAATCAGTTAAGGTCTCCTTGAATTCTTGGGCATATTCCATGAAAAGAATTCCTACGTGGTGAAGGCCATCGTGTATGACCTGCCGGGGCGAGAATGCGATATTGTTGCGGATAACTAATCCATTTTGCGGCCAAGGGCGAACCAGAGGCGCAGGAGCAAAAAACTTCTTAGCTTCCGGACGAATATATCCGAGTTCGTCGAAAAGTTCTTCTTTCACTCGGATATCATCTGGAGCAGGAATGGATTCGTTTCTGACGGGTGATTGAAGATTTCCGCCCATTGGCATATTCGTTTTCCCCTTTTTTCCTGCATCTGCAGAAGGGAATTCTTCTTTGATGGTAGTTTGCCTCTTGCGCTTTTGGGTGTTGTAAAACTCGGCGTACAATTGGCTGATTTCAGCATCAGAAGCAAGATCATCTTCTCCAAGTTCGTCAAACTAGGAAAGAATCAGCAGTATGTTAAAAATAAAGAGAGAAGATAATCTGAGGAAACTCAGAAACAAGGGAAGAGAAGTACCTTAGGAACCAGATTTTCCGCATGATATATGGCTAGACTCTCTTCAACCTGGCTATTAGCGGCAACTATCTGATGAAGGCGTTCGACAAAATCCTTCTTGCTAAAGGATCTATCAGTGCCTCTCATGCTATCTTCCGGTCCCGTGTACTCACAAAGAAGTCGGGAACGAAGGGATAAAGGTTGTACGCGACGTCCAAACCAGCATAACACGATATCCTTCCAAACCAAAGGTGGTTGAGAAGAAGAAAGTTTGGCAATGCGACGCTTTATTTTCATCAGGCTTTCAGGCAAATCCTCTGTTATTTCAAGTGTCCAATTTTCATGAGGAATGGCAGCAGAATTAACGAAGGGAGGAAGTCCGGTTTCTTTGTTGGGGAACGGAATGTCTTGATGATAAAAGAAAGAACCTAGCCAAGATTGGTCAGGTTTCGGCATTCTTATCCTGGGGTACCATTCTTCCCTAAAGTTTCTAAGGATAAAAGATATGGTACCGCAGATGGGTGAGACACCGTTTGTGATATTGTGTTTTACCTCGAAACAATAATGCCAGAAGTCTAAATTGGGAGTTATTCCAAGATACCCTTCGAAAAGAGCTTGGAAACTAGCTAATTGGAGGATGGAATTTGGAGAGATATTATGGGGTTGGACACCATAGAAATTGAGGACGTCTAGGAAAAAGGCGGAAGGAGGGAAACCCATACCTCTCGTGATATGAGAAGTGAGGAGGACGCGTTCACCTTCCTTTGGCTTGGGCTCTGGCTCATTCTTCGAGATCCGCCATTTGCCTTTAACTATTAATCTGTCCCTTGACATCCGACGAAGGAGGACGAGTGAAGTATCACTCTGATTCCAAATTCCGACAAATTCTGCTTCTTCGTCAGATCCGGCGGAGAAGCGCTCAGTGCCACGAGAGTGAGTCTTGACCTCCGCCGTTTCCCGTGTGAACGGCGGGGATGTTGTCGTGCTTGGACCCGATACGTCCGCGGGTGCGAAAGCGTTTCCCCCGCCCGCCGCGGATGCCGTGGTTCTTTCCGGCCCGCCGCCGGCATGCTTGGGCGACCCCAGCTGTGGATCCAGGTCGCCCAAAGGCTCGTTGATGGAGGCACGGGCCGGTGAGGACGACGGAGAGGCCATCGTTTTCGGCGGTGACGGAGCGCTCCGGCGTGCAAAGGGCTCGTCGGGGTAAGGATTCGTTCTAAGCTCTCGTGCTCGCGTTTGCGTCAATGGCGTGGGCAGAAGGAGTGAGGAAAGATTTTCGGAGACGACGAAGACGGCTATTTATAGCCTGAAAACCCTCTAGATACGCGCCAACGGCTCTTTTGACCGTTGGATGTTTGACGCGTGTCGCTCGCCGGAAAATCCGGGAAACGGAACGACAGAGGAATGATGGCTATCTCCTCGTTTCTCGTGAGAATCTGTCAGAGATACGTTGCAGGGTTTCCCGCGTGAAACCAAGCGGCGCTTGCGTCAGCATGATTAAAGCGCTGATGTCACGTGTTCCTTTTCCGCGAAGGATCGCGAGAAGAAAAGCCGGATTTTCATAGTTCCGAGTTTTATGTTACCATCTCCTTTGAAAGGAAAGAAGAAAGAATCAAGACTGCTGAATCAAGTTTCCCGGGCAAAATGTATTTGACGAAAGGCGGAGTTTCAGAGTTTTTGATCCTTCCTGGGGGCTACTGTCGGATATATACCGAATAGGGGTATAGAAGATGGTAGACAAAAGAGCTGGACTACCAGGGTGGCCTGCAAGGTAATGGACTTAGGTCCATTGGGCGGCCCAGTAGTCCGACGCGTAGAAGCCGGATTCTAGAAGAACCCGGATCACGGCCCGCGTGATCTGGCTTGGAGGAGAAGACGGATTCCTTACTTTCCAAGTTACAAGTTAAACGTAGTCTTCTAGGTTTCTGGTTCTGTAAGCCCTAATCCGGCTATTATATAAAGCCGGACGGGAGATAGATTTCATAAGTTGAATAAGTTCCTTTAGTCCAAGGTTCTAGGTTCTAGCTTAAGCCTTGCGCAACTCGCCGGGAAGTTCATCCTCGTCGAGTAGCTAGATCTATTCCCTTACATTGTAACCTTATTATACGGGCTTTAGTCCCTCATAGTGAGAAGTGCAGGAGTAGGTACGCCGTACTGTCGCGACGTACCGAACCTGGGTAAATCCCGTGTTCTGTGTTTACTACGCTATCCCGTTACCCCACGTCTCTACCGTAGTCTCATGGCACCCCAGTCTATGAAAACTACTACGATGTCTCGACATCGATGGTATTTGTCCAGGGCCAGGAAGATGAAGATGGCTTAGTGAGGTTCTGCTTCGTCGTCCGGGAGTAGTTTTTCACCGACAATGCCCCTCCGTTTTGAACGTTGATTGCCCCGTCAATGGTTTCATCGAGGTTGGTGAGGCCCATGGCGTCTCTGTTAAGGATAAGTTCCAAGCACATGTCCTAGTCAAGATGGCCCTATCGAGTGAGGCGTCCATCACTGTCGCTATCAGATACTCGCTCCGTTCCATAATAATCTACATTCTATACTAGTATTTCATGCTAGGAGATACTCGCTCCGTTCATCATCATGCGTCGTCAAGGTTATTATTTCATGCTAGGAGATAGCCATTGCAGTTTATTATTGACGTTATAAAGTCTGTCCAAGGTATTGATTTAATCAATTTTTTTAGCATGCATCCATATCGTAAATAAGGACCAAATTCTTTTCTAGGCATGACTAATTCACCGAGTCTATCCTCCAATTAGTGGGGCAACGCAAAGAGAACGACAAATTACACATGAACTTTGATTTGTATGACCTAAGGTTATTTTCATTTGAATTTCTTTCCAATAAGTTTTTCAAGGGAATATTTTTTTGTTCACTCCGTATTTATAAAAATAATTATACATTTCTCACGCGGACGATCAAACATCCTTAAAAAATATGATATGAATGACCGCGTGATAATATAATCCTTATTTTTTGAAATGTGACGCCACGAGGAAGATTTATTCTCCGTGTGACAACACTTTTCTGCAGTGTGACACGACCCATAGAAAGATTTATATGCTACTATGTAACTACACAAGGACCCAGATAGCTTTTAAAGGATTAGGAAATTGATCAAATCTCGTTCGCAAAAGTTATGGATATTCCTTGATTCGGACTTCAAAATGGTGCGTTCTTGCTAGCCAAATGGACGCGCAGCCCAAGATTAAGGCCGCTAATAACGCTCGACAACAAGAACAAAGTGCACATCTTGGCACGAAACAAATGGAGAAAAAAGCGACAAGGAGAGTCCACCACCACCAACTACCACCACTATCGACCTCAATCCGGCAGGCCGCGCTCCAAACCGAGATATTAACATCTAGCAAGGAGTCAGTTGCTCCAAGACGGCCCCTCCAGGGAGGCTAGAACGTTGGAAATGGCATGGTCGTCTAATCTAATTAAGAGCTGGATTTTGGCTTTCGCGCGGAGAATGAATGCGCTAATGAGGCGTGACAAGCATGAGATGAGGCCTCCAAGGTGGTGTACGACGCTATAAGGCGTTGCTGTCTCGGCGCCGACCAGAATCAACACATGGCTTTCGCCCACTGCCACATCTCACCACGCTAGCTAACCCCACCGCTCTCGAGTCCAAAACTGGAGTGCATGACCACACCAACCTTCTGCCATCATCGCAACACCACTCTTAGGCCAGACTGTGACCACAAGAACAAGCCCCCCCAAGCCACCACCATCGGGGGCCTGAACACCCAACACTCGTAGTCAGAGTTTGCAGAACACCAACCCACACCAATTCCGGTGAACGACATGGAGGTCGAGACCGGAGCTCTCCACCAGCAGCAGCGCCTGCCTCGTCCCTTCAGGACCCAGATCCGGTCCTCATGGAAGCCACCGCCATACGAAGCACTCGCGGCGACTACCTCTGCACCGCGAGCAGGCTTGAGCGCGCCGAAGACCGCCTCCGCTACCGTGAGCCATAGCACCTGCCCGAAATTGAGCATTGCCCCGCACAACCCTGGAATTGACGTCCCAACGCTGCACGGTGCGGAACGCCCCACTGCCAACTTCCCAGGAGCCTTGGGCAAGTTTGTCGGTCGTTCCCTCCGGCAAGAGCGATGCGAGGGGAGAGGAAGAAGGGGCTGAGTGGCGCAACGGCTAGGGGTTCCCGTGTTGCCAACGAGGGCGACACGGGGATGCGGGTTCTTCTGGACTTCCCCGTAGTAGACCTAGGCTCTTTGCGTCTCATAGAAGCTCGTAGAGGTGGTCGGGTTGACGCGCTTGAGTGTTGCTCTTTTTGTCTTGTCGGCATGGGAATGCTTTTGCCGAGGGGGAGTTAGTGAAGTTGTGTTGGCGGGGATGGGAACACGATACTGAGAATGCGATGAGTGTAAGCGATGACCGTAAACAAAGATATTTTTACTATGCATGCCAGACATGAACTAAGAACCATGGTTTGATTAGCACTTGATTGAGGATATAAGGGGGACGACCATAAGTGCCGCTAGTCTCGTTACGTGGTACATACATAGTTTGATCACAACTGGCTCTTCTTGGTCGATCTCGCGAGCAAACTACAAAAGGGAGTTTGAGTGCAAGATGGTGGGACTCACGAGAGATGGTAAACCATGAGTCTTAATTTTAGCACGTCTCGTGACCTTGGGGCTAGGGTTTCTGAAGGCACATGTACACATGAGTATATAACGGGACCTATGTGAAAAGGAAAGTCTAGTTGTGTACCTACCACCGATTGTGTATGCACAGACGGGCACCTATAGCACGAGCGCGCCACTGAAGATATTTCATTTGGACGCAGAAATTCGGGGCCGAGCGGGAACATTTGGGCACAAAAAGTACTCCCTCAGTCCATTTTTATAAGGCCCACTTCTTACTATTGAAATGCTAAGAAGTGGGCCTTGTAAAAGTGGACGGAGAGAGTATTTCATTTTAGGCCACAAATATATATTTTGGACGATCGCACCCTAATCCCGCGGGCTGTAACAAAATTTCGGGAACATTTGGGCCCAAACAAGCGAGACCAAAAATGAAATATTTTAGGCCCAGCAGATAACGAGCGAGACAAGTTTTTGGCCTTGCAAAATTTTCAATACACCTGCCCTAATCCCATTCTCGAGAGCGCAACCACCTCGCCGCCGCCCCTTCGCGGAACACCCCAGCCTTGCCGCTCGCTGCCGGAGACATCTCCCCAGTCGATTCCCCTACAAACGCCGGTATCACGCGCCTCCAATCGCGCCGCCGCGAATACCTAGCGGCTCGCCGGCCGGCCCTCCGTTGAGGACGACGCAGCCAGCCTCGCGTCGCTCCACCTTCTTGCCGCCAAGACCGTCTTTGCGGGCGCTTAGCTAGGCTGCTCGGTCCGGCGAGACCCAACCGTTCCGGCTCCGGCTGGATCTCTTCCCCCAGATGCTGCGCCGCCGTGACAGGAGGAGGCGAACCTGCTACTGCTCTCCTCCGACGACAGCGACGATGCCGGGGACGACGGAATGCAGCTGTTCGTTCCCCCGCCGCTGCTCGCCGGCGCATCCTCCAGGACCCGTCCAGCCTCTTGTGACTCTGCGCGGCTACGGGGACGAGGAGGGAGGATGATCTGGAGTTCTGGACATGAGGGACCCTACCAGACGAGCTCGACCACGTCGACAATCCCTAGAAGGTACCATATCTGCTCCAAGATGGTCCTTTTGCCCGTATTCTGCTTGTGTTGTAGGCTAGTTTTTGATGCAAGAAACTGGAATTATGAAATGATGTGCTAAGTGTGCGACTGTCTATGCATTAGTTGTTAAAATCACTTAGCAACAAATGCACTCACTCCTCTGATTTTGGCCGAAGTTTATGTGTGCTAATTTTCTGGTTTAGCAAACATTTTTAAGACAGCAAATGAAAAATTCAATTTATTATGAGTGATTTTCCTGGTGTAAGAAAAGCCAGATGCTGGTGTACTCCGGAAACTCTGTACCTCAAGCTTTGTCCTGAATTTATTCAGTAACTCAAAGGAATTGATCAAGCTTATTTTCTGCTGCTAGCGACACCTTCAAAGTTCCTCGCTGAAGAAATTCTAGGAGCTAAAAGGAGTTAATATGAGCATCCATGTTAACAAGTTTGAGCAGAACATGGATTCTGTAAAGTGTAAGTACCAATCAGGCTGGACCATTTACGTTCTAGTCTGTTTTTCGCATGATTTAGTTTGTTCATGAAAAATGGTTCGTTATTCGCCTTTGTTAAAGCAAGGACGGAGTTTCATAAAAGTTTACCTCTCATGCAATAACATAAGTTGTGCAAAGTAACACAAATATTCCACAATTTAGAAGCAATTCATCCCTTTGGATGGAATTACTGCTGTTTCTTTGCTTCAATTTACCGAACTCTGTTGGCTAATTAAAATGTTTGCATTGCTCTGATTAATTTAAAACAGTCTACTCAAGCGCATCTCATCTCCTTCATCTCACATGACAAAGGGTACTCTCTTTCGTAGCAATAGCTGATGCTGAGCAACACACTGAGCTGGATGGAGGAGTTTCGGCATGGTACAAAAGTGTAAGCGGTGCAGTTCGCGGCGGTTTGGTCTGTGGTCTGGCATGACCCAGCCATTGCGGGTTCGACGTTGCTGGCCGCAGCGGTCACGTCCCTGTTGTAAACCTTGAACATAATTGCAAATTTTGGGATCATTTCTTTAGTAGTTGGTTTATGCTGTCATATTTTATTTCGCCGCTGAGATTTAATCGGGTCCTCTCGCTTATATCTGATTGGCTGTGTTGGGGGGGGGGGGGGGGGGGGGGGGGCGACATTTATGATTGGGACTGAAAAGTGTGCTGCTCGTGGGCCCGGTCTCGCCCTGGTATGGGAGTGACAACGAGGAGCTCACGGTGCTTACCCGGCACATCAAGGTCATCATTACTTGCTAGTTGGCCTGCAGGGCGTTGTCAAGAAGGGTGGCACTGGTTGGTGAGCCTCCCTTCTAGTTGTTTAGGCATCCTTACCTGTGAAGTAAGGTGAGGCATCCTCAGCTTGGAAGTAAGCAAGGACAGTGCACAGCTAGCTAGTTCTGTTCTTTATTTGGTGCACCAGAGTAATTGCTCGAGTGCTTGGAGTTTGTCTCATTTGGGCTGCGGCAGTGACATGTCATTCATTCATCTTTGAGAAGCCAACACTCACACACATACCCCAGATAAATGTACACATTGCCTGTCATATCTATTTCCGCATAGAGTAGAATCTTGTTCCCGATAACGTATTTAGTCCGGATAGGAGAAACCTGATTCGTTAATGTATATTTCCTAGTAGTTTGAAAACCGTGATAGTGACTCAGACAAATGTTATGTATTTCTTGTTCAGGAGGAGCTTGCTGTTTTAGTTTGTGTGGAATGAGCTTGTCCTGTTTGGTTTGACAAGAACGCAATATATTATGAGTAATGCATGCATGTCTCTCGTATCGTAGGGCCTGGGACAATATGAGGGAGAGGATGATGGTGAGATGAGGGAGCTCGGGCAGGAGTACTGCAACCTCCAGGCCAAGTAACAGTGTGTAATCTCTCCGCAGTAGGCATCCTTCATCTTAGGTGTTGCCGCCGTGTGCCCTTCCCGTCCACCGCGGTTTTGCACCCCAGCGAGGTCTCCGGTGACCATTTGGTCAACCGCCGCCACCCCTGGACTTTTGGTTCTCGTACTTTGCATTCGATTCCAGAATATTTGATGTCAGCAGATATAGTTCTCCTATAGTTCTGCCTCGCTTAGCTTTACATATTTGTTTGCCTCTGCTCCATCCGGTTGATGAATCAGAGCTACGAGAACCTAGTATGATATGATGACGTGGAAAGTTGAGCTTTGTGTGTGTAGTTTGACTAAGGCTTGGATGGGAGGCCACTTGGAAAGTAGTTGTTTGTCCTGTACTTGCCAACCCTAGGATTAAGGTCTCGCCGCGGAAGCCAAGACTGAGCGTGCAACCACACGCGCGAGCCAATGAATCTCGCTCGACTAACTAACTTGGTTGGCCACATCCATGAGTCACGTAGTTTGCGATTTCCATCTGTGTGTGAGTCAGAAAACGATTTGGAGAAAACCTAGGGCGTGATCGGGATAAGTGATGGACGTACACAGATCTTGATCCCACCTCACAGAACAAGTGTTGTCAGGAGGTAGCCAACTCCCTGTTGACGGGGTGGCCCTGTTTGGGTTGACTCATGGATAGGGTTACGCAAGGCAAAGGTCGGAGCCAGCCACCCTCTGTCGCGCTCCATGGAAGAGCGTACATGTGGCGCTAAGAGTCAGAGGGTACGTGTGGGTAATGTGTACATCCCTGCAGGGCAATCTTTCCAAAAAGCCGTGTCCACGGTTAAGGACAGATTGGTGAAAGTCGTGTGGCCATAGATAACTTAAACCCGACGTAAAAGATGTTGACAATGATTGAAGGGTGCCTCCTTGGAGATGCAGAGAGGGGTGATCCTTGTAGAATGAGATGCTGGGAAATGATGTTGGTGGATGAAAAGATGATGATTTCAGTAGTTGAGTAGCTTCCTCATCTATTTCGAAAATAATCCTCGAGACGTACTATTCTTCCTCGACTTGGAAAACAAATATTGCTTTACGCAAAATAACCTTTGTAAAACCCCTTTCTGAATCATCAGATATATAATAGGTTAACTAAGTCTTGTTGAGTACCTCCCATACTCGGGCTTGCTTAATTTTTGTTCAGGTGAAGTTACTCACATCGGTGGTGATTCAACATGGACATCGACGAGTAGTTTGGGGTTCCCAGGTAGCAGTCTGGAATCTATGGGCTGGGACGTCGCCTTATGTTGCGGCCTCTTAGGCCTTTTTGGTTCTTGTTTATTAGCAACATAATTTGGCTTCTGTTGTTTGATTTAATGTTGGGTTATGTGACCTCTGTTTGTAAAGCTATACTCTAGTAATACTTGCTTTGTACAGCTTCATGTCTAGAGTGCTGGTTTGATCGGTTGTTGGTTTAGAGCTTATTGTTATACAGTTTTGGCTATGCCTGCGTAGTTATCGCAGTCGAGGGGTTGTGGGGCCGAATGATCCATTTCCGAGCACGCCTGCCGATTATATTCGGCCTCGGCCTTGGTAACCTCAGTAACCCTCGACTGTTGTTGCACTTCCTGGACACATAGCATCTCTGTATAGCTTTGGTCCCGTTCCTTTAGTTTCATACGACTCGTGGACGCTTTGATATGCATAAGTTGGTTATGAATAGAATGGACACAAGGAGTAGTAGTACCAATGTTATCCGGCATGCGTGCCGATGAATCCGGTCTACCTGCTGTTGTTTGTTGCGGCTGGGGCTGGTAACCCCGAAGCCCTTGTGGGTCCATGACTAGGAGCGCATAACAATATGTATACCTCTGGGTCCGGGGTCGTGACAAAAGCCTAGTGGTGGGGATGTTGACGTCTCCATGTATCCAGCCTTCTGGATCCAGCAGAATGAGAGTCTCAAGTGTTACCCCTCTAAGATATCGCACACGTACGTCCGTCGAAGTTCTGCATCCCTTCGATGTCTTGAACTAGGAACTACATGTGCACGATGAGATGGAGAGATCCGCAACACATGAGAGACATAGAGAGAAAGAGAGATTGGATCTCATCTAAAGGGAGAGGATGCCTCCAAAACCTCATAGAGAAAGAGTTGTCTCAATTGTTGTGTTTTACCTCGAGAGAGGCGTGCGTACATATAGTGGGGAGGAGGGGGTGACATGGGGGCAAGGATTGGTGCGCCCCAAGCCCTAGGGAAGCCTTGGCCACACCCCCTCCCTTTTCTTGCTTGGTTGGGACTCCTTCTCCAAATAGGAGACCCTCCAAATTGCTCCTCCTTTTTTTTCCTTTTTTCCTTAAATATGAACTTACCGTAAATCCATAAATAGATAAAAGGAAAGCTCTGGAGAATTGGTGTGTCTTGCATGTGGCCCCTAGGGCCCATATGGCTATGACCTAAAATGCGAGGCGCCACCCTGTGGCATTTCTTCCCCTCCGGCACCCCCTCCCTTCTCGGGTTCTCCGAAACTCTTCTGTAACCCTATATACCCTATAGATAAAATCATCGAATCTATCCAGTAATGTGAGAAACACTTTCTAACATCCTGGGACATCTCATGTCCCCTCATATAATCTCTCTGGATATAATTCTATCACGCTTGAACTATCAGAGCGATACCCACTCTAAACTCCAAACCATCAAATGTGCAAAATTTATTTTGACGCCTTAAGTGTGTGACCCTAGAGGTTTGATAACAAGTAGACATGATCAGAAAATTCTTTTTGTTATCAATAGTCAACATCAGGATCGTGGGCGTCCATATCGATTCCTACAACTTATACGAAGAAACTCTGTTCAACATGTTGGTTTCCAAGTATGTTCTTATTACTTCACGATACCGATCAATACCTCGAGACGAGATGAATGAAATGACCACGATTAAACTCTTTAATTACCATGTCATATTATCCTTGTTATCTAGTATGATGTCTTTTCTCATTTTCGTGTCATAGTATCCCCTGACATACATCATGCATTTGTCTGCGCAGATTTGTTAATGGATACATTACAACAAGTGGATCCTGGACGTATCTCACTATTATCTAGGGGAGTAATTCTCTGTCTTGAATTATCATAGTTAAATATATACCTTAGAGTTTACCCAGTGATAGCCATTTTGATCACCCAGTTTATGGTGTGGTACTTGACTATACCAACATAAACTTTTCAGAATGCACCACCGTATATTCTCATAGTCAAAATAAACAAACAATTTAAGCATGTTGTGATGGTACTATTTATAGCAATGCTAAAATATATCTCGTAGTATCTCAACTACTTGGGTCTACCCATCCATAATGTTGAAACAACAATATGCCCTCATTAATATTGAGAAATTGCATGTCCATGACTAGGAAAACATAGTCATTGAATATTAACGAGTTTTTCTAAGAGACATGACAAATGTTTAAAACAATATGTTTAGGCTTCTACACATGTGTACGCGTTTTCCTGTGAATATCACATTTAGTGTCCATATAAATTATAGAATAAAAACATAATACATTGATCATAAAACATGTGTATATTATTGTCTCTTGGGCATACATCCAAAAAATTGATGAATGTTATTGTCTCACCTTGTGATATTGATGGTATCGTGAATTTAAGGGAATAAGTTCAATGGGTAACTTATAAGGTTCTCAAGTTCTTCGTGAACACACAGGAGCTATCATGGCGTCCACGGTCCCGTTGTTGGTTATTCTTCAAAAAGTTCATGAACATGTATGTGTATTATCGATCCTTTATGGGTCACATGCTTAAGCTGTGTGATGTCTATGCACGCTTCTATTCTTGTAGACAGTGTTGGGCCTCCAAGTACAGAGGTTTGTAGAACAGCAGCAACTTTCCCTTAAGTGGATTACCCAACGTTTATCGAACTCAGACAGGTAGAGGTCAAAGATATCCCTCTCAAGCAACCCTGCAATCAATATACAAGAAGTCTCTTGTGTCCCCAACACACCCAATATACTTGTCAGGTATATAGGTGCAATAGTTCGGCGAAGAGAGAGTAAAATGCAAGTAATATGGATGATAATAAGTGATAATAGCAATCTGAAATAAAAATGGCAGCAAGCAAACATGTAGCAGAACAGACGGAAAACGGTGTTTCAATGCTTGGAAATAAGGCCTAGGGCTCCTACTTTCACTAGAGGACACTCTCAACAATGATCACATAAATGAATAACTAGATATCTTCTCTTCACTATGCTACTCTTAACCCTCTCCGGTTGGATAACGAACACTAATCATTGTTAAGACTGCAAAAACTTTCCTTAAAGTAGGCATTCCCATGTCTAGTTAACCCCACGTTGTCACTATGAGTGCCCCGGGAGGTACTAGACAAACACCACAATTCATAGAGGAGACACACACGATGTGCACACTATCACCTTCACACCGCAGGACAAGGTGACTCCAAAGTTCATATTAATAAAGCACTTGAGTAGCAAAAGATGAAGAGTAACATCTATGAATTCAAATAGATTACAAAGCTCATGATCACATATAGATCACACCATGGGAGAGAGAGATGAACCACATAGCTATTGGTAGAGCCCTCAGCCCCGTGGGAGAACTACTTCCTCCTCATCATAGGAGACAGCAACGGCGATGGAGATGGCGGTGGAGTCGATGGAGATGGCTTCCGATGGCACTTCCCCGTCCCGGCAGGGTGCCAGAACAGAGATCTGTCCCTCGAAACTTGTCGTCGTCGGCGGCGGAGCTACGGATGTATTTTTTGGAAAAGGTCGATCCTTTTAGGTTTTATGCATCGGGGAGTATATATATAGGCGAAAGGGCGATGCCGGGGGGTGGCCAGGAGGCCCACACCACCTAGTGGTGCGGCCAGGGGGTGGTGGCTCCACCCTATGGTGTGGCCACCCTGTGGCCCCCCTCCGGGGCTCTTTGGGACTTCTGGATGCTTCCGGGACTTCTAAGACTTCTGGCTTTCGAATCGTGCAATTCCGAGAATATTTGCAGAATAACTTTTCTGAAACTAAAATCAGCAGAAAACAGGAACTGGCTCCGTGGCATCTTGTCAATAGGTTAGTCCCGAGAAATCGATAAAAATTACATAAAGTGTAAGGAAAACATGTGGGAAACAACATGAAAACAACATGGAACATCGAAAATTAAGGATATGTTCGTGACGTATCAAGAATCCCCAAGCTTAGTTCCTACTCATCCACGAGTAGGTAAACGATAAAACAATAATTTCTGAGGTGACATGCTACTAACATAATCTTGATCATAAAAATGTAAATACATATGTAAGCTGAGATCATAGAACTTCAGACACAAACATGATAAATAGAACTTTAATAATAAAGCAAAGCAATCACTTTTCATCATGAAGAGTAACTCAAATAAAGGATCATGAATAATAATTCAAAGAAAGATTAACATTTGTTTCAGGTATAGAGAAAGCATGGCAAAGTGATATTTCGCTGGTCCTTAAAAGTGGGGAAAAACATAAATGCTAGGACACCTTCAAAGTTCATGAGGAAGACTAGAGCAAATAATTTTAGAACAAATAATATCACATCATAAAGTAATTATTGATGTTTATGGGACAATGCACGTAGAACTAAGAATGAAAAAATGCTCTCTCAACTGTGCATAAAGTTAGAAGATGGAGACTCAACATAAAAGTAAAAGAAAGGCCCTTCGCGGAGGGAAGCAAAGATTACTCATGTGCTAGAGATTTTATTTTATTAAACACAGGTATTAAAAGTTTGACACTCCTCCCATCCATCTTTCACAAACCATGGCTAACCGAATCCTCGGGTGCCTACCAACAATCACATATCGTGGAGGAGTGTCTATATCTTGGGAGATGTATGCTAATGTCAACGAATGGTAAACAGAAAATACAATATGTCACAAGCCAACTGGATTCACAAGAGAGGCTCCCATGTGAAGGAGTCATCTGGGTAGAAGGTCATCCATCTTTCTCTTTTGTTTACACAATTATTCTTTGACTCATAATTCAGGGGAAAATAGTGAAGAGATTTTATGTGTATTAATTTGGGGCTGGGCACCCCGCTGCCAGCTCTTCTATCATTTGGATAAGTGGATGAAGCCACTAGTCCAGGGTGTGAAATCCAATCAAGAAGTGAGAAAATGATTCTCTATTTACATCCTCGTGAGAAAAAACAGGAATATAAAGCAGGAGTAGTTTTGAAGGTTTTAAAGGTAACACATGAGAAATTTACTTGGAGTGGCAGTTAAATACCACATGTAGGTAGGTATGGTGTACAAAATGGGAAAACTTGGTTTTAGGGAGTTGGATGCACGAGTAGAGCTCATACTCAGTACAGGTGGAGGCTAGCAAAGGACCGGGAGCGGCAAATCAAGAGAGCATAAGAGCCATAATCATGCATAGAGACATAAACAACATTAATTAAACCATAAGCAGTATCACAAGTTCAAAAAATAAATGATCATAGAGGCTATTAGTGACTGGTACATAGTCATAAACATGGTGTGAGCATGCGCCAAGTCAACCAAATAATACATTCGAAAGAGAATACCATAAATTTATGCTTCAGTATGACAAGAACAACTCATGAATCTTTCAATGGCACATTAAACACTCTCAGCTATTTTAGGATAATCATGCTACTCAATAACCAGAAGGCTTTAAAACTAAAATAACATCTAGCATGATACGAAAAATTTCTAGCCACAGTCTATACATGCTTCTACTTGCACCATTAAAAATTCTACTTCAAGCAGCAGTTTCATTTCCCAACAAGCACCATACAAGACATGCTTTAACAAAAATTCTCTACATGCTACAGCAAGCAAACATGAGAGTACTCACATAAAACTACTAAAACTAACATCTCTGAATAAGAGATGTATGAAAATAAAGGCTAAACACAGTACTAGCAAAAAGTGAACACTCACAGAACAATAAGAATGAAAACTAGAGTGTTGTAAGCAATGAAAACGGAGTGTGTCTCTCTCTCACACAAGTATGATAAAATCCAACCATAAACTACAGCAAAGAAAACTAAACAAACTTAAAGCAAAAGTAAAAGACGCTCCAAGTAAAGCATGTAAGATGTGACCGAATAAAAATATAGTTTCACTAGAAGTGACTTGATAATTTGTTGACGAAGAAGGGGATGCCTTGGGCATCCCCAAGCTTAGACGCTTGAGCCTTCTTGGAATTTTCTGGGATGTACCTCCGGGGCATCCACAAGCTTAGGCTCTTCACTCTTGTTGATCACGTCATATCATCCTCTTCTCTTGACCCTTGAAAACTTCCTTCACACCAAACTTCTCACAATCTTCATTAGCAACGTTAGTGCAATCAAAATAATAAATTCACATGGTTCAGTTTCAACACAATCCTAACACTCATAAACACATTAGATACTTTCACAACTTCTTTTAAAACTCTTTTTCTCAAAAGAACACCAAAATAAAGAGATTAAGAGGCAAATGCAATTATTAGCAGAAATCTGTCAAAACAGAACAACTGGCAAAGAAGATTTTTTTCGAAAATCTTATGTTGCTCAAATCAGAAAGTGTTCAACTAAGAAAAGGTGCGTATAGAGCCCAGGATTACGCACAAAACAACTCAGGTAATTTTGAATTTTCTGTGGTTTTATACGATTTTAACAGTGGACAACAGGAATCTGCTTCCTGCGCAGAAATCCGAAATATAGTCTCAACTTTCCACTAGAGGCTTTACTTGGCTCAACTAATACATGAAAATAAATATACAAAGGAGTTTCTACAGAAGTATATAACCCCTTGACTCAAAAAAAAAGAGAAAAACAATGCAAAAAAACAAAAACATGGGTTATCTCCCAAGAAGTGCTTTTCTGTAAAGCCTATTAGCTAGGCATGATAATTTGAGAAGATGCTCACATGAGAAATATGAATTGAAGAAAAAGAGAGAATAAATAAGAAAATGGAAAACAAATTTAAGTCTAACCCACTTCCTATGAAAAAGAATCTCGTAGAAGAACAAGTCAATAAAGCACAAAGTGACTAGCATAGGAAGACAAAATAAGCGCAACTTCAAAATTTTCAACATGAAGAGGGGAAAATTAATATTGTTGAGATGCATAAACAATGTTTCCCTCTCTCATAATAACTTTCAGTAGCATCATGAATAAAATTAACAATATATCTATCACATAAAACATTCTTATCACGAGCAACATGCATGAAAGAATTAATACTCTCCACATAAGCATAGTCATTCTTATTGATAGTAGTGGGAGCAAATTCAACAAAATAGCTATCATTATTATTCTCATCACCATAATCATAAAATATAGGAGGCATAGTACCATCAAAATAAATTCTCTCCTCAATAGTAGGTGGACTGAAAATATCATATTCATCATTGTAATCATCATATATAGGTAGAATAATATCATCATAAGGAATAGAATAGTTATCCTCCAAAATGTGTTCATTTGTAAACATACCATGATTTTTACTAGGAGGAGATGTATAAGGCATATAATCATCAGTAGCAAAAGGATTTTCAAACACATCATCCACAAGTTTAGAGCTTTCTGTATCATCATTTTCAATATCAAAAGTAGTGTGTTTTTCCTAATCATGATCACTACTATGTGTAACAGGCATAGGCTCATCATCAAAGCAATTTTTCTCCTCCGTGCTTGGGGAACTAAAAAGATCATTTTCATATAAACTAGCTTCCTCAAGCTTATACTTTTCCATAGAATTAGCAATAATGGTGTTCAAAGAATTCATACTAATAGCATTGCTCCATAGGTTTTTCCCCAAGCTTAGACTTTTCCATAGCATTAGCAATAATTGTGTTCAAACAATTCATACTAATAACATTGCTTCATACTAAACTAGCTTCCCCAAGATCCATAAGTTTTTTAATTTTCTCTTCAAACACTTCATGTCCTAACTCAAGATATTATAAAGCTCTCTCATTTTTTTCCATTAAGACTACTAGTAACAAGAAGCGAGTAAAAATAAGCCTAACTACTGAAAACAAGAAACAAAAAGACAAAATTGCAGAATCTAAAGGAAATAACTCTGAGAACTCACACCCCAGGATGTGAGTATCTTTTACCTTACCTCCCCGGCAACGGCGCCAGAAAAGAGCTTGATGTCTACGGACGCTTCTATTCTTGTAGACAGTATTGTGTCTCCAAGTGCAGAGGTTTGTAGAACAGCAGCAAGTTTCCCTTAAGTGGATTACCCAAGGTTTATCGAACTCAGGGAGGTAGAGGTCAACGATATCCCTCTCAAGCAACTCGCAATCAAGATACAAGAAGTATCTTGTGTCCCCAACACACCCAATATACTTGTCAGGTATATAGGTGCACTAGTTCGGCGAAGAGAGAGTAAAATGCAAGTAATATGGATGATAATAAGTGATAATAGCAATATGAAATAAAAATGGCAGCAAGCAAACATGTAGCAGAACAGGCGGAAAACGGTGTTTCAATGCTTGGAAATAAGGCCTAGGGCTCCTACTTTCACTAGAGGACACTCTCAACAATGATCACATAAATGAATAACTAGATATCTTCTCTTCACTATGCTACTCTTAACCCTCTCCGGTTGGATAACGAACACTAATCATTGCGTAGGCCTGCAAAAAGCATTCCTTAAAGTAGGCATTCCCATGTCTAGTTAACCCCACGCTGTCACTATGAGTGCCCCAGAAGGTACTAGACAAATACCACAATTCATAGAGGAGACACACACGATGTGCACAATTTCACCTTCACACCGCGGGACAAGGTGACTCCAAAGTTCAAATTAATAAAGCACTTGAGTAGCAAAAGATGAAGAGTAACATATATGAATTCATATAGATTACAAAGCTCATGATCACATATAGATCACACCATGGGAGAGAGAGATGAACCACATAGCTACCGGTAGAGCCCTCAGCCCCAGGGGAGAACTACTCCCTCCTCGTCATAGGAGACAGCAACGACGATGGAGATGGCGGTGGAGTCGATGGAGATGGCTTCCGGGGGAACTTCCCCGTCCCGACAGGGTGCCAGAACAGATATCTGTCTCCCAAAACTTGTCGACGGTGGAGGCGGAGCTACGGATGTATTTTTTGGAAAAGGTCGATCCTTTTCGGGTATATTTATCGGGGAGTATATATAGGCAAAAGGGCGATGCCGGGGGGTTGCCAGGGGGCCCACGCCACCTGGTGGCGTGGCCAGGGAGTGGTGGAGCCACCCTATCATGTGGCCACTATGTGGCCCCCCTCCGGGGCTCTTTGGGACTTCTGGGTGCTTCCGGGACTTCTAAGACTTCTAGCGTTCGAATCGTCCAATTCCGAGAATATTTGCAGAATAACTTTTCCGAAACTAAAAACAGCAGAAACAGGAACTGGCTCTGTGGCATCTTATCAATAGGTTATTCCCTTGAAATTGATAAAAATGACATAAAGTGTAAGGAAAACATGTGGGAAACAACATGAAAACAACATGGAACATCAGAAATTAAGGATACGTTTATGACGTATCCCTGTGCCAACCTTTAATTGAGAGAGTAAAGATGTTGTTATTGGTTTTATGAATGTTCGATGTCGATACTATGTCATGGAAACAAGTACGGTGTTAATCGGAGAGGTTGCAGTAAAGTTATTAATAGGGATAAATTATGTTGGTGTTAGGAAGAATTGATATGAGAGATAACAGGGGACATGAGATGTCCTGGGATGTTAGAAATATGTTTCTAACATCAGTAGATAAGGTCTATGATTTTATCTATTGGGTTCACAGGGTTCCGGAACAGTTTCGAGCAAAAACCAAAAGGGGGGAATGCGGGAGGGGGCGGAATTGACCCTATGGACGCACCACTTGATGGGGCTGGCAGGTGGGCTCCAGAGCCTCCAATCATGGCACTAGTAACCTTCTAGTGTTTTTCCTAAATTTTATTGAAGAGAAAAAGAAAATAAAAGGTAAAAGGGAAAAAGGATAGGAGGCGGAGTTGGACTCCCCAAAGGGGAGCCCAATCCGAGTTGGTCTAGGAGAGGGTGAGTGGCCACCTCCCTTGGTCTGGCTAGCCCCCCTCCTAGCACAACTAGAACTCCTTTGGGAGACCCCAAGAGGAATGTATGATGCAGTCTAGAGTAAGTTTTCCCCTAGTATACAACTAGAGTCTATCGAACCAGTAGGACTTCGTAGTCTTGAAGAAGTTTACTTGTATCAACGGCGTCGTTTACCGATGTTGACAAAGCGTGGAACCTACACACAAGCACAAACTCTTTCTTGCCCTAACTTTCCGGAAGGTTTTCAATCTTCCAGTCTTGTTGAAAACAGGAGAATTAAACGTATAGAGTCTTGGAAAGTAACAAAAGTGAAAATGGTACAGCAAGGAAACAATTATGAAAGTGCTTAAAAGAAGGTTTGCAATATGTGGAAAATAGGACTGGGGCCATAGGTTCACTAGTGGTGTCTCTCCAAATAAAACAAATATGTTGGGTGAACAAATTATAGATGAGCAATGAACAAATCATGAACGTATAACAATACTATTATGACGAGATAAAGTTCACAGGTTCTAACATTGTAGGATTACATCAAGGTATATGGACCTCTATCCAGCATGCATCCATATCTAAAAGTCCACCTCAAGAAGGCTATCCAGCAAATCCATTGGTATTAAGTTGCAGAAACAAAGTGATTGCTATGCGTGCAACAGACAAATGCATTAAGAACAATACGTAATGTAAGTAGTGGTTCTCATCGTAGAAAAGAGTGCCGCTTTTTTCTCCCTAGTGGCAACATCACATCCTCCCCCCGCACGTTTCTGGCACTCGAGCGCAGGAAACAAGGAGGCATGAACCCACTATCTGGAATATAATCCCTCTCTTAGAAGTGAAACCAACTACGTGGTCAAGGGATCATAAAAACCCGAGAGCATTGCAAGAGAAGATTAAAACTCTCTAAAAATATAAATGAAGCATCTTAGATTGAGATGAACAAAATAATCATAATCTCATGGTTCATCAGATCTCAGCAAACACAACATGCACAATTACATAACGGTGGTCTCAATCATGTGAGGCAACTCATGAGACTCTAAACATGGGGGAATAGGAGAGAGAAGAACCATCTAGCTACTGCTATAGACACTTAGTCCCGAGATGAACTACTCACGCATATGTCCTGAGGAGATCATGGTGATGTAGAGGCATCCGGTGACGACCCCCCTCTCCAGCATGGTGCCGGAGCAGGACTCCAGAAGCCCTACATTGGACTTTCGAGGTGACGTCGCCTATCTTTATGTTTCATGGAAAATAACTCTGTCGCCGAAGGTTTTAGAGTTAAAGACAATTTATAAGCGAACGGGGGACATGAGGCGGTGCCAGGAGCTCCCAGGGACCCACCAGGCGCACCCTAGGTGGCCGCGCCTGGCACCTACCTGGTGGCCCCCTGGCTCCCCTCTGGGTCCTCTTTGGACTTCGTCTTTGTTATGGGTAAATAATACCTTCCGTGAATTTTCAGTCATTTCCGAGAATATCTCCTTCAGAACTTTTCTGAAATAGAAAAACAGCAAAAAACAGCAACTGGCCTGGGGCATCTTGTTAATAGGTTACTCGATGAAAACATCCGGAAAACATTGGGAAGGATGTGAAAACATGAAAATAACATAGGGTATTGGAAAGAAAACAAGCATCGAGCATTGATGAGTGTTGATGCTCGTTCGTTGGGAGGCCCCAGGTGTAAGGTGTGAAGAGTGCAGCAGCAAGTTTTCCCTCAGAAAGAAATCAAGGTTGAATCGACCAGTAGGAGAAAGAAATTACTTCCGAAAGTTGATGCAGCTAATGATGGCAGGGTGCACTACCGGTTCAGCGGCAAGGTGGAAGCTACACAACACAATAAAATCACTTTTCCCCAACGAAGCAGTGAGGTTGTCAATCTCACCGGTTTTGGTGAAAACAAAGAGGTTAAATGTATGGTGTGGAAAACAATACTTGTTTGCAGTACATGAAAAGAGAACAGTGATGGCAGAAGGAAAGTAGTAGGAACAGTATGAAAACAGTGATTGTAGTGGTTATATTATCAGTGTAAAGGAAATGGACCGGGATCCATAGTTCACTAGTGGTTTCTCTCCAAAACAGATAGATAGCATGTTGGGTAAACAAATTACAGTTGGGCAATTGACATATATAAAGGCTGCACCATAATGCATATGCATAGCATGATGATTACTATGTGATTCATGCGGGCATTATAACAAGATACATAGACCGTTATCCAACTGCATCTATGACTAATAATCCACCCTTAGAGTGTCATCCGAGCAAACCTTGGGTATTAAGTTGCAAGCAATAGATAATCGAATTAAGCAAAGTGTGTAATGTAAACAATGTAAACATCGTTGTTTTCTCCCTCATGGCAACATCACATCTCCCACGAGTTATGTTTCTGTCACTCGAGCGTGAGTAAAAGGGAGGCATAAACCCACTACCGAGCATAAACACTCCCTCTTGGAGTTACAAGCATCTACTTGGCTAGAGCATCTACTAGCAACGGAGAGCATGCAGGATAATAAATAACATACACATGAAACGAACATGATAGATTGATAATCATTGGACATAGCATTCAATATTCATCGGATCCCAGCAAACACAGCATGTAGCATTACAATAAGATGATCTTGATCATGTTAGGCAGCTCACAAGATCTAAACATGACGCATAAAGAGGAGAGAACAACCATCTATCTACTGTTATGGACCCGTAGTCCAAGGATGTACTACTCACGCATCATTCCAGAGGAGGGCATGGTGATGTAGAGCCCTCCGGTGACGATTCCTCCTCACGACAGGGTGCCGGGGAGAGCTCTAGAACCCTCCTGAACTAAGGTTGACGATGACGACAGCTGTGGATGTTTTTGGTGGAAAAGGCTTGGGTCTTTAGGGTTAACCTCCTGAGAGGTATAAATAGGCGAGAGGGCAACGTCGGTGGGTGGCTAGGGGGCCCACACCACCCCTAGGCGCGGCCAGAGGGGGACGCACCGCCCTATGGTGTGGGGCCCCTGTGGCCCCCCTCCGGGTCCCCTCCGGACTCTGTGTGCGCGACGACTTTCTAAGTCTTCTGGGTTTTGTTTTATCCAATTTCGAGAATATTTCCAGAACAACTTTTCTGAAACTAAAAACAGCAGAAAACAGGAACTGTCTCTGTGGCATCTTGTCAATAGGTTAGTCCCAGAAAATCCATAAAAATGGCATAAGTGTAAAGGAAACATGTAGCACATAGTCTGAAAACAACATGGAACATCAGAAATTACGGATACGTTTATGACGTATCAACATCCCTAAGCTTAGTTCATACTTGTCCTCGAGTAGGTAAACGATAAAAATAAAATAATTTCTTAGGTGACATGCTACCAACATAAACTTGATCATCATAAAGTAAAAGCATATGTACGCTGAGATCATAGTACTTTAAACACATGCATGACAAATATAATTTTAACAATGAAACTTAGCAATCACCTTGCATCATGAAAAGTAACACGAATAAAAGACCATGAATAATAATGATGTTGAAAGTTATACGTTTGTTTTGAGCATAAAGAAAACATATGAAAGTGATATTTCACTTGTCCTTAAGAGTGGGGCAAAACTTAAATACCAGGACACCTTCAAAGTTCAAGTGGATGACTAGAAAAAATAATTTGAGAGCAAGTGATAACACATCATGAATCAATCAATAATAATTTTGGGACTGATGCACATTAAACTCAGAATGGCAACTACGCTCTCTCAACTGTGCATAAAGTTAGAAGATGGAGACTCAACATAAAAGTAAAAGAAAGTCCCTTCATAGAGGGAAGCAGGGATTAACTCATGTGCTAGATCTTTTTATTTTATTAAATAGAGGTATTGAAAACATTTTTTTAGAGAAGTGTATGCTTATGTCAACGAATGGTAAACAGAAAATACAGTACGTCACAAGCCAACTAGACTTCACAAGAGCGGCTCCCATTGAAGGACACATCTGGTATAGAAGGTCATCCCTTTATCTCTTTTGTTTACACAATTAAGCTTTGACTGATAAATCAGGGGCAAAAATAGTGAAGAGAATTTTATAGTAACCATTTTTGGGGCTGGGCACCCCTCTTCCAGCTCTTCTATCATTTGGATAAGAGGATGTGTCACTAGTCCAGGTGTGTAAAGTCCAATCAAGAAGTGAGATAAATATTTTCTATTTACGTCCTCATGAGCTAAAACATGGACACAAAACAGGAATAATTTTGAAAGTTTAAAGGTAGCACCTGAGAAATTTACTTGGAGTGGTGGTTAAATACCACATGTAGGTAGGTAAGGTGGACAGATTTAGCAAACTTTGGTTTTAGGGAGTTGGATGCACGAGTAGAGCTCATAATCAGTACAGTTGGAGGCTAGCACAAGATTGGGAGCGACAAATCAAGAGAGCAATAATGGCCATAATCATGCATAGCGACAAAAACATTATTAATCAAAGCATAAAGGGTATTACAAGTCAAAAACTAAATGATCATAGAGGCTATAAGTGACTGGTTTGTAGTCATAAACATGGTGTAAGCATGCGCCAACTCAACCAAATAAAGCATTTGAAGGAGAACACCAAATATTCATGCTTCAATGTGATAAAAATCAACTCACGATTCTTTCAATGACACATTAAGCACTCTCAGCTATTTGAGACAAGTCATGCTACAATAAAAACCACTAAGCATAGAATTAAAATAGCATCTAGCATGACATGAAAAAGTCTAGCCACAGTCTCTACAAGCTTATTTTTGCACCGTTATAAGCACGAAAATTGCACTACTTTTTTCCAACACCAATAATTTTATACTAAACAAAAACTCGCCAAGAGATATATCAAAGAAACAAGAGAGTACTAATACTCTTCTACTAGAACTAACAGCTCTGAATATCATGAGTTTTTTTTATCACATTGAAGCATGAATTTGTGGTGTTCTCCTTCGAATGCTTTATTTGGTTGACTTGGTGCATGCTTACACCATGTTTATGACTACAAACAGTCACTTATAGCCTCTATGATCATTTAGTTTTTGACTTGTAATACCCTTTATGCTTTGACAGACACACCTAGTTCCTCTGTTGCAAGATCTAAAAATGGAGGAGGAATAAGATTGGTACACCTTCCGTAGAGTCATCTGTCAGAAGGATCACCAGGTAGGCAACTCTGAACAATGGGTACAAACTTGTTCCTATGCAAGATAACTCACAGCCCAGGAAGAAGCCAAGATCTGCTAGGCCTGCTAATGACACTGGCCCAGTCACTCCACATACTCCAATTGCTGTGTTACGGCAAGTTGGCAGGGCCCTGGAGATAGCTGAAGATGATATCAAAGTGGATAAGCTTGATGTTGTCCAAGATTCTGACAAGACCAAGAAGAAGTAATAATGTTAGGACATTTCTTTTGTTTAAATGGTCTGTGTTTAATGACTCTAATGTCATTTTGGGTTATGTATTTGGCTCTCTTTATTGTAAGATCAATATTGCAACTGGTCTCTTTTGAGGAAATACTACTGGAATATCCAAGCTCTGTTCTTATTTTCCATGAGATTGCAAGTGTTTTTTGTAACTGGCTGGTCCTGTTGCAAGATCATTGTCATAATTAATCCAATTATTAATGGATAATACAACTTATTGGTTACTAGATTGGAAGGTGTTGGACTGGAATGGCAGGGGCCTCAATGATAAAAATAAAAGACTGCTTGTTTACAACAAAATTGAAGAAAGTCAATGAGCTATTATATGCCTGCAAGAAAAAAATTGTGAAAATTTTGACCACACTTTTATTCGATCCTTTTGTCCAAAGAGATTTGATAGATTTGTTTTCACTCTCTCTGTTGGAGCATCAGGTGGAATCATTGTTCTCTAGAATAGCTCTATTTTTTATGGTGCTTTTCTTCAAAGTCATAAATCTGCCCTTAACTTATGTTTCACCTCAAAACATAATCACACTTCATGGACTCTTGTTATTGTATATGGCCATGCAGAGGTTTAGATAGAGATATTTTTGTCCAATGGATACATGATCTGGTTATTATTCCTCATGAAAATTGGCTTCTGTTTGGGGATTTCAATTTTATAAGGTCTGTTGACAACAGAAATAAACCTGGAGCAGATATGAATGACATTTTCATCTTTAATGAAGGCATTAGCCATCTGGTATTAATTGAGCTTCCTTTGAAAGGAAGAGCATTCACCTGGTCTAATATGCAAGACCAACCCCTCCTTGAGCAACTTGATTGGTTTTTTACAAGTACTTGGTGGACCATTGCTTATCCAAATACCATGGTTATGCCACTTGCTAAATCCACTTCTGACCATGTTCCCTGTGTCATTTCTATTTCAACATCTATTCCAAAATCTCAGATTTTCAGGTTTGAAAATCATTGGATTCATGAGACAACTTTTATAAAATTAGTAGACAGAGTTTGGAAGTGGCCAGTGAGGAGCAATAATATTGCTGCTGCTATAACGGCTAAATTCAAAACATTAGGCATGAATTAAAAAGGTGGGTTAGGAGTCTTTCCAACCTCAAAATCCTGATTGCCAAATGTAATGAGGTGATTTTGATGTTGGATAATATGGAAGAAGAAAGGAACTTAAGCAGGCCAGAGTTTAATTTTAGGAATATTGTTAAAAATCATCTAAAAAAACTACTCCTTTCTTAGTCTTCATATTGGCAAAAGAGATGTACCATCAGATGGGTACAACTAGGTGGTGAAAACACTAAGTTTTTCATGCCAAAGCAACTGAAAGATACATGTTTAATACAATAGCTGAAATAAAGAATGAAGATGGGATTTTCATGGTTGACCATCAGCAAAAAGCTGCAGCATTCTTGGCATGTTTCAAGAATAGAATGGGAATATCTATTCCAACTGCACAGTCTTTTTCTTTGTCCAATTTAATCCAGCCTACTTGCAATTTGGATTGTGTTGTTGATCCTTTCAGCAGTGAGGAAATAGAAGGTGTCATGAAGAGTTTAAAAACTGATAGAGCACCTGGGCCTGATGGTTTCAATGGCATGTTTGTGAAAAAAATGCTGGAGTATTTTGAAACATGATTTCACTCAATTATGTAATGAGTTTCATTTAGGGCAACTCTCCTTGCAAATAATTAATGGATCCTATATCACACTCATTCCTAAGACTAATTCCCCACAGACAGTTAATGATTTCAGGACAATATCATTAACAAATACTTGTTTGAAATTTGTTACCAAGTTGATTGCTAACAGAATGCAGAAATTTGTAGCACTATACATGATAATCAATATGGTTTCATCAAAGGAAGAACCATCCAAGATTGTCTTGCTTGGTCCTTTGAATTTTTGTTTCAATGTTGGGAGTCCAAGAAGAAAATAGTGGTTCTTAAAGTTGATTTTGAAAAAGCCTTTGATACCCTGGATCATGATGCCATTATTGAAGTTTTGAGAGCAAAGGGTTTTCCAGATTTGTTCATTTTATGGGTTAAAGAAATCCTTGCTTCTGGATCTTTCTCTGTGTTACTTAATGGAATTCTAGGTAAACAATTTATTTGTAAAAGAGGTGTCAGGTAGGGAGATCCTCTTTCACCACTTTTATTTGTTGAAGGTGCTGATTTATTACAAAGCCTTGTCAAGAAATCATACAAGATGGATTGATTTCCCCTCCTATTCCTGTCAGGACGGATCTTCCCATTATTCAGTATGCAGATGATACCCTAGTGGTCATGCCAGTTTGCAAAACTGATTTGAGTGTGTTGAAAGGGATCCTGCAAACCTATGCTGCTTTCACAAGTCTTAAAGTTAATTTTCACAAGTCCTCAATAATCCATCTAAATATTTCATCTGATGAGGCCACTGATCTTGCACAGTTCTTTGATTGCCAACTTGGGACCATGCCTTTTACTTATTTAGGTTTCCCATGGGCACTACTAAACCCAACATTAAGGATTTTCTCCTCTCATTGATAGAGTTTAAAGAAGAGTATCTGCAACACCATATTTCCTTTCTTATGGAGATAGGATGGTGCTGGTGAACTCTGTTCTTTCTTCTTTGCCCACTTATTATATGCTCTCTCCGGTTATTCCAGTTGGTGTCATTGAAGTAATTGATAGAGCTAGAAGGCATTGCTTATGGAGCAAAAAAGGAAAAGAAAAGGCTAATTCTCTTGTATCATGGCCCATGGTGTGTAGGCCAAAGAAGAAGGGTGGTCTTGGAGTTATCAATTTGAAAATTCAGAATTCTGCCTTGTTATTAAAGCACCTTCATAAGTTTTATAACCAAGAGCAAACTACATGGGTACATCTTCTAACTGATGCATACTATTACAATTCGGTGCCACGTGCTGTAATTGACTCAGGTTCTTTCTGGTGGAAACGAATCCTAGCTTTAACTAATGATTATAGGAACATAACAACTTGTTCTGTTGGGAATGGCATCACTGCTCTTATTTGGGAAGACAAGTGGTAGCCTCAACTTATCAAGGTGGCCTTTCCTATGCTATTTTCTTTTGCAAAGGACAAGCTGCAATCAGTAAAGGAATTTTTTCTTTCAGAAGATTGTTTGCACAATTTTTTCCTACCATTGACAGTTCAGACACATAATGAATTCCTGGCTCTTAAAGCAATGACACATAATTTTATTTTAGAACCAGATAAGCTAGATGAATGGCAAAGTTCCATAGCAAATTCCAAATTTTCTCCCAGTTATGTCTATCAATTTAGTTTTTCCCACTTTCCAAATGATGTGACATCTTCTTGGATTTGGAAGAGTAAGTGCCAATCAATAAATTCTTTGCCTGGTTATTGTTGCATGATAGGATCAATACCAGAGATATGCTGATTAGAAGAAATTGGAATGTGAGTGACTCTTCTGAGTGTGTGCTTTGTTCTGCTCATATATATGAGGACTAGAGGCATTTATTCTTTAATTGTACTTACAGTACAAGAATTTGGAACTATCTGCAAATCTCATGGTCACCAGGAAGCACTGCTGATGCAATAAGACTTGCCAAAAAGCATTTCCATGGTCCCTGTTTCACTGAAATCATCATTTTGGCTTGTTGGGGAATTTGGAAACAGGGGAATTGATGGATTTTCAACAATATTAGACCCACCTTCCGAGGATGGAAGTCCTCGTTTGTTTATGAGGTCACCCTTCTTAAGTACAAGGTGAGGAGTGATCTCATTCATTTTTTGACATCATGGATTGATTCACTCCATTGACCCCCCTGTAAATATTGTAAATACTGTAACATTTTGTAACTCTTTTTATTTTTAATAAAGTGGGGGCTATGGGCTCCCCCCCCCACACAGTACTGGTGTCAAAAAAAGAGATGCATGAAAAAACAGGAGCTAAAAGGATTTGCATCAGCTAGAAGAAAAACTAAGAATACGAGCATGGAAGAAAACGAGTATTCATATAAAAAGGCGGAGCATGTCTCTCTCCCACACAAATAATGCTGGGTTCCAAACATATTTATTGTAGTACAGAAAACAAAATAAACAAAACAAAACAGATGCTCCAAGTAATATGCATATGATGCGACCGAATAAAAATATAGTTTCACTAGAAGTGACCTGCTAAATTGTTGATGAAGAATGGGATGCCTTGGGCATCCCAAAGGTTAGACGCTTGAGTCTTCTTAGAATTTGCTTGGATGAAACACCGGGGCATACCCAATCTTTGGATTTTCACTCTTCTTGATCACATTATATCACCCTCTTCTCTTGACCCTTGAAAACTTCCTTCACCCCACACTCAATGTAATTCACATTAGAGGGTTAGTGCACAATCAAAAATTCACATGTTCTGGATGGAGACAAGCGTTATTAATACTTTTAAACATTAGCTACAGACACTGATGTTTTGTGGAGCAACCAAATCCACTCGACATAGTAAAAGAGAGAAGGCAAGTAAAAAGGCAGAATTTGTCAAAACCAGAACAGTCTGTAAAGACGAATTTTATCGGGGCACCTACGTTGCTCAAATCGAAAAACATAACGCTAGAAAAAAGTTTCGGAATTAGCTGAGGAATTAGCACAAAAATTGGCAAGTCATTTTGATCTTTCTGTAAATTATGCAATTTTATACGGTGGACAGCAGAAATCTGTTTCCTGCGCAGAAATCCAAAAGCAACCTCAACTCTCACTAGAGACTTTACTTGGCACAACAAATGCAAGAAAATAAAGATACAAAGGAGTTTCTACAGAAGTATCCAACACCTTGACTCAAATAAAACAGAGAAAAACAAATCAGAAATAAAACCATGGGTTATCTCCCAAGAAGTGCTTTTCTTTAACGCCTTTTCGCTAGGCCCAGAAAGAAAGAAGATGCTCACATAAGAAATATGAATTAAGAAAAAGAGAGCATCAAGAAGCAACTATAAAAAAAATTAACCCACTTCCTATGCATAGGAATCTTGTAAATAAATAAATTAAAGAAGCTCAAACTAGAAATCATGGAAAGGTAGAACAAGAGCATTTTCAAAATGTTCAACAAAAAGAGGGGTGTTTCAGTAACATGAAAATTCCTACAACCATATATTCCTCTCTCATAATAATTTTTAGTGGCATCATGAACAAACTCAACAACATAATTATCACATAAAGCATGTTTGTCATGGTCTAAAAGCACACAATTCATATCAAGCTCAAAAATAGTGGGATCAAAATTAAAAATAAAGACCTCTTCTTTCCCACTTTTAGCAATAGCAAAACAAGATGATTGGTCACTCTTAAAAGGTATGTGACACATTATAGCAATCCTATTTTCAGTAGCATTATAATTCATAACATCAAGTAACATAGGACCATCATCTAGAGCATTATCATATAAATTTTCTAAACAAACTTCCTCATTATATTGCATATCAATAGTTGGAATAAATAGAGGACTATCATAGGATTTATCAAAGTAGCATGGATTATCATAAATAACAGTAGCAATATCATTCTCACAAGTTCATTCATAGTAGTATCAAGGTCACAAGTATAGCAAGTATCAATTTCATCAAAAAGGGATATTTCAAACGAATCAATACGATCATCACAATCATCAATATAACACACATCCTCCTTTAGGTAAGCATGGAGGGAAATCAAGTAAGGTATGAGTTAAGGAGTTAATCTCATTGGGAGGAAAACATGGGTATCTACCTCAATTCTTCCTTCTCTTGACCATCGCTCTCCTCCTCTTTTCATCCAATGAGCTTCCAGATTCATCTATTTCTTCTTTCATAGGTTCCTGCAAGGCATTAGTATCCTCTTTTGGGGAGAGCACCTATTAAGATATATTTTTTTGAAACATATTTTTTTTGAAACATCTATTAAGATATTTAATTATGTAGTAATTACAATCCTTGTAATTATCAAATAAATATTCAAGTATAGCATAAATCTCGTATTTATAAGGTGCATCATCAATACTTTCAAGCAAATAGCCAATTTCGAATGCATCCTTCCAAGCAATAAATTCTTCAATTTGTTCCACATCATAAAAGTCATAATTTTACTTAACATAAGAAGATATAGTAACATTATCATTATACTCACATTGAAAAGGGAGGTGTTTATACCTCCTACAGCAACAAGCTTTATCAAAGCAATAAGTAACATTATAAGTAGAGCACAAGTTTTTAGCATAGTTATAAAATTTATTAATTTGCTCCCATAAGTGTATCCCTTTTTGTGACAAGCGGTGTTCCTTATAATATTTTTGTTGTTCATTCGTGAACCCACCTTGACAATAAGATCTAGTTTCAAAGACATCAAACATGGCTAGCAAGCATGATAAAGCAAGTAGAAAGCAAAACAATAACAAAGTAAAAATGATTGGAGGTGAGAGACTCCCCTTGCAGAAATCCTCTTTCTCCCCGGCAACGGCTCTAGAAAAGCTTGACGAGTGTTGATGCTCTTTCGTTGGGAGACCCCAAGTGTAAGGTGTGAAGAGTGTAGCAACAAGTTTTCTCTCAGAAAGAAACCAAGGTTGAATCGACCAGTAGGAGAAAGAAATCACTTCCGAAGGTTGATGCAGACTGATGATGGCAGGGCGCACTACCCGTTCAGCAGCAACGTGGAACCTACACAACACAGTCAAATCACTTTGCCCCAACAAATCAGTGAGGTTGTCAATCTCACCGGTTTAACTGAAAACAAAGAGGTTAAACGTATGGTGTGGAAAAGAGTACTTGTTTGTGGTAGATGAAAAGAGAACATTGATGGCAGCAGGAAAATAGTAGGAATAGTATGAAAACAGTGATTGCAATGGTTGTATTATCAATGTAAAGGAAATGGAACAGGGTCCATAGTTCACTAGTGGTGTCTCTCCTAAACAGATAGATAGCATGTTGGGTAAACAAATTACAGCTGGGCAATTGACATATATAAAGGCTGCACTGTAGTGCATATGCATGACATGATGATTACTATGTGATTCATGCGGGCATTACAGCAAGATACATAGACTGTTATCCAACTGCATCTATGACTAATAATCCACCCTCAGAGTGTCATCCGAGCAAACTTTGTGTATTAAGTTGCAAGCAACGGATAATTGCATTAAACAAAGTGTGTAATGTAAACAATGTAAACATCGTTGTTTTCTCCCTAATGGAAACAACATTCCCCCACTTGTTACGTTTCTGTCACTCGAGCGTGAGTAAAAGGGAGGCATGAACCCACTATCGAGCATAAATACTCCATCTTGGAGTTACAAGCATCTACTTTGCTAGAGCATCTACTAGCAACGAGAGCATGCAAGATCATAAATAACATACACATCAAAAGAACATGATAGATGGATAATTATTGGACATAACATTCAATATTCATAAGATCCCAGCAAACACAACATATAGCATTACAAAAGATGGTCTTGATCATGTTAGGAAGCTCACAAGATCTAAACATGAGGCATAAAGGGGAGAGAACAACCATCTAGCTACTGCTATGGACCCATAGTCCAAAGATGAACAACTCACGCATCATTCCGGAGGCGGGCATGGTGATGTAGAGCCCTCCGGTGATGATTCCCCCTCCTGGCAGGGTGCCGGGGAGAAATCGACAACCCTCCCAAACTAGGTTCGATGATGACGGCGGCTGCAGATGTTTTTGGTGGAAAAGGTTCGGGTATTTAGGGTTAACCTCCCGAGAGGTATAAATAGGCGAGAGGGCACCGTCGATGGGCGGCCAGGGGCCCACACCACCCCTAGGCGCGGCCAGAGGGGGGCGCCGCCTTATGGTGTGGGGCCCCTGTGGCCCCCCTCCGGGTCCCCTCCGGACTCCGTGTGCACAACGACTTTCTAAGACTTCTTGGTTTTGTTTCGTCCAATTCCGAGAATATTTCCAGAACAACTTTTCGAAAACTAAAAACAACAGAAAACATGAACTGGCTCTGTGGCATCTTGTCAATAGGTTAGTCCCAGAAAATCGATAAAAATGGCATATAGTGTAAAGTAAACATGTAGCATATAGTATGAAAACAACATGGAACATCAGAAATTATGGATACGTTTATGACGTATCAAGCATCAAAAATTATAGATACGTTTGCAACGTATCAAGGAGCCCTTTCCTGGTTAGATCTAGCTCTAATTACTAGTTCTCTATCATATAGCTCTAATCTCATTCGATTAGTGCTACTAATTAGCAACGTTGAAAGGTTGTCTCTCTTCGTCTGTGTCGAGTCTTGGATAGCGGAGCGCTGACGGGTTGACACGAGTGTACTGCATGCACACCATAATAGGGATTATACGTGTGATCCTTGATGGGGGAGCTGTTTGAGATATTCCCTAGAGACAATAATATTAAGTTATTATTCTATCTCCAAGTTCGGAATTAAGTATATGTCGTCATGCTACAACCGCTATAGCACTTGAAAAGTGAGTTTTCAAAGGAGAATCTTTGTACGAGTGTGAAGACATGAATACAAAAGCAATATTATCTGTAATATTAGCTTATGGTTTGTGACATGATCACATTTTCTGATCATGGACTTGATTAAAAGTCTAGAAAAACATAAGAGTTTATTGTTAGGGTAACAATAGTACTGAACGGACTCAAGGATCTGATCTTGCTAAAAGAGACTAAACAATTGTAATGTATTTTAGCAAAGTACATACAAATTTGTCATTTACTTTGATTCCTATACTATGAGATATCTAGTGACTGCGCGATCGAAAGTTATACTTTGGATTTCCTCAATCGTCTTGCTGTAACTGGGGATTATAACGATGATGTTTGGGTATAATCTAGAAAGTGTAATGGAACCGAGATTGCTCATGATTAGTACTTAAATCCTCTAGACTATAGAGAGATACATACTCTAGGCCTCTCTAGTATCACCGATGTCAACCAATCATCTGGACAGACACAGTGTGATGTATCACAAGGACATCGGGGATATGGATGAGAAAAGATGATGATATCGGCAACGAGTTTTATGTGTTATGATCAAAGAGTTTGATCATATCAGATCACATAGTATCACCTCATGATATCATTGGTATTGTGAAGTTAAGGTAATAAGTGCAATGAGTAACTTATAAGGTCCTTCGTTCTTCGTGAACACACACGAGCATGTCTGTGTGTTATTGTTCGATAAGTTCCTGAACATGTCTGTGTGTTATCGAGTCTTTATGGATCACACGCTTAAGCCATTTCAACTTTTAATTGAGAGAACTAATATGTTTTTATTGGTTTTATAAATGTTCGATGTCGATACGATGTCATAGAAACAAGTCCGGTATCAATCGGAATGGTTTAGGGGAAGTTGCTATAAGAGAGAAATTATGTTGATGTTAGGCAGAATTTATATGAGAGATAACGATGGACATGAAATGTCCTAGGATGTTAACATCGGTAGATAATATCGATGATTTTATCTATTGGGTTTATATGGTTCCGGAAGAATTTCGGAGCAGTTTCCATAAAGGGAGAGGGAGTGTCGGAGGGGGAAAATTGCCCAACATGGTTGCACTCTAATTTTAGGGGCTGTTAGGTGGGCCCTAGTGTGTAACAGCCCTAGGATGCTACAGAAAGTTACTGCAAAATTTGGGTAAAATTTTCACTTTTCCCTTTCTTCATGCATCATGGCATCCATATTAAATTGCTAAAATTAATCAAGCAAGCTGCAAAGCCTTAAGAGAAAACAAATCCACTCACAAAGAAAACCATTTCTTGATCTTCCATACTTGTCAAGGAAGTTCGAAGAATTAAATTGATAGTATGGCAGCTATAATAAAAATGCCAATTGTTTTACAAAAAAAGAGACATGCAAATTTGTCTTCATTCTAATTGTTTTTGTTTTCAGATTGTTTTCAAAACCTTTAAAGTATCAAAATAGTGGAGGCGGATTGGTTCTCCGTGTTGGTGTGAGCCTCCACCTTTTGTTTGGTGAATAATTGAGTAAGAAAACCAAATGCTTTATTATTTAAAAAATGCCTGAATTGCCAGAAGCTGAAAAATCAAACAAGTTACTTCTAGAAACTTTCTCCAATTGACCTCAAAACTTAACCATATGTTAAATAAGGGTCACACAAACGAGGGCACAAAAAATTGAATTGGTTAAAGCCCTGAAAACAACAATTTTCTCCACAACAATAAACCAAAAGTGAAACAAGTTTGTTCTACAAAATTTATCCAATTGCTCGGAAACAATTACAATAGGCACTTGATGCCAAATAAGGGATGCTTGCAAGAGCCCATGATTTTTGGAAGTGTCTAACAAATTTTAATAAATCAAATGCATTTCTGCCAGAAATAAAATAAAAACCACTTTGTTCTACAAACTTTCTCAAAATGAGCTCAAATTCCTACCAGTGCTCTCTTATGGTAGTTAATAATTTACCACCAAATATCACGAGTTTTTGAGTTAAATAAGTGCCTCAATTAATTAATTAATTTAATTGCAGAATTGAAATGAAATCAATTGTGTCTTAAAAATCTTATCCAAAAATTGAAATGCATGCGTGGCGCAGGGCCCACCTGTCTATGGCCAGCAACACACGGGTAAGGCCAGCCCCGAGTAGAAAAACGTTTCGGCTGTTTTCTGCAAAACTAAAAGAAACTAAAAACTGAAAACAGATTCAAATGCTACCTTATAAAATCAATAAAAAATTCAAAAATGCTCCAATTTAAATGATTCAAATTTCTACAAACTCACAGTGAGGAGAAATTTCCGTTTATGTAAACATTTCAACATGTCTCTGTTAAAATATTTGCACTAAATAAATAAATATAGAAATGACCATAAAAATTGCAAACTTTGGAAATTCATAACTTGTGCTCTGTTAATCCAAATTGAGTAAAGTTGGTCTCTAAAAATTTCCCTTAACAAAATATATACGGTTCTATTTTGGTTGGGAAGATTTGGATAAAATTTAACCAAGAAAACATTCATTTTCTGTTCTGGTCAGAAAAGAAAAGGGAAAAGAAAATGCCATAACTAATAAAATAATTGTCCAAAAATTATGGTTAATATCTTAAAATGATTAGTGGAACATTTTTCACATGTTTTCAACCATTTCCATGCAAATGGACTACTTTTAATTCTCTGTTTAAATTGCTTTCTAAAAATGGCAGAATTGACATACTTTGAATAATAATTATTAAGTGATGTTTTATTCACCCAAAAACTATGGAAAGTATATCAAAATGTTAATCACACCTAATAATAACAGAGAACATAATTTTTATGCCTGCTGACAAATTAATTAGGTGCTGGTCTTGTAGTAAAAAAATTAGTATGCCACTAAGGTAAATATGAGTGCTGCCAAATAATGCATAATTATTTGGGAACAAACATTTAACATGAAGATCATGTCCATGATCTTTTAGTTGCATTAAAATTTCATGTCATCATGAGTGTGCATTGCACCTGCTGTAATTGTTCTTTATGTTGTTTCCATTCCGAGGTTGTTTGTGCCTCGGTAGATCGAGGAGTCGACGTGCAACAAAACTTCTTCGACGATTCCTACCTCTGTCAAGTAAACAAGGCAAGCGTAAATAAACTTCTTTGAGCATCTCTCTTGACCTATGTTTTCCCTCAAGTAATTTATCCACCATAATATTGCATTCAATTCAAATTATTTGGCTATACTTTCCTAGTAGATACATTTTGTTCCGGACACCAATACATGTTTCCTTCCTATTATCCATAGATTGTGATGTTGCCTGATGGTGCAGATCTTGCACTCGTTGGGAGACTGTAACACCCGGGGGATTTTCCCCCAAAGTAGAATTGTTTGCTCTCCTTTTGCATGGCATTGCATCATGACATTGCACTTGGTTTCAAAACAATTAAAATTTCCGAAACACTTTCAAAAATTCAAACAATGCACATCTGTTTTCAAATCAAATTTTTTTCAATACACTTGAAGTGTAAACATAATATTTGTTGGGTTAAATAACACACCTCTTACTAAAACCCCAATTCGAATTTCAAATTCAAATTTAAACAATAATAAAAAACTTCTGAATTTTGGAAATCCATTTATCATGCAACTGGGCATTTACAATGCTTAATCAGTAGAAATTAAATTCATGAATTTTGAAACTCAAAAACTCTTTCAAATTCTTTCCTTTGCTTTCTCTACAAAAAAAATAAAAATAAAAGAAATAACAGAGCTGGGGGAGGCAGGCCAGCCCAAAAAGGGCCAGCCCACCTACAACCCCACTCGATCCAGCCCAGCAGCCCAACCCCCCCTTCTTCTTCGTACGGACAGACAGGAGGGGGATGTCGCTGTCCTCCTGGTCCCCTCTCCCTCCACCTGCTCCCCCTCACCTTTCCCCCCCATAAAGCACTCCTCCCCCTCCTGGAACCCTAGTTCCTCTTCCCCCCTTCCTCCTCTCTAGCGCCGCCGTTTCCCCTCCTGCTTCTCCTCTGTTCTCCCCCCTCCTTCTGTTTTTCTTTTTCTGAACCGAGCCATGGCCGGTAGTTCGAGGTTAGAGTGCGGTAACTGTGGGCGTCTTCGAGGGCTCCTCTCGGCGGGAATGGAACCAGGAGGGTTCCACCTCCACCTTTGCTGAAGACGGCGCGGACGGAGGTGGGCCGCAACGACGATGCTGACGAGATCTTCTTCCGGCGAGCTACTGACCAGTCCGTGTCTCCGTCAGGTTTGCTCCGCGCGGGCCGTCCTTCTCCTCCGTTTCCGCGTCGACACCAGCCCCGGTGAGCACTCCACGTCCCTTCTCCGATCTCCCCATGTGCTCTGGGCCAGCCATCGCGCGGCACCGTCGAGCTCCGCCGGCGAACGCTGCTGTCCTCACGTACGTCTGTTTCATCTTCAGTTTCGTCAGTAATTGCAGAGTCCCGCAACTTCACCTCAAAACATACACGGATCTGTATCCATACAACAACCGAGCCAGTAGCCCAGTGGCTACGCACCCAACTCCGCACCCCTCAGACGCGGGTTCGAGCCCCCTGGAAGCAAAAGCCACCCCTTTTTGTCCATTTTTCTTTTATTTCTCGAACTCCAGAAAAACAGATCTGAGTCTTTATTTGTAAAATCCATAACAAATTGAAAATTCCTCCAATTTCAATGATTCAAGTTTCTATGGATTCAGAATCTTGTGCTCTTTCTATTAGTCACAAAGTTGAAACATGTTTCTGTAATAAATTTTGCACTAAATAATTAAATACAGAAAATGCAATAAAAATTTGAAACTTTGGAAAATCATAACTTGAGTTCTGTTCACCCAAATTGAGCAAACTTGGGCTCTAAAAATTTTTCTTAACAAACTCTACACATTGGTATTTTATTTGGTCACAATTGAATTCAATTTGAACATGTTTCCTCTTGTTTACTAAAAGGGGCAGAATAAAAATGCTTATGGAAAAATGCATATTAAATTCAATAATGATCCAAAAATTATGTTTAATAGCTCAAAATGTTCAGTGAAACATTTTCTACATGTTTTCAACCTTTTAAATACATTTAGTTTACTGTTTTTCCTAATTAAAAGTGGTGCAATAATTCAATGCTTTAATTAAACCTTGTAAATTGCAAAATTCATAACTTGGGCAATTCAAATCCAATTCCAACATGTAAAATATGTTTTCCATGAAAAATTGAATAAGCTTTCCAAATATAAACTTTGTTTTCTATTTTGAATAAATTAAATTGCTGAAAACAACTATTTCTTAATTAATGCATTTAAAATTGTCAATTTAATAACTTGCTCGTCTAAAATCCAAATTCAACAAATGAAATATGTATTCCATCTAAAATTTTGTATTCTTTCCAAATATAAATTTTGTTATCTGTTTTGAACATTTAAAATTGGTGAAAACAACAAATGTTTGTTTAAATCATTTAAAATGCCAAAGTTCATAACTTAACAAATAAAATTCCAAACTTGGTAAACAACATATCAAACCGAAGCTATTGTTGTTTTATTATTGTTTTCATCATCCATGCATCATTCTAATCAACTCTCACATCATGGTTATTTGTAGATCATTAAATTCAACATTAATTCATGGGCTTTTCCATATGCAATCCAAATTGCATATGGGCCCATTTAAATATGTTTACCATGCCAACTAGTTTATCTTTGATGCATCCTTAAACTTGTCATGCATCCATATCTTGATCATGCTGGATCTTTTGCCGTATAGTAATTGTTGCATCCGGTGTTTGTTCTAGTTCGTTGCTTTCTTCCGCGGTAGGACGTGAGTTGATGTGAGCAACGAAAGTTCTGCGATGTACCTCTACTTGCTGATTCCAGGCAAGTATACTCACTTGCTACCTATGGCTGCTCTTCATCACTTGTTTACGATTCTTCCCGTTGTCTTTATTCTAGCCTTATGATTCGATTCTTGTGTCTCGATCCTATCATATGTTTACCTTGCCACCATGATATAGCCTTCCTTCCACTTCCTATTACCTGTTGTTTGTTTACCCCGTTGACCCTCGTGTCGTAGTTGCATGCTTAGGTTTGTTTGCGCTCGAGTCCTGTTGTCCTTTGTCCTATCACCTGTTTAGTCGATAGTTGGGTTTCAACTTAATCAACAACCTGTTAATGTTTTGGGTAATATTAATTTGATGATAAGGCACCGGCAGGAGGCCCGGCGTGGTTTTGAGGCCTGCTAGTGTCGACCTTAATTAGGAAAAGGGTCTTGTCCTCCGATCCATGATGAGCGCACTAACCGCATGTGGGAAGCGTGTATGGGCGCTCCCCGCAATTTTGATTCGATTCGCATCTCGTCCAAATCGCCACACTTAGTTCGGGCTTTCCATTTGATGCATGCATATGCAGGTGCGAGCCCTTGGCGCCAGGGTGGAACTTTTGTAGTCGGCATTTAGGGCGGCGTGGTCTTCCAGTGCTATGAGGGTCCCCCTTTTCTTCGTGGGGGCTCGATTAGCCGCGCATGCACAACACGTGGTTCTTTGGGCTTGATGCAAAGAAGAGTTGGGTTGTGTTGAGTGTCTCGCTTGGTGGAAGGGCCTTTCCATCTGGCGGGTCATTCTTACGTGTACGGCTAAATTGGTGCATCCCTGCAGGGTTAAATCTTGTCGAGAAGGCGTGTTGTCCGCGGTTATGGATGACTTGGTGAAAGTGCTGGCTAACAAGTACTCAGACAACTTACACCTAACGATGATAACTTGATTAGTAATATAGATTACCTCCACCATAAGAACGAATGTCACTTTAATCAACCGTGTGAGTTTTCCTTGGGTTGCTTCCTTAGTAGGGGTAGCATTGGATGGGTATTGCTTGGTGAGTAGTTGTAGTTGGTTCTGATACGCTATCTTATCCCTTTCTTTTAGCCGGATGTTGTAGCGCGTCTCTGTAGTTAGTTAGTGCAGCCCGCTGCCGCTTCTTTGCAATAATCCCTTCCTTTCCGTTGTACCCAAAGTATTTGTATCTTGTGATGATTGGTTACGCTGGTATCTTGTGAGTATGGGTTATCCACTTGCCAGTACTTAACCGTACTGACCCGCGAATCCATTTCGTGGCTGCATATTCCACATTGCAGCCAACAGGTTTGAAGTCTGACGACGTTAGCTTGGGAATCCCTCCGGCTTGGCCTGGGCAGGGATTGGACGCCACCGGTTATCTTCAGGACTCTTAGTCCAATTTGTATCTTGTCCGTAGTCGGACACTATGTTGTTTCTTCCGCTGTTATTTGGATCTTTGTATTGTATCAGTTGTATCCTTGACTCGTTTGAGTCGTCTTGTATATATCTTTTCTGTTGTTGTTGCGGAATATTCGTGAACTGTTGTAATGTTATCACAAGTGGCAACCTGAAATCGGTTATTATGCGGATTTGAGTGGAAATGCCGAAATCTTCATAGTGCCCGATCTCGGGGCGTCACAAATGGTATCAGAGCATGGTTTCCGATTCCCAAAGTTGTTTCGATACGAATGGTTATCGAAGCAACGGGTCCGCAAAGCCTGTAGGATAACCTCGCTAACGGTCGTGTTTCTAGAGTGTCAAAAACTATTTGTCGAAAACCTGTTTTGGAAACCTCTCGATAGGATTCTTGTTTATTCCTTTCCTCTATTCTATTTCTCCTCCTATCCTATTTGTTTTGGAGTCTCCCCTCTTGTCTATCTTTCAAAGTTTTAGGATCCTACATGGGTGGACATTTTCTGAGCCTTTATCCTAATAGGTTCGATCATCGGAAGATTCCTGGTGGGAGAAGATCGTCGTCACTCCGAGCAAGAATCTCTTGTTAGTGGTGTCGAGAAGCCCTTGTTAGTGGTGTCGAGGAGATCAACTAGAAGCATGAAGAATCGATAGTCGAACTTCTTTCCCCTCCGAGGTTAGTGGGTGGATTGCGAGGGCGCAATCCCTTGTTAGTGGTGTCGTCTGTAACACCCGGGGGATTTTCCCCCAAAGTAGAATTGTTTGCTCTCCTTTTGCATGGCATTGCATCATGACATTGCACTTGGTTTCAAAACCAATTAAAATTTTCGAAACACTTTCAAAAATTCAAACAATGCACATCTGTTTTCAAATCAAATTGTTTTCAATACACTTGAAGTGTAAACATAATATTTGTTGGGTTAAATAACACACCTCTTACTAAAACCCCAATTTGAATTTCAAATTCAAATTTAAACAGTAATAAAAAACTTTTTAATTTTGGAAATCCATTTGTCATGCAACTGGGCATTTACAATGCTTAATCAATAGAAATTAAATTAATGAATTTTGAAACTCAAAAACTCTTTCAAATTCTTTCCTTTGCTTTCTCTACAAAAAAAATAAAAATAAAAGAAATAACAGAGCAGGGGGAGGCAGGCCAGCCCACCTACAACCCCACTCGATCCAGCCCAGCAGCCCAACCCCCCTTCTTCTTTGTACGGACAGACATGAGGGGGATGTCGCTGTCCTCCTGGTCCCCTCTCCCTCCACCTGCTCCCCCCACCTTTCCCCTCCATAAAGCACTCCTCCCCCTCCTGGAACCCTAGTTCCTCTTCCCCCCTTCCTCCTCTGTAGCGCTGCCGTTTCCCCTCCTGCTTCTCCTCTATTCTTCCCCTCCTTCTGTTTTTCTTTTTCTGAACCGAGCCATGGCCGGTAGTTCAAGGTTAGAGTGCGGTAAATGTGGGCGTCTTCGAGGGCTCCTCTCGGCGGGAATGGAACTAGGAGGGTTCCACCTCCACCTTTGCTGAAGACGGCGCGGACAGAGGTGGGCCGCAACGACGACGCCGACGAGCTCTTCTTCCGGCGAGCTACTGACCAGTCCGTGTCTCCGTCAGGTTCGCTCCGCGCGGGCCGTCCTTCTCCTCCGTTTCCGCGTCGACACCAGCCCCGGTGAGCACTCTACGCCCCTTCTCCGATCTCCCCTTGTGCTCTGGGCCAGCCATCGCGCGGCACCGTCGAGCTCCGCCGGCGAACGCCGCTGTCCTCACGTACGTCTGTTTCATCTTCAGTTTCGTCAGTAATTGCAGAGTCCTGCAACTTCACCTCAAAACATACACGGATCTGTATCCATACAACAACCGAGCCAGTAGCCCAGTGGCTACGCACCCAACTCCGCACCCCTCAGACGCGGGTTCGAGTCCCCCTGGAAGCAAAAGCCACCCCTTTTTGTCCATTTTTCTTTTATTTCTCGAACTCCAGAAAAACAGATCTGAGTCTTTATTTGTAAAATCCATAACAAATTGAAAATTGCTCCAATTTCAATGATTCAAGTTTCTATGGATTCAGAATCTTGTGCTCTTTCTATTAGTCACAAAGTTGAAACATGTTTCTGTAATAAATTTTGCACTAAATAATTAAATACAGAAAATGCAATAAAAATTTGAAACTTTGGAAAATCATAACTTGAGTTCTGTTCACCCAAATTGAGCAAACTTGGGCTCTAATTTTTTTTCTTAACAAACTCTACACATTGGTATTTTATTTGGTCACAATTGAATTCAATTTGAACATGTTTCCTCCTGTTTACTAAAAGGGGCAGAATAAAAATGCTTATGGAAAAATGCATATTAAATTCAATAATGATCCAAAAATTATGTTTAATAGCTCAAAATGTTCAGTGAAACATTTGCTACATGTTTTCAACCTTTTCAATACATTTAGTTTACTGTTTTTCCTAATTAAAAGTGGTGCAATAATTCAATGCTTTAATTAAACCTTTTAAATTGCAAAATTCATAACTTGGGCAATTCAAATCCAATTCCAACATGTAAAATATGTTTTCCATGCAAAATTGAATAAGCTTTCCAAATATAAACTTTGTTTTCTATTTTGAATAAATTAAATTGCTGAAAACAACTATTTCTTAATTAATACATTTAAAATTGTCAATTTAATAACTTGCTCATCTAAAATCCAAATTCAACAAATGAAATATGTATTCCATCTAAAATTTTGTGTTCTTTCCAAATATAAATTTTGTTGTCTGTTTTGAACATTTAAAATTGGTGAAAACAACAAATGTTTGTTTAAATCATTTAAAATGCCAAAGTTCATAACTTAACAAATAAAATTCCAAACTTGGTAAACAATATATAAAACCGAAGCTATTGTTGTTTTATTATTGTTTTCATCATCCATGCATCATTCTAATCAACTCTCACATGATGGTTATTTGTAGATCATTAAATTCAACATTAATTCATGGGCTTTTCCATATGCAATCCAAATTGCATATGGGCCCATTTAAATATGTTTACCATGCCAACTAGTTTATCTTTGATGCATCCTTAAACTTGTCATGCATCCATATCTTGATCATGCTGGATCTTTTGTCGTAGTAGTAATTGTTGCATCCGGTGTTTGTTCTAGTTCGTTGCTTCTTCGCGGGTAGGACGTTGAGATGATGTGAGCAACGACAAGTTCTGCGGATGTACCTCTACTTGCTGGATTCCAGGCAAGTATACTCACTTGCTACCTATGGCTGCCTTTCATCACTTGTTACCGATTCTTCCCGTTGTCTTTATTCTAGCCTTATGATTCGATGCTTGTGTCTCGATCCTATCATATCTTTACCTTGCAACCATGATATAGCCTTCCTTCCACTTCCTATTACCTGTTGTTTGTTTACCCCGTTGACCCTCGTGTCGTAGTTGCATGTTTAGGTTTGTTTGCGCTCGAGTCCTGTTGTCCTTTGTCCTATCACCTGTTTAGTCGATAGTTGGGTTTCAACTTAATCAACAACCTGTTAATGTTTTGGGTAATATTAATTTGATGATAAGGCACCGGCAGGAGGCCCGGCGTGGTTTTGAGGCCTTCTAGTGTCGACCTTAATTAGGAAAAGGGTCTTGTCCTCCGATCCATGATGAGCGCACTAACCGCATGCGGGAAGCGTGTATGGGCGCTCCCCGCAATTCTGATTCGATTCGCATCTCGTCCAAATCGCCACACTTAGTTCAGGCTTTCCATTTCATGCATGCATATGCAGGTGCGAGCCCTTGGCGCCAGGGTGGAACTTTTGTAGTCGGCATTTAGGGCGGCGTGGTCTTCCAGTGCTATGAGGGTCCCCCTTTTCTTTGTGGGGGCTCGATTAGCCGCGCACGCACAGCACGAGGTTCTTTGGGCTTGATGCAAAAAATAGTTGGGTTGTGTTGAGTGCCTCGCTTGGTGGAAGGGCCTTTCCATCTGGCGGGTCATTCTTACGTGTACGGCCAAATTGGTGCATCCCTGCAGGGTTATATCTTCTCGAGAAGCCGTGTTGTCCGCGGTTATGGATGACTTGGTGAAAGTGCTGGCTAACAATTACTCAGAGAACTTACACCTAACGATGATAACTTGATTAGTAATATAGATTACCTCCACCATAAGAACGAATGTCACTTTAATCAACCGTGTGAGTTTTCCTTGGGTTGCTTCCTTAGTAGGGGGTAGCATTGGATGGGTATTGATTGGTGAGTAGTTGTAGTTGGTTCTGATACGCTATCTTATCCCTTTCTTTTAGCCGGATGTTGTAGCGCGTCTCTGTAGTTAGTTAGTGCAGCTCGCTGCCGCTTCTTTGCAATAATCCCTTCCTTTACGTTGTACCCAAAGTATTTGTATCTTGTGATGATTGGTTACGCTGGTATCTTGTGAGTATGGATTATCCACTTGCCAGTACTTAACCGTACTGACCCGCGAATCCATTTCGTGGCTGCATATTCCACATTGCAGCCAACAGGTTTGAAGTCTGACGACGTTAGCTTGGGAATCCCTCCGGCTTGGCCTGGGCAGGGATTGGACGCCACCGGTTATCTTCAGGACTCTTAGTCCAATTTGTATCTTGTCCGTAGTCGGACACTATGTTGTTTCTTCCGCTGTTATTTGGATCTTTGTATTGTATCAGTTGTATCCTTGACTCGTTTGAGTCGTCTTGTATATATCTTTTCTGTTGTTGTTGCGGAATATTCGTGAACTGTTGTAATGTTATCACAAGTGGCAACCTGAAATCGGTTATTATGCGGATTTGGGTGGAAATGCCGAAATCTGGATAGTGCCCGATCTCGGGGCGTCACAGAGACCCCAAGAGGAAGGTATGATGAGCACAGCAGCAGTTTTCCCTCAGTAAGAAACCAAGGTTTAATCTACCAGTAGGAGGAAGAAGTAACTTCAGAAGGTTGAAGCAGCTAAGATGGCAGGGCGCATTACCGATTCAGAAGCAACGTGGAACCTACACAACACAATCAAATCACTTTGCCCCAACGAAGCAGTGAGGTTGTCAATCTCACCGATTTTTCTGAACACAAAGAGGTTAAACATATGGTGTGGAAAACGGTAGGAAAACAGTATGAAAGCAGTAGCAGTAGTATGAAAGCAGTGTGTGTATTATCAGAATGAGAAAATGGACTGGGGTCCACAGTTCACTAGTGGTGTCTCTCCGTGAAAGATAAATAACATGTGTGGTGAACAAATTATAGCTGGGCAATTGGCAAAAATGAAGGTTGCACTATAGTGCATATGCAAGACCTAAAGATTACTATGTGATTCATGCGGGCATTACAACAAAATACATAGACCGTCATCCAACTGCATCTATGTCTAATAATCCATCCTCCGAATATCATCTGAACAAACGTTAGGTATTAAGTTGCAAGCAACAGATTATCGCAATAAGCAAAGTGTGTAATGTAAACAACGTAAACTAGGTAAACACCGATGTTTTCTCCCTAATGGCAACATCACATCCTCCATCTGTCACGTTTCTGTCACTCGAGCACAGATGCAAAGGAGGCATGAACCCACTATCGATCATAAATACTCCCTCTTGGAGTTACTAGCATCTAGTTGGCCAGAGCATCTACTAATAATGGAGAGCATGCAAGATCATAAATAACATAAGCATGAAGATAACATGATAGATTGATAATCAGAAGACATAGCATTCAACATTCATCAGATCCCAGCAAACACAACATGTAGCATTACATAAAGATGATCTTGATCATGTGAGGCAGCTCACGAGATCTAAACATGAGGTACAAAGTGGAGAAGACAACCATCTAGCTACTGCTATGGACCCGTAGTCCAGGGATGAACTACTCACGCATCACTTCGGAGGAGGGATAAACTACTTCTAGTATGAAACGGGGTCTCAATACTTAGAAACAAGGCCTAGGGATCATACTTTCACTAGTGGACACTCTCAACAATAATAACATAATTGAATTCATAAATATCATCTCTTCACTATGCTACTCCGAACCACTCTCCGTTCGGATAACAAACACCAAGCATTGTGTAGGGCTGCAAAAAACACTCCTTAGAGTTCGCATTTCCCCATCTAGGTAACCCCCATGCTATCACCATGAGACCTAGATGGTTCCAAACAAACACCACAATTTCATAGGGTCATCCAACACAAAATATAAATATCATGCTAAACCACACGATGCACACACTATCACCTTTACACCGTGATCAAAGTGTTCACGGAGATCTCATAACAAAACCACTTGAGTAGCATAACAGATGAAGAGTAAAATCTACTTATTCAACTAGATTACAAAGCTCATGATCACATAAAGATCACGCCATGGGAAAGAGAGATGAAACACATAGATACCGGTAGATCCCTCAGCCCCGGGGGAACTACTCCCTCCTCGTCATAGGAGACGGCAACAACGATAAAGATTGCGGTGGAGTCGATGGAGATGTCACCGGGGCACTTCCCCGTCCCGACACGGTGCTGGAACAGAGATTTCTGTCCCCCGAAACTTGTCATCGGCGACGGCGGAGCTACGGATTTTTTCATGGAAGGAGGCCAATATATTTAGTGTTTATACCTCGGGGGACTTTATAGGCGAAAGGGCGATTGCGGTGGGCGCCCGAGGGGCCCACACCACCTGCAGGCGCGGCGAGGGGGACCCGCGCCCACCCATGGGGTGGTAGCTCCAGGGCACCACTCCGGGTTTCCTTTGGACTATGTTGAGGTGTCGGAAATTCTAAGACTGTTGGCTTTTGTTTCGTCCAATTCCGAAAATATTTCCAGAACAACTTTTCTGAAATAAAAAACAGCAGAAAACATGAATTGGCTCTGTGGCATCTTGTGAATAGGTTAGTCCATGAAAACGTCAGGAAAACGAAGGAAAACATGTGAAAACATAAAGGTGTTGGATACAAAACAAGCATGGAGCATCGAATATTATAGATACGTTTGACATGTATCAAGCATCCCCAAGCTTAACTCCTGCTCGTCCTCAAGTAGGTAAGTGATAACAAAATAATGTTTGAGGTGACATGTAGCCAACACAAACTTGATCATCATAATTATAAAAGCATTTGTAAAGCTGAGATCATAGTACTCTAAACATAGACATGATAGATATAATTCTAACAATGAAACTTAGCAATCACTTTGCATCATGAAAAGTAACACAAATAAAAGATCATGAATAATAATTCACTTGAAAGTTATATGTTTGTTTCGAGCATAAAGAAACCATATCAAAGTGATATTTCGCTTGTCTTTAAGAGTGGGGCAAAACATAAATGTCAGGACACCTTCAAAGTTCAAGTGGATGACTAGAACAAATAATTTGAGAGCTAGTAATAACACATCATGAATCAATCAATAATAATCTTTGGGACTGATGCACATTAAACTCAGAATGGCAACTACGTTCTCTCAACTGTGCATAAAGTTAGAAGATGGAGACACAACATAAAAGTAAAAGAAAGGCCCTTTGCAGAGGTAAGAAGGGATTAACTCATGTGCTAGAGCTTTTTATTTTGTTAAAAGAGGTATTGAAAACATTTTTTTAGAGAGGTGTATGCTTATGTCAATGAATGGTAATAGAGTTCTTTTCATCTTCCATACTAAACAAGTTGAGAGCGGTTCCGAATTATTTATATTAAGTATTTATAGCATGCTCTTTATTTAGTATGAAACTTATCCCCACCTTGCTTTTGCAAACCAAGGCTAACTGAATCCTCGGGTGCCTGCCAACAATCTCATACCATGGAGGAGTGCCCATTTATTTGTTTAGCTTTTTGATGTTATAATGGTCTAACCAGCTCTTTGCAAAATTAATGACAAGAAGATGAAGCATGCAAGTCAGGGCACTTAATTAGTATGGAAGACTACAAACCCAACTACTACTTCCTCATGAGCTAAAACAAGGTCCCAAATCAGGAATAATTTTGAAAGTTTAAAGATAGCACATGAGAAATTTACTTTGGAGTGGCGGTTAAATACCACATGTAGGTAGGTATGATGGACAAATTTGGAAAACTTTGGTTTTTCGGAGTTGTATGCACGAGTAGAGCTCATACTCCGTATAGGTGGAGGCTAGCAAAAGACTGGGAGCGACAAATTAAGAGAGCAATAATGGTCATAGTCATGCATAGCGACAAAAATATTATTAATCAAATCATAAATGGTATTACAAGTCAAAAACTAAATGATCATATAGGCTATAGGTGACTGGTTTGTAGTCATAAACATGGTGTAAGCATGCGCCAAGTCAACCAAAATAAAGCATCCGAAGGAGAATACCACAAATTTATGCTTCAATGTGATAAAAACGACTCGTGATTCTTTCAATGGCATATTAAGCACTCTCAGCTATTTGAAACAAGTCATGCTACAAGAACAACTACTAAGCATAGAATTAAAATAAAATCTAACATGAGATAAAAAAAAGTCTAGCCATAGTCTATGCGAGCTTCTTTTTGCACCGTTATAAGCATGAAATATTTTACTCTTCTCCAACAACAATTAACTTGTTTGAAACAACTCTCATAGATAATATTCATCAAATACCATAGAGCTAATCATATATAACTGAAGCAAACTAACAATCTCTAAACAAAATACGAGTGGAAAACAAGGGCTAAACACAGTACTAGCAAAAGGTGAACACTCACATAACAATAAAAATGAAAACTAGAGTGTTCTAAGTAATGAAAACGAAGCGTTTCTCTCTCCCACACAAGAATGATAGGTTCCAACTAAGTTTATTGCAGAGAGGAAAACAAAACAAAAAACAAGCGCTCCAAGTAAAATGCATATGATGTGACCGAATAAAAATATAGTTTCAATAGAAGTCACTTGATAAATTGTTAATGAAGAAGGGGATGCCTTGGGCATACCCAAGCTTAGACGCTTGAGACTTCTTAGAATTTTCTAGGATGAACCACGGGGGCATCCCCAAGCTTTGGCTTTACACTCTTGTTGATCACATTATATCACCCTCTTCTCACCCTTGAAAACTTCTTCACACCAAACTCAATGTAATTCGCATTAGAGGGTTAGTGCACAATCAAAAATTCACATGTTCTCCATGAACACAAGAATTATTAATACATTTTTAAACATCCACTGATGTTTGTGGAGCAAAGAAATCCACTCGGCATAGTAAAAGAGAGAATGCAAGTAAAAAAGGCAAAATCTGTCAAAGCCAGAACAGTCTGTAAAGACGAATTTTTTCTAGGCACTTACGTTGCTCAAATAGAAAAACGGAAAGCTACAAAAAGTTTCGGAATTAGCTGAGGAATAAGCACAAAAATTTGCAGCTCATTTTGATCTTTTTGTGATTTATGCGATTTTATACGGTGGAGAGCAGAAATCTGTTTCCCGCGCAGAAATCCAAATCTAACCTCAACTTCCACTAGAGACTTTACTTTGCAGAATAAATGCGAGAAAATAAAGATAAAAGGAGTTTCTACAGAAGTAAACAACACTTTGACTCAAAGAAAACACAGAAAAACAAAGCAAAAATAAAAACATGGGTTATCTCCCAAGAAGTGCTTTAAGTCTAACCCACTTCCTAGAAAAAGAATCTTGTAGAAAAACAAGTCATGAAAGCGCAAGGCAACAAGCATAGGAAAGCAAAACAAGTGCAACTTCAAAAATTTCAACATAAAGACGGGAAACTTGATTTTGTTGAGATGCATAAGACTATGTTACCCTCTCTCATAATAACTTTCAGTATCATCATGAATGAAATTAACAATATAACTATCACATAAAACATCCTTATCATGGGCCACATGCATAAAAGAATTAATACTCTCCACATAAGCATAGTCATTCTCATTAATAGTAGTGGGGGCAAATTCAACAAAATAGCTATCATTATTATTCTCATCACCATAATCAATAGGAGGCACATTATAATCATAACTAATTTTCTCCTCAATAGTAGGTGGACTGAATATATCATGATCGTCCTTGTGATCATCATAAAGAACTTCAAAATGATAGACAAGTTGTATATTAGGGAGATGGTTTTGGGTAATCCCTCCACAACTATGACATCGTAAGGATAATTATAATTATAGCCTATGTTATAGTATTCTTCATAATTATCAAAGACTAGGGGCATAATATCATTATTATCAATATAATAGTTATCTTCCAAAGTGTGTTCATTTGTAAACATATCATCATTTTTACTAGAAGGAGATGTATCAAGCATATAATCATCAGTAGCAAAATAATTTTCAAACACATCATCCACAAGCTCAGAGCTTTCTATAGCATCATTGGAAGGAACATGGATGGTACTAATAGTACAACAATTATTATCATCATTTTCAAAATTGGTACCAAAGAGATTTTCAATATCAAAAGTAGTGTGTTTTCTCCCAATCATGATCACTTTCATAAATAATAGGCATAGGAAAATCATCGAGTTCATACTCATCAGCAAAAACTATAATAGGAGCAACATTCTTAGGGGGAGATATCGTTACCTCTCTCATTTTACTCCTCTTCTTCGTCTTCCTCTTCTTACCCTCTTTGGGAGGGAGAGGATTTAAAGTAAGCTTCTCCACATACCATGGTTTATTGTCATAAACAATAGGAACAACTTTGGAGGACTCCTACTCTTCATTAATAAGAACAAAACAAATATTAGTCCTGTCATATTTTGGTAAAGTCTCATCTCTTATAATATTTTGTATGTGAGTATTTGCGTGGAAGTTATTAACACAATAAAGAGACAACCATGTAGGACATTATTCATACCAAGAGCATTCATGTCTACCAAAGAAGTTTTTCTTGATAACTCTTCACACCCAAAAAATAATGTAAGTTCATGATGTGGATTAGGAGTGATCATGTCATCACAATACAAACTTGCATTACTCATTGGATTCAAAAGGCTATTATTATAGCCTGGGCATTGAAAATTGAAATGACCCAGTTTACAGCAAAGTTCACAAATAAAAGGATAGAGGGCACAAACTTTTTCACCAAGCTCATCTAAAGCCCTGTACCACTTTCTAGTTTTTTCATTCCTATGATGGATACAATGTTCTTCTTAGATTTGATTCTTTTCACAAGGTCTAAGTGATCCACAAAATTTAACATGCTTATAAGAAATAGTACTTTCAGAAGTTTGAGCATGTTCTTGCAATCATTAATAACAATTTCATTTTTTATGCAAGTGTCTTTAAAAGGTTCATGATATATGTCCCAATTTTTTAGGAACATTAATATAAGAGGCAAAGGATCTATATCAACAAACAATCATTTGAGGATCAAGACAATATTTAGCACTAAGCTCTTGAAAATCAGCAGTTTCAACGGAAGACTTAATCCAATCATACTCATAGTTTATACCTGATTATTTACCTTTGTCATTATTCCAACCTTCATTATTGGTTTTAATTGTTTAAAGAAGATCCTATTTAGCTTCAACCTTCTTACTTGAGAAATAGACCTCTGAACAGGCATCTAGATAATCCCTGTAATGTCCTGAAAGCCTTGCATAAAAATTAGTAACAATTATTTCCTTAGGAAGCTCATGGTTAGGACATTTAAGTATCAATGTTTTCAGTCTTCCCCAAGCTTGATCAATGCTTTCTCCATCACGAGGCCAAAAAATATAAATGTAATTCCTATCTAAATACATTTCATGAGGATAAAATTTAGAGTAAAAGAGAGATTCAAGCTCCTTCCACTCCAAATGATGAGGATAAAATTTAGAGTAAAAGAGAGATTCAAGCCCATACCACTCCCTTGTTTTGTCCTTAAGTGACAAAGAGAATAGCCTCCTCTTAACTTTGTCCATTGGAACACCTGCACACTTGAACATCACTAGGATGGACAGTTCCATCTCCAAAATAGTAGTTGTTCATGACACATTTAACAATTTTCATAGGTATTTTAAAAGGAATACTTTCTATAGGAGGATTTAAAATATCACAAGCATCGTTAGAATTATCACATATGGGAGATATAGTATCATAAGAGCAAATTTTCTCCTCTAAGATCATTTTTATAAAAACTAGCTTCCCCAAGCTTAGACTTTTCCATATCATTAGAAATAATGGTATCCGAAGAATTAATGCTAATAACATTGCTATCACTATTATGCAAACAAAATTCCATAGGTTTTTTAATTTTCCCTTCAAAAGCATCATGTCCTAATTCAAGATAAATATTATAAAGATCTCATATTTTTGTTGTTTTCCATTAAGCCTAAAGATAAAAACAAGGTACAAGTAAAAATAAGCCTAACTAGTGAAAATGAAAAGAAGAAACAAAAAGATATAATTTCAGAATCTAAAGAAAATAACTTTGAGCACTCACACAGGATGTGAGTACCTTTTACCTTAACTCCCTGGAAACGGCGCTAGAAAAGAGCTTGATGTCTACGCACGCTTCTATTCTTGTAGACGGTGTTGTGCCTCCAAGTGCAGAGGTTTCTAGAACAACAGCAAGTTTCCCTTAAGTGGATCACCCAAAGTTTATCAAACTCAGGGAGGTAGAGGTCAACAATATCCCTCTCAAGCAACCCTGCAATTACGATACAAGAAGTCTCTTGTGTCCCCAACACGCCTAATACAATTTTCAATTGTATAGGTGTACTAGTTCGGTGAAGAGATAGTGAAATACAAGTAATATTGATGATTATAAGTGATAATAGTAATCTGAAATAAAAATGGCAGCAAGCAAACATGTAGCAGAACTGATTGTAAACGGGGTCTCAATGCTTAGAAACAAGGCCTAGGGATCATACTTTCACTAGTGGACACTCTCAACAATAATAACATAATTTAATGCATAAATATCATCTCTTCACTATGCTACTTCGAACCACTCTCCGGTCGGATAACAAACACCAATCATTGCGTAGGGCTGCAAAAAGCACTCCTTAGAGTTCACATTTCCCCATCTAGGTAACCCCCATGCTATCACCATGAGACCTAGATGGTTCCAAACAAACACCACAATTTCATAGGGCCATCCAACACAAAATATAAATATCATGCCAAACCACATGATGCACAGACTATCACCTCTACACCATGATCAAAGTGTTTATGGAGATCTCATAACATAACCACTAGAGTAGCATAACAGATGAAGAGTAACATCTACTTATTCAACTAGATTACAAAGCTCATGATCACATAAAGATCACACCATGGGAGAGAGAGATGAAACACATAGCTACCGGTAGAGCCCTCAGCCCCGGGGGGTAACTACTCCCTCCTCATCATAGGAGACAACAATGGCGATGAAGATTGTGGTGGAGTCGATGGAGATGGCTCCGGGGGCACTTCCCCGTCCCGGTAGGGTGCCGGAACAGAGATTTCTATTCCCTGAAAATTGTCGACGGCGGCGGCGGAGCTACATAACTTTTCGTGGAAGGAGGCCGATATATTTAGGGTTTATGCCTCGGGGGGGACTTTATAGGCTAAAGGGCGATGGTGGTGGGTTCCCGAGGGGCCCACACCACCTGAAGGCGCGGCCAGGGGGACCCGCGCCCACCCATGGTGTGGTGGCTCCAGGGGCACCCCTTTGGGTCTCCTTTGGACTACATTGACATGTCGGGAATTCTAAGACTTTTGGATTTTGTTTCGTCAAATTCCGAAAATATTTCTAGAACAACTTTTCTGAAATAAAAAAACAGCAGAAAACTAGAACTAGGCTCTGTGGCATCTTGTCAATAGGTTAGTCCATGAAAACATCTAGAAAACGAAGGAAAACATGTGAAAATATAAAGGTATTGGATAGAAAACAAGCATGGAGCATCAAAAATTATAGATACATTTGAGACGTAGCAGACACTGAAGTCTCGTCACCTAATGGAAAATATTCTCCATTGGGGGATGACGAGTATCAACTTTTATGTGATCATGCTAGACAGGGTGAGTTCTGAGCTAGGTGATTGTTACCCACACTATCTCCCCTTCGTCTCATGGAAGGTTTAATGCCTCAGTTCTCCATGCGAGTCTATCATGGTCGTCATAAACGTGATGTTGAACTATTGAGGTGCAAACTCATGTGCCTTGGACATTGAGGGATCACAAAGACAAGTTCATAGGGATCCGCAGAAGCTTAAGGACATTGGTTTTCCAATTCCAGAAAAGTAATCAGTTGACACACTCCTCATGTCACTTCCATCACATTACTTTGGTTTTGTGGCTTGCTACAATCTGATGGAACTGGAGAAGACAGTTCAAGAAATCTTCCAGATACTCATGCCAGCTGAGATGGATGTTTTCCTCCATGCCATGATGACTACACCAATCGACAAAGACAAGTGGCATGCCCACATGAGGTATAAGAGTTATACCAGTTATTGGCATTTTACTGTCTCAAAGATATTTGTATTGGATACTAAAATTTCTCAATTTTCAATTTATTACTAAGTGAGAATAATAGAGGAAAGAGAGGTGGAAAGCATGAAGGCGCAGTGGATGACGCATTTAATGGATTCATACCAGCTACATCATCTACAAAGTCCATGTAAATAAAGAGGATCAACAATAGGACTTTGAAATAAAAGTTATTTTTAGTTCGATCATTTTGTAATGAATATTTTATGTTCGTGAACATTGTTGAGTTCGAACTATAAAATATGTGTGGGAATTCCAAGCTTGGGAATTCAAATTTTATGATCTTCTTTATTGTATTATGTCATTTAGTTTTATCATTAATTCATGAAACTTTTGATTCAAATTATTACTTAAGTTTGAGTAATAGTTTTATGGCTCGATAGACAATTTGGAGATAAGTCTTTTATTTGATTTATCAAGGTTTAGAGACTGTCTCCAGAATATTTAATAAATTCAAAATCCATAAAGTGCTAGTCACTTGTGAATTTCGAAATTCACATAAGGGGTGGATGTTTTCTCACTTGACTAAATTCCATTGAAGACTCAATGTGATAAGTGATCATATTGATGAAGTGGAATGGATGAAATAATTTAAGTTTCAATGTTTCATAAAAGTCAGTGGGAGTATGTTGAATCATAGACTGAGATCAAATGAAATTTGATTGAACTAGAAAGGACTTAATATAATTATAACATAGTTGAGAAAGAAAGTTTTCTTAGTGACAAATTACTCATGTAAAATTTTGAGAGACTCAAAATTATCATGCGAATGAAATCTTTGTGCGAAAAGGGTTTAAGAAATGTTATAATGAAATTATAAATGTCTTAGTGTAATAAGTGAAAGCACAAAATGAAAATAATTCTCAAGCCCACTAAGAAAATTATTTTCTTTGTTTGGTAAAGTTGGAGCATTGCCATTAATGAACTTAGAGTTATTTTAATGATAGTTACAAGTAATAAATATTTCTCATGTTTGATGCATAATTGATTAAAGGGTTTTTTCACGAAACCAATATACTTATTGCTATTAAATTTTCACTTTAACTCCAAGTGTTTTAGTATATTGGATTAAGGAGAAAATTGTATTCTCATGAAAGAGAGGTGGCATTATATTAAGTTAAGATTGTGAATCTTTAGAGAAATGGTTGAATGAAAGGGACACTAGGCAAATGTTTCCAATTCATCACCTAGTCCAGGAATCAATGTATGAGATACATAAAGTTTGAACCTAATATTATATGACGGTCATATGAGGAATTTAATGTAATAATCACTCTATGATGTCGTCAACAAAATTCCAAGACAACGACCATAAAGTGCAAAACAAAAGAAACAAGATAATACTACTCATAAATATATGACCCTCGATTGTCATACAGATCCATGATAAGGGAGATATTCATGTTGCCTCCAAGATTTTATCTTGAATGAAGTTAGAGTGGTGTTAAATCATAGGAATATGAATATTTAGCAAGGAAAATAGACAAGAATATTTTATATTCTGAAGTTAGCGTTGATGAAAATTGTTTTACCAAGAACGAATAAGTGATAATGATGAGTTGAAAACTTATCATATCAATTGCTTGGATCTGTTATTGGATCAAGTTAGCAAAATCATTTGCTAAATGCAATTAATTTTTGGATCATTAGAGTGATCTAAAATATTACAGGTATGAGTATTAAGTAGGTTGTTTTAATGAAATAATATGATCTTAAAAGTCAGTTGGAGCTGAATATGATCTTTTAATTTCACTGGGCCTAATAGAAAGAAAGATTGCCTCATTAAATGATTTAAAATACTTTTAAATAAGTTATCAAAAAGTGTCTTATTAAATTCAAGATCTATGAAATAGATCAAGGAGTTTAATAAACATAAATATGATGGGTATGCTACGTTTAATTTTGAAAGAAATTTCGAATTGCAATGAGAGAAAGTATTTTGTCTCAAAAGTAAACATGACAAGATAGTGTGCAAGAGACTTGACCTTCGTAGTCATTGGTAAGAAAAATAGAAAGGGTTGCGATCAAATCATGACAATTTGTGATTTGGCCAATCTCATTGTCATGAAGAAAGCACACCAGAACCGTAGATTTCTATTGGCTAAACTACTTAGTGAAATTGGTATAAAGCAGCAATACTTAAGTAAAAGTTTTTCTCAAGCAGTTAATTTTTTGTAATTAAACGTAGGACTATTATGGCAAGAATTTCTCACATGGATATTTCAGGGTGGTATTACAAAGTATAAAACGACTCAGTGTGATTTTGTATAGTTGCAAATAATATTGTGAGATGTATTCACATATGTACTTGTAGTGCAATTACGAAATCAAATATTTATTTATTTTAATTTAGCTTATGATTTTTCAATCGATAATACCATATGTTTTATAATTATCAACATTCGAGTATTAAGAGTAGACTCTTGATACATCCAAAACGTGTCTATAATTTTTGATGGTTTAATGCTACTTTTATGCTTTTGATAATTGTTTTTACATTAACTTTATGATTTATTTGGGCTAACCTACCAATAGTTGCAAAAGTGCACAATGTTCTTGTTTTACACTTTGATGTGTAAGAAATATAAAAAATACAAGAAGAAACCTTATTGGAGTCGAATTGGGACTTTCCTGAAATCTGTCTGAAAAGTCTTTTTAAAGATTGCCACATTACGGGTCTAAGACTACATCAAATGGAAAAAGTGTGGCCGTGAAAGTTGTGGGGAATTTTGCGGCGAACGTAGTAGATATGAAGTTTGGCCCAATCTGATTTCAGACAGCCGAGAAAAGCCCGATTTACCGTAGCCCTAGATGGGATGACGGAAATCCGTGAAACTATATAAAGGGAGGAAACCTAGGTCATGGGAGACACCCTAGACCACGAGTTTACAGCCAGCAAAGCCACGTTTTTTCCTCCCCATGGATCCCATCTCCATGTGGGAGCGCTCCCCCATGATGCCGGCGGCGTATGGAATGAGTCCCTGCGCAACCGTCGGTGCTGCCTGATACGTCTCCAACGTATCTATAATTTCTGATGCTCCATGATCATATTTTGCCAATTGCTACTTGTTTTATCCCTTATTTATAACATTTTTATATGTTTTCCGGGACTAACCTATTAACAAGATGCCAAGTGCCAGTTCCCTGTTTTCTGTTGTTTTTGGTTTCAGAAAAGTTGCTCTGCAAACATTCTCAGAATTGGACCCCACAAAGCCCGAAGTTCCTATTTTCCCCGGAAGCATCCAGAACACCGGAGAGGAGTCGAAGAGGGGCAACAGGGGGCCACACCATATGGTGGTGCCCCCCCCTTGGCCGCGCCAGCTATAGGCGTGGGGCCTCCTGGCCTCCGCCGCCTTTGCCCTTTCGCCTATTTAAGCCCCCACGGATGGAAAACCGTAAACACCTGATAAAAAATCCCCGAAAATTTTCGCAGCCGCCGTCACCGTCAACCCTAGATCAGGGGGTTCTGAAGCTGTTTCCGGCACTCTGCCGGAGAGGAGATCATCACCGGAGGCTTCTACATCACCATGCCTGCCTCCGGAGTGATGTGTGAGTAGTTCATCCTTGGACTACGGGTTTGTAGCTGTAGCTAGATGGTTGTCTACTCCTTATATGCCTCCATGTTTAGATCTCGTGAGCTGCCTATCATGATCGAGATTGATCTTATGTAATAATGTATGCTGTGTTTGCTGGGATCCGATGAATATTTAACTTATGCCAAGTTGATTATAATCTTTATTTGCATATGCTATTTGTGACCCTGTATGCTTTCCGTTGATAGTGGTTACTCTGGCCAAGTAGGTTCTAGTGACTCCAAGAGGGAGTATTTATGCTCGATAGTGGGTTCATGCCTCCTTTTCGCCTTGCTCGAGTGACAGAAACGTGAAGGGGGAGGATGTGTTGTTGCCATTAGGGAGAAAACAGCGGTGAGAGTGCCCGTGTGCATAATCATTGCTGACATTACACACTTTGTTTAATTATCTGTTGCTTGCAACTTAATACCTAAGGGGTTCGGATGATACCCTGAGGGTGGATTATTAGTCATAGATGCAGATGGATGTCGGTCTATGTATCTTGTTGTAATGCCCGCACTAAATACCATAGTAATCTTCATGTCATATTGTGCACTACGGTGCAACCTCTATTTGTCAATTGCCCAGCTGTAATTTGTTCACCCAACATGCTATCTTTTATGGAGAGACACCACTAGTGAAACTATGAACTCCGGTCCATTTTCTTACACTGTTAAAACAGACCACAACTATTTCCTGCTTTCTTTACTTACTGCAAGCATACACTGTTTTCCACACTATACGTCTAATCTTTGTTTTCAGCAAGACCGGTGATATTGACAACCTCACTATCCCGTTGGGGAAAAATATTTTGATTGTGTTGTGTGCAGGTTCCACGTTTTTGCTGACACCGGTGAAGCGCCAGCACCACCATCAGTGGCATCAACCTTTCGAATGTCCTCTTTCTCCTACTGGATTGATAACCTTGATTCCTAACTAAGGGGAAATACCTACCGCTGTGCTCATCACACCCTCCTCTTGGGGTCTCCCAACAAACATGTGTATCACGAGCATCACCGCCCTGCGCCCCGCGCTATGCTCTCCATCGTCTTCACCGCCATTTCCTCGTATACAGTGGTTCATCCTCCCACACACTTCTGTACCGCCCTATGTAAACATGGTGTTTGACGTTATAAATTATTTGCAGATGATCTATTGCATCTATGTCACGTCTGTGTAGTTCCCTTCTGTCATACGATTGATTGTTGAATCTGTATGGATGGTTTAAGATATATATTGAATTTGTTACAGTCCTATGATGCCAATCATATGTTTATGCATGCATGGATCACATTATAGGGTTTGTAGTATGTGGATAAAGCTAGAGGGAGGGTTGATTGAGTGACAGAAACATAAGCCCCAATCTAGTGATTGAAGCATATGGGATAACAAGGATCTTTTGATCTTAATGCTATGGTTGGGTATTTTTACCTTAATGTATCTTCTAGTAGTTACGGATGTTTGCTAGAGTTCCAACCATAAGTACTTGTAATCATTGGATAGTGAGAGCTTGTTAGCTTTGCCTCTCCCACATAAAAGAGGAATATGAACCTTGTATTCGACTATTTAATCATGGATGAATCCATCACAATTACCACCACTTTTCCACACTCATAGTATTGTATGCTTACTTAGTATATTATTGCTGCGACACTAACATTTGCTTTCTTGTATTTATTATCTTGCAAAGCTATCTCTCATACCCATATTATTGCTCTAGTATTATTTCCTAGACAAAGTAAACGTTTAGTGTGCGTAGAGTTGTATCAGTGGTTGATAGAACTTGAGAGAATATTTATCCTACCTTTAGCTCCTCGTTGGGTTCAACACTCTTACTTATCTAAAAGGCTACACACGATCCCCTATACTTGTGGGATATCAACTCTACATTATATTATGGATAGTTGCAACACAATATGAGACATTGTGGATTGCAAGTTATTAGATAAAAGTTATTCGACTTAGTGAGTTTTGGTAATTTATACTGAGATGCTTGAATTATTAATGCTACTACAGAACTAGGTTCACACAATTCCAATTCCTGATAGATCCAACGTAAGTTTATCACAAGTTGATGAGATCAAAAGGTGAAAGTCAAAGGTCTAAGGAACCACGTGCATAGCGTGAATAACATCGGATTTCCATAGGAGTTATGGCATCATACTAAGTAGAGTATTATTGACTCTAGTGCAAGTGGAAGACTGTTGGCGATATTCCCTAGAGACAATAATATTCGGTTATTATTCTATCTCGAAATTCAGAATTAAGTTTATTTCATCATGTTACAACCTCTGCAACACTTTAAAAGTGAGTTTTCAAAGGAAAATCTTTGTGATGGTGTGAAATCATAAACAACAAGAGTTCCTAATCTTGTCTCTAAGATTAGCTTATGGTTTTGTGAGATTATCAGATTTTCCCGATAATGGACTTGATTAAAAGTCTAGCAAACCATAACAACTCATTGTTAGGGTAACAATAGTACTAAACCGACCCAAGTATATGATCTTGCTAAAACAGATTAAAAAATGGTAATGTATTTAGCAAAGTACATATTAAGTTGTCATTGACTATAATTCTATACTATGAGAATATCTAGTGACCGCATGATCAAAAGTTATATTTTGGATGTCATCAACTGGCTTGCTGTAACTGGGGATCATAATGGTGATGTCTAGGTATGATCTAAAAAGTGTAATGAAATTGAGATCATTCAAGACTAGTACTTAATTCCTCTAGACGATAGAGAGATACATGCTCTGGGCCCTCTCAGTATCACCAATGTCAACCAATCGTCTAGCCAGACACAATGTGATTTATCACAAGGATAACAGGGATATGGATGAGAAAACAAGACGATGTCGGTAACGAGTTTTATGTGTGTTATGATCAAAGAGTTTGATCATATAAGATCACATAGTCCCACCTTGTGATATTGTTGGTATCGTAAAGTTAAGGGTATAAGTGTAATGAGTAACTTATAATGTCCCCCCGTTCTTATGAACAAACGGGAGAATCATGGGCGTCCACGGTACCGTTGTTGGTTATTGTTCGGTAAGATCCCGAACATGTCTATGTGTTATCGCGTCTTTACGGGTCACACGCTTAATCCGTGCCAAACTTTAATATAGATATAGAGATGTTGTTGTTGGTTTTATGAATGCTCGATGTCGATACGATGTCACAAAAACAAGTCCGATGTCAATTAGAGAGGTTTCGGGAAAGTTACTATAAGGGAGAATTTATGTTAGTGTTAGGCAGAATTTCTATGAGAGATAAGGCGGACCTGAGATGTCCCAGGATGTTAGCAATATGTTTCTAAAATCAGTAGATAAGGTGGACGATTTTATCTATTGGGTTCATAGGGTTCCCCAAGAGTTTGGGGCAAAAATCGAGAAGGGGGAAATGCCGGAGGGGGTGCAGAATTTCCCCATTGCCACACCACTTGGGGATGGCAGGTGGGTCCCAGGGCCTCCAATCATGGCACTAGGAACCTTCCGGTGTTTTCCTGAATTTATTTGAAGGAAAAAATAAAATAAAATGGAAAGGAAAAGGGCCTTCAATCATATGTTTATGCACACACGACTCACAGTCATATAGCTCTAATCACAGTTGATTAGTGCTACCAATTAGCAACACCGAAAGTCTATCTCTCTTCGTCGGTGTTGAATCCTAGACAACCGAGCGCTGATGGGTTGACACGAGCGTATGCGTGCACACCATAAGAGGGATTACACGTGTGATTCTTGACAGTGGAAGCTTAGCAACATCCTTACAACCAGGCCTTGTTGTGAGGATCTAAGATTGTTTATATCTCTTCTACGACTACATCGAATCCGCTACCTGGTGAGTCGTGATCTAGGTCTTTGCAGGTATGGGCATGCACCATTATCTGTACAGTGATCTTGGCGGACTACGTAGGTTAAAATTTTAAATTCTGCATCGTATACCAGTAGAGCACTCCTAGGAGTTGTCAAAATCGCAGGTGTGCCTCCTCTTGTCGGAGATAGAGGACAAGGCACTACATATCAAGTAGGAGCCCGAGGACGGCTAGAGCGCCTCCAGATCCAACAAGGAGGAGGCAGAGCCAAAGATGAAGTCGCCACAACTGCCGTTGCACGTTGAGGGCGACCTAGAGGTCGTGTTGAGCCTTATGCTCCCCATGCTATGATTTGTCTCCGATGTCGTCGTCCTGTCGACTCTAACTTCAATTTGTTCTAGTTTAGTTTATATTTTGTCTTTTAGTTTAAGTTTCGTTAATGTTGTATTAAAAAAAGTCCTAGGTTTTGAATTAAAAATGATGTTCACGGAATTTAAAAAATATATAAGACCATCTCCACCGGCACCCCTCAAATTTGTGTCCGGCGCCCCCCATTGTGCCATCTTCGGGGGTGTCGGACATGTGTCCCCCGCATTGGAGGATGGAACCCCAGTTGCGACCCCCAAATCCCCCTCGATAAGTTTTGTCCCATAAATCACATATTTTATATCTATAAGATCCTTAAAATAAGATTGTGTAACTAATAAAATAGTTCAATATTTATGAAGCATACAAATTGTATAGTTATTATAACACTTCAAATATAAATTTAAATTCGTCAAGTTAAAGCGGTGCGATCAAAGTATCGTAGCTCTGACCGCCCATAAGTACACGACAAGGTCATTTTGCAGTTGCAAGTGAGTTGTCTCATCATTAATTTGCAGATAAATACCAAAAAATCTCTAAGCTCGGCATGCACCCCGGCTGTGGACCCGCAAGAGGCCCTATATAAGTCAAACGGCTCGTCGAACACCCTACTCACATCTTGCTCACTCTCGGCTATCGTGTTGTGCATGATAATACAAGTGTTCATGATATCGTATATTTGATCTATGGACCATGATTGAGAAGGGTACTGGACAACCGCAAACCTAGAATGGAGCACACCAAATGGCCGCTCCACATCTTTCCAGACAGCTTCTTGCTTTTTAGCAAAATGGCCATTTCCCTCACCAACAAGATTACAAATTGTCTTCAGAAATGTCGACCAATTGGGATAGATGTCATCCGCTAGGTAGTATCCTTTGTCATACTCATGGCCATTGATCCAATACATGCACTCGGGATTGTGGCATGCCGACAAGCCTCTGAAACACCGGAGAGCACTGCAACACGTTGATGTCATGATGAGAACCGCCATGCCAAAAAATGCATTGTATTTTTCATGACAACCTGGTATGTATAACCCCTGCCAGGCGAATGGAAAATTCTCAACAATGCATGAAATCGATAAATATCCGAAAAAATCTCTCGCTTCTCCTTGTGCCAAGAGATGCGTCATGTCTGCTTCATTTGGTGCTCTCAGGTAGACTGACACTACTGCCTTGCAAAACCTGAATGTGGATTCAAAGGCGGTAGTCTCGTATATAAGGCGATAGCCGTCCAACAAATCTGCGGGAAATCCATATGCAAGACACCGTATGATAGTTGTGCATTTCTGAAGGGATAAAAACCCAAGAAGTCCGGTGCAATCCCTCTTCAGCTCGACGTAGTCACCCATACTCCCACACACCATGCACAAATCTCATGAACACTTCTTTTTCCGTTCCAAAATGCAAGCAAAATTCGTGAGTTAGGTCTATCGTCTTCGTGGAAAATAGACGTTGGACAAAAGTATGTGCCAGTTGTCCTATAATGATTCTTGTTACCCATCCTACATTTCTTTGATACTCAATGCTTGGGCTAGGATTCCACCTCGGTGAGCGCCTCTAAAAAGCGCCCATGACAAACTAGTGGCCACCTCTCACATCGTTTGGCAAAACATGATTTCATCGTCACTATCTATGGCCTATTGAAGAATAACGAAGCAATGGGCAATGAGCTAGAGAACGAAGCGGCGGTCAATTGAACTTTGGCAAACGCCCAAACATCTTACGTGCGGGGTGACAGTGAGGAAGAGACCGATCCGACCGAATGACCCGCGACAGCGTACAAAAACGACGGAGACCGGTGGCGAGCGGCACCAAGCCCGCGTGCGTGGTCGCTGCTGAACTCCGGCAAGCAGTTGGCACGACAAAGGTGTGGACGTTGGTGCAAATCGCCGGCGAGAGAAAACAACAGGACCGAGCAGAAGCAAATGACTACCATCCTATACTATTTGTACGAGGAGAGGGTCTCGCCTGTTGTCGGATGGGCTGTATTGTCAAACGCCCCAAACAGTCCCGTTAACTTGCGTGCCTCATGGGGATTCCTGTTATTTTATGGTGATCCAAATTCATATAAAGATAAAGGAAAGTTCGGTCTCCGCTACGCTTCGGCCCGTCGGTACGGTACGTGTTGTTACCGGGTTGGAGTTGGATTCACCGTTACCGACCTAGTTAGGTCAGGACCGCCTTTATATACCTCATGTAAGGCGGCGCTCGGGATAAACCACACATTGTAAATCCCGGCGCGTTTGTAACCTCACCCGAAATATTGAAGTATTGCTGGCTGGCTTCCTTGGTTTTTTCTCTTCCTTGTTGCAAGGGTTTTCTACGTTAAAATCTAGTGGCTCCGTTGATTCGATATTGCTTAATTTCATCGTTGTTTTGCTATTGGATGTAACAATGCCGACGAACACTTTAAAAGTTTCGCTATGAGACTTTTTTTTAGTTCAAAACCCCGATAGGTTTTTTTTTGATAAAACCACACTCTGTATTAAATAGAAGTAATGTTTATGGGTACAAAGGATGGATCATGTGGAGTTCCTAACCAAATATGCCTTCCAAAACCCAGAGAGAGGCCAAATTTTGCTAGGTTGTGAGCTTCAGTGTTCGAAACTCTGGATTCATGGTGTATCTGACAGAAACCAAAGTTCTTCATCCTCCCTTGTACTTCTCGGATCACTGCACCACAAGCACCCAATCCCTTGCTGTTAATAGCATCCACCACACTCGAACAATCCGAAACAAGCTAAAATTCCGTGAGATTAAGATCAACAGCCAAAGACAAGCCTTCCCTGCAAGCTATTGCTTCAAAAATCTCTGGATCCGAGACCCCTTCAGTGACAATTAGCGATGATCCCAAATAAACTCCGTTTGCATCTCTACAAATAGCCGCTGATGCACTATAGCTCCCTCGTTGAATAACAACACCATCAACATTTATTTTATCTGTACCAACAGATGGAGGAATCCACCTCCGACTCGGGATTACTTGAGTACCGTGTGGGGATGCCGGTGAAGATGCTGGGCGCCGTGCCCATTAGTCCCAGGGCCGGTCCTGAGGGGGGGCGAGAGGGGCGGCCGCCCCGGGCCCAAAAAATTTGGGGGCCCATTTTAGCTATGTGTTAGTATGTTTAGTTTATGTACATGCAAATATAAAAAATTAATGAGTTTTCGTAGCTTCGTCGGCTCGTAGTTTATCCGTGAATACGTCAATTAATAGCTTAATAGGGTGGTTCTATCAAAAACGGGAAAGCATGCCTTTGTATCGGCTGCTGTTACGTGTTTATATAGGAACAATGCGGTACATGTTGGTTGAGAGAGAGAGGATCTACAGGGGAGGGTTGAGATCCTAACGTAGACTACAAGGAATAGATAGAGAGGAACCGATAGACCTTATATCATGGTCTTCGGTGAACAACACGATTTATCTGCTAATACCCTCCCTTAATCAAAACTTGTATAAGTTTAGATTATGCTTGAATGCTTGAAGCTCCCTTGTTGGCAATGGTTTTGTAAACCCGTCTGCAACTTGATCTTTAGATGAAATAAACTTGATATCAAGCAATTTTTGAGCTACCCTTTCTCTCACAAAATGAAAATCAATTTCTATATGTTTGGTCCTTGCATGAAACACAGGATTAGCTGAGAGATATGTAGCACCCATATTGTCACACCATAAACAGGGATTCTCTTTTAGCTTGATGCCAAGTTCTTTCAGAATAGTTTCAACCCATATTACCTCAGCTGTTGCATTTGCCAAAGATTTGTACTCTGCTTCTGTACTGGATCTAGAGACTGTGGCTTGCTTTCTAGAACTCCAAGAAATTAAGTTAGGTCCAAAAAATACTGCAAACCCTCCTGTGGACCTTCTGTCATCAATGCACCCAGCCCAATCTGCATCAGAAAAGGCACTAACCAAGGTAGACATAGATTTTCTGAATGAAATTCCTGTAGTTATAGTATCCTTAACATATCTAAGAATTCTCTTAACTGCAGTCCAGTGCAGAGTTGTAGGTGCATGAAGAAACTGACATACTTTATTAACAGAGAAAGAAATGTCAGGTCTTGTCAGGGTCAAATATTGTAATCCACCAACAATACTTCTATACTTGGTACTATCTTCAGACCCTAGAGGGTCCCCTTCATGCAAGGATAATGGTTATGAAGCAGAAAGTGGTGTAGAAAATGCCTTACAGTGATACATCCCCACTTTAGATAACAATTCTGCTGCATATTTTTCTTGAGTAAGAACAATACCATCTGTAATTCTTCTCACTTCAATGCCCAAGAAGAAATGTAAATCACCAAGATCTTTAATAGCAAAATGTTGATTGAGATCTTTTACCAAAGTGGAAATAGCATGAGAGGAGGAGCCTGTGACTATGATATCATCCACATAAATCAGAACATAGATAGTAACAGCTGATTTATTGTAAATGAATAATGATGTGTCTCCTTGAGATGCAAGAAAACCCAATTCATAAAGCTTACTGCTCAACCTGGAATACCATGCACGTGGTGCTTGCTTGAGACCATACAGAGCTTTATCAAGTTTGCACACATGATGAGGCAGCATAGTATCTTCATACCCAGGAGGTTGCTTCATATAGACTTCCTCTTCCAGAACACCATGCAAAAACGCGTTCTTGACATCGAGTTGCCGTAAAGTCCAACCTTGAGAAACAGAAATAGACAAAACAAGACGAATAGTGGCTGCTTTAACAACAGGGCTAAAAGTATCCTCATAGTCTATCCCAAATCTCTGTCTAAATCCTTTTGCTACAAGACGAGCTTTATATCTTTCAACACTACCATCAGGATTTTTCTTAATGCGGAAAACCCATTTGCAATCAATGATATTTTTGTTACCAAGAGATGGATATACCAAATGCCATGTTTTGTTGTTCATGAGTGCTTCATATTCCTCATCCATTGCTTTGCGCCATACTGGAGTGCTCAATGCTTCATCTAAGTTAGCTGGTTCCCCTGCAGCACAAACCGAAAAATTATAGCGAATAGTTCCATCTTTCCAAATTTTTGGTGTGGTGATACCCTTTTGTAGTCTAGTACAGCGCGCAGGAGGAGCCACAGCGGACGGCAGCACAGCAGATCCCAATGGAAGTTCATGCAGGGAATCTGCTGCACTTTCCGCAGGCGATCCGTGTGGCCGGGGCTGTGGTTTGTCGTTGACGAGGCGCGGCGCAGAAGATCCAGCGTCTGCTGGATGCCGTGCCAGGGTGTCGGAGCGCTGGTCGGGGAGGCGAGCGACAGCGCGCTGCGTGGCAGCGCGGGAGTCGTCCGAGCGGGGCGCCGATGCAGGATGCTGCTGTGAGGCAATCATGACGGGACCAGGGGCGGGGCCAGGCGAATCTGCGGCGGGATCCGTGCTGGCAGGCGCAGCAACCACGGGATCAGCATGATTGGCCTCGGATCCAGTTCCGAGCAGAGGATCTGCACTGGAATCAGTGCTGGTCCCTTTGTCACGTTGTGACATAAAATGAGCATCGGTTTGTGGCTGTTTTGAGCTCAATTCTTCATCTTTTTCTGCAGAATTTTCTCCAGTAACCTGTGTACTGTTAGTAGGGCTCATAGGTACTGCAGAATTAGTCATTGAATCATTCATATTTGCACCCTCATGATAGGAAGTTAAGTGTGTAGGAAGGAGAAGAATTTCTTTCCTTAACAAAGCACCGGCATTTGGATGAAGAGATGCAAAGGGAAAAATACTTTCATCAAATACAACATCACGAGATATATAAACACGACCAGTAGATATGTCTAGGCATTTTACTCCTTTATGACGTGGGCTATAACCAAGAAAGGCACATTGCTTGGAACGATAAGAAAGCTTATGAGAGTTATATGGACGCAAATTTGGCCAACATGCACACCCAAAAACACGAAGAGACTTATAATCAGGTGGAGATCCTAGAAGAAGTTCAGCAGGAGTGGCATTGTTAATTACTTTGCTAGGCATGAGATTTATGAGATATGTGGCAGTAAGGAAGGCTTCATCCCAGAATTTTAGTGGCATGGAAGCATGAGCAAGTAAAGACAATCCAACCTCAACAATGTGACGGTGTTTACGTTCTGCTGAACCATTTTGTTGGTGTGCATGTGGACATGAAACATGATGAGTGATTCCAAGTTTCTGAAAGAAAGGATGAAGTTTCTCATACTCACCACCCCAATCAGTTTGCATAGTTATAATTTTCCTATCAAACTTTCTTTCAACAAGATGCATGAAATTATGGAAGACATCAAACACATCAGATTTCTTTTTGAGAAGATATATCCATGTGAATTTGCTAAAATCATCTATGAAGCTCACATAATAATTATGGCGTCCTACAGAGGTGGAGGCTGGACCCCAAACATCCGAAAAAACTTGTTCCAAAGGAAAATGGGATACACTTGTAGACACAGGATATGGAAGTTGATGGCTTTTAGCTCTTTGACAAGAATCACAAACAGACTCAATGCTAGAGGACTTCTCATAGGGAAGACCACATTTATTCAGAATATGTTGAACAACTAAATTCGATGGATGCCCTAACCTATGATGCCACCTTGCTATGGAGGGCTTGGTGGCGACACAAACTTGCTTGATGGTAGAAGATGATGATGATATAATTGGATAAAGACCTCCTTCACACTCCCCTCTAAGCAGAATTTTCCCCGTTGCGCGGTCCTTTATAAAAAAATGCCAAGGGTGAAATTCTAGGAAGACATCATTATCAAGAGCAAGTTTGTGCACGGAAAGGAGATTTTTGGTTGTGCTAGGAACATGAAGAATATTGTCTAGATGAATATCACAATGAGGGGTTTTAATATATGAATGACCAATATGACTAATTTGCATACCTTCGCCATTCGCAGTCTGAATGGTATCCTTGCCGGGGTACTTGTTTTGAATCATCAGATTTTGGAGATTCCCAGTGATATGATCCGTTGCGCCACTGTCAGGGTACCAATTAGTGTCCACGCCACAGGCATAGGCAGCATTGGCACTCCTTTCAGGTGCAGGAGCAGGGGCTCGGTCTTGTTCACCTCGTTTCTTGTCGACGGCGTACCTCCACCAGCATTCATTGGCGGGGTGACCGTGCTTCTTGCAGATCTGACAGTAGATGTCTTGGAACTTGGATGGGGGTGGCCGGTCACCACGCTGCCAAGTGCCACGATCACCGCCCCCTTGCCATCCACCGCGATCACCGCCGCGGTCTTGACGCCAGGGAGCGCCGCCGTCTCCTTGCGGTGGGCGGTTGAAGCCACCACCGCTGTAGTCCTGTGGAGGGCGCCATGCCCCTCCTTGCCAGCCAGGAGCGCGGTCACCACCGCCGTTGTGCCATCCTGGGCCGCGGTCACCACCGCCGCCCTGCCATCCTGGGTCGCGGTCACCACCGCCGCCTTGCCATGCTGGGCCGCGGTCACCGCCGCCGCCCTGCCACACGGGGCCGCGATCACCGCCGCCTCCGTTCCATCCTTGCCATGCTGGGCCGCGGTCACCGCCGCCGCCCTGCCACACGGGGCCGCGATCACCGCCGCCTCCGTTCCATCCGCCGCGGTCACCGCCGCGATCGTCATCCTTCTTTTTCTTCTTGTAGTCACCGCCACCGCGGTTAGCCACGTTTGCCGATGATGAATATTCCCGAGTGCCGCCGCCGATGAGCATCGCCTGACGGACGTCATGAGCTGAGAGAAGACCATGAATATCATTCACAGTACATTTGTCCATCGCGTTGACTGCAGACACCAGCCCGTTATAGTCCTCATCAAGACCATTGAGGATGAACTCCACGAGCTCTTCATCATCGATGTCGCGACCGGCGGCGATCAGCTCAATTGCGAACCCGCGCATCTTGGCTATGTACTGATCTGCCGTCAAGTCTTGTTTCTTGGTGTTTGTGAGTCCACCGCGGAGGCTCGTTCGATTGGCTTTGGATTGCGAGGCGAAGAGAGAGTTGATGAGCGCCCAGACCTCGGAGGCGTGCTCGAGGCCGATGGTCTGCGCAAGGATGTCCGTCGAGAGGGACGTGAGGAGATAACTGAGGACACGTTGGTCCCTCTCGATCCAGCTTTCAAACGCCGGGTTGTCCATGGATTCTTCCTTGCCATCCTTCATGATCTTGATGGTCTCGGGTGGCTTGATCTCCGTGCCATCGAGGAGGCCGAGCATCCGAGCTCCGCGGAGCGCCGGGACGACCTGGGCCTTCCAGAGAAGATGGTTCGCTCGGGTGAGCTTTTCCGATGGGGGTTGTCCTAGGTTTTGGGTGATGGAGTTTGATGATGCCATGGTGGAACTACTGGGATGATTCGAGGTGTCTGTAGATTGGTACTGGTGATGGGTTGTTGGCTTTGGTGGAGATGATGCGGTGGTGATGATTCTCTGTAGATCGGTTCTAGGTTTCGGTGTAGATTGGTTTTTCTCGATGGGTTATTCTCGATGCCGTGGAAGAGCAGGCTCTGATACCATATCAAAAACGGGAAAGCATGCCTTTGTATCGGCTGCTGTTACGTGTTTATATAGGAACAATGCGGTACATGTTGGTTGAGAGAGAGAGGATCTACAGGGGAGGGTTGAGATCCTAACGTAGACTACAAGGAATAGATAGAGAGGAACCGATAGACCTTATATCATGGTCTTCGGTGAACAACACGATTTATCTGCTAATAGGTTCCACTTAATTGAAGAGCCCTTCACGAGCAATTGGGCTTGAATGCTGACTCGTAACTACTACAACTCGGAGAGCCGAGGGGCACAAATGGCCAGGCCAATAGGTGATCAACTCGGGCCCCTGTGCACGTCGCGTAAATATAAGGATTTAGGATCAGATCACATGGACCATCGACTTTTCTGCTTCCGCCATTGCTCGTCTGCTCGCCCATCGTCCCTCGTCCGCCGCAACTTAGTTTATTTTGCGATTCATTGTCGTAGATTTGGCAACTAAAAAGTAGATTTGAAAAACTACAATCGTTCGGAAGTATATTAAGATTTTTATTGAGTTCGAAAAATTTGAAGTCAACGGATAGTTTTAAAATAAAAGATAGTTGCACAAATACTATCTTTTTAGATAAAAATGTGATATCGAGTTAAATAATCTAATTTTCGAGTTACGTGTTATGCAGTTGATCTTGCCAGATAGAACAATGTACGCTATGGAGATGTTTTAGTTTATCAGAGAAGCAGATTGTTATCCTAATATGTATGTTATTTATCAGATCTTTATTTACTACGCCGTGACAGTTGCATCAACTGAAAGAAGGTTTCCATAGTTGAAATTATTGAAGAATTATTTAAAATCTATAATGTCACAAGAAAGGACTAAATGGTTTGGCAACTCTATTTATCAAGAAGAAGTTATTGGATGAGATTGACATTGATTCTATCGTTGATGACTTTGCATCTAGAAATGTAAGAAGAATATTTTAGCGTACACTCCATAATATTTTACGCCTTTGTTCGTCCTTGTTTTTTTAACAGAAAAAAACGTGTCTTATTTCTCTTATTTGATTTCTATTTTATTAACATATATCTATATATATGTCTACTTGTACTAAGGGGCCCTAAAGGGGCCCAAATTTTCGCCTCGCCCCGGGCCCCCAAAATCTTAGGACCGACCCTGATTAGTCCGGACGTGTGATCGAACTCGCCCGTACTGATCAGAACATATTTTGTGCCTCGCCGCCTCCGCACCGCACTACTGCCGAACCGTTAGATATGCGCCGGCGAGGTGAGCCTATTTTGGGAGGCACGATGCTCTAGATGAGGTGGCTCCTGGTTATGAGCTGGTGCCTAGCTTTGCTCGATCTCGTGCCTAACGGAACAAATCAAAGCTTATCCATAACGTGTGCACCCATGCATGAGACGCATGTATTCGTCAGACTCACACCGGTGGCCGGCACCATGGGCCATGGCACACGTACGGTGTGTGCGTACAAATTGTTGGTTTTGGGATTGGAGCGACCAACGAGATGTCTGTACCGTCAGCAGAAACAATGTGCTGTCTGGACTAGGAACGCTTTTGATGGCGTCAAAGGATCCATGATCTCACGACGATGGAACAGACATCAGCTTCATGCTGCGAGAATGATCATCTGATGAGGGCACCGCGAAATCCGAAATCATCTCTCCTTGTCTCTCTTCTCCAAAAATCGAATCTCCAAGCATACAAAAATTTCGAAAGAAAAATTGAGCATGCAGATATGCCTGGTGTGGAAACTTAGTTCTGCAAATTTCGTAATAAGTTATGACAAGATGTGAACTGCACAAAAATAAAAAAAATCACGCACCGTTACTTCTTAAGTTACAAATTTTGGAACTTGCTAAGGAGCTCAAATACCTTTTTTATTTTGAGAAATGGTCACATAAGTTTCAACTTTTGCACACGTATACATGTTTCCATTCTCTACATGCATCATTTTTTTTTTTTCATTTTTAGCTTTGAAACTTGGAAGTATATATGTTTGCTACTCCCTCAATTGTCAGTGTAACTCATGTCTAGATACATCCAATTCGCCAACAATTAATATGGATTGAAGGAACCATCTTTGTATAGTTATATTTCGGGTTCAACTCATATGGGCCTCAAAATATCCACTCTCATGTGTCAATCAAATATATATATTCCCTCCATTCTGAATTAGTTGACACATATTTTTCTAATTACAGATGTATTTGGACGTGTTTTAGTGTGTACATACATATGTATTTAGATAAATATGTGTCAGCTAATTCAGGATGGAAGGAGTAGGTTTATTTCGCTAATTTATAATCTTAAAAAATAGAATTGGTAACTTGTTAAATTACCAGAAAATGAAATATTAGCTTCATCCGCGAATAACTGCAACCTAGTTCTTTTTGGTTTGTGGTATAGCTTCCTCGAGAGGTTCCTCCCTCGAGCTTCTTGGAGAAGCCGACGCCATGTTTGGTTAGTCTTCCAACTCACTCATACCATAATAGGCCCAACTTATTTGGGGCCTTCTCCAGGAAGTTATCATCTCTCTACCTTTCTAGAGAAGCCGCCCCCAAATTTAGTTAGACCTACAAATTAGTTTATCCTAAACTAGTTTGGAAGCCTAACCAAACATGGTCGACTTTGTTTAGGAAGTTGAGGGGAGGAAAGCTTCTTAGAGAAGCCATTCTAAAAGCTGAAAAGAACTAGGGCTATATTAATTTGACGTTTTAAGAAAGTAAAGAAAAGTTCAAAAACCGACATATGACTACAACACTTGTGTTACATCACATAATTTATCACACAAACAAGCTGGGAAGTTATCACAGTTCCATTGCCTCGCGAGTCGCGACGTCCCACTTGTAGGGTTTCATCTTACCGAGGAGGAAAAGTCATTCACGTCTTCCATATTTTATTAGTGCCAACTATAACGTTTCTCGTTCCACCATCATCTAGGTTTGATTGCGCACTAAGTGAAATGCATATATTTCTAGCTTTGTCTGATGAACTCCAGTAAGGCCTTTGTCACCAAAAATGCTACTAGTATTTATATGAACATCAGTTTTGTAGTTAACCATTTTAGTAACACAACTAAAATCTTGTACCTATATGCCAAAGAAATTAGTTTATGGTATCGAAAAGAGGACCCCACCGATGCATATAGCCATTTTATTAATAAATAAATTGGTAAAATCCGATAAGATAATACTAGCCACCACACACTTAAAAAACAAGTGGTGTACTAACACAAGTCCAAGATTTCTTCATGCTCCTTTTGCTCGGACTATGGTTTATTGAAAATTTATAGACAATTTTGAGCATCATCCGGGCGATCTAAGGAGAAATTGGACACCTTCCTAACAGTCTATTCTTCATAAAACTCAAAAATCTTGATCATCCGGCCTTTGCAGCCGAGCTCGACCCGCGCAACATCCTTGCGACATTTCTTCCCATACAGTAAAACTTTGTACTATTGCAATATTTCTTCATGCATTGGCTCAGAATAAAAAGTGTCGCAACTTTTCAAAATTACCAATGCAGCAACAAAATATGGGCATGCACGAAATCTTCACTAATCATAGCAAATCACCATCGGTTGGAGAAAAATCTACTCCCTCCGATCCTATTTAAGTGTCGGAAGGCACACACGTATTAGGCACAATTTTTCCTGTTATACCAGCGTCACTTATTTTGGTTCAGAGGGAGTAGAGAAAAAGTCAAAACACATGTGCAGCTTTGGACACCAACATTTGTAGCACCCCACAATAATATTTGCAACACCGAAACAACATTTGCAGCAGACGCATAGAATCGTCTCAATATTTTACTCGCGAGTCTGCGGCAAAATGCATATGATTTTGCGGTATGACTAAACCCGAGACAACATATGCACCATCGAAAATTTGCAAATTACTTTCCTCTTACTAACTTGCATGGCGACAATGATTTCGTTGATTCGGGCCTGCCGGCCACGAATCCATCTTACCGGAACCTCGTCGGCGCCTGACCAAGTGACCATGGAGTCATTCCCCTCAACCCCACTATCTCTCTCGTCCTTCGTTACTATGTAGTTGACCTCAGTTTCGCTTACGAGGGAATACCAAACAGGGTAGGCTCATTACGTGGAGACCGCTAAGCAGACCCGGATGGCACATGACCCCCTCCATTGGGCTTATACAAGAAAGGTTAGGCTAGCTCTCACCGCGTAGTGCCAGTAGGAGCCCTCCAATCGCATGGCATGTAAAGAATTGGAACAACGGCAATAAGATACCCGCCGGCTCCTACTAAGACTTAGATCGGACCGACTCGGAATACTTGTAAACCCATACCTAGCCACATATGTAAGGTCGGGAGGGACAACCTAGTAGTACGCTTTGCACGTGATCGTACGGAATGTACCCTCTTCGAGCTCTCTTTCTCCTACCCGCATTTTTACTTCTTCACACATGGTCAAAGAAGTGCTCTCTCCATTCTCTTTTACTTAACTTTAAAGTAGATGTATACAGACATATTAATAGTGTAGATACATCTATTTTAGAGTAATTAAAATAAAAGGGAACGGAGGGGGTAGGTTCTTGTGTACCTGGCCGCTACATATCGACCAGATACATCCACTTTCGCCTAGCCATATGTACCGGGACAGAAATTTGCCCGAAATCAGCTCACAGAAGGCTAGCAACAGCTGCCACTTACCATATATAGATGACCGTTTGCCCGTCTTGTGTTTCCCTCGACACGGAATGACGGAAATGGTTTTCTTTCCTGCGAGCGGCCGCTGAAGGTATTCGTGAGATTCCGTGACGGAGATTTAATTGAGGAGCGATTGCCGCATTAAAAGAATGAATCTACAGTGGAAGGCTGGTCAGGTTCAGAGCTCGACAGCTCTATATATAGCCGTGGCGTGAAGGCGCAGCAGACTCCATCTCAAAATCCTAGAGAGAGATAGAGAAGAGGGAAGGAGAGAGAGAGACAGAAGATGGACGTGGAGAAGGTGACGGACGTGGCGCCGGAGGTGGACGACGACGGCCGCGTAAGAACAGGTATAACACACACGGCCCACTCACTCTCCTTCCAGAGACTATTTTTCGCAGCTCCAGTTCATTGATTCGTTCGGTTGATGCAATACTGGCAAACCCGCTTGTCCTTGTGCCGACGAGATCGACATGGCCGGACTGGTTCTCGCTATCCTCCGCTCATGTATCAGCAGCACAGATGTAGTCCGTGCGTGAGAAACACTAGGGAGGGCGGTAGCTCGTTCATGCTTCGTCGCAGAGGTTTCAGGGAGACGGTAGTGGCTCATCCCTGAAATCCCGTTTCGTCTCTCAGATATTTAGGTGTCAGAATGGGCAAACTCTGCTTGTTGCTTTGGAATGTGCGCAGTTCAGAAGTAGATTTCTTGGTGCTCTGCAAGGTAGTAGTTGTAGCTGGGCACTGGGCAGCATCACATTCGTTCACAAACAACGAGAAAATGTAAAATCCAACGCCTATCCTGAAACTTTTGTGCTAGAAAGCCGGCATCCTTCTGTTCTGAAACGAAAGGTAGCATGCATTAGGGGAGTATCCGTTCATGCTTATGAATTAGGAACTCTGCTTTGGCAGAGCAAAATATTGCGGCAGAACAGAGCAAAATCTGCTTATGATCAGCTACGTAGCCACCTTAAGATCCAAAGCTCTCGCGTTTGTGTGGCTTGTGTTTGCATGCACGCATGTCCTGTTGGAGTAGTTTCTCCAACAGGGCCATCCTCACCCCTGTTGTTTCAGACATCACTTCCAGAAATACAGACACCTTGCAGATTCTTAACTGAAAAACAGAGCATCCCCTGAGAACGTGACATCCATCCTGTGAAGCTTCTGCACCACGTTTTACGACACCCAGAAGATGGGAACCGGGTAGGTGGCAGAGAATTGATGCTGGACTTAGGTCCTATGCTCCCAGTTGCGCAGAACTTGTTGCTAATTTCGGTGACTAGGCAGGCACTACTACCACATTACATGTCTTGTGTTTGCATGCCTAATCAGTTTTAGATGCTAGTTTCTCCAACACGGCCATCTCCACCCCTGTTGTTTCAGACATCACTTGTCCAGATTGACATCCATGAAACCGGGGAGAAATACAGACACCTTTCGTGCTCTAACCGGAAAACAAAGCATCTCCTCTCCTGCAGAACGTGACCCATTGTGTGAATCTTGTGCACCAGTCGTTTTATGTCACCCTGAATGATGAGAACCTGGTAGGTGGCAAGAGTATTGATGCAGGAATTAGGTCCCCGAGTGCCATATGCTCCCAAATCTTTCCAGCACAAAACCTGTTGCAAGATCCAAAATTCCGGTGACTACGCAGGCACTACTACCATACTTACAACTCTAAATACAGTCTAGTGGTGCACTTGATCGTGTCAGAAAATGCTGTTTCTGCAGCAGTCATTTTCATACTGTTTTAGTATCAGAATCCCCGAAAGAGTGGAGAACACTATTCATCGTCGAATCTCTTATAGTCTAATCTAATGGAAGTTGTTGTAGTGTGTGTCAAAATGCTTTGGATGTGGATGGATGGCTGCAGCCTGCAAGCCTTCAACTTGTGCTCTCTCCACTTCCATCCGGAATCCTCCCAATACTGCTATAGCTTGCATGGAATCATGGAAGTATAATAACTGAATCAATTTTAGGTGCACTGTTGTGAGTCTAGTCATAGCCAGTGACGAAGAGTGTAGAGTGCACCGTTGATTAAGTAATCTTTACACTGATGACTTGTTAAGTATAGAATCTATGTGTGCACGTCACAAAGTATATGCGTTGATTATCTTTAATCAGAAAGGAAGTAGCTGATATCTTTAATCATGCTTCATGCTTGCCGGATAATGGATACCACATCATAATCCACATATATGGGCAAACCAGGACACAGGTTTCTTCCTGAAAAGGTTTTTTCTTTCTCCAGGTGGATGCTTACATTGTTCGAAAAGAGTCTCCTTGTGCTGTTATATATTTCAGTTATTGGGGTTAGTATATCACGAGTAACACTCAAACAGATCTCACTTTAGGTGTTTAATACTTGCTACTTTTGGTGGATGACTAGATCAGAGCCATCAGAGATGGTGTTGCTTTGGGACCTGCCGATAGAAATTCAGTGCTTATATTGACAAGTTATCGAAGTTGCTATAGCTAGCTTGAATCACGGTCCGTTGATACGCTTTACATAATGGTGTCCAGCGCACGGGCATTAGATCAAATTGATTTGCTCAGTTTATTCATCACTAGTGATGGTCGTAGATCCTTGTGAGAAAATGACCATCTCTTGTCAACCTGTGGGTACTACTACCATATTCTCCCAGTTGTTCACAGCAGAACATTGTTGCTGATTCCGGTGACTAGACAGGCACTACTACCATATTGCTTGCAACTGTCAGGAAATGTTGTTGCTGCAGCAGTCATTGTCAGACTGTTTTAGTATCAGAATCCCCTAAAGAGTGGAGAACACTATTCATCGTCAAATCGTTAATAGTCTAATCTAATGGAAGTTGTTGTAGTTGTCAAACAGACTGGAACCGATGCCTTTTAGGGCTCTCGGGTTGCGTGTTATATAGTACGGGACAGCCCCCGATGGCGTATACAGAAACCCTATACGGTTGGTGTACTACACCATACCGTATAGGTATATTACATGTCCAATAGCCCCCCTTAATCTAAACCTGAACTGAGGTTTAGATTACGCTTAAACTCAGCTAATTCTCTACTAGGGAGAGCTTTGGTAAAACCATCTGCTACTTGGTCTTTACTAGATACAAACTTAATTTCTAACTGTTTGCTTGCAACTCGCTCTCTAACAAAATGATAGTCAATCTCAATATGTTTGGTACGTGCATGAAAAATAGGATTAGCTGACAAATAGGTAGCACCTAAATTGTCACACCATAAGCAGGGCTTGTACTTCAGTTTAACACTAAGTTCACCAAGGAGAGCTTCAACCCAAATTAATTCAGCTGTTGCATTGGCAAGAGATTTATACTCAGCTTCTGTGCTTGAACGAGAGACAGTGGCTTGTTTACGTGCACTCCAAGACACTAGATTAGGTCCAAGAAAGATAGCAAATCCCCCCGTGGACCGACGGTCATCAAGACAACCTGCCCAATCTGCATCTGAAAAGGCACTCAAGAGTGGATTATGAGACTTGACAAAGGTAATGCCAAGGTGAACTGTATGCTGAACATAACGAAGAATCCGTTTGACAGCTGTCCAATGAGTTGTGGTTGGTGCATGAAGATACTGACAGACTTTGTTGACCGAGAAAGACAAATCTGGGCGTGTGAGAGTCAAATACTGAAGAGCACCAACAATACTTCTATACTGAGTACTATCATCAGGACCAAGTGGTGTACCTTCATGTAGAGATAATTTTTCAGAAGGGGACAATGGTGTCGGTGTTGGCTTACAATCTTTCATGCCAACCCGAGTGAGCAAATCTGTGGCATATTTCACTTGTGTCATCAAAAGGCCATTATCAATTTTCTTAACTTCAATGCCCAAGAAAAAATGTAAATCACCAAGATCCTTGATAGCAAAGCATTTGTTGAGTTCTTGAAGTAAGACAGAAATAATATCATCTGAGGAACTGGTCACAATAATGTCATCAACATAAATCAAGACAAACATGGTGACATCTAATTTCTGATAAAGGAACAGGGATGTATCAGCTTTAGATGATATGAAGCCAAACTCAAGTAATTTAGAGCTAAGACGAGAGTACCATGCCCTTGGTGCTTGTTTTAACCCATAAAGAGCTTTGTCCAGTTTGCAAACATAATCAGGTGCAGCGGAATTTTCAAAACCTGGTGGTTGCCTCATATAAACTTCCTCTTCCAGAACACCGTGCAAAAACGCGTTCTTAACATCTAGCTGCCGCAAACTCCAGCCCCGAGAGACAGAAATAGATAAAACTATACGAATTGTTGCAGCTTTGACAACTGGACTAAAAGTGTCCTCATAATCTATGCCATACCGTTGTTTAAAACCTTTTGCAACCAAACGAGCTTTATACCTGTCAATGGTACCATCTGCGCGCCGTTTGATACGATAAACCCATTTGCAATCTATCAAATTTTTGGTTTTACTGGATGGAACAAGATGCCACGTCTTGTTCTGAATCAATGCATGATACTCCTCTTCCATTGCCTTTTTCCAATGAGGATGATCAAGTGCTTCAATAAGTGAAGATGGCTCTCCTGTAGAAGTTAGTAAAACACAACGAGCCATATCTGCTTCATAGATTTTAGGTTGACGACCATATTTAATTGTACCATCCGTATATGACCGGGGCTTCCGTATACCTTGTTTTAGACGCGTACGTGGTCCAGCCGCAGCAGGAGGTACAGAAGACGTTGTCGCAGAAGATCCCGGTGCTGCAGCAGAGCCAGGTGGCGCAGAAGATCCTCCTCGGGATCCAGGTGCTGCAGCAGTGATGGCAGCGTCAGGTGCGGAAATTCCAGCACCTGGACTGTCGCTGTCGATGTCGTCTGATGTGGCGCTGTCCGTGTCCGCGGAGACACGGTCTTCGGTGGATGGCGAGTCGTCATTGGCTGCATGCAGGTGGTCGGCCACACCGGATGCATGCGCATGCGCATGCGCAGAGGCAGAGGGCCCGCACGAATCTGCTCCGCGCGAATCAGCTCCACTCCCGCCCGTGGGCGCGGAACGCGAGGGATCCATCGCGGCAGGTGAGACGGGAGGGGACATCGCAGGTGCAGGGCTGGCAGGTGGATCCTCCTCGGGATCGCTGCCAGGATCAGCATCAGTTTCCGTGTCTGCTTCGTCCTGTAGCGAAAAAGTGTCATCTTCATTTTGTGAGCTCATTTCTTCACCGTTTTGATCCAAATCTTCAACAGCATCCAGCGTAGTATCCTGGCCATCAATATTAGTGATAGGAACATACGGTAAAGTCATATGGTTATCAACATGTGCATCCCCACTTGCGGATTGAGTTGGAAGGAGCAATATTTCATTGCGAAGGATTTTGCCCGCATTGGGATGAAGAGATGCAAACGGAAAAACACTTTCATCGAACACTACATCTCGAGATATATAAACTCGTCCTGTGGATATATCTAAACACTTAACTCCTTTATGTCTAGGACTATAGCCTAGGAAAGCACAACGTGTGGAACGAAAAGCCAGTTTGCGTTTATTGTAAGGGCGCAAATTAGGCCAACATGCACATCCAAAAACACGAAGAGACTCATAATTTGGCTTGGTTTGAAGGAGACGTTCAACAGGAGACTCAAAAGCAATAACTTTGCTAGGAAGTAAATTTATGAGAAATGTGGCAGTGAGGAAGGCTTCATCCCAGAATTTAAGAGGCATTGATGCATTTGCAAGTAAAGCTAGCCCAACCTCAACAATATGACGATGTTTACGTTCAGCAGAGCCATTTTGTTGATGTGCATGTGGACAAGAGACATGATGAGTAATGCCAACCTTTTGAAAGAATGCATTCAATTTTTCATACTCACCACCCCAATCAGTTTGCATTGTAATGATTTTCCTATTGAATTTGCGTTCAACAAGTTGCTGGAAGTTTAGGAAGACTTGGAAAACATCAGAACGTTTCTTAAGCAAGTAAATCCATGTGAATTTGCTGAAATCATCAATAAAACTAACATAATAGGTATGCTTGCCAACAGACATAGGAGCAGGTCCCCATACATCAGAAAACACTTGTTCCAAAGGAACAGTGGAAACACTGGTGGAAACAGAATAAGGTAATTGATGGCTCTTTGCTAACTGACAAGAATCACACACATATGGATTTATTTCTGAAGAATAAGCTAATGAGTTTTTCCTAAGAACTTGTTGAACCACAAATGATGAAGGATGACCTAAACGACGATGCCATGTAGAGGATGAAGGCTTTATTGTGATGAATGCATGCTTGGACGACCCCGTAGAGAAAGGCACTAGGGGATAGAGACCACCGTGACAGGGACCCTTAAACAGAATTCTTCTTGTTTCCTGATCCTTGATCAAAAAGAAAAAAGGGTGAAACTCAAGAAACACATTATTATCAAGAGTGAGTTTATGAATAGATAAAAGATTTTTGGAAGCACTTGGAACATGAAGAATATTGTTGAGATGTAAAGATGCATGTGGGGTGTGCAAAGTTGAGTAACCAATGTGACTTATAGGCATACCGTTTCCATTAGCCGTGTGGACGCGCTCACGCCCATTGTACTTCTCATGAGTGGAGAGCTTGCTCAACTCCCCCGTGATATGGTCAGTGGCTCCGGCATCTGAATACCAATTGGTATCCACTCCGTATGATGCAATATTGGCTTTCTTCTCTTGATGTTCCTCTTCACTATCCGAGTCATTGTTGCCACGGTAACGCCACCAGCACTCGTTGGCAGGATGCCCATGGATTTTACAAATCTGACATGTTATGTCAACATAGGGAGTGGGCTCACGACGGATAAAACGGCGACGGCGATTCTGCCCGTCACCATCACGCCGATAAGTGTCACGGCGCCCACCGTCTTCTCTGTGCTGGCCATCACGAGACCCGTCACGTGGACGATCGCGACGGTAAGTGTCACGGGAACCATCGTCACGGCGACGGTATCCATCTTCTCGAGCATCTCCACCGCGCCAGGGAGCCTGGTCACCGCGGTCACCGCGGTCACCAGAGCGCGTGTCGGCACGGTCACCGCGTGGATCGCCGCGATCACCAGAGCGCGTGTCGCGGCCGCGGTCACCACCACGGGAGTAGTCACCACGGTCACCACCACGGGAGTAGTCACCACGGTCGCCACCACGGGAGTAGTCACCACCGCGACGCCTTGCGATGTTTGCCGATGAAGTGAAGGAACCAGCGCCCTGGCCGGCATCCTCCAGCATCTGCTGCCGCATGTCATGCGCACAGATCTGCGCGAAGAGGTCATCAAGTGTGGTCCCTGGGTTGCCGTTGACGGAGGAGACGACGGAGTTGTATGAAGCATCAAGGCCGTTGAGGATATAACCGACAAGCTCGTCGTCATCCACAGTCTTGCCAGCCGCGGCGAGCTCGGAGCAGAACCCGCGCATCTTTGCGAAGTACTGGGCGGCCGTCATATCTTGCTTCTTGGTTCCATTGAGTGCACCACGGAGGTGATTGATCTTGGCTCTGGATTGGGAGGAGAACATGCCGGTGATGACCCCCCAAACCGATGCAGTTGTTTCCAGCCCGACGACGTGAGCGAGCACTTCGGGCGACAGCGAGTTGAGGAGATAGGACACGACCAGCTGGTCGCGCTTGAGCCATGCCGTATAGGCAGGGTTTTGCACCACAGTTTTCTTCTCAGCAACCTCAACTTCAAGGGTCTTCTCTGGCACAGGGGTGGAGGCATCAAGGAGATCCATCACCTGCGCACCTCGGAGAGCAGGAAACACCAACGTTTTCCAGAAAAGAAAGTTGGACCGAGTGAGCTTCTGAGAAGGAGGAGTACCGAGATCCGTCGCCAGGGAGGATGATGATGAAGACGCCATCGCAGCAGGAGATCGGGTTTTTCAACTAGGTTTTGTCGTGGGTTTTTGGTTTTGGGATTTTCTGGTTTGCAGATCGAACTGATCAGAGGTTTTGGTTTTGGTTTTCGGATGTATCTCGATTGGGACGAGGATTTTGGCTTTGGTTTGTGGTTGTAGATCGATTGATCAAGGGATTTGTGGGTTTGGTTTTCGGGTGTAGATGAACTGATCTAGGTTTTTTTGGGTTTTGGGGCTTGTGGCGGCTAGGTCATGGGAAGAGCAGCTCTGATACCATGTTAAACAGACTGGAACCGATGCCTTTTAGGGCTCTCGGGTTGCGTGTTATATAGTACGGGACAGCCCCCGATGGCGTATACAGAAACCCTATACGGTTGGTGTACTACACCATACCGTATAGGTATATTACATGTCCAATAGTAGTGTGTGCCAAAATGCCTTGGCTGTGGGTGGAAATTCAGTGCTTAAATTGACAAGTTGTTGAAGTTGCTATAGCTAGCTTGAATTTCTCAATAGGCATTCTTACAATTTCATAGGCGTTCTTACAATTTCATAGGCGTTCTTACAATTTCTCATTATGATATGTAATTCGCCTTTTAGTTTTTTTTTGGGTTTTCCGTTTCAAAAAAAAGTTTCTTCTTTTTGTTCGAAATTAATGGTTGTGTGCATCTAGTTATGCAGAGGCCGGGTGTACGCTTAAACTATATATTAAGTAATAAAATCTCCCTTTATCGAAAAAAATAGCTAGCTTGAAGCTCTGTCAGTTGACACGCTTTACTCGTAATGGTGTCCAGCACACAGGCATTACATCAAATTGATGGGTTTCACTTTACTCAGTTTATTCATCACTAGTGATGGTTGTTGATCCTTGTGAGAAAATGACCATCTCTTGTCAACCTGTGGGTTGGACTTAGAGGTTGACTTGCAAGTTGCAGTCTGATTCGGCACTACTACTGTAAATGGGACTTAAACTGAGATATCACCATGTTACTTTTCCTACGTTAAAAAGTTCAGAGACTGCAACCATCACATCGTCTGGCAGTACCGTGTTCTCTGCACCGTCGAAGTTATGCATGCTGCACGGCACAGGGCAGACTGTTGCACAACACAAGCTATGCATGCTGCACCGTCAGACTGCTGATTTTGTATAATGGGCCTGAACTCTGGCAGGAACGGTATGGACGGCGACGACGCACGCCATCACGGCCATCATCGGCTCCGGCGTGCTGGCGCTGCCGTGGAGTGTGGCCCAGATGGGGTGGGTCCTCGGCCCCATTGCCCTCATTGGCTGCGCCTACATCACCTACTTCACCGCCGTCCTCCTGTCCGACTGCTATCGCTCGCCGGACCCCGTCAACGGCAAACGGAACTACACCTACATGGACGCCGTCCGCTCCTGCCTCGGTACGTAAGCGTAACGAACTTATCCTGACATGCACGGTGCTGCAGCATGAAAGAACGTTTGTGGTTCTGACGAGGGCTTCTGAAACATTTATGGTCTGCAGGTCCTAGAGATGTGGCTGTGTGCGGCATTGCACAGTACGCGATTCTCTGCGGTGCGATAGTGGGGTACACCATCACAGCTGCCACGGGCATCATGTAAATCTCAAACAATCTTCTGAAGACCCTTCAACATTTTGCTGATCATCTGCCATGCATGAGACTGAATTATGTTCCCTGTCGTGCAGGTCCGTGGTGCGCAGCAACTGCCGCCATTACAATGGCCACGGCGCCAACTGCACCCAGGAAGGGACCATGTACCTGGTGCTGTTCGGCCTCGTGGAGGTGGTGCTGTCCCAGCTGCCGAGCCTGGAGAAGGTCACCTTCATCTCCATCGTCGCCGCCGTCATGTCCTTCACCTACTCCTTCGTCGCGCTCTTCCTCAGCGCCGCCAAGTTCGCGGCCAACCACAGGGCCTACGGCACCATCCTCGGCAGCAAGATCGGCGGCGTCGGCGGCGTCTCGGCGCCCACCAGGACGTGGAACTTCCTCCAGGCTCTCGGCAACATCGCCTTCGCCTACACCTACTCCATGCTCCTCATTGAGATCCAGGTAGCCAATAAAGTTTCCGTGCACATTACATTGCCTTCAGAGTAGATCATCAAATGCGTCGCGCTTGATCGATTTCGGGATGCTGACTGCAATGGCATGATCTGTGTTTTACAGGACACGGTGAAGTCGCCACCATCCGAGAACGTGACCATGAAGCGGGCGAGCTTGTATGGCATCGGCGTGACGACGGTCTTCTACGTGTCGCTCGGATGCATCGGGTACGCGGCCTTCGGCAACGACGCGCCGGGGAACGTTCTCACGGGCTTCGACGAGCCGTTCTGGCTCGTCGACCTCGCCAACATCGCCGTCGTCATCCACCTGGTCGGGGCGTACCAGGTGTACGCGCAACCCGTGTTCGCGTGCTACGAGAAGTGGCTGCGGAGCCGGTACCCGGAGTCGGCCTTCTTCCACCGGGAGTACGCGCTGCGGCTGCCGGCCGGCCGGGGCGCGCTGCGGTTCACCATGTGCAAGCTGGTGCTGCGCACGGCGTTCGTGGCCGCCACCACGATCGTCTCGCTGATGCTGCCATTCTTCAACGCCGTGCTGGGCCTGCTCGGCGCGGCGGCGTTCTGGCCGCTCACCGTGTACTTCCCGGTCACCATGTACATCACGCAGGCCAAGGTGCCGCGCGGCAGCCGCAAGTGGCTGGCGCTGCAGGCGCTCAACGTCGGCGCGCTCCTCGTGTCGCTGCTCGCCGCCGTGGGGTCCGTGGCCGACATCGTCCAGCGCCTCGGCCACGTCACCATGTTCAAGACCCAGCTGTGATCGATCGAACCACGTTGTCCAATGATGCTTCTGCCGTTTGCTGCACTGTACTCTGTCTGCTGCCGGATCTGCTAGCTAGTTGCTGGGACAAATTGGTCGTGTTATTGTTGTGATAGCTATGTGTGTATGTTAATTATCATGGTTAGGATCTTCGCGTGTACCACAGCTATGGTTGGGTACACTTGGGTTGAAATATGTAACAATCAAGTTGTTCTGAAAAAAGTGTGATCAAATTGTTGTGAAAAAGAAATGTGATAAGATTGTTTCTTGCATTGTACGGTTATTAGTATTAATAAGTATTGTTCGGAGACTAGTAAAAAATGGCTTCGTGGTGTAGTTGGTTATCACGTCAGTCGACCCACTGAAGGTCTCCGGTTCAAACCCGGGCGAAGCTATAATGTTTTTGCATCCTGAGGCCTTGTTTGGCGATCGTGTATCAGCGAGTCTTTGAGTGTATATTTCCAAGGGGATTAGGTGAAAACACTCATCACACCCAAAACACTTTGTTACACTATAATCTTCTTCCTTACCAATACTCTCCAATAATTTATCTGTTTGGGAATTGCGAGCGGACAGAGGCGTCTTCGGCAACGCTAGGCTTCCGCACGAACATTTGCCCAGTCAACCGACCAAAACGCGAGGTGGTACGAGCGTTTGCAATACACGTCAAGCCAACGTGGATCGTGGCGTTTTCTGCGGATTCGTCTGGCCAAGTTCAGCCTGCCAAACGCTGGGCCGGTGGTTTCTCGTGTGTTTGGCTGGGCTGGTAAATTACACTACAAACTTTTCCAACACACGTGTGCCAAACGAGGCCTGAAGATTTCATGAATTTGCAAACTGATGTTGGATCTTTCTCGACTAACAAAACTTTTTTTTTTTAGAACACGACCTAACTAAACAATTGTTCTAATCAGCCCAACCATTTGAGCCCAATCAAGAACCATGATAGCATCTAAAAGAACCGTGTAGCTGCATTTCGATGTTTCAGCCAACCATTTTTTTCTCAAAAAAAAAAAAACACTGTATTGGTGTTGTTCTCTTCTTTTTTCTTGACTTGAGGGTGGATTTTCCTTTTTACTTTCTAGTTTGGGGTTAGTCTATCTTTTTTTTTCTTTTGAGAATGTTGGGGCTAGTCTATCAACATGGACGAGGCAACCCTCGTCTGAGACTAAATTTAGGCCCAGTTTATATTGTTTTTTTCTCCCAGGCCTACTTTCCTTTTGAGTGCTCTTAATTGGCGTGTACAGCCCAGGGTTTCTTGCATGGGTTGCATCTAATGCAGATCATTAAATTGGGCTTTCACCTACAGACGCAGTGAGTAACAGAACGTACTAGGAGACCTAGGCGACCTAGGGTTTGGCGACTCAACGGCGATTTTTCTCCGGCGAGGATCCGGTCCCGTTTCCTCCTCTGATAGAACTTGTCTCTAACTTCTCGGGCTGATCAAGGGGTTGTCCTGGACAACTGCCCGGCCTTGGAGGAAGGAGGCAGGCCTTTTCGAAGGAGGGAGATCGGTTTTGTGCGGAAACCCTAGTTGGTCTGTCATGGCGGCGGAAAGCTCTCATGGAAGGAAAGGGGATTGTGAAGTGGATGATCTGCTAAAGAAGCTCAAACTGTCTGAGGCGGAACAGGATGGAGTCTTCCTTGCAAAGGAGGCGAGGGGAGGCTTGCCGGATGTGAAGTGGATGGCTGTCGCCAGGGTACTGACTAGCAAGGGATTTAGTGATGAATCCCTTAGGCGTTCCTTGTTCGTGGCATGGAACACGGCGAGGAAGGTGATGTTTACAAGGATTGGCAAGAATCTGTATGTCATCCAGGCTTTTTGCTTAGGGGATTGGAGAAGGATTATGGAGGATGGACCATGGCTTTTCAGGGACTGCGCGCTGATGGTGGAAGAGTATGATGGCGCGACAACTAACCCACCCATCCCTGACAAGGTGAAGACATGGATTCAAATACATAAGATACCACCGCTGTTTAGAACAGAGGAGATCCTGAGACAGCTCGCAGCTAAGGTGGGAAAGGTAATGAAAATTGAGATGAAAGCAGTTTCGGGGGGTGCGGGAGAGTTTCATAGAGCAAGAATTGAACTCCAAGCTGCTCAACCGTTGATGAGGTTTATTACTCTGTCACCGGAAGGGGGGAAGAGTATGTTTCTCCAAGTAAAGTTTGAGAAAATGCCTAAGTTTTGCAAGTTCTGTGGTACTATGGGGCATGTTGAGCTAGAGTGCGGCTCGGGAGAATTCAGAGAGGAGGAATTACAGTTCGGCGACTGGATGCTGGCGCCAATGGATTCATGGCACCCGGATACTCCTCGTGTTCGTGGGGGTTTTGTTCAGGAGCGACCTGCTGGTGGTGGCAGGGGGGAACGTGGAGGAAGGACGATGGGCCGCGGCCGCAATCCTGCAGCTGGGCGTGGTAGGTTCGGAGGCAGACAAACCGAACCAGTGTGGAGAGAAAAGGGGGAGTCACAGTCATCTGATACCTGGTCTCGCAAGCGTTCATCCGATGATGCGGGTTTTGAGAAGGAATCGGAGGCTCTCGTGGATACAGCTTCAAGCCCGATGAAGAAGGGACCAGAAAGGGATGAGGGAGGTAGAGAGATGCCGAAGGCGCAGAAACAACTTATGCTTGAACCTGCGGCAACTGAGGGGAGTATGGTGCTCGTGCCTCCACCGCCGCCAGCATATGTCCCGCCAAAAGATCTTAAGAGGCAGAAGAAGATGAATGCAATGGTGGACAAACACAAGGTTTTACCTGAAGATATGGCGGACTCCGTGGAGGGGTACCGCCGACCGCAATGAGTTGCGCGGGATGGAACTGCCGCGGCTTGGGCAACGCCGCGACAGTGAACGAGCTGCGTGCTTTCGCACGCCGTGTTGCCCCCACCGTGTTGTGTGTACTCGAGACTCAAGTGCATAGAACTAGGGTGGAAGGACTTAGCAAGACTCTAGGGTTTGATAAAGCATTTGCTGTTAGTAGTTCGGGCAGGAAAGGAGGTTTAGGAATTTTCTGGAATAAAGAGACAAACATTGAAATTTTACCGTATTCACAATATCATATTGATGTTATCATCTGTAACATCCAAGTATGAAAACCCTTAGTTGTTTTACTTATTTGTTTAATTTATGCAATGCATCATGGCATCATCCTCATTTTATTTCTGTTGCATTGTTTCCATATTTAATCCAACCTTGTTTTCACACTTGTCTGTTACAACCTTTTCAAACCAAGAATTGCAAAACAAAACCTCCATTGTTTTCCAAATAATTCACTAAGTTTCACTTCTCAAATGGTTGCCTCAAACCAAACAAATATTTCCATCAATTAATTCTAATTCACTTCAATTTCAAATCAAATGTATTCAAATCAGTACCTATTTGAAAACATGAAATTCACTCAACAATTGTAAGCCATAAACACTTTAAAACTTAGGGGTGACCCTATTAGAAGTGTTGTTTTAATTAAGGGTTTATTTGATATTAAAAGCTCCCAAATTGGTTTCAAATACCAACCCCATTTTAAATTACAACTTTTGAAATCCAATCTTACAATATGGTTTCTAATTAACTAAATAGCTTAACTAAATTTTTTCTGGAATTTATTTTAACCAAAACCTTATCTTTCTTCCCATTTTGTTTTCAGCAAAAAAAAAATAGAAACAGAAAAATAAAAGAGAAAAACAAACGCGCGCGGCAGCACCTATTTCTACCCCTGGCCCAGCCCACCTAATTTTTCTACCGCGCGCGCAGCAGCCCAACCAGCCCGGTACCCCTTCGCCACGCCCCCACCCTTCTTCTATTCGTACGGCGTCCATCTGAAGGTGCCACGGCGGCTGTACGGCGGCAGCGACGGCCGATACGATGTTCCAGCCCCTATAAGTAGCCACTAGGCCCTGTCCGGTGACCTAGCTCCTAGGGTTCCCCATCCCATCGCGATCGCCGCCATTATCCCTCCTCTCTGCCGCGTTCCCTTCTCCCTGTCCGATCACCGGAGACCGCAGGTCTGAATCCGGCCGCCCCGACGCCGCCATGACCCTCAACTCCCCTACCTAACCACTGGGATCAGAAGCCCTTACTTCCCTCTCCCGTTTAGACACCCAAACCTCCCCGGTGACTGTGTGGATCTTCCCCGCCATCCTCGACCATCGCCGCGGACGCCGCCGTCGTCAGCATCTCGCCGCCACCCCGACTACCTCCCGGTGAGCCCCGTGTTGGTACCATCCCCTCTCTTCCCTCTGTGCGCAACCACACGTCCGTGCACACCACCCGCGTCCAACCACCCCTCTGCCGCGAGCACGGCCGCTGGTTTTCCCCGCCGGCGAGCCCCGATGACTGACGGAGATGCAGCTGCAGCGCGTCAGCAAAAGTTCAGATAACCAAATCTGAACCTCTTCCTCCCTCGCTTCCCGTTACTGACAACGATCGCACCGTAGCGCATCTGGTTCAGAGCGCGCACACACTGCGAGTGGTCGTGGGTTCGAGCCCCCGCCTCGCCTTTTTCTTTTGGATTTTCCTCCGCAGCACGCGGCCCCACCTGGCGGTGGCCTCCCCTGCCACGCCAGCGCGCTGCGTCCACGCTGTCCCCCGCAGGCCCACAGGGCAGTGCCTGTGGGTACGTTCCAGTGCGGTAGCAAAAGTTAAAAACTTTTCTGTTAATGAAAATTCCAATCCTTTTAATAACAGAATAAATCCATAACTTTAAAAATCAATAACTTTTAAACCCTAAGTCTAATAACTAAAACTTGTGTATGTTTATTGCTCCAAATTTCATAACCTTTCCAAATATTCAACTTGTGTTCTGTTTTGAGTTTTCAAAATTCATTTAAATTTCAAATTTGAATAATTCAAATGCAAATTGAAATAATTCATAACTAATTCATACTGTTTCCAAATAATTCAAATAAAATATGTTTTTCACACCATTTTGAATGTGCTATTCAAATATAAAATTTGTTTTATTGTTTGAATAATTTAAATTGCCTAAACATTTTAACTCTTGTTTAGTTCAATTAAAAATTGTTTAATATTGTTTAATTCATAATTAATTAATCCTAAGTCCAATTTCAAAATGTGAAACATGTAATCCAACTAAAATTTGATAACCTTTTCAAATATCAATTTTGTTATTTGTTTTGCACCCATAAACTTGATGAAAACAACAACTACTTGTTTAACATCATTAAGTAACCAAATAATTTCCAAAACTTAATAATTGTTTTCTTAACTTGTTAACCCTCATTACAATTGCAATTAATATTGTTATTTTGTTGTTATCTTGTCATCATCATCATACATGCATCATGATAACAACTCTCACCTAATAACTAGTTGTAAACCATTTGTTCCACTTATTTTCAATGGATCCTTTTCCATATGCAACCCTTGCATATGGGTCCATTTAATTTGTGCTATCTTGTTAGTCAATTTATTTTGATGCACCCATTAAATTGCCATGCATCATATTGACTGTGCACAATGCCATGAACATGATTGTTTACCTTCCTGTTTTGTTTGTTTGCTTCTTCTCGAATAGACGACGACGTTGAGGCAGACGACCTTTACAGCACCCCTTCTGAGGATCTAGCTCAGTACCCGGCTGATCAGTTTGCAGGCAAGTTATCACTCACATGAACCATCGTGTTCCTTTCAACCCTGGTTACCGATACTTTCCGTTGTCTATACTTGCTAGCCTTAGTGGTAGATGTTTCTGTTACGAACCTATCACATGAATCCTTTAACCCATGATATTGCCTCATCACCCCTCCTACAACCCATTGATTGAGCCAGTGTCTTTCTAGCATGCTTAGGTTGTTTTGCTCGAGTCTGTTACCCGTTACTTTCAGTTACTATATCCTTATTATGTTCTGGGGGCTCGATGTTTAATCAATCAATCAATCATGCTAATGTTATTACTGTTAATAATAATCTGATGATAAGGCACCGGCAGGAGGCCCTGTGTGGTTTTGAGGCCTGCTAGTATCGACCCTAATAGGAAAAGGGTCTTGTCTACTGATCCATGATGAGCGCACTACCCGCATGTGGGAAGCGAGTATGGGCGCCCCCCTCAATTTGATTCGATTCGCATCTCGTCCAAATCATCTCATTTAGTTCGTGCTTTCTATTTGCCGCATGCATGTTTTTGCGAGCCCAGCGCAGGGTGGAACTTTTGTAGTCGGCATATAGGGGGACACGGTCTTAGAGTGCTATGAGGGTCCCTTTTCTTCGGGGCTTGATTAGCCGTGCGCCCAAGGTGCTTTGGGCTTGATGCGGAAAAGAGTTGAGTTGTGTTGAGTGCCCCGCTTGGTGGGAGGCATCCCATCTGGCGGGTTATTCATACGTGTACGGCCAAATTGGTGCAACCCTGCAGGGATAATCTTCTCGAGAAGCCGTGTTTTCCGCGGTTATGGATTACTTGGTGAAAGTACTGGCTAACAAGTACTCAGGACAACTTAAACATAATGATCAAACATGTTACACCCAATGATTAATAACTTGACTAGTAATAGGTTGATGACACAATAACTTGATTCACCGTTAATACAACTGCGTGAGTTACCCTCGGATTGCTTCTTTGGATAAGGGGCGAGATCCAGGATGGGTTTGTTTGATGTTATCTTTCAGTTGGTTACAACACTCGATCTTATCCCCTTTCTAATAGTTGGATATGATAGAATCTCTGTAGTTGGTTAGCGCAGCCAGTTGCAGCATTATATACATCCCCTTCTTTCCGTTGAACCAAGTCATCTGTGCTTGTGTTGACGGGCTATACTTTGGTGAATTGTGAGTCTTGCTTGCCAGTACTTGGATGTACTGACCCCGTTGGGGCTGTGGCTTACGCAGACTACGACTACGGCTACGATGACCACCAGGATGGCTACTTTGTGGAGTTCGACGAGACTGCAGACGAGTAGTTAGCTGGACCAGGGCAGGATCCAGAACCTACGTGGATGGGCTTCGTCTTCTTTATTTTCTCCGGCTTCTTAAGCCTGTTGGATTTGTCTGTACTCAGACACCTTTGATTGCTTCCGCTGATGTAATGGATGATATGTTGGGACATGTGTCCTCTGGATGATTGTATTCGCTATTTCTGCCTTAGTGAAGGCCATTTGCAACTTTATTTCTATCTTTTGTGTCGTAGAGATAAGTTGTGATAATCATTCGTTCAAAGCTGTTGACGTACAGTGCGTGCTTGTTATGAAGTACGTCGACAGTAGTGCCTGTGACTCCTAATGGATAGTTTACATCGACGGTGGAATAGTAGGGCTTGTGTTGTCGCGCATAAGCGCAGGCCTACCAGGAAGCTGGGACGTGGGAGCAGTTATGCCCCATAATCCAAGCACCTACTATCCAGTTCGTACGATGAGTATCCCTTAGAAGCCAGGGTGCGACAAATGGTATCAGAGCCTGTCTGCCTGTAGGATCCCTTTTTACTGGTCGCAGTTGAGTCTAGAAACTATTTTGTAGCTATATAGGAAAAATGAAACGTGAGAGTAGGAATTCTGCCATTTTTCTTCTTTCCCCACCCACCCACCCTTTTCTGGTAAGGAAGTGCAACGTTGTTTTCTGTTCTCACCTAAACTTTCAAGTTAGGATTTCACGTGTTTTGGGTTCTCCTTAGTACCTCAGGACTTTTGGTCTCGTTTTCCCGATGTTGCTTCGATATCATGTTCTTCTGAAGAACCTTTCGTCCGTTCAAACCTTGTTGTTGTTTTCCACATCCTTTTTCTTCTACCGGAGTCTAATCAAAACCTTCTAAATCGTCTGCAGATGGGTCTCAGCTACTACCCGCAGGTGGTTCGCATGACTCGCTGTGAGAGCACCGCCGGTTTTCCGGAGATGCTGAGAGACATGGTTACCTATCTGGGGTTCCGTTGGGCACCAGAGTACCAGGTCTACGAGCACCAGCGAGAGTTTGACCAGACTTGCTACCGGGCTATCGTCTACATTCTGTCGGATGATGGCAGGAGCATTGCCCACCAGTACGAGGCAGTAGGTTCCACAGTGGATATGGCTGTGCAGCAGGCAGCGTACGTGAGTCTCACCGTTCTCCGTGCTGACTACTGGGGGTTTGATGATTCCATCTATCGTCACATCCCCCGTGGTTACATCACGGCAGCGGGAGTTCACTTCACTCTCCACCGCAACCTGGATACCTACGAGGATGATAGCTCCAGGCTGCACACCACTGCCCAGTTCGTGTGGCACAGTGACGCCGTTGCTTCCGCACTCTCTCAGGAGTTAGCCTCAGTCAGGGAGCAGCTCTACCTCGCGTTGACGCGTCTGGCGACGTACACCACAGACTTCGTTGGAGACGAGCGCTTTGCGCGTTTCCAGCAGACACTGGGTTTTCCTCTGCCAGATGCTGGAGGTTACGAGCCGATCAGAGGCCCACTTCTCGACCTCGGAGCTGGTTACACAGGGATTCCCTGCTATGGAGCACAGGGACACGACGCTTTCTACTTCACCACACCGAGAGTTGCTCTCAGAGCAGTTCCTATCTACAGGGATCGTCGTCATACCTACTTCCGTGGGGTTCCTCCTCACCGTATCTCTCGTCGTACTACTCACCGCCGTCCTGCGTGATGAGCATGGGAGTACCGATGTATCCATTTCTAGCTATGTTTAGTTATCCTTGTCTTTCGAACCATGTATTGGTCTGTTGGATATTCTGATGTATTTGAACATGTGATGATGTACCTGTTGGTTATCTATTCATGCGTCGGAATAATCTATCTTTCGGTTACCAAGTCTATCCTTTTCTGTTGTTGTGCTAAAATGAATTTCTGTTCAGGATGCCTCCAACCAGGAACAACCCGCCTCCGCCACCACCAATGGGGGAACTGTTGGCTCAGATGACCCAAGTGGTGACACAGATGGCCCAGATCCAGGCTAACCAGCACCACAATCAGAATGCTCCAAGGGTCACCATCAAGGACTTCCTCAGCTTGGGCCCAAAATCTTTCGTGGCAACACGTGAGCCCCTGGATGCTGATGACTGGATCCGTGACGTAGCAAGAGCTCTGGAGATTGCTCATGTTGCGGAAGAGGATAAGGTCAAGTATGCCACCTACCTACTGAAGGGTCAGGCAGCTACTTGGTGGGAGAACTACCAGACCATGAGAGCTGGCTTTCCTATCACCTGGGGATGTTTCAGGGATGCCTTCCTGAAGCACCACATCCCGGATGGTCTCATGGAAAGGATGCGTGAGGAATTCTGCTCTCTCAGACAGGGCAAGCTGGACGTTCTCGGCTACCAGAACGAGTTCAATCGTCTCGCTCGGTACGCTGGTGACGAAGTGTCCACCGAAGCCAAGAAGATGGCAAGGTTCCGCCGAGGGTTTAACCCGGAACTGAAGTACGCTCTCACCAACATCAAGTGCAAGGACTTCGTGGAGCTCGTGAACACCGCGCTCAATGAGGAGAATGGGCGCAAAGCGTTCGAAGAGTCGCGCAAGCACTCGCGTGAGGGTGGTTCCTCCTCCAACATGACCACCCCTCCGCAGAAGCGCCGCATCTGGGTGCCAAATGGTGCTGTCACTCGGGCTCCAAATGCCCAAGCTTCTCCAGGCTTTGGTCCCCGCCCACCCAACCCATCTCAGATGCAGGGTCAGAGGTTTCCGATGGGGCAGCCAAGGCCAGGTCCTCCTCGTGTCGTCACTTGCTTCAAGTGCAAGGAGACTGGACACTATGCTGATAAGTGCACTCAGAAGCAGCTACCACCTCCTCGCCCCAACACCAACCAGGCTATGGTTCGTGCTCCCCCGGCTAAAGCCTTCAACTCCAACAACAGGCCTGTCGGGAGGAACGCGAGGGTGAACCATATCAAGGCCGACAAAGCTGAGGAAGCTGCTGACGTCGTTCTCGGTATATTACCCGTAAACTCTATTCCAGCTAAAGTGTTGTTTGATACTAGAGCATCGCATTCGTTTGTGTCAAAGATCTTTGCTACAACGTACAATTTAGCTCTGGTTCCGCTAAGCAATCAAATCTATGTGCACTCTCCGGGAACTTAAATGATTACTTCCAAGATAAGCATGGACAATCAGATCCTAATTGGAGGTCGCATATTCCTTGCTTCACTCATGTTGCTGGGAAATTCTGACATTGATGTCATTCTGGGTATGGATTGGTTGAAGACCCACAAAGCTAAAATTGACTGTGCTCAAAAGTCAATAGCTCTCTCCCACACTTCAGGCCAGATAGTCTATTCTCCATATGGATCAAGTTCTGTTCAGCTGTTCAACCTCGATGCCAAACCCCTTCCTGCAATTGAAAATGTTCCGGTGGTTTGTGAATTCCCTAACGTCTTTCCAGAAGAGTTGCCAGGGATGCCCCCGGACAGAGCAGCTGAGTTCGTGATCGAGCTTGAGCCAGGTACTGCTCCAATCTCTAAGCATCCATACAAGATAGCTCCTCCTGAACTGAAATTGTTGAAGGAGCAAATCGATATGTACATGGACAAAGGTTACATTCAGCCTAGTTCCTCCGCTTGGGGTTGCCCAACTCTGTTTGTTGCCAAGAAGGATCAAACAAAAAGACTCGTGGTTGACTATCGTCCTCTCAACGAGAAAACTATCAAGAACAAGTATCCACTTCCTCGTATCGATGATCTTTTTGATCAACTTGCTGGAGCCTCAATATTCTCAAAGTTGGACTTGAGGATGGGTTACCACCAGATAAAGATCAGAAAGGAAGATATTCCTAAGACAGCTTTCACCACTCGTTACGGTCTATATGAATACACCGTCATGTCCTTTGGTCTCACCAATGCACCGGCAACGTTCTCAAGACTCATGAATTCTGTCTTCCATGAATACCTCGACAAGTTCGTTGTGGTATATCTTGATGACGTTCTAGTCTACTCCAAATCCGAGGAAAAGCATGGAGAGCACCTTCGTCTCACTCTCATGAAACTTCGCGAGCACCGTCTGTATGCCAAGTTTTCCAAATGTGAGTTCTGGATTCCAGAAGTTGCATATCTTGGTCATATCATCTCTGCCAAAGGCATTGCCATTGACCCTGAAAAGGTTAAGGCAATTGTTGACTGGAAACCCCCTAAGACGGTGAAGCAAGTCAGAAGTTTTCTTGGCTTGGCTAGCTATTGCCGTCGATTCGTCCAAAACTTTTCCAAAATTGCCAAACCTCTCACTGATCTCACAAAGAAGGACAAAAAGTTCGTTTGGACTCCACAATGTGATGAGAGTTTCAACCTCCTGAAGACTAAACTCACTTCCACACATGTTCTAGTTGGCCCCGACACTACCAAACCTTTCCAGATATTCTGTGATGCATCTCTCCAAGGCCTAGGAGAAGTTCTTATGCAAGAACGTCAAGTTGTGGCTTATGCTTCACGTCAGTTGAATGCACATGAGCAAAACTATCCCACTCATGATCTTGAACTTGCAGCAGTTGTGTTTGCCCTCAAGAAATGGAGACAATACTTGTTGGGTAACAAAACTGAAATCTTTTCCGATCACAAGAGTCTGAAATACATCTTCACTCAGCCAGATCTGAACCTCAGGCAAAGGAGATGGATTGAGAAGATTAAAGACTTTGATCTCACCATTTCTTACACTCCAGGCAAGGCTAATGTTATGGCTGATGCTCTCAGTCGCAAATCCTATTGCAACAATCTCATGATCATGGAAAGCCAACCTCCACTTCATGAAGAATTCCAGAAGCTGAACCTTGGTCTTGTCCCACAAGGTTATCTTGCTAGCTTGACAGCCAGCCCAAATCTCGAGGACAAGATTCATTCTGAACAACTTCGTGATAATGAAATCAAGAAGATGGTAGAGCAAATCAAAGAGGGCAGTGATAAGTTCAAGTCCTTCTCAATTGATGACAAGGGAACTGTGTTCTTCGAAGGACGCATTGCAGTCCCTCAGATTCAAAGTCTCAAGGATATCATTCTCAAGGAGGCTCATGAAACTCCTCTATCCATTCACCCTGGAAGTACAAAGATGTACCAGGATCTCAAGACTCTGTATTGGTGGCCTGGCATGAAACGTGAAATTGCTCAATACGTTTCTGAATGCGACGTTTGTCAACGTGTTAAGGCAGTCCATCAGAAGACAGCAGGTCTACTCCAACCTCTGAAAATTCCTGAGTGGAAGTGGGACATGATTGAAATGGACTTCGTTACTGGGTTTCCAAAGTCCAGAAAGGGCAACGATGCAATCTTCGTTGTTATTGATCGTCTCACTAAGGTTGCTCACTTCTATGCTGTAAAGGAAACTATCTCAGCTAGCCAGTTAGCAGAGCTCTACACAGCAAAGGTTGTTCCTCTTCATGGTGTTCCATTGGAAATAAGCTCAGACCGTGGAAGTATTTTCACTTCTCATTTCTGGAAGAGCTTTCAAGAAGCATTGGGCACCAAACTTCTGTTCAGCACAGCTTACCACCCTCAGTCTCAGGGGCAAGTCGAAAGAGTCAATCAGATTCTCGAGGATATGCTCAGAGCATGTGGTCTCTCCTTTGGCATGAAATGGGAGGATTGCCTTCCATATGCTGAATTCTCCTACAACAACAGCTACCAGGCAAGCCTAGGCATGGCACCATTTGAGGCACTGTATGGTCGCAGATGCAGGAGTCCAATCAATTGGTCTGGAGCTGGTGAACGTTCACTCTTGGGCCCTGACATTGTTAAGGAAGCCGAGGAGAAAGTTCGTATCATTCGTGACAACCTCAGGATTGCTCAGTCTCGTCAGAAGAGCTATTATGATAGCAAGCACAGGGATATGGTCTATGCACCTGGTGATAAGGCATATCTCCGTGTAACTCCCCTCAGAGGCACTCATCGTTTTGGTGTGAAAGGAAAGCTTGCACCAAGATACATTGGCCCTTTCAACATCCTCTCAAGACGTGCAGAGAATGCTTATCGTCTTGAACTTCCAGAAAAACTATCCAAGGTGCACGATGTGTTCCACGTGTCACAACTCAAGAAGTGCTTCAAGGATCCAGATCGTGCAGTTGATCATGATTCTATCGAACTGCAAGATGATCTATCTTATGAGGAGCACCCTGTTCGTATTCTCGATGAGACCGAGCGTAAGACTCGCAACAAGAGCACCAAGTTCTTGAAAGTCCAATGGTCGCATCATTCCGATAAATAGGCAACGTGGGAGACCGAAGAGGATCTTTGCAAGAAGTATCCGGACCTTTTCACATCTCAGTAGGGAATCTCGGGGCGCGATTCCTTCAAGGGGGGCGTTTTGTAACATCCAAGTATGAAAACCCTTAGTTGTTTTACTTATTTGTTTAATTTATGCAATGCATCATGGCATCATCCTCATTTTATTTCTGTTGCATTGTTTCCATATTTAATCCAACCTTGTTTTCACACTTGTCTGTTACAACCTTTTCAAACCAAGAATTGCAAAACAAAACCTCCATTGTTTTCCAAATAATTCACTAACTTTCACTTCTCAAATGGTTGCCTCAAACCAAACAAATATTTCCATCAATTAATTCTAATTCACTTCAATTTCAAATCAAATGTATTCAAATCAGTACCTATTTGAAAACATGAAATTCACTCAACAATTGTAAGCCATAAACACTTTAAAACTTAGGGGTGACCCTATTAGAAGTGTTGTTTAAATTAAGGGTTTATTTGATATTAAAAGCTCCCAAATTGGTTTCAAATACCAACCCCATTTTAAATTACAACTTTTGAAATCCAATCTTACAATATGGTTTCTAATTAACTAAATAGCTTAACTAAATTTTTTCTGGAATTTATTTTAACCAAAACCTTATCTTTCTTCCCATTTTGTTTTCAGCAAAAAAAAATAGAAACAGAAAAATAAAAGAGAAAAACAAACGCGCGCGGCAGCACCTATTTCTACCCCTGGCCCAGCCCACCTAATTTTTCTACCGCGCGCGCAGCAGCCCAACCAGCCCGGTACCCCTTCGCCACGCCCCCACCCTTCTTCTATTCGTACGGCGTCCATCTGAAGGTGCCACGGCGGCTGTACGGCGGCAGCGACGGCCGATACGATGTTCCAGCCCCTATAAGTAGCCACTAGGCCCTGTCCGGTGACCTAGCTCCTAGGGTTCCCCATCCCATCGCGATCGCCGCCATTATCCCTCCTCTCTGCCGCGTTCCCTTCTCCCTGTCCGATCACCGGAGACCGCAGGTCTGAATCCGGCCGCCCCGACGCCGCCATGACCCTCAACTCCCCTACCTAACCACTGGGATCAGAAGCCCTTACTTCCCTCTCCCGTTTAGACACCCAAACCTCCCCGGTGACTGTGTGGATCTTCCCCGCCATCCTCGACCATCGCCGCGGACGCCGCCGTCGTCAGCATCTCGCCGCCACCCCGACTACCTCCCGGTGAGCCCCGTGTTGGTACCATCCCCTCTCTTCCCTCTGTGCGCAACCACACGTCCGTGCACACCACCCGCGTCCAACCACCCCTCTGCCGCGAGCACGGCCGCTGGTTTTCCCCGCCGGCGAGCCCCGATGACTGACGGAGATGCAGCTGCAGCGCGTCAGCAAAAGTTCAGATAACCAAATCTGAACCTCTTCCTCCCTCGCTTCCCGTTACTGACAATGATCGCGCCGTAGCGCATCTGGTTCAGAGCGCGCACACACTGCGAGTGGTCGTCGGTTCGAGCCCCCGCCTCGCCTTTTTCTTTTGGATTTTCCTCCGCAGCCCCACCTGGCGGTGGCCTCCCCTGCCACGCCAGCGCGCTGCGTCCACGCTGTCCCCCGCAGGCCCACAGGGCAGTGCCTGTGGGTACGTTCCAGTGCGGTAGCAAAAGTTAAAAACTTTTCTGTTAATGAAAATTCCAATCCTTTTAATAACAGAATAAATCCATAACTTTAAAAATCAATAACTTTTAAACCCTAAGTCTAATAACTAAAACTTGTGTATGTTTATTGCTCCAAATTTCATAACCTTTCCAAATATTCAACTTGTGTTCTGTTTTGAGTTTTCAAAATTCATTTAAATTTCAAATTTGAATAATTCAAATGCAAATTGAAATAATTCATAACTAATTCATACTGTTTCCAAATAATTCAAATAAAATATGTTTTTCACACCATTTTGAATGTGCTATTCAAATATAAAATTTGTTTTATTGTTTGAATAATTTAAATTGCCTAAACATTTTAACTCTTGTTTAGTTCAATTAAAAATTGTTTAATATTGTTTAATTCATAATTAATTAATCCTAAGTCCAATTTCAAAATGTGAAACATGTAATCCAACTAAAATTTGATAACCTTTTCAAATATCAATTTTGTTATTTGTTTTGCACCCTTTAACTTGATGAAAACAACAACTACTTGTTTAACATCATTAAGTAACCAAATAATTTCCAAAACTTAATAATTGTTTTCTTAACTTGTTAACCCTCATTACAATTGCAATTAATATTGTTATTTTGTTGTTATCTTGTCATCATCATCATACATGCATCATGATAACAACTCTCACCTAATAACTAGTTGTAAACCATTTGTTCCACTTATTTTCAATGGATCCTTTTCCATATGCAACCCTTGCATATGGGTCCATTTAATTTGTGCTATCTTGTTAGTCAATTTATTTTGATGCACCCATTAAATTGCCATGCATCATATTGACTGTGCACAATGCCATGAACATGATTGTTTACCTTCCTGTTTTGTTTGTTTGCTTCTTCTTGAATAGACGACGACGTTGAGGCAGACGACCTTTACAGCACCCCTTCTGAGGATCTAGCTCAGTACCCGGCTGATCAGTTTGCAGGCAAGTTATCACTCACATGAACCATCATGTTCCTTTCAACCCTGGTTACCGATACTTTCCGTTGTCTATACTTGCTAGCCTTAGTGGTAGATGTTTCTGTTACGAACCTATCACATGAATCCTTTAACCCATGATATTGCCTCATCACCCCTCCTACAACCCATTGATTGAGCCAGTGTCTTTCTAGCATGCTTAGGTTGTTTTGCTCGAGTCTGTTACCCGTTACTTTCAGTTACTATATCCTTATTATGTTCTGGGGGCTCGATGTTTAATCAATCAATCAATCATGCTAATGTTATTACTGTTAATAATAATCTGATGATAAGGCACCGGCAGGAGGCCCTGTGTGGTTTTGAGGCCTGCTAGTGTCGACCCTAATAGGAAAAGGGTCTTGTCTACTGATCCATGATGAGCGCACTACCCGCATGTGGGAAGCGAGTATGGGCGCCCCCCTCAATTTGATTCGATTCGCATCTCGTCCAAATCATCTCATTTAGTTCGTGCTTTCTATTTGCCGCATGCATGTTTTTGCGAGCCCAGCGCAGGGTGGAACTTTTGTAGTCGGCATATAGGGGGACATGGTCTTAGAGTGCTATGAGGGTCCCTTTTCTTCGGGGCTTAATTAGCCGTGCGCCCAAGGTGCTTTGGGCTTGATGCGGAGAAGAGTTGAGTTGTGTTGAGTGCCCCGCTTGGTGGGAGGCATCCCATCTGGCGGGTTATTCATACGTGTACGGCCAAATTGGTGCAACCCTGCAGGGATAATCTTCTCGAGAAGCCGTGTTTTCCGCGGTTATGGATTACTTGGTGAAAGTACTGGCTAACAAGTACTCAGGACAACTTAAACATAATGATCAAACATGTTACACCCAATGATTAATAACTTGACTAGTAATAGGTTGATGACACAATAACTTGATTCACCGTTAATACAACTGCGTGAGTTACCCTCGGATTGCTTCTTTGGATAAGGGGCGAGATCCAGGATGGGTTTGTTTGATGTTATCTTTCAGTTGGTTACAACACTCGATCTTATCCCCTTTCTAATAGTTGGATATGATAGAATCTCTGTAGTTGGTTAGCGCAGCCAGTTGCAGCATTATATACATCCCCTTCTTTCCGTTGAACCAAGTCATCTGTGCTTGTGTTGACGGGCTATACTTTGGTGAATTGTGAGTCTTGCTTGCCAGTACTTGGATGTACTGACCCCGTTGGGGCTGTGGCTTACGCAGACTACGACTACGGCTACGATGACCACCAGGATGGCTACTTTGTGGAGTTCGACGAGACTGCAGACGAGTAGTTAGCTGGACCAGGGCAGGATCCAGAACCTACGTGGATGGGCTTCGTCTTCTTTATTTTCTCCGGCTTCTTAAGCCTGTTGGATTTGTCTGTACTCAGACACCTTTGATTGCTTCCGCTGATGTAATGGATGATATGTTGGGACATGTGTCCTCTGGATGATTGTATTCGCTATTTCTGCCTTAGTGAAGGCCATTTGCAACTTTATTTCTATCTTTTGTGTCGTAGAGATAAGTTGTGATAATCATTCGTTCAAAGCTGTTGACGTACAGTGCGTGCTTGTTATGAAGTACGTCGACAGTAGTGCCTGTGACTCCTAATGGATAGTTTACATCGACGGTGGAATAGTAGGGCTTGTGTTGTCGCGCATAAGCGCAGGCCTACCAGGAAGCTGGGACGTGGGAGCAGTTATGCCCCATAATCCAAGAACCTACTATCCAGTTCGTACGATGAGTATCCCTTAGAAGCCAGGGTGCGGCATCATCACAGAGAGCGGAAGTGATCCGTGGAGGCTCACTTGTGTGTACGGGGAGGCACAGACATGTCAACGTTTTAAGACGTGGGACATGATCAAATTTATTAAGAGCTCGTCTCATCTTCCTTGGGTTTGCATGGGAGATTTTAATGAGGTTCTACATCGATCGGAACACATGGGAGTACAGGAGCGTAGTCATGCACAAATTGAGGGGTTCCGGGAGATGGTTGATGTTTGTGGACTTTGTGATCTTGGTTACGAAGGGAGGAGTTAGACTTTCGAGAAAAGAGTAGCAGGAGGGAGCTTTTGTCGAGTAAGGCTAGATAGAGCACTAGCTACTGCTGATTGGACTGCGCGGTTTCCTCTAGCCACGGTGCATAACATGTCCGCGACAGCTTCAGATCATGGACCTATCCTTTTGACATGGGCGAGCCAGGGTCATACTAGGAGAGGTAAGTCTCGGTTCAGGTACGAGACAATGTGGGAGACACACAAGGAGTTCTATCCGATGATCGAAGCGCAATGGAAGAATGATGTGGCCACAAATATTGAAGATTTTCAGCGCAAACTCGGTAGGATCTCGGGGCAGCTAACTGACTGGAACAAGCACACGTTTGGAAGTGTCAAGCTCGAGTTGAGTAAGCTGAAAGGAATCCTTGAGAGGATGCAGGCTGATCCGTTACGGATGGAACCATCGAGAGAGGAAATTAAAATCACGGATAGGGTAGTTGAATTGAGCCACAGAGAAGAGATTATGTGGCAGCAACGGGCAAGGACGCAGTGGTTGACTGCGGGTGATAAGAACACGAAGTTCTTCCACTTGCGGGCAAGTCAACGGCGGAAAAAGAATACGATTTCTAGGCTGAAGAAGGAAGATGGGACGATGACCGAAGATAAAAGGGAGATGGAGGGTCTTACAACGAGATTTTATAAGCGGCTGTACACGTCGGAGGGAACAAATAATATGCATACAGTGCTTGAGACGGTTCCAGCCAAAGTAACAAGTGCGATGAATGACCGCTTATTACGTCAGTTTGAACAGGGAGAGGTGAAAGAAGCACTCTTTCAGATGTTTCCGACTAAATCCCCGGGACCCGATGGTTTTCCCGCGCATTTCTTTCAGCGCCATTGGGAGCTATGCGGGGGAGAGGTGACCTCGATAGTGTTGCGTATACTACGAGGAGAGGATGACCCGGCTGTTGTCAACAAAACTTTTATTGTGTTAATTACGAAGGTGGCAAGCCCGGAGGAGTTGGGTCAGTTCAGGCCTATTAGTCTGTGCAATGTTATCTATAAAATTGCATCGAAGGTGCTGGCTAATAGGCTGAAGGAGATTCTACCAGAGATCATTGCAGAGGAGCAGTCGGCTTTTGTTCCGGGGCGTCTAATCACTGATAACATAATTACGGCTTATGAATGTCTCCATTTCATGAAACGTAAGAGAGCACGGGAACAACGGTGTTGTGCGCTCAAGTTGGATATGCAGAAGGCATATGAAAGGGTGGAGTGGAGCTATCTGCGGGCGATAATGTTGCGGTTGGGCTTCAAACAACGATGGGTAGAGATGGTGATGCGATTGGTAACAACCGTCTCTTTCTTAGTTATATTTAATGGTGATCATCTTGAGAGCTTTCTTCCTTCTAGGGGCATCCGTCAGGGTGACCCTATTTCTCCTTATCTCTTTTTGTTGGCAGCAGAGGGCCTCTCGTGCCTTTTAAACTCAAAAATTCGGTCATCGTGCTTAAGTGGTATCAAAGTGGCTCCATTGGCTCCAGTGGTTAGTCACTTATTATTCGTAGATGACAACCTGCTGTTTTTCAGAGCGAGACGGGAAGATGCATTAGAAGTACGGGAGATCTTAAGGAGTTACTATGAGGCATCGGGTCAAAAGCTAAATGAGGGAAAATCTTTGATTCATTTTGCAAAAGGATGCCAGCAGGTGATTAGAGATGAGATCATGGGCATTCTTAATGTTCATAATATCTCGTTGAGCGAGAAATACTTGGGGATGCCCTCGGATGTTGGTACGTCTGTCAATGGGGCTTTTAAATTCCTAAAGGATCGCGTGTGGAAGAAAGTACAAGGTTGGTTGGAAATGCTTTTATCAGCAGCAGGGAAGGAAGTTCTCATAAAATCTGTTGCACAAGCTATACCAACGTACTCCATGGCATGTTTCAAATTGCCGAAGGGCCTATGTAAACACATTGATGGTTTTCTGCGGAAATTTTGGTGGGGAAGCACAGAAGGGAAGAGGCGTACTTGTTGGGTATCTTGGGAGGAAATGATCAAACCAAAATATTTAGGGGGGCTAGGATTTAGAGACATAGAGCTCTTTAATCTAGCTCTTCTAGCTCGTCAAGCATGGCGTATCCTCCAAGAGCCAGCTTCGCTAAGTGCAAGGGTTCTTGCAGCGGTGTATCACCCGCAGGAAGAATTTCTAAGTGCAAGCCTGGGCACTTCCCCCTCGAGAGTATGGAGAGCTATTTGTGATGGAAAGGAGGTGTTAAAACAAGGTTTGATTCGACGGATAGGGACTGGAGAAAGTACACACATTTGGAACTCGAACTGGCTCCCGCGAGATGGTTGTCTGCGACCGATTGCGTGCCCATGTGATGATCCGCCGATGCTTGTTAGTGAGCTTATTGATCAAGGGAGTGTGTTCTGGAATGTAGACAAACTGAACCAGACGTTCATACCGATGGACAGGGATGTGATAGTATCGATCCCACTCAGCACACGAAGGCAGGAGGACTTCTGGGCCTGGCACTACGAGAAGAACGGGGCGTTTACTGTTAGATCCGTCTACCGTATGTTAGTTACTACTCGAGAAAGAAGAACTGACTGGTTAGAGGAGAGACCAGGCGCATCAGGACAGACAGTGAATGCATCTGATTGGTGTTCGCTGTGGAAGGTGAAGGTTCCATCCAAAATTAGAGTTTTCTTATGGAGGTTAGCTAAACAATCACTGCCGACGAGTGACTTGCTTCATCATAGGAAGATGGCGGAGCAGGGGGTATGCAAAATCTGCGGAAGGACGGACTCCTGGAAACACGCGCTGCTAGAATGCAACATGGCAAGATGCACGTGGGCCTTGGCGCCGGAGGACCTTACAGATATGGTTGCAAATATCCAGGAGGGGGATGCGAGAGCATGGCTTGCGACAATCTTCGAGGCATTACCACAGCAAGAATTGATACGGGTGGTAGTGACCATGTGGGCAGTGTGGCATGCGAGGAGGAAGGCGATATACGAGGGAATCTTCCAAAGTCCTATGTCTACAAACTGTTTCATCGAGAGGTTTATAGATGAACTGGCTTTGATCGAACCAACACGGGTGGAGAAGAAGAGAAAGGGTAACGGACCGAGGTGGATTGCGCCTCCGCAAAATCTTACCAAGGTTAACGTGGACGCAGCTATCTCAAAGAATTCAAACAAGGCTGCAGTTGGAGGGATTGTTCGTAATGCCGATGGATCGTTTTTGGGTGCATCGGTAGTGGTCCTGGAAGGGATCAGTGACCCGGAGGTTCTTGAGGCTTTAGCTTGCCGGGAAGGGCTGGCGATTATTGAGGACCTGGGGATTGACAAGATTCGACTCGCTTCGGACTGCTCAAATGTTGTTAACAATATCAGAGGTCAGGGATTAGGCCCCTATGGTCAGGTGATCAAGGAGATTCAGGGAAGAGCTGGACGTCTTTCCAGGTTCGAAGTGGTTCATGAGCATAGATCATCAAATATAGATGCTCATGGACTAGCTAGGAGTGCAATCTATTTTCCTGTTGGTAGACATGTGTGGTATTTATCGCCACCGCCGGGTGTGGCTGTAAACGTTGTTATATCTTCTGAATAAAGGGTGTGGTGAATCTCAAAAAAAAAATCTAATGCAGATCATTAACAGATCCAAAGTTTTATTAATATATCTCGGAAGTTATCTATGAAAACATATATTTCTAGAAATATATTTATAAGATAGTAGAAAATTATTCACCGAGCTAAAAATATGCTCATGCGGTCTAAGAAAATGTACGTACACCTCAAAGAAATTGTTCGTGCAGTTGAAAAAAAGTACACGAGAGGAACAATTATCATACAGTTAAAAACATGTTCACTCGTCACACACACAAAAAAAAATGATTGTTAAAAAAAATTAAGAAACAGAAAAAGGATAACATAAGGAAACAAGAAAACATGAGCGAAAGCAAATAGAAAGAAAAGAAAAGAGAAACCGAGGAAAGTTTAAAACCGCAGCGGATAAAATAAATAAAAACGCAACGCGTTGAGCACGGGTCCAGGAAGCCGGCGAGACTGTGCTCATCAGCGAACTGTAGAAGCCGTGGAGGACCCGCTCCTTGTCATTGTACGTCGTCAGCACCGTCTGTGTGCAGGATTTTAATATGGTTGCGGCTTAGGCGCGCCGAGGCGCTGGCGTGGAAGAAGGCCGTGTTCTCATCCCCAAGCCTTCACAAACGGAACGAGTACCTATACTTCCAGTACGCGCTCAACTTCTTGTACTCGGAGGGGACCTACGTCTTGAATCTTGACGTGTCCACAGAAGCAGGATTCAGCAACGTTAGGGCGCGGAGCTCCTCGTAGAGATCGAGCAGGGAGAGGTTGGCGCGTTAATTTGATACGACGACCGCAGGGCGCAGCTTGCCGCGAGCCCATTTCTTAGATTCCGCGTGGGCCGATTTCAACTTACGCGAGAGGCGACGCCTTCAACTTGGTTGCAAGGCCTAGCTCACATATTCTCGATCAAATCTCTATACTCACTGGAATGAGCCCAGTTTTCAATTGGAAGATTTGGGAGGCGGGAGCGCGAGAAGAAGCCTCCACCACCAGCGGCACATGATCTGAGGTGTTGCGCACCAGCGAACGCAAAGTAGAGGTTAACAGCGACGAGCACCATTGGCGATTGACAAGGGCACCCTCGAGGCGAACTAGGGTGTGCACCTCCCGGTTATTGTTCCATGTAAATTGCTGGTCCAGGAACGGCGGGTCATGGAACCTCAAATCATCAACAAAGTTGCCAGAGGTGGCCGCGATGTGCCCGTCAAAGCTCCCATTATTCTTGTCAGCAGGGAGAGCAGCATGTTAAAATCGCCAACCAAAAGCCAAGGCAGATCGCGGCTGGGACATAGCGAGCGCAGCTCGGCCAAGAACTCGTCCCTCTTGGGTGTCGTGCAAGTGCCGTAGATGTTGGTCACCGCAAGGGGCGAGCCATCAACCATGAACTCGAAGAAGGAGGTGAGCGTGAAGGAGAGCTCGATGTCGCGCACGTGCCGGACTAGGCCATCTTGCCAAGCCGTTAGTAGCCCTCTGGAGACCGTCAACAAATTTTTCGACGAGAAGTTGACGAACCCGGGAGGAAGCAAGGAGGCTGCTTTCGAACGAGAAACGCGCACTAGCTTCGTCTTTTGGAGGCAGATCAGGTTGAGGGGTTGCGAGGAGAGGTTTCTCTTCACATCTAGGCACTTGTCCGAGTCGTTCAAGCCACGGGTATTCCACGAACCTAAAATAAGCTTTTTACAACGATTACTCTTGGGAAACAAGGGAGGCAACATGCTACCGAGCCCGGAATACACACACACTAAAGGCGGGGAGGGGGAGAGCCACCACTATACACACACAACACGGACTGGCACGCCCCAGGCAAATGCACACCTACGAAAGCGACCCCAGGCAGCCGGCCGAGCAAGCCGGTCACCAAAGCAAAAAGGGGTGGGGGTCGCCGACAGCAGACGAGGCCATCACAAATGGTCACCATATGGCACCAGGACAGCATCAATGTCGAGACATCGTAGTAGTTTTCATAGACAGGGGTGCCATGAGACTACGGTAGAGACGTGGGGTAACGGGATAGCGTAGTAACACAGAACACAGGATTTTACCCAGGTTCGATACGTCGCGACAGTACGACGTGCCTACTCCTGCACTTCTCACTAATTGGGACTAAAGCCCGTAAACAGAGTTACAATGTGAGGGTTTTAGATCTAAACCACCCGGCGAGGATAAGCTTCTCGGCGAGTTGGCGTAGAGCTTCTCTGTTCTCTCGTTGTTTTGTTTATCTCCCGTCCGGCTTTATATAATAGCCGGATTAGGGCTTACAGAATAGGAAACCTAGAAAACCACGGTAACTTGTAACTTGGAAAGCAAAGAATCCGTCTTCTCCTCCAAGCCAGATCACATGGGCTGTGATCCGGGTTCTTCTAGAATCCGGCTTCTGCGCGTCGGACTACTGGGCCGCCTAATGGACCTAAGCCCACTACCACTTAGGCCACCCTGGTAATCCGGCACTTGGCCCACCATCTTCTATACCCCTATTTGGTATATATCCGACAGTAGCCCCCAAGAAGAATCAAAACTCTGATTCTCCGCTATTCGCCAAATGTTCCTTGTCCAAGAAATATTGATTCAGCAGTCTTGATTCTTCTTATTCTTCATTTGAAAAAGATGGTGGCATGAAACTCGGAATCCTGAAAATCCGGCTTTTCTCTCACGATCCTTTGTGGAGAAGAAACTTCCTACGTCAGCGCACTCAGCCATGCTGACGTAAGCGACGTTTGAGATTTACTCGGAAAAACTCAGAAACGTATCTCTGACAGATTCGCGCAGGAAACGAGGAGATAATCATCATTACTCCGTCGTTTCATTTCACGGATTTTCCGGCGAGCGACACGCGGCAAACATCCAACGGTCAAAATAGCCGTTGGCACGCATCTAAACGGTTTTCCGGCTATAAATAGCCGTCCTCGTCCTCAACGAAAACTTTCCTCGCTCCCCACTGCCCACGCCATTGACGCGAACGAGCTCGAGAGCAAAGCACTTGTCCCAGGCGCTCTTAGCATCCAAGCCCACCGGAACGCAACGCACCACCACAAGATGGCCTCCTCGCCGTCATCGCCGACCCGCGCCGCCATCAACGAGCTTATCAGCGATCTAGATCCACAACTGGGATCGCCCAAGCGCACCAGCGACGAGCCGGAGAAGACCACGGCCTCCGCGGCGGGTGACACAAATCCTTCCGCCGCCGCGGACGTTGCGGGATCGAGCTCCGCAGCCTCCCCGCCGTTTGCTCCAGAAACGGCGGAGGAGAAAATCCAACCCCTCGGCGACGAGATCGCCGCCGCTGGAGAAGCAGAATTTGTCGGCAACTGGAGTCCGAGTAACTCTTCCCTCGTCCTCCTTCGACAAATGTCAAATAGGGACTGATAGTTAAAGGCAAATGGCGAAAGTCAGATGGTGAACCCGAGCCTAGACCAAAAAACGGAGAGTGTGTCCTCCTTACATCTCACATTACGCGAGGTATGGGTTTACCGCCTTCCGCCTTCTTCATAGACATCCTTAACTATTACGGCGTCCAACCACATAACCTCTCTCCGAATTCCATCCTCTATCTAGCTAGCTTCCAAGCCCTTTTTGAGGGATATCTCGGAATAAACCCTAGTCTAGATTTTTGGCAATACTGTTTTGAAGTAAAACAAAACATCACAGAAGGTATTTCCCCTATCTGTGGAACCATATCTTTTATTCTTCGGAAAAATAGAGAGGATTGGTACCCGAGGATACAAACGCCAGAACCCACCAAATCCTGGCTGGGTTCCTTCTTTTATCATCAGGACATCCCATTCCCTGGAAAGGAAATCGGGGTTCCTTCATTCGTTAATTCCGCCGCCATTCCTCGAGAGAGTTGGACAGCTGAAGCAGTTGAGACATTGCTGGAAAATTTAATGAAGATAAAGCGCCGTATTGCGAAGCTTACTTCTTCCAAACCTTCCTTAACTGGGAAAGACACTGTTTTATGCTGGTTCGGACGTCGCATTCAACCCCTTTCATTTCGTTCCCGGCTTCTTTGCGAATACCAAGGGCCAGAAGATAGCATGAGGGGAACAGATAAAGCCTATACCAAGAAAGATTTTATAAAGCGACTTCATCAGCTAGTTGCCTCCAGCGCCCAAATCGAAGAAAACCTAGCCATTTATCACGTGGGAAATCGAGTTCCTAAGGTATTTGTACTTTCCTCGTTTCCGAGTTTTCCTCAGATTAACTTGTATCTCCACCTTTTGATCATGTTGTGAATTCTTTCCTAGTTCAACGAACTCGGAGGGAATGATCTTGCTTCCGATGCCGAGCTCAGCGAAATACATGCTAGATTTTACAACAACCGGAAACGCAAAAGGCAGGTGACTTTCGAGAAAATGGTAACTGTTGACGGAATTCCTGTCGCCACCTCCAGGTATTTTACCGGGTTTTTCCTAGTTACCATCCTCCTTCAGTTCTTCGAGATTTTTAACTCTCGGCTATTCTTCTTGCAGTCTTGCCCCAACTCCTTTGAAAACAAAGAAGCTGAAGAAACATAAGGCTGCTATCAAAGAAGAATCTTCTTCTGCAGCCATGGGCCCAAGGAATAGAACGGAAGCTCAGACAGGCGAAAATCTCCGGACCTCTACTGGAAACGAACCCGTCTCCAATTTGGACAGTAACATCCGGATAAAAGAAGAACCGTTCGACGATCTCGGATATATTCGTCCGGAGGCTAAAAAGTTCTTCGCTCCTGCCCCTCTAATTCGTCCTTGGCCACAAGGTGGATTAGTGGTTCGCAATGATATTGTATTTAACCCTCGCCAGGTCTTACAAGATGGCCTTCATCACGTTTGGATTCTTTTTACTGAATATGCCAAAGAATTCAACGAGAACTTGGCCGACTTGCGAGAAATGAGCCAGGTGATACCTCTAGCCCCCAAGCATTAAGTTGAAAATCTGAATTCTTCTTAATGTTTTATCATATGCTTGTTCATACTTAAGCATTTTGGCTGTCATTTCCGTATTCAGCATTCCGCAGATGCCATAAACTTGGAAGTTTTTAAGAAGCTTAATCTCAAAAGTAGAGAAGTAAAAACCCTTCAGTCCATGATTGAGTTGAGAAGCAACGAGCTGGCGTCATCTCAGCTACAATTGTCTAAAACAACAGGTATGTATTCTCTGCAGTTTTTATCCGGATAACATTTGTCCCGAATTTTCATAAGCTCGAAATGTTCTTGTGTCCCCTAGCTTCTTTAGCAAAAGCCAACAAAATAGCCAAGGACGCTAGCAATGTATCTCGGCTCCACGCAGAAAACTCGAGCCTTCGCAAGGAACTTACGGAAGTTGAAAAAGACCTGGAGGCCAGTAATCTGGCCCTTGGGATTGCTCAATCCCAGGCTTCTTTGCAAGCGGCGGAAAATAAATCTATTATCCATGATTTTGAAAGTATGCTATTCCCGCGCATGAAAGAAGGCACCGAAATTGACAAGGTTCTTGGTAAGTTAGTTCCTTTTACCAATTTCTCCATGTCTTACTTCCTCTTCTTTTGTGGCCTAAACCTGTTTCTGCCATCAAAACAGGGAATATTCCAGGCATTTCTCGGATTGAGAAAATCCGAGCTTTTGGAGAAGTATGGAACGCGATCAGAAATGCAGGAATGCAATTGATTAATAAGTTCCTTCCCTCAAGTACTATAGATTTCTCGGAAGTTTACAAACTTCCGGGTGCCATCATGGAAGTTGCGGGATCAAAGGAATTCATCCTACGCTCCGCTGCACGAGGTGGTGCGCGCATGGCACTAGGCCTTATGCGCCTGCACTATCCTGACGCGAAATCTTGGCGCGTGGCCTCTGGTGTCCCTCAAGGGTATACAGAGGATCAGCGAACCGCCATCTTTGATGAAGTCAAAGGCCACGCCACCAAGATTGCTTCCATGGTTAACGTTTCTATCACTTATCCAGAAGAAGAGGTTCCCGCGGTTCCCGAAGATGAAAGCAGCGAGGAAGACTCGGATGCTTGAAGAACTGCCTCTAACCTGGATGATGGATTTGTATAATAGGAGCGCTATTTGCACTGTAATTCATACTGTAACGCTTCTATTTCATTTGTTGAAACAAGAACTCCGCCTTTTGCAGCTTTGAATTATGAAATTCCTTGCAAGTTTGTCGGGTTGAATTGCTCCCTTATCTACTAAGTTCTCTGGCATATGTGTTTTGACTGTCTTTGGTGTTTTAAATGACTCGATAGCATTATGATCGTCATAACGAGTAACTGGGTATAACCAATCAATTAGAACTCGAAAACATGGACCATACTAAAGGCATTTTTACTAACCAGACCCAGTGACCCAACATATATTCGATCAGGTAATGCTTAAAGATTTGTAAGGAACTTTCTTGAAACTTGGGCACGCAGGCACAATCCGAGTTTCCTTTAGCCATTAACAGGCTGAAATCACCCAGTTTTTTAACGCCGAGCACGCAGGCACAATTCGGGTTAACATTGAGTATTTTGTAAGATCATTGGGAAATAGAAAAGGTGGAAACATGCTTTTACTATAATGAACTTGTAAAAAACATGGATATCAGAATTCCAATGACTTTATTTCATGATCTCAAAAGATGTTTACATAGATATTGAACTAAGTATAGAAGGGACGTAACTGCTGGATGCTCCAAGGTCTCTTTGTCTCTCCTAGCTCATCATCTATCTTTCTCTTTCTTTTGCGATTCGGTTTCTCGGGATCGTCTTCCGTATCTCGAATGTCAACAAGATAGTATGATCCATTTTTCATGGCTTTACTTATGACAAATGGCCCTTCCCATACTGGGGCTAATTTGTGCTTCCTTTGCTGCACCAACCTCAGCACTAGGTCACCTTCTTTAAAAGAACGATGCCTGATTTTCCGACTATGGTAACGTCTTAAACCCTGCTGGTAAATGGCGGACCTTTGAAGCACAAGCTCTCGTTCCTCTTCTAGGAGATCAACGGCATTCTGTCGTGCTTCTTCGGCGTCTGATTCGTCAAAATCTTGCACTCTTGGGCTATCATGGATCATATCTGTTGGGAGAATAGCTTCCGCGCCGTAAACTAGGAAAAACGGGGTTTGCCCAGTTGACCTATTTGGCGTCGTTCTTATACTCCAAATTACGGAAGGCAACTCTTCTACCCATGCTCCGGCCGCTCTATGAAGAGGAGTTTCGAGTCTTGGGTGTATTCCTTGCAGGATTGAGCTATTCATTCGCTCAACCTGTCCATTGGATTGCGGGTGTGCCACAGATGCTAGATCTAGGCGAATTCCCGTTTGTCGGCAATATCTTGCCAACTCTCCGATGGAGAAATTTGTCCCGTTGTCGGTTATTATGCTGTGTGGCACACCGTATCTCATCACCAAGTCGATGATGAAATTTCTAGCAGTTGCACCATCCAACTTTTTGATGGGTTTAGCCTCCACCCATTTGGTGTACTTATCCACTGCTACTAGCAAATGAGTAAGTCCGCCTCTTGCGGTTTTGAACGGTCCCATCATATCTAGCCCCCAGACCGCAAACGGCCACGTAATGGGGATAGTTTTAAGTGCTTGGGCCGTCAAATTGGTCTGCTTAGCGTAATATTGACATCCTGCACATGTATTAACTATATGCTCGGCATCTGTCTTGGCTGTTAGCCAGAAAAAACCCGCGCGGAATGCTTTTTTGACTATTCTTTTTGATTGAGCATGATGTCCGCAATCGCCGGCGTGGATTTTCTCCAGTATTTCTCTTCCTTCTTCTGGTGAAATGCACCGCTGAAAAATTCCAGAAATACTGCGTTTATATAGGCAACCGTCAATTACTGTGTATCCTTTGCATCGACGCTGTATTTGTCTTTGCAAGACTTCGTCTGCTCCTTCCGGGTACTTCTGATTGACTAAGAAGTTTAAGTACGGAATTGTCCAGTCCGGTTTAACGATCATGACTTCAATCGATTCAGACACCAGAGGGTAATCAACGTCTCCACCTTTTATGGATGGCTCATGTAAGTGTTGAACGAATACTCCTGGCGGTAAGGTTTTTACCCTTTCTGATCCCATGCGGGCTAGCGCATCCGCGTTCCAGTTTTCCTCCCTTTTGATGTGAAGGACCTCGAATCCAAAGAAACAGATGGCGAATTCATCTACCGTTCTCCGATATTCGGCCATTATAGGGCTTTTTGCGTCCCAGGTTTGGTTGAGCTGATGCTGCACCAAATCCGAGTCGCCATAGCACAGTATGCGCTTCACTCCTATTTCTTTTGCGATATGCAAGCCGTGAAGCAAAGCTTCATATTCTGCCACGTTATTACTGGCTTGAAGTGTATTTGCAACACGTACTCCATTGTGTCTCCCTTAGGAGATTTTAAGACTACGCCAGCCCCAGCTCCTTCCTTCATCTTGGATCCGTCAAAGTGCATGATCCAGTACTCGGACTCCGGCATTGGTGTTTTTTCCATTGCTTCTGTCCAGTCGGCAACAAAATCTGCCAAAACCTGGGATTTTATGGCCGTCCTTGGCTGGTACTTAATGTCGAAGGCTGCCAGCTCAATGCCCCATTTGGTTACTTGGCCGGTTGCCTCTGCATTGTTTATAATGTCTCCTAGTGGTGCTTTACTAACCACTGTTATAGAATGCCCTTGGAAGTAATGGCGTAGTTTTCTAGATGCGAAAAATACACCATATGCCAGTTTCTGGTAGTGTGGGTACCTTTGTTTTGACTCGGAAAAAACTTCGCTTATGTAATATACCGGATGTTGGTCTGGTATGCTTTGTTCTTCCTTTAACCGTTCCACAATGATTACCGCACTAATAACCCGATTTGTAGCCGTAAGGTACAATAACATGGGCTCTTCGTCTTTTGGGGATGCCAAAATCGGAGCTTTCATCAAGGTTTCCTTTAACTGAGTCAGCGCCGCATCGGCCTCTTCTGTCCATTCGAACTTGTCGGATTTTTTCAGCAGCTTGTATAGTGGTAATGCTTTATCCCCCAGCCGACTAATAAATCTGCTAACGGCAGCTGCGGAACCCGTCAATCTTTGCACATCTTTGACACAGGTAGGTTTTGTGATGTTCAAGATTGCCTTGATCTTTTCTGGGTTAACTTCTATTCCTCTGTGAGAAACGATGAAACCCAGAAGTTTTCCTGAGGGGACCCCAAATACGCACTTAGATGGATTCAACTTCATCTTGTAGGTGCGCAAGTTTTCGAAAGTTTCCCGCAAATCCTCAAGGAGTGTATCTTTTTCCTTGGTTACGACAGCAATATCGTCCACATAAACATGGACATTTTTTCCAATCTGCCTATGCAAACAACGTTGCATGCAACGCTGGTAGGTTGCACCTGCGTTCTTCAGGCCAAACGGCATGGTTACGTAATAATACGTCCCGTATGGGGTTATGAAAGAAGTCTTAATTTGATCTTCCTTTTTCATGCGTATTTGGTGGTACCCGGAGTATGCATCCAAAAAGCACAAAAGCTCAGAGCCTGTTGTAGCATCTATTATTTGATCGATTCGCGGTAATGCGAACCTATCTTTCGGACACAACTTGTTCAATCCTGTGTAATCTATACACATTCTAAGAGCAGTAGTGTCTTTCTTCGGTACTAATACCGGATTCGCGGACCAGTCAGTATGGATCACTTCCTTGATGAAATCCGCTGCTAAAAGCCGGATAATTTCCTTGCCGATAGCCTTCCGTCTTCTTCCGTCAAATCGACGGAGACCTTGTTTGACGGGTTTTGATCCAGGAATAACCTTAAGTTGGTGCTCAGCAAGTTCCCTGGGTACACCTGGCATGTCCGCTGGACACCAGGCAAAAATATCCCAGTTCTCACGGAGGAACTTGATGAGCTCGCCTTCCTATTTGTCAGTCATCCCAGTCCCTACGACGACAAATTTTGTCGGATCTTTGGGATCTAGGATTACCTGTCTTGTATTCTCGGATGCCTTGAAGCTGTCTGTTGGCTTCCGAGTTTCTTTTCCTGCCGGCATTTCTGACGCCGATACCTCCTTGGCTAATTCCTTCAGTTCTTCCTTTGCTATGACTCTCTGAGCGCAAAGGGCGTTTTCTTTCTCCAACTCGTTTGCCAGCTTAAAATCACCAGCTATAGTGATTACTCCTCCTTTGGGTCCTGGCATCTTCAGCTTGTTATAAATATAACAGGATCTTGCCATGAATTTGGCGAAAGCTGGACGTCCGAGTATTGCGTGATACACGCTTTCGAACGGCACTACTTCGAAGGATACTTTTTCCTTCCGGAAGTGATCTTTATCTCCGAAGGTGACATCTAGGGAAATTTCTCCTAGGGATCGTGCTTGCCTGCCAGGGACGATACCATGGAAGCGTATATTGCTGTAGTTGAGCTGGGACTCGGAAATCTTCAGGTGCTTCAGTGTATCCAGGTACATTATATTAATGCTGGATCCTCCATCCATCAGCACTCTTCTTAGCCTGGTATTTTGAACAATAGGGCTTACAACAAGAGCTTGTGTGCCAGGTTCAGGGATATTTCCGGGATGATCAGACTGATCCCAGACTATTGGTGTGTTAGAGTACTTCAAGAATTTCGGGGTTGCCGGAACAACCGCGTTTATTTCTCGAAGTGTTCTTTTTGCCACCTTTGCTGATGGGGTTGCTAAGAAAGTTAACATTGCTTCTCCATCAACTCTCGGAAACTTGGGTTCGCCTTTGCGCTGTTGTTCCTGGATTTTTTCGTCAGTGTCCGATTCACTGTCTTCTTTGTCAGCTTCTGGCTTTTGTTTGGCGGGTTTCCTTTTGGAACCCTTCCCTTTATTTCCGGATCCTGCAGTGCCTTTCATGTGCTTATTCAGCCGGCATTGCGCGTTTGTATGGGTGGGTTTCCAAAATTGCGAGTGGTGAACGCAAGGTTCCGACTTAATCCTTTCCCACTCCTCTGGAGTGTAATTGATTGGATCTGGGTTGCGTCCTTTCCACTTATTTCCCTTTTCTCCTCCAAAGGCTATGTTCACCTCTTTGGGCTTTGTCGTTGTTTCTGGAGTGGCTTTTTTGTCAGAACGAGGGGTTTTCTTGGCAAGTATCAACGATTCAATATTGCCTCCTCTTGCTCTGATGTCATCCTCGGCTGCGGCATGCTCATTGGCGGTTGTAAGCATGGATCCGAGATCCTTGTGCTTTTTGGAACCAACCATGAATGGTACAAGTCCGGGTTTTAGGCCATTGACGAAAGCATGCATTGCTTGTACATCAGTTACTCCAGAGCAACTATTCTTCATTGCTGTCCATCTGGAGATGAAGTCCACGTATGGTTCATCCTCAAATTGCGTGCAACGGTTTAGCTGGTTGATGCTATTCGGGCGTTTGTATGTTCCCCGGAAATGCTGAGTAAATACTCTAGCCATATCATCCCAGCTATCGACTGTTCGTGACGGTAATCCATTGATCCAATCTCTGGCTCCATCCAGCAGCATTAGGGGAAGAAACTTGACAGCTTCCAGGTCTGTCCCATTGTTGATCTGGACGACTGTATAGTAATCCGACAGCCAGGTATCCGGGTTTGTGCTGCCCGTGTATTTCTGGTATGTTGGACCGACCTTGGCAAAGCCAGAATGCAGCGTTATTCTTCGGATCCTGTCAGTAAAACATTTAGGACCAAAGTATAGATCATCTTTTTCTGCTCTGTCAATGTGTGCAGAATATCTTCCGGCTGAATGGACGGAAGGGGATCTGCTCCTTTCTCTTCCATTGTTGCGCGAACGCGCTCTTCCGGGATTGTTTCTATCTCTTCCGTGTTCACGCCCTTTTGGGTTAGGCGGAGTTCTACTCCTGTGCCTTTCTTTGTCCTTAGGCGGTGTCCGGGATCTCTCACGCCTGTGAGGTATATCGTATCTTCCAGCTTTCTCAGCTGGGTTTCTCGGAGGTGGCATTATTTTGCCGTCTTTCCGGTGTTTGTCTTCCCGATCATGGGGTTTATACCCATCTTTCGGGAGATGGGATCCGGTCTTAGACGCTGCATCCCGGTTGTCGGGGTTTTTCTTGTCTTTTCTTGGATCCTCTTTTTTATCTTTTGAGTTGTCTGAATCTCCGGGTTCTTCCGGTCCAGGTGCTCCAGCAGCGCAAGTAGCTGTCTTGCATAGGGCGGAGTTATCATGCAGCCTCCCTGATCGCTCTTGAGCGCGCTGTTGTTGTTGCAATGCTTTTCCTAGGAAAGCATACACCCCTTGGAGTTTTTCCCCGTTGGAATACAGATCGTTGTTAAGAATCGCGAACGCTGCTTCCGCGTTTTCTGCTGCAGTCTTGTATATTGGTTCGCCCTTGGCATCTTTGCCGTTTACCTGCTTTTGCCAAGATGGGTTATGGAACCTTTCTTTTGGCGGCAGTTCTTCCGGTCTTGCGATTCCGGGTAACCTAGTAGGTTTTAACGCGGATCTATGCTTTCTCTCGTACTCCTCTATTTCTTCCTTCATGACTTTTGAAGGGGAACGTAGCATAGAAAACAAAAATTTTCCTACACGAGAGACACCCGAAAGGCCAAGATCTAATCTAGGAGACGAAGTGTAACGGGCAACAAGAGGGTTAAGAAGAACACATACCCTCGAAGACTCAAAGTGGTACGAGATCAAATCTCGTTGTTGGCGTAGTCGTACTCACACCGATCCCGATAGCGAGAAGATGGCACCGCAATCCGGCGGTGCATCCGTGATCGGTCACACGTACGGTTGATGACGACCTCCGTTCCCTCGTTCCAGCGGGGCGCGGAAGTAGAGGATCCCTCGGAACTCCAGCAGCACGACGGCGTGGTGTGGTGGAGAAAAACATTGCTCAGGGCTTCGCCAAGCGCACGAACAAGTGGTGGAGCAGCGGCAGGAGGGAGGAAGAGATGACACAAGTGTGTGTGTGGGGAGAGGGAGCTCTCACCCCTCCTTTTATAGGAGGGGATGGCAGCCACGAATTTTTGGCTGCCTCCACCTCTCCCTCATCATGTGAGTGGAGTCTCCACTCAACCCACTCATTCTTCCATGAATTCCCACTCAAAATCCCAAGGGTTTTCTTTAATAAATAAATAAAACAATTTTATTTCTTTATTTTAATATTTGTTAATTCCATTAACAAACATTAACATATAACCCCTTGAGTTAGTTGTTAAATCTATTAACAACCATTTGATAAGAATCCCCTTGAACTATTTCAAAATTACTCGAAACAATTTCGGTGACTATTTCAATATTCCCCGAAACAATTTCGGTGCTGTCCAAACTTTTCTCCGATATTCCGTATCCTCTCAAATGCGTCATCGAACCTTAAGTGTGTCACCCTACGGTTCGCGAATAAGATAGACATGATCGAGACTCCTCTCCGATCAATAATCAACAGCGGGATCTGGAGATCCGTGATGACTCCTATATATTCAACGATGACTCTCGTGATCGTGTGAACCAACAACGCCGTGAACTATTCCCTTTGTCTCGCGATATTTTACTTGTCCGAGATTCGATCATTGGTATCAACCATACCTTGTTCAATCTCGTTACCGACAAGTACTCTTTTCTCGTTCCCGTGATATAACATCCTTGTGATCATATCACGTGCTTGCAAGCGGTTTCGATGTGATATCACCGAGAGGGCCCAGAGTATATCTCTCCGTCATTTGGATGGACAAATCCCACTCTTGATCCATGATCCTCAACTAATACTTTCCGAATACTTAACGACACCTTTATAGTCACCCTGTTACGGTGTGACGTTTGATGCCATCAAAGCACTCTTCCGGTATCAGTGATTGACATGATCTCAAGGTCTAAGGAATAAGTTACTTCGTATGTTTGATATAACAATGTAAACTAAATGACTTGATCGCATTGCTATATTCTCTTTGGGTATATGTTCATCACATCATTCTTCTAATGACATGACCCCGTTATTAATAACATCCAATGTTCATGATCAGGAAACCTTGATCATCTATTAATCAACGAGCTAGTTAAAAGAGAGGCTTTACTAGGAACCATTGTTTGTTTATTAAGCACACATGTATCAACGTTTCCGGTTAATACAATTCTAGCATGAGAAATAAACATTCATCATAAACAAGGAATAAGATAATAACCATTTTATTATTGCCTCTCGGGCATATTCCGTTCAGTCTCCCACTTGCACTAGAGTCAATAATCTAGTCTGTAAGCACTTAACACATATGGCGTACCAGTGTTATTACCATGCTTCGCATGCGGTAAACATCATCAAAAAGATCTGAACTGTTCAGGTCCTATTGTATTTGCATGTTCTTTGCGTCTACACGCATCACTCATTCTCTAATGAGATGGCTTTGTATATATATATGGTCAATTGATGAAAACTTAATTCTCAGCTTAAACTGATGTTACTAACATTGTGAAAATGTAGCTTCATAGTTTCAGCATTCTTGGAAATTCACCAAGTTCAATAAAGAACTCCTTGACACAAAATACGCTTATAATCAGTTGTTAACACAACAATATACTTTAGCCTTTGTTGTAGTATCTGTCACAATATTTTAATTTTGAAACTCTTTCAAATCCAGCATGGAACTTTCTTCCATCCTATTGTGCTACCCTTCATCACATATTTTATTTGAGATAAAATTACTTGAATAAATGACAAGACTATTAGTGTAACATATTACAACTAATATTTTGTCATTACTATATAGGAAAACATATCCTTAGCATTTCTAAAATGACACAAGGATCTCTCCCACTGTCGTCTAATCATCATATGAATTATCCTACTATAACATTTTATAGCATAGAACTCATCTGGTTGTGTACATAGCATGGAAACATGACTTAGAAATCTCAATTTCAATGATGCTCATCATGTGTCAAAACACATGAATCTTGCTCAATTATTTTCCATGTGACAAGAACTCCTTCTTATCAATTTTATATTGACTTACTTTAATATTTCATCTATGTAATTTGGCTTCAATCATATCAGGCGCTTGAATCCATCTTTTATAGACATCGATGCCCAATATCTTCCAAGCCTTTCATCAATATGAAAATCTTAACCGTGTTAATTTAAAATACATATTTTCCAATCAACCATATGTCATCTACATAAAGTATTGGAAATATGTCATAGCGCTCCCACTTAATTTCTTGTAACTTTACAAGCATCTTTATCGTTCATGATGGAATCAAACTCTTTTGATAACTTCATTAAGGTAAAGATTTCAACTTCGTTATGCTCACTTCAACCATTGAAGTGTGCATACCTTTCTAGCAACCTTTTTTGAATTTTACAAAACTCTCAGACTGTGTCAAGTACACATCCTTGATAAAACTTCCTTGAGAGGAGAGTTGGTTTTGTTATTCAACTACCATATCATAATATGTAACTTTGCTAGAACTATCTGCAAAGACTAAGCATCACTACGGAAGATCAAAATCTTGTAGTAGTGAACTCTTTGAACTTCGTCGAAAACAACTTTTCTATAAGTACAACTTTCAAAGGATGTAAAATCCATGTCTTTGTCGCTATATAGACCCTTTTGCTATCGTTAGGCATCATGCCTATCGAAAGGACTACCAAGTCACATACTTGATATTCATACAAGGATATTATGGCGGATATAATGACTCATAGTCAATTTTACGAAGTCAGGGCCCATCATTTGCTTCCTTTATAAGGTCCAGGTCCTTTTGTTGTCAAAACAACACTTTACACTTAAACCACAAGTTGTTCTAAGTACAAAGTTTTTGGACTTTTCTGGTACAGTTCGCAAACTCATTTGAAGTATCTACAACATGTGTAGTGTCTTCAACTTAGTCAAAATAGTAAACCCCGGAACAACTTCCAGTGTTGCGCTACTCTTGACATGATAACGAAGATTCTCTAATCTCGTTGAGTTTGTACTGTGCTCCCACTCACTTGTTTCGCAAGAACTACTTTCTCGAGAAATCAACCCTTTCCGACAAACAACATTTGTCTTTTGGTTCGGTGATAGGAGAAATACCCAATGTTTTATTTGGGATAACCTTATAAACATATATTTATCCTATTTTGGTTGTAAACATTTTACACATGCTATGCATACCAAAACTTAAGAAAAATGACAATTCGGGTCACTACCCAAACCATATCTTATATGTTGTCAATTTCAACGGATCATGATGGTGCTCTTTTGAGTGTAAAAGCGGTTGTCCTTAATGTATAAACTACAAAATTATAATGGCAATTTTATTAATCTTTCCATGTCAAACAGGGTTTGATTTTGTCTTTTGAATACTCCAATCTAATGTGGGGTATTCGAGAAGTATAAGTTGTAGAACAATTCTGCAACTTCTCAGATGTTTTGCTAAACTTGTAACTCAAACTTTATCCTTTATGATCCAATCATAAATACTTGATTATCTTGTTACATTGATTTTAACTTCATATTAACAACCTTTTGAACCATTTCAAAATGTCAAACTCTGTTCCCTTTAAATAGATATACTCACATATCTACTTAAATCATCGACAGAATTTTATGAAGGAAAAATTAATCCACCATACATGACTACACATAATGGACTATATACATCAATATGTATAATCTCCACTAAATTAGTCGTCCATTCTACTTTGGCCTAAGAACGGAATTCTAGTCATCTTTTGGAAGAGGTCTCACAAGCGTCAATAAAATGACTCCGGAAGTCCATCAATATGGAATTCCTTCATGTTTTCCTTTCCGATATGAACTAAAATGGTGGTGTCACAATTTAAGTGAAAATCTTTTACGTCTTGAAACGTTTAGCATTCAGTCTTATAGATGTTTACTTTACCAACATGATTTATATTAACATATCCATCAATTATGGAATATGGTCATCGTTTGAACAATCTCATTTGTTCTCACAAAAGACTAGAACAAAATAACAAATTATTAAGTTCTTCAAATAAATCTTGACTGGTTGGTTCGATACGACAATGAACACAATAACACTTTATTTATGTTCTTGTCATAATCGATTCCACATCTATTACTAGTTCCTTTTAAGCCCTTGTATTTCTTTCATTGCGTTGCTTTGTATGACAACTCATACCAACCAATGTGGTATCAAAATACCAAAAATACTTTGTTAACTAGTAATACATCTATAACTTGTATATCAAGTATATACTCCTGAGCTGGACTTTTCCAGTTATCTTCTTTTCTGCCATATATCTATTTGTAATTCTATTTTCAATATTCCCTTTCCTTTACAGAAGAATCATTCAACATCAAACAATGCTAGTCTTACTAGCTCATTTTCTTTGGCGTGTTAGTCATATATTATCACCCATTGAGTCATACTTTGAGTTTGATTGTTCTACTAATATCACCATATTAATAGCATTCTTCTAGATTCCACTCTTAGCAATTTCAAAGTAAGGTAAACTACTTTACCCATACTTCTAATCCATTCCCTCATAACAATTTTATGATTAAGCTACTATAGCTCAAAGGAAGGGATTTAGAGGATAATTTTGAGCGCCCAACTTCTTGGAATATTCAAACACCTAGCGTCTTCAATCATTGCATATATTCAGATAATATAAGCAAACATTGTCACGCTAAATTTGCATATATTCAGATAATATAAGCAAACATTATCACGCTAAATTATACTCAGTCATGGTGCTACAAACAAGTTTCTAGATATCAATATATCTTTCACTTGATTGTTTCTGAAAACAACTCTTTTCAGTTCCAAAATCACCTTGATCAACAAAACATTCTTTTGAAGATAAAGTAATATGAAAGCAACCATGACTCTGGATTCTAAGTAGGAATTATTTTCTCTCTAGATTAATCAATCATTAACCATATGGAGCTAGGTAGGAAATACCAAAAAATCTACAATAGGACTCAATTTTAAATATCACTAATACGGTACCAATCTTAAATGGTATTTACCAGATCATAACAGTTATATCTCAATTAACAATCTAAGTGTAAGGTAATTATAGATGCCAATGAATACTACAATTTGTGCAAATTCACTTTGATTTGTTGTTCATGATAAATAAGTTCAAGTTAATTCAATAAATTAAACCATGAACTCCCACTCAAAAACAACATCCCTCTTAGTCGTCTTTAGTGATTACACGAACCAAATTCACTACACCAAAACCGATCATCACGTGAGATGATGTAGCTTCAAAGGCGAACATCTACATGTTCATCATATCATCCATATGACTCATGCTTTACCTTTCGGTTACGTGTTCCGAGGCCATGTCTGTACATGCTAGGCTCGCCAAGTAGAACCGTAGTATTGCGTGTGTTTCAAGGCCATGTCTGTACATGCTAGGCTTGAAAACACCCGTTGTATGCGAACGTTGAGTCTGTCACACCCGATCATCACGTGGTGTCTCGAAACGACGAACTTTCTTAACGGTGCATACTTAAGGAAGAACACATTATTATATTGATATTAAGTGAGAGGGATCATCTTATAATGCTACCATCGTTATCTAAGCAAAACAAGATTCATAAAAGGATTAACATCACAAACATCACATGAAAGGATAACGTGATATGATTTGGTCCTTCTTGCACTTGATCTCCATCATGTGCATTATGGTATGATCTCAATCATTCCACCGGCGTGGTACCAAGTACCACGGTACCCCAAACTTGATTGTCCATCAATAAGAAGACAACCATATGGATACCTTCCGGTATATCAATAATTTACAAAATAGATCATCTCATAATCAAATTTGTAATATTGACCATATCACATCACATGCCCAGCAAAAACTAGTTAGACGCTTCTAATTTATTTTTGCATATTTTACGTGGCTTAGGGCTTTCGAGGATAGAACTGTTCATACCTACGAACATCAACCACAACGTTGATAAACATATTTTTAGCAACCCTTCATAGATTAGATCTTAACTATAGTAGGAGAAACAGACACCCGCAAGCCACTTATGCAATACAAGTTGCATGTCAGTTGTGGAACAAGTCTCATGTACGTGGACATGTAAGGTTAGTCCGGGCCGCTTCATCCCACTATGCCACTAAGATCATAAAATAATCAAGGAGGTAATAACATGATCATCAACGCCCACATACACCTATGTGTTATACCCGTACAAAACATCTACGCATAGATCCGGCTCTGATACCACTGAAGGGGAACGTAGCATAGAAAACAAAAAATTTCCTACACGAGAGACACCCGAAAGGCCAAGATCTAATCTAGGAGACGAAGTGTAACGGGCAACAAGAGGGTTAAGAAGAACACATACCCTCGAAGACTCAAAGTGGTACGAGATCAAATCTCGTTGTTGGCGTAGTCGTACTCACACCGATCCCGATAGCGAGAAGATGGCACCGCAATCCGGCGGTGCATCCGTGATCGGTCACACGTACGGTTGATGACGACCTCCGTTCCCTCGTTCCAGCGGGGCGCGGAAGTAGAGGATCCCTCGGAACTCCAGCAGCACGACGGCGTGGTGTGGTGGAGAAAAACATTGCTCAGGGCTTCGCCAAGCGCACGAACAAGTGGTGGAGCAGCGGCAGGAGGGAGGAAGAGATGACACAAGTGTGTGTGTGGGGAGAGGGAGCTCTCACCCCTCCTTTTATAGGAGGGGATGGCAGCCACGAATTTTTGGCTGCCTCCACCTCTCCCTCATCATGTGAGTGGAGTCTCCACTCAACCCACTCATTCTTCCATGAATTCCCACTCAAAATCCCAAGGGTTTTCTTTAATAAATAAATAAAACAATTTTATTTCTTTATTTTAATATTTGTTAATTCCATTAACAAACATTAACATATAACCCCTTGAGTTAGTTGTTAAATCTATTAACAACCATTTGATAAGAATCCCCTTGAACTATTTCAAAATTACTCGAAACAATTTTGGTGACTATTTCAATATTCCCCGAAACAATTTCGGTGTTGTCCAAACTTTTCTCCGATATTCCGTATCCTCTCAAATGCGTCATCGAACCTTAAGTGTGTCACCCTACGGTTCGCGAATAAGATAGACATGATCGAGACTCCTCTCCGATCAATAATCAACAGCGGGATCTGGAGATCCGTGATGACTCCTATATATTCAACGATGACTCTCGTGATCGTGTGAACCAACAACGCCGTGAACTATTCCCTTTGTCTCGCGATATTTTACTTGTCCGAGATTCGATCATTGGTATCAACCATACCTTGTTCAATCTCGTTACCGACAAGTACTCTTTTCTCGTTCCCGTGATATAACATCCTTGTGATCATATCACGTGCTTGCAAGCGGTTTCGATGTGATATCACCGAGAGGGCCCAGAGTATATCTCTCCGTCATTTGGATGGACAAATCCCACTCTTGATCCATGATCCTCAACTAATACTTTCCGAATACTTAACGACACCTTTATAGTCACCCTGTTACGGTGTGACGTTTGATGCCATCAAAGCACTCTTCCGGTATCAGTGATTGACATGATCTCAAGGTCTAAGGAATAAGTTACTTCGTATGTTTGATATAACAATGTAAACTAAATGACTTGATCGCATTGCTATATTCTCTTTGGGTATATGTTCATCACATCATTCTTCTAATGACATGACCCCGTTATTAATAACATCCAATGTTCATGATCAGGAAACCTTGATCATCTATTAATCAACGAGCTAGTTAAAAGAGAGGCTTTACTAGGAACCATTGTTTGTTTATTAAGCACACATGTATCAACGTTTCCGGTTAATACAATTCTAGCATGAGAAATAAACATTCATCATAAACAAGGAATAAGATAATAACCATTTTATTATTGCCTCTCGGGCATATTCCCTTCAACTTTGATGTCATTATGGGTTTGTTGGAGATGTTGCCGAGATCTGAGTAGATGTTGCTGTTGCCGTTGGAAAGCTTGTCTTCTGGCTTCCAGCATCTCAGGGGGTTCATTTGGTCCCACTGGTGTTTGCAATAGCTCTTGCTCTTCCTGTTCCGTCATTGGCGGAGCAGTGATTTCCTTAGATTTCTTCTCCGCAGGCTTTGTTCCGCTAACATCTCCAACTTCCAGGTTTTCATCAGCGAGCTCAGCTGATTTTTTCTTCCGGAGTTTGTATTGGAGCTTTTTAGAAGCACGGTGCTTTTTCTTGGAAGAGGGAGGTTTTTTGACAGGCTCATCTTCTGTCATCTCCTTGACATTGGGGAATATCGGAGAGGTTTCTCCGTCTTCTCTCTCTTCCACTGGCGGAGGGGTTTTAGGGCTTTCCTGGCTGCCGGCGTCCGTGGTATCAGCCGGTTTTGCCATTAAGACTTCATGGAATCCCTCTTGAAAGGATTTAACCTTTCTTACGAAGGCGTCCTCATCTTCGTCTTCAGAGTCGAAGTTATCCGATCCGGTTTCCGACTCCAACCTCGCCTCAATGGCGGCAAGCACGGATTCTGCTTCCGAATTCATCGTCTTGTTGACGGATGTCGGATCTTCCGCCTCTGTGACGGGTGTTTGATCTTCCGTCTCCATGACGGGTGCGTTGTTGTCTGCCTCTTGCACGGGATTTCCGTCATCCGTGTTTTCGGCGATTTCAGATTGCACCATGCCGATAAAGTGTGTATCACTTTTTTGTCGGCGATCTGAGCAGAACCCGGTATCATAGTTATCTTCGACTGGGTATAGGGCGGGTGGGATAAATTTGCTTCCACCGCAAAACCCCATTGCTTCTGCAGTTAGTCCGATAAAGATGTTAGCAGATCCTATCGGTAACACGCAGGCACTTACCAGATGGTTTTGCGCCGGTATGTAGGATCCGTTATCGAGGAAGTGCCCGACGTCGTTGTCGAATTCCAAGCTTCCGACAGTAATTGATCTTCCGATTCCGCCAAGTATCCCAGATCGGAATCTTACGCCTGACGTTGTTTGCCCCACGGTGGGCACCAACTGTCGAGACATCGTAGTAGTTTTCATAGACAGGGGTGCCATGAGACTACGGTAGAGACGTGGGGTAACGGGATAGCGTAGTAACACAGAACACAGGATTTTACCCAGGTTCGGTACGTCGCGACAGTACGACGTGCCTACTCCTGCACTTCTCACTAATTGGGACTAAAGCCCGTAAACAGGGTTACAATGTGAGGGTTTTAGATCTAAACCACCCGGCGAGGATAAGCTTCTCGGCGAGTTGGCGTAGAGCTTCTCTGTTCTCTCGTTGTTTTGTTTATCTCCCGTCCGGCTTTATATAATAGCCGGATTAGGGCTTACAGAATAGGAAACCTAGAAAACTACGGTAACTTGTAACTTGGAAAGCAAGGAATTTGTCTTCTCCTCCAAGCCAGATCACATGGGCTGTGATCCGGGTTCTTCTAGAATCCGGCTTCTGCGCGTCGGACTACTGGGCCGCCTAATGGACCTAAGCCCACTACCACTTAGGCCACCCTGGTAATCCGGCACTTGGCCCACCATCTTCTATACCCCTATTTGGTATATATCCGACAATCAATGTCGCGAACATCCTCCTCGGGCAGCTGGAACACTACCGCCATCGAGCCGATCTCCAGGGTTGTGAGAGGCGACGGAATGGGGCATGACACACACGCGTAGTCGAGGCGTGCGTCTTTGACAGCTACCGCGCGGTCGACCGCCGACTAGAACATCGCGTGCGTGCGTGCCACAAGGCGCGCACTAATGCGAGGAGGCTCAGTGCAGTCAGTTCCCCCGCGCTTGCGGCACCCTCCGACGCCACCAGGAGTTGCGAGAGCGGGCGCCACCGCAGGTTCGGTCATCACGGCGTAAGGGCACCCACTCGCCGCGATGTGGTGGTTGCAAACGAAGCAAGATTATCGACGATGATGGCATCAGCCAGCACCCGAGTGGAGATGACGACGCCCTTCTCCTTGACACATCGGATCTTGTCGATGATGCCAACGGTGCCCGAAGTGAGTGACACGTCCATTTTGCATCACTGTTTTATATTGTTATTTTATGTTATTCATTGATATATTTCGTGTTATGATGCATTATTTATGTTATTTTATCTTATTTTATATGTTTGATAATTATTGGAGAATAAACACCGGGACCAGGAATCTGATGGAAAAACATCGTCGAGATACCCTATTTGAGAATATCAGAAGAAGAAGAAGGGGGTATACGAGAAGTCTTAGAAGTCCCGAGGAGGAAGCTAGCCAGAAGGGCAGCCAGAGGGGGGCCACTGTGGGGCCCACGCCACCAGGTGGCGCGCACCCCTCTTGGTCGTGCCTGGGAGTGGTTTGGTCCCCCTGGCCCACCTCTGGGTGCCCCCTTTGGCATACTTGACCCTAAGGGAACCCTAAGTCCCAGAAGATCATCGAGGAAATATTCCGACGCCGCCTCGGGGCGGAAAACAACAGAGAGAGAAAAGCTCTCCGGCAGGGAGAAATCTGCCGGGGAAATTCCTTCCCGGAGAGGGGAAATCGTCGCCATCGTCACCGTCATCACTCAGGGCTTCATCAAGATCATCATCGTCATCGTCCTCACCACCAGCACTGTCACCCTCATCATCCACCTTCATCCCGATGTGACAATTAGGGGTCTTTATCGTTGTTTTCCACTAGATCTCTCTCACGGTTTGGATTACTTGTTAGTAGTTGATGCTTGTGAGATTTATCGGTGTTTGCACTTTATGACCAGATTGTTAATTACCAGTATATCGCCTCTGATTATGATCCATATGATGTCTCGTCAGTAGTTCGTTTAGTTCTTGAGGACATGGGAGAATTCATGATGGTAGTAGTGGAATTATGTTGAATTAATATCTATATGGTTTGATATTTAAGTTGTGGTGTTATTCTTGTAGTGGTGTCATGTGAACGTCGACTACATGACACTTCACCTTTATGGGCCTAGAGGGATGCATTGTGTATTTGTCTCCTAATTGTGGGGTTGCCGGTGTGACATAAACCTAAAACCCTGTTAGGAAACCGATGCGCGAGGGAGTGTAGGATCTGAGAGTTTAAGGTTGTGGTTAGATTTATCTTAATTACTTCTTGTATTTGCGGATGCTTGCAGGGGGTTTAATCACAAGTATGTATTAGTCCTAGTTGGGCGGTGCATTAGCATAGGTTCACCCACACAACACCTATCAAAATAATAAATATTAATCAACTATATGAACCGAAAGCACTTAACGAGATTCTCATGTGTCCTCGAGAACGTTTAGTCACCATAAGTAAAACAACCGGCTTGTTCTTTGCTCTCAAAAGGATTGTCCAATCGATGTAATTATTATTACTGATATTTATTTACTCACACTTTATTTATCTGCAATATCCAAAACCCCCAAAAACCTGTTTGCTAGTGTTTACAGTGAATTCTTTATCCAACCTTCCTGTCAATACCTTCTGCTCCTCGTTGGGTTCGACACTCTTATTTATAGAAAGTACTACGATACACCCCCTATAATTATGGGTCATCAAGACTATTTTCAGGCGCCGTTGCCGGTGAGTGAAGCGCTATTGGTAAGAGAAACTTTTACTGTGAGTGTTGTTTTTATTTTTGTCTGCTGCTTTATTTTACTATGGATAGTCCATATGGTTCTTTTTTTGCAGGCACTACTATTACTGCTAGGGTAGTAGATGACCCTTTATCTGCTGAATTAGGTCCTTATAAAATACCTATGAAAATTGTTGGATGTGTCATGGATAACTTCTATTACGGAGATGGAACTGTCTATCCCGGTGATCATTTGCTCTTTATACATGAATGCGAGTTATTCAGGTGTGCATGTATTACAATGGATCAAGGTAAAAGGAAATTATTCTCTTTGTCACTGAAAGACAAAGCTGCGGAATGGTTTAAATTACTGAAGAATGGTCTATCTATTGGATGGGAGGAAATTGTGCCTCTCTTTTATTCTAAATTCTATCCTCCCAGTGAGATTCATAAAGACCGGAATCAAATATATATTTTTTGGCCTCATGATGGAGAGAGTATTTCCCAAGCTTGGGGGAGAATGAATTTATTAATGCTTAAATGCCCTCTTCATGAGATCCCAAGTAATATTGTTATCAATAATTTTTATGCAAGGATTTCTCTTCATGATAAGGATTTATTGGACGCTTCTTGTTTTAGATCATTCACACGTATGAAGGAAGAAGCTAAATGGGACCTTCTTGACCGTATTCAAGAAAATACTAAAGGATGGGAGAATGACAAAGGTAGAAAGTCAGGTATAAATTACGATTATGAATGCGTTAAATCTTTTATGGGAACCGATGATTTCTGTGGTAGCTAATGTGGTTAATAAAAGTATAAAGAAGCCTATTGAACCTGGGGAACAAATAAATATAGAACCTACAATAGCTATGGTTAAAGATCTTGTTTTTTGGAAATGTAGAAGATGGACACATTGTCTTTTGTGAGGATGCTTCTAATATTGTTTCACACCCTCATAGACCTAAGAAAACCAGTGTTCCTATGCTTTCTGTTAATATTGGTGATCATTTCTATTGTGGTTTATGTGATATTGGTGCAAGTTCTAGTTCTATTCCTTACGAGCTTTATAAAGAATTCATGCATGAAATTGGTTCTTGTGAACTTGAAGATATAGATGTTGCTATTCAGATTTCTAATAGAGAAATTGTCTTTCCGATTGGTATTGTTAGAGATGTGGAAGTTTTATGTGGTAAAACTAAATATCATACTGATTTTCTATTATTGGGTAAAGCTGCTAGTAAGACTTGTCCTATTATTTTTGGTAGACCTTTCTTGAACACTTGTGGTGCTGTTATAGATTGTAGGAAGGAGAAAATATTGACTAAATTTGATGGAAATTTTTATGAGTTTAATTTATCTAAATTTTCTAGAGCCCCTTATGAAGCTGAATTTCCTGATGAAAACTTTAAAGTTGAACAACTTGCTTCTATTGCTCTTGCCCCTAACAATGTTTTGCAGCAGTTCATGGAGGACCATGAGAGAGTGAGGTTTTTATAGAGGAAAGAAATGAGATTGACGATATTCTTCTTCGTCAACGAGTGATACTGAAACACAATTTACCCATGGAGGATTTGGGTACCACATTACCCAAAGAGGATCATGTTTTCGATTTAAAACCTTTACCTGATGATTTTAAATATTCTTATATTGATGAGGAGAAAATTTATCATGTTATTATTAGTTCTAAACTTTCAGGTGAAGAAGAGGAAAAATTACTGGGAATATTAAAGAAACATCGTGAAGCTATTGGATATACTCTTGATGATTTTAAAGGGATTTCTCCTACTATATGTCACCATGCTATTAATACTGAACCAGATGCAAAGCCAGTTGTTGAACATAAATGTCGTTTAATTCCTAAGATGAAGGATGTGGTAAGAAATGAGGTATTAAAACTCCTTGATGCTGGTATTATTTATCCTAATGCTGATAGTAGATGGGTAATTCATGTTCATTGTGTCCCTAAGAAATGTGGAATGACTATTGTTCCCAATGAAAATAATGAGCTTATTCCTCAAAGAGTAGTAGTTAGTTATAGAATGTGCATTGATTTTAGAAAGTTTAATAAAGTTACTAAGAAAGATCAGTATCCTTTACCCTTTATTGATCAAATGCTAGAGAGGTTGCCTAATAAAACTCATTTTTGCTTTCTTGATGGTTATTCTGGGTTTTCTCAAATTGCTGTTAGGAAACAAGATCAAGAGAAAACAACCTTTACTTGCCCTATGGAACTTATGCTTATAGGTGTATGCCTTTTGGTTTGTGTAATGATCCTGCTACGTTTCAAAGATGCATGTCTGCTATTTTTCATGGCTTTTGTGATGAAATTGTGGAAGTATTCATGGACGATTTCTCTGTCTATGGAATTTCTTTTGATAATTGTTTGCACAATCTTGATAAAGTTTTGCAGAGATGTGAGGAAAATGATCTTGTTCTCAATTGGGAGAAATGCCACTTTATGGCTAATGAAGGAATTTTTCTTGGACATAAAATTTCTGAAAGAGGTATTGAAGTTGATAGAGCTAAAGTGGAAGAAATAGAGAAAATTCCATGTCCTAGGGAAGTTAAAGGTATCCGTAGTGTTCTTGGTCATTCTGGTTTTTATAGGAGGTTTATTAAAGATTTCTCTAAAATATCAAAGCGTCTTACTAATCTCCTTCAAAAAGACGTACCTTTTGTTTTTTATGATGATTCAAGGAAGCTTTTGAAACTTTAAAGAAGGATTTAACCACCACTACTATTGTTCAACCACCTGATTGGAATTTACCTTTTGAAATTATGTGTGATGCTAGTGATTTTGCTGTAGGTGCGGTTCTTGGACAACGAGTAGATAAGAAATTGAATGTTATTCATTATGCTAGTAAGACTCTTGATGCTGCTCAAAATAATTATGCTACTACTGAAAAAGAGTTCATAGCTGTAGTTTTTGCATGTGATAAATTTAGACCTTATATTGTTGATTCAAAAGTCACTATTCATACTGATCATGCTCTATTAGATACCTTATGGAAAAGAAAGATGTTAAGCCTAGGCTTATTAGATGGGAGTTTCTTTTACAAGAGTTTGATTTGCATATTGTGGATGGAAAGGGTGCTGAAAATCCTATTGCTGATAATTTATCCAGATTGGAAAACATTGCTTATGATCCTATTCCTGTCAATGATAGTTTTCCAAATGAATAACTAGCTGCAATAAAAGTAAGCTCGTGGGATAGTCCATGGTATGCAGATTATGCTAATTTGATTGTTTCCAAGTATTTGCCTCCAACATTTACAGCTCAACAGAGAAGGAAATTCTTTTATGATTTGAGGCATTATTTTTGGGATGACCCACACTTATATAAAGAAGGAGTTGATGGTATTATGAGAAGATGTGTTCCAGAACATGAACAACGAGAGATACTGAGTAGAACCACACAAAAGGTTCTACAATCATGTTTCTATTGTCCTACTCTCTTTAAAGATGCACGTAAATTTGTTTTGTCTTGTGATGAATGTCAAAGAGTTGGTAATAGTTGTAGACGTAATGAAATGCCTATGAGTTATTCTCTTGTTATTGAACCTTTTGACTATTGGGGTTTTGACTTTATGGGTCTGTTTCCTCCTTCAAATGGTTATACACATATTCTTGTTGTTGTTGATTATGTTACTAAATGGGTAGAAGCTATACCTACAAAGAGTGATGATGGAGAAACCTCATTAAAAATGCTTAAAGATGTTATTTTCCCTAGGTTTGGTATGCGTAGATATCTTATGGCTGATGGAGGTTCTCATTTTATTCGTGGTGGTTTTAGAAAAACTCTTGCTAAATATGATGTTAATCATAGAATTGCTTCAGCTTATCATCCCCAAACCAGTGGGCAAGTAGAATTATCAAATAGAGAAATTAAATCTATCTTGCAAAAGACTATTAACAAATCTAGGAAAAATTGGTCTGATAAGTTGAATGATGCTTTGTAGGCTTATAGAACTGCTTATAAAAATCCTATGGGTATGTCTCCTTATAAAATGGTTTATGGAAAATCTTGTCACTTGCCTTTAGAATTAGAAAACAAAGCTTATTGGGCAGTGAAAGAACTAAATAAATATTTTAAACTTGCTGGTAAGAAAAGAATGCTTGATTTGAGTTCTCTAGATGAATGAAGATATCAAGCCTATGAAAATGCTAGACTCTTTAAAGATAAAATTAAACAATGGCATGATAGGATAATTCTTAAAAGAGAGTTTTATGTTGATGAAAAGGTTCTATTGTATCGGTCTCGTCTCAGTTTTTTTTGTAGGAAAATTACTCTCGAGATGGGAAGGACCCTATGTTATTGAAGAAGTGTATCGTTCGGGTGCAATCAAAATTGCTTCCCTCAAGGATAACGCTACGTAAGTGGTAAATGGGCAAAGACTCAAACATTATATTTCTGGAGATTCTTATGATGAAGATGTTGGTACTATTGAAATGGTTACACCAGAAGAGTTCACAAGGGAGAAAATTCCAGAATCTACAGAGTCCGTTTTCGAATAGGTAAGAGGAGTAGGAGATGGTGCCCGAGGGCACCACACCACGTGGCGGCGCGGGCCCATCCTTGGCCGCGCCAGCCCATGGTGTGGGAGGCCAAGAGCCCCTCTCCGACTTGTTTTCGACCTCGACTTTACTTTCGATATTCATATTTTTGCTATATAATCCCCTGGACACCCTGAGGTCCTTATATCGTGTTCTCGTTGTGTTTCTGTTTCAACCTATTTCTGCCAGGATCTGTTTTCAGTTTTAGAAGCACCATGGTCTACGCCAACAACAACAAAGGGAAGGGACCGAAGAAGGATGATCCCCAAGACCCGAAGCTGAAGGAGGAGATCGATAGTGGAGCTGAAGGAGATGCGGAAGAAGACTCGTGCGTGCATCCACTCGCCACCTTCGCAAGCATTGGAGTGCTATCAAAAACCTTCAAGTACAAGAAAGGATAACTTATGAGCACTATAGGAAAGGCTCCTCGTCACTATCTAGCCCTAGGGATTCCACTTTCAAGTATCAGAAATCCTTTCCATATCTTGATCCATGATTATTAATCCAAAAAGGTACCTTAGGCAAAGTTGCCTTCTTGTTGGGATATGGATCATTCTAACTGTCGTGGGATAATCACGGCAGACGTTACCGGGGGTAACTGATCTTGGGGCAAGACGACACAGGCGTTTGGGAGAGGGTTTAGCTCAGAGGAAAACATGATGGAACTCGATCTGGTAGCCGGCAATCAAGTCGCCGAGTCTCCAATCTCAAGATATTAACTCAACTCTCGCGTTATACTGGATGCTCGATACCAAGCGATATTGCTAGGGTTCTTAGATCTCAATTAACCTAACTTAGGGGCCGGTTTATAAAGCACCCGACCCCCTGGCTTGCCCTCCAAGGCGCACCCTGAATCCTACCCGAACAATATGTACGAAACCCTAACTTTCCTTATCGTAACCCACAATCCGGGTTACGGGGCCTACAATCTTGGGCCTTCTAGAAGTTCTTTTATCCTTAGCCGGGTCTTGCGTAGCGTCCTTTGGGCCGAATTACACCTTGGAATTGGGCTACCGGGTTATTATCCCTCCATCAGTAGTCCCCAGAATAGCTTGGGCTTCACAAGATCCTCTTTGAAGCGCACGCTATTCCCTGCAAAAACTATCAAACTTACAAGTTCCATGGGGGCCGGGTTACGTTACTTTGATGAACAGCTAGGCCTAACTCCACGGCGGCCATATTGTAACCCGGCTTTCTCCAAGTCTATACTTGTCTTCCCGGGTCAACACCCCGATAAGAATGCCAAAGATTCGGCTAACTTTACTCGATAATTGACCCCAATTTTGCGGAGAGGACCTCATTCTTGTTTCCATCCGGACATCTTGTTTAGCACTCAAAGCACACCCCACGGAATCCAGGCAAATAGCCGTTTAACCCGAAATTTCCGGTTGCCAACCGTTGGGCTAGGTTTAGCCGCCCACACCCTTATAAATAGTCACTTAAGAGCGAATCCAACCCCAACGGCTCATTTTCCCCCTTCCTTCTTCCTCCTCGCCTCCGCACCCAAGCTCACAGAGCATCGCCACGGAGACCTCACGCGCATCACCAGAGCCAATCGGCCGCCGGCTGCGCTCCGCCACGGTTCGCCCCACGCCGCCGCCAAGATCCGCCGCCGCACCCCCGACCTGCCCGCCGGGAATCGCAAAAGGACGCCAAGCTTGCGCGATCTGCCTCCGTCGGGCTTCAATTCGATCTCCTCCAGTAAGTCTCTTACATCCATTAACTTGTGCTCGCAATTTCTCGATTTACCTCGGATTAGATCTGAGTCAACCCGCCGGCCGTTTTTCTGGTCACGCCGAATTAGGTCGCCCGAATTCATTCTAACTCATCCAATGACTTAAACATAGATTTCACTTTGCTCCCCTACTGCCCATAATCACTAATTTCACCACAAATCTAGAAGTGGAATCTCCAATCTAGGCTCGAGCCGCCCAAAATTTCCGCGCTTGCCATTGACACCCGGAAAATTCTCTTTTTCCGGCTCCTTTGTTTGCAGTAGACACATGGGTAACCATCCATCTTTCCCAAGCGCCTCTCAACACATAAGCACTTCATAGTTTTCGTAACGATGTTTGATACCCGGACAACTCGTAACCTTGCTCCATAGAATGATACCCGGATAACTATTTTACTTCCATGTCTTCTTGATATTCTTCGCAAACATTCGGATGACTCATGATTTCCGAGTCTCATTTCTTGTACTCTTCTATCTCGTGCTTTTGCAGGTTAATCTCATGGCTCCCAAGAGGCAGGGGAAACAACCGGCCAAGGCCAAGACCACCAACTCCATATCCGCCAACTGGGCGCGGTCCACGGTTACGAAGGCCAAGTTAGAAGAACTGGCCGAATTAGGAGTCCTCCCTTCTCAAAAGGATATCCATTGGAGGGTGCCGGATGATGAGACCCGGCCCACGACCACCAATGATGAGGTAATATGCTTTGTAGAGCACGTGACCCGGGGGTTCCATCCTCCGGTTCACCCTTTCTTTCGAGATGTTTTGAGCCACTACGGCCTCCGAATATTTTACATAGGGCCTAACTCTGTGTTAAATATTTCCCATTTCATCGTTCTTTCCGAGTCATACTTGTGCACACCGCCAAGTTTGGCTCTTTTTATCGAGCTTTTTCAGTGCAAACCGTGCCGCGAAAGCGGTGACGGGGCACTTCTCGCTTGCGGCGGGGTCTCTATCCAGCGCCGCAAGAATTCTTTGATGCCACCCCTCACTCTCAACTCCCACGTCAAACACTGGCAACTCTCATATTTCTATTGCCGAGACACCTCCCCACCCGGCCAAAAGAAACTGCCGGGTTACTCGGAGGGCCTTCTCGATATCTCCAAGACTTTCAACGCCTTTGCCCTTGACTCGGACAGGGAGGCCATCCGGCCTTTACTAGCCAAAATCTCTGTTCTGTCGGCCCAAGGTCTCATTGGGCTTAACCTGGTGAAAACTTGGGTCGATTTCCGGATCCAACCCAATTCCATCCGCACTAAGTGAATGTGCGAGTATTCGGGACACACCACGGACTCGCTCCGGTACTCCACCCATAGCTTTGCAGCCGGAGACACCAACAATACTATCAAGAGCTTCTTGACAGAGAAGTTGGAGGTAATCCGGAATATAGCCGGGTTAGAACCCTTCACGCGTGAGAACCCGGCCCCCAAGGTAAAGACTCTGATGGAGGGATGCTAACCCGGTAGGCCAACTCCAAGGCATAACCCGGCCCAAAGGACGCTGCGCAAGATCCAGCTAAGGGTAAAGAAACTTCTGGAAGTCCCAAGTTTGTAGGCCTCGTAACCCGGATTGTGGGTTACGGCAAAGGAAAGTTAGAGTTTGTATGCGGTGTCCGGGTAGGATTCAGGGTGCGCCTTGGAGAGTAAGCCAGGGGGGTACGGGTGCTTTATAAACCAACCCCCAGGTCTAGTTGAGGGAGATCTAAGAACCCTAGCTGTACCGCTTGATATCGAGCATCCAGTGTATACGAGAGATCGAGTTAATATATTAAGATCGGAGACTCGGCGACTTGATTGCCGGCTACCAGATCGAGTTCCATCATGTTTTTATCTGAGCTAAACCCTCTCCCAAATGCCTGTGTCGTCTTGCCCCGAGATCAGTTACCCCCGGTAACATCTGCCGTGGTTATCCCACGACAGTTGGCGCCCACCGTGGGGCCTGCGTCCAAAGGTGTTTACATCACGGGAGAAGCTCGGAAGAACATGGAGAATCTTGTCGTCGGCGAGATCTACATCAACCACAAAGGAGAAAAGACGATGGACGATTCCGGCTGGGGGCCAGAGTCGGATCACCTCGAATCCGGATCCGTCGTGACAATCGGCCGGATCAGCGTCTTCATCGGTATGGTATGTACTTCCGGTTCGATCCCTGACAATTTTGGATCTGATTCTGTGTCAGGGGAGGCCACTTATATCCAATCAGATGAAGAAGAATCAGTTGGAACGACATATCCGACAGAAGAACCCATCGCGAAGTGGGAACAGCCGGAGGAACCGGCATGGACCCCGCGCGACCGGGTCGAAAGAGAGGATGATACCGAGTCCATCCAGGATCTGCTGGAAAACCGGTATGAGGAGAATAACAGCGAAGGGGAACATCATGAATTCGCGCCAAGCATCATACGCCGAGTCGCGGTTTATAGGGCTCCCGCGACCAATCTCAACCAAGAGACCGTAACCGCGGTCGCGGCCGGGTCAGCACAAGCATTAACCCGGCAGCAGGGGCCGGCTAACGGAAACACGGTTTTGGCCCAGGTTGACGGAGAGTCGGCATCGGTTACCAGTCAAGCGCCAGAAAACGAGCTACACGCGAACACGTTCGGATTCCTAGCAAACCGGACACCAGGAGCGGGTCCTTCCAATCCACAACACCCGGCCTTGTTCGACAACAATCTGATCCTAGATCCGACGGTTCTTGCCACAGTTATCACTCCAGAGAACGCGGCGGAACGTGTTAGGGATTTGGACGTAGCCCGTCGTGCATTGGAGCAGCAGAGAAGGCAAGTAGAAGCAGAAAGGCAAGGGATGGCCACACGGCAACACGAGCTGGATGCACTGGAAACTCGGCTCCGAGAGGAAACGACTAGAATACATCAAAGGCACCAAACTAGATTACCAGCATTGGGAGGAGTCATAAACCCGGCCGTGCTATTTATCACGCCTCAGGATCAGCCGATTCCAGCGGCAAATCAAGGAACCGCCCCTCAGCCGACAACCGGAGGAGTACAACCGGTAGATACGCAGGCCGGATTACCCGCACCACAGACTGGAGTTACTGCCGGCAATACTGTACCACCACCACCACCACCATCGCGTTTTCGCACACCAGCGGGTCATTATAACAATCCCATGGACAACGTGTACGCGGCAACGCTTGCACTAAATCAAATCCCCGTGAGAGAGTCACCCCACGCAGAGGAGACCCGGCGGGCGATAGATATGCTGCGCACCGCGGTGGCGCAACAGGTTAATTACCCGGATCACAGAAGTGGAATGCATGGGACGCCATATGTCAGCCAACAACAAGGTAACGCTGGAAACATCCAAACAAGTTCGGCACGGCGGAGGGAAGAGCAGCAGCAAATGCCGCCTCCTCCACACATTCAGGCAGTACCAGCAGCATCAGCAGCACAGGCCATCGTGGATAGTTCCAGAGCCAGGAGAGCCGTGGCCGGGTCTGCGGCACATGGGCCACCAGCGGTACCGCATCCAGCTGTACCCCCTGCAGGATCACACGTTTCCCGAGTAAGACCAGCTTCAACCATTCTTGTAGGGCCTAAGTGTCTTTCGGATAGCATTAGAGCTCAACCTTACCCGGAAAAGTTCAAAGAACCGGGTAAAGTGGTGAATTATGAGCCGACTATGGATCCGGAAACATGGTTGAGCAGCTATGAGATGGCCATGTCGATTCGCAATGCGTCCGAGAATCTTCAAGCCAAATTCATGTATCTAATGATGTCAGAGGGAGCAGCAAAGTTATGGTTCGCTAATCTACCGGAAGGATCTATTAAGTCATGGGAAGAATTGAAAACTGCGTTTATCAAGCACTTTCACGGGACGTGTAGAAAGTTATTCACTATTGACGACTTAGAGCGATGTGTTCAGAAGAAGAGAGAATCGGCGCGCAGCTGGGTGCGCCGGGTTATGGAAATTCTTCATTCATCTACGGATATTCAGCCCAAGGATGCGCTGCAAGCTATGGCAAAGACCTGCAAGTACACACCTTTAGTACAAAAGTTAACTCGCATGAAATCTAGTCGGAATGCTTCGGAGGTTACAATGGGAGAATTGATGGATGCATGCAACAAACATGCCGCAACGGACACTACGGAAGAGGAAACCGATGATAAAAAAGCAAAAGCAAACACAAGTAGTAACGGAAGAACCGGCAACGGATCAGCGCCGGGTAACAACAGCCAGAACAAGCGTCCGTTTGAAGGAGGCTCCGAGTTTGTCGCCAATACTGAAGCTGGATCTTCCAGACCCAGGGCAGAAGGAAATTTCAATGCTGGAAATCACAATGGAGGAAACTATCAAGGGCCACCAAGGCCGAGTAATAATTGGGACATATTCAGAATGGCATGCCCGAAGCACAGCAGGAACGGTAGGCCAGCTAACCACTCCTTGGAGCAGTGCGCCGACCTACAGAGATGGAAGAATGAGGAAGTAAACAGAGCCATGCGAGGCGCAGGACGGGGAGGAGGACCGGGTCCAGGTGGAAACCCGGGCAACGGCCCACCCCCAGCCGGTAACCCGGCAGCTGGAAATCAAGGTAATAACCAAGGGGGAGCAGGAGGTTTCCAGGCTAACCCCAAACAGTTGGGTCAATATCACGTGCATACCACAGGAGGTTCCAACAAGGACAAAAAGATACTGAAGCAAGCGGTCAATTCAGTTTCTTCGGCTGTCCCGAGATACCTGAGATGGTCAGAACAGGATGTAACATGGAGCAGAAGGGACCACCCGGAAAGAGTAGAACACCCGGGAGTCTTAGCATTAGTAGTCGCACCGCAGGTCAATGGGTATGAGCTGAAAAAGGTTTTGATGGACGGTGGAAGTAGCATCAATATACTGTATTGGGAAACCTTCTTACGCATGGGCCTCAAGGAGTCTCAGCTACAAAAAAGCTCAACAATTTTTCATGGGATAGTGTCGGGTCATTCAGCGTGCCCCGAGGGAAAAATCGCATTGGAGGTAGCTTTTGGGGAATCAAAGGATAACTATCGAGTTGAGTGGCTCACTTTTGAGGTGGTCAAATTGCGCAGTCCTTATCACGCGTTATTCGGAAGGCCGGCTTATGCCAAATTCATGGCTAGGCCGTGTTACGTGTATCTACAGCTAAAAATCCCGGGTCCTAAGAAGACCATTACCATACATGGAAATCGAGATATAGCAGTTGAATGCGATGAAGGAGACGCAACAATGGCCGAGCAAGCCTGTAGAAAAGAGGAACTCAAGCATTACCGGTCTCAAGCAGACCCGGAGGACAGAACCACATCAAAAAGGCCGAGTACTGAAGACGAAAGAGCAAAGTCCAAGGCAGCACAAGATGCTAAGATGGTGGCTTTTATCAAGGATGATTCCCCCAAATAATCTGCCATAGGAGAAGAAATTGCACGGCCGCTCACAACCAGCCGCGTTATGGAAACACCTCACCCGGGTTGGCTACTAAACCCGGTACTCATCATGAAAAAGTCCAGCAAATGGAGAATGTGTATCGGTCACGTCAGCCCGGGACCGGTTCCCAAGAAGAACTAAAAACAATGTAACGGGCAGCAGGTTTCAGACGCGCTCTTTTCCTACCCAGGGTACCTAAGGGAACTAGAAGGTTTTTAATGAGGCGGCCTGCTGATCCAAACTTTCTCGTATCAATAAAGAGATGGTTATCAAGTCCTATTTTGTTACGATCTTTACTTCAGTTACAGGTTAGTAGTATCCACTGCTACCAATACATCAGTATCATCAAGTATGTTGAATATATATAGGTCTCGGGGGCTGATTGCTTAAATAGGACGGCCACAAACCCAAAGACCCGGCCTTGATGCCTATGAGTTATAAGGGCCGATTACTCGCAAACGAGTACGGCTACAATCTTATAACCGGACAAAGGAGCCAAATTTTCTTGACTTTTCTTACTTAAGCTCGATGTGACTCGCACTAAAGTGGCATGATTTGCTCGCTTACGATTACAATCAGCCATGAAGCCCAATGGGACTTGTCTGACCCTGTTTTCGTATAGATGTAACAACATGGTATCCACGCGAAAGCCGGCTTACAGTACAAGATAGTCAAAAGGGTCATCTAAACCACAAGTTATGCAGAGTACAAGGCTAATAGCTGGAAACTCAACGTTTATCAAGCATAACTTCATTATCTGTATGAAATAATTCCGGGTTTCGGCTTAGCAACAACAAGCTTGTTCTCTTCGAAAAGACCACACACCACAGACTCGGATATTCGGGCCTTGGGGACTGTGGGTTTCGAAGCAGGATCAAGTTATTTCGTTACTAAGCTCGAAAGACCCCAATGTCCGAGTCGTGGGGACTTGGGGACTTAAAGAAAAGTCCACCTGTCAAAACTCACGATACTCGGAAATAAAGAGGGGAATAAAAAGAAATGAAAAGAAAGTTGGATTATCAGGAATAAGATAGACAAGTATCAAGTTCATCAAAAAGCCTAGAAAGGCACGAAGTGCATCACAGAATTAAAGTGCGTTACAAGTTGCGACACCAGTATCAAGGGTGCACAGGCGCACCGTCAAAAGAATACTTGTTTCGAATAAAAGTATCAGATGATCGAAGTATTTCGATGGCATCTGCCTATTCGGCTTCCTGAGTAGGGTCCACATCTTTGCCCTTGGCCTCCGGGTCTTGCTCCTGGACTTGCTCTTTGGCTCTACCGGCATCATCACCCGGATTCTTCGAGGCAGGACGGACAGGCGGAAGAACAGCTGGTGTAGAGGTGGTTGGCCCTGATCCTAACTCGGCCTCTCTCTTTGCAGTTTCTTCCCTCTTTCTGGCCGAGTCAGCAGCCCATCTCTCCAAAATATCAAAGGGCGGGGGTGCGTCCTCTGTAACGATTTTGCCTTCAGCATCGTATGCGCCCATAATTGTGTTCAGATCCATACTATCGGCCAAAGTGGTGGCCGAGTGACGCACTGCGGACTGTATGGCCTTGAAGTCCTTGGGTGCAAACTTGGAACCATCTGCCTTGAATTCTGGAAACCCGGATATTACCTTTGCCGGATCAAGCTTCGGAAAATAAGCCTTAGCCAGGGTAAAGGCCCGGGTCATACCAATCCGGCATGCCGAGCGTTTCCAGATTTCAATCCAGGCAGGCACAGTGGAGCAGGCTTGGATGAGATTTTCTTCACCCGGATATACCTCAGTAGGCCACTTCACGGCATCCAGTATAAACTTCGTACCGTCAAAGAAAGTCCGGAGCACAGTCTTTAAGGTTCTAGCCTTTGCAATGGCATCCTCCCCTGGGGCCGCAAGGTTGGCACCTGCAGTTGAAACAAAGGAAGAACGTATCAGTAATCCCGAGTATCATGTAATAAAGTAAAGGCATGAAGTCAGTCGGCAGCAAAAACTTACTAAGCAAGATGCGATAGGTATCGGTAACCTGGTCCGATAATTTCTTCAGTGCGGTTTGAGCAGTAGTGCACTTCTTCTTGTATGTAGAAACATCCTTCTTCAAGGTTTCCACGTCAGCCTCAAGGGCTTCTCTACGCTTCACCTCCGCAAGAAGAAGTTGTTCGGTCTTGAGCAAAACTTCGTCAAACCGGGTCATCTGTGCCTGTAAAGAACAAGGAGCACAAGTATCAGTCGGGTGTCATGGCAAGCCGACTATTGTATAAAGTACCAAGCATAACTTCAACAAAGTTATGCTCGGAACTTGGGGACTAAGTGTATATTGTGAGATATCAAGTGTTGTTACTTGGTGCTCGGCGGCCATGCGCTCCAGAATATTTCTCTCTGAGGTCTTCATACCGAGGAGAGCGCTCATCAGTTCATCAAAGGTATCATTACCCGTATTAGAGGACCCGGGGCCTTGGAACCTCGGAGAAGGAGTTTTCTTCTTAGCAAAAGGCGGCATCCGGGTCATTCGAATGTCGGAATCTGATGCTCCCTCTCCCGCACCCAAAGTTGCAGTTTTTTCCTTCTTGCTTGCATGAGAGGCTATCGGATACTCGGCTTCTTGTCTGGCCGGGTTTATTGGTGACGCTTGTTCTTCGCCGCTAGACGCGGCTGTTGTCTTATCAGCCAGGTTCCCCTTACCCGGGTCATTGGTCTCCATATCCTCTTGGTCGCTAATAACGACCGTGGCCCTATAGATAATATGAGTGAGCAGTTAGTGTACAATCAGGAAAGGGTGGTGAAAATGTGATAGAACATCAGGAAAGGAATTTTACCCGGTATTCACCGCAAAGTCCAAAGGGAATTCGCTGCTGGACCCGGGCTAAACTGAAAAGTATCAAGCAAGATTTCATAAGGGAATGGTTCAGGAAGATTGTTTCGTCCGAGAAAGGATAGGGTAAATACCAGCGCGCCGAGTCGGAGACAATGAAATACCCAGGTTAAGAGCATCATCACCCGGGTAATTTCGAGTCGCTCTGCGCTTGGTCATGGGCGACTCCTTCAAATATGGCCAGTGGAATAACGTCAAGATAGCTCATGTATATCATCAAAGGAATACGAATTGAATGCAAGGAGGCGATATGAAACCTTGAGGGCGGCCCCTCGGGGTTTTCTCTTAGATCCGACTTTGACTGTCGGCTCCACTTCCTCCTCATCACTGGCGGATTCTACTTTGCCGTCAGTCTCTTCTCCTTCGTCCTTGTCTTCTGACTCTGGAAGTCATCAAGGTCACAGTTGGAAAATGAAGAGCGGGACACGATGAACTCAAGGGAATTACGTGAAGTTCGAAACGTACCTTCATCCGAGTTAATGCCATCCTCTTGCTCCTCTAGGTTTTTGGAGTTAGGAGGAGTTTCAATCTTCCAAAAGGGATCATCAGCCTGGGAGGAAGGTATAAGAATAAGGGTTATTAGTCATATCGAGTGGAAGGTGTGAAAGAAAGAGTATGAAAACCGAGTGTTTACCTTGGGGGCTGGGTTCTCACGAGTGAAGGGTTCTAACCCGGCTATGTTCCGGATTACCTCCATCTTCTCTGTCAAGAAGCTCTTGATAGTTTTGTTGGTATCTCCGGTTGCAAAGCTGTGGGTGGAATACTGGAGCGAGTCCGTAGCGTGCCCTGAATACTCGCACATTAACTTAGTGCGGATGGAGTTGGGTTGGATCCGGAAATCGACCCAAGTTTTCACCAGGTTAAGCCCAATGAGACCTTGGGCCGACAGAACAGAGATTTTGGCTAGTAAAGGCCGGATGGCCTCCCTGTCCGAGTCAGGGGCAAAGGCATTAAAAGACTCGGAGATATCGAGAAGGCCCTTCGAGTAACCCGGAAGTTTTCTTTTGGCCGGGTGGGGAGGTGTCTCGGCAATAGAAGTACGAGAGTTGCCAGTGTTTGACGTGGGAGTTGAGAGTGAGGGGTGGCATCAGAGAATTCTTGCGGCGCTGGATAGAAACCCCGCCGCAAGCGAGAAGTGCCCCGTCACCGCTTTCGCGGCACGGTTTGCACTGGAAAAGCTCGACAAAAAGAGCCAAACTTGGCGGAGTGCACAAGTATGACTCGGAGAGAACGATGAAGTGGGAGATATTTAGTACGGAATTAGGCCCTATGTCAAAAATGCGAAGGCCATAATGGCTTAGAATATCGCGGAAGAAAGGGTGACCCGGAGGACGGAAGCCCCGGGTCACGTGTTCCACAAAACATATTACCTCATCCTTCGCCGGGGTAGGACGGGTCTCATTGCCCGGCACCCTCCAGTGGATTTCCTTTTGAGGGGGTAGAACCCCTAACTCGGCCAGTTCTTCTAACTTGGCCTTGGTGACCGAAGATCGCGCCCAGTTGGCGGATATGGAATTGGTGGTCTTGGCCTTGGCTGGTGTTTTTCCCTGCTTTTTGGGAGCCATGTGATTGACCTACAAAGCACAAGGTAGAAGGATACAAGGAATAAGACCCGGAAACCATAAATTGGTCGAGTATTGGTGAGTGGCATCGAGACAATATGGAAGTTACATACTATCCGGGTGTCATTCCGTGGAGCAAGGTTCAAGCTATCCGGGTATCAAGTATCATTATAAAAATCATGGAGGCTTATGCATTGAAAGGATGTTCGAGGGTGATAGATGGTTACACAGGTACCTATTACGAATAAAGGGAGTCGGAAAAGGGAAGATTTTCCGGTTGATAGAGGTGAGGGCGGAAAAATTGGGCGGCCCGAGCCCAGGCTAGAGATTCCATTTCTGGATTTGTGGCAAAATTAGCAGCTATGGGCGGTAGGGAAGTAAAGTGAAGTTAGTATCTAATCCATTGGATGAACTAGAGTGAGTACAAGTAACTTAATTCGGCATGACCGGGAAAATGACCGGCGGGTTGACCTAGATCTAATCTGAAGAAAATCAAGAAATTGCGGAGGCCAGTTAACGGGTATGGGAGGCTTACTGGAGGAGATCGAAGTGAAGCTCGACGGAGGCAAATAGCGCAAGTTTGGTGCCCCTTTGCGATTCCTGACGGGCCGGTCGGGGGTTTGGCGGCGGATCTTGGCGGCGGTGCAGAGCGCGCTGTGGCGGAGCGTAGCCGGCGGCCGATAGGCTCCGGTGATGCGCGCGGGGTTTCCGTGGTGGCGCTCTGTGAGCTTGAGCACGGAGGAAGAAAGGAAGAGGAATGGGGGGAAGTGAGCCGTTGGGGTTAGGGTTACCCCTACGAGCATATTTATAATGGTTCGGGTGGATAAGTTTGGTTCCACGAGCGGGAGCCGGGGATTACGGAGTAACGGCTATCTGTTTGAAGTTTTGCGAAATACGCTTTAAGTGTTGAACGTGATATCTGGGCAGAAATAAGAAGGAGATATTCTTCATAATATCAAGATCAATTATCGAGTAAAGTGCAGGATCTTGACACTTTTATCAGGGCTTAGACCCGGAAAGCTAAGTCGGGTGTTTGGAGAGGAGCCGGGTTACTATATGGCCACCGTGGAGTTGGGCCTAGCTGTTTATCGAAGCGTTTTAACCCAGCCTTCATGCATTTGGGCATTTGATGTTTTTTCAGGGAATAGCAAGCGCTTCAAGGAAGGATCCGTGAAGCCCAAGCTATTCTGGGGACTACTGATGGAGGGATGCTAACCCGGTAGGCCAACTCCAAGGCATAACCCGGCCCAAAGGACGCTGCGCAAGTTCCAGCTAAGGGTAAAGAAACTTCTGGAAGGCCCAAGTTTGTAGGCCTCGTAACCCGGATTGTGGGTTACGGCAAAGGAAAGTTAGAGTTTGTATGCGGTGTCCGGGTAGGATTCAGGGTGCGCCTTGGAGAGTAAGCCAGGGGGTACGGGTACTTTATAAACCAACCCCCAGGTCTAGTTGAGGGAGATCTAAGAACCCTAGCTGTACCGCTTGATATCGAGCATCCAGTGTATACGAGAGATCGAGTTAATATATTAAGATCGGAGACTCGGCGACTTGATTGCCGGCTACCAGATCGCGTTCCATCATGTTTTTCTCTGAGCTAAACCCTCTCCCAAACGCCTGTGTCGTCTTGCCCCGAGATCAGTTACCCCCGGTAACATCTGCCGTGGTTATCCCACGACAGACTCGGCTTTCATACTTTTATCTTCACACTTTCCACTCGATATGACTAATAACCCTTATTCTTATATCTTCATCTCAGGCTGATGATCCCTTTTGGAAGATCGAAACTCCTCCTAGCTCTGAAACTCCAGAGGAGAAAGAAGACGCCGCTAACTCGGATGAAGGTACATTCCGAGTTTCACTTAGCTTTTTTTCTTTCTTTTTTGAAATCACTGTTGTTCATTCTTCGTTTTCCGATTGTAAATCCTGATAACTTTCAGAACAAGAAGAGAAAGACGACGAAGAAGAAGAAACTGAAGGCAGGGTGGAGTCAGCGAGTGACGAGGACGACGCTGAGCCAACAGTCAAGGTCGGAACAAAGAGAAAACCCCAAGAGGTCGTCTTCAAGGTTCCATACCTTTTCCTTGCCTCTAAATCATACTTACTTGATATCATGCACAAACTAACCCGGGAACTGTCCTTCTGGTCATATCTGAAGGAACCGCTCGCGACCAAGCGCCGGATGACTCGGAACTTTCCAGGTGATGGTGCTCTTAACCCGGGCATTTCATCGTCTCCGGCTCAACGCGCCGGTATTTATCTAATCCTTTCTCGAATACCAAAGTCTTTCCAAACCATCTCCTTACAAGATAATTCCGTGTCTTACTTGATGTTTTTCAGCTTCATCCGGGTCCAGCAGTGAGCTCCCCTCGGACTTCGTGGTGAATCCCGGGTAAAGCTCCCTTCCTGATGCTTTATCGCTGTTTCATCGCTTTTTTCCAGCCATACGCTAACTGCCTGCTTACATTGTCCATAGAGCCGCGGTCACTGTTAGCGATCAAGAAGATATGGAGACCGATGACCCGGATACGGAGAAACGGACTGATGATAGGCACGCCGCAGCTGGCGGGGAAGAACAACAAGTGCCACCAATAAACCCCGCCGACCGAGAGGCCGAGTATCCCATAGCCTCTCATGTACTCGAGGAGGAAGATGCTGCAGACTTGGGCGCAGGAGAGAGGGCACCAGACTCCGATACTCAAACGACCCGGATACCCTCTCGCACCAAGAGGAGAGTCCATCCTCCAAGTCCCCAAGGTCCCGGATCTTCCAATTTGGGCGATAAAACTTTCGACCAGATGATGAGCACTCTCCTTGCTATGAAGGCCTCGGAGAAAGATGTGCTAGAGCGCATGGCAGCGGAGCACCAGGTAATGTTACCTAATATCTCTTCTTATCCATCTAGTCCCCAAGTGTCGAGTATAATTTGTTGAAATTGTGCTCGGTATTCTGCGCGATAATCGGCTTGCCATGATATCCAACTAATTCTCATACTTTGATTTCTCATAGGCACAGGCTACCCGGTCCGATGAACTTTTGCTCAAGACCGAACAACTGCTGCTTGCCGAGGTAAAGCGGAGGGAGGCCCTTGAAGATGAAGTGGAAACTTTGAAGAAAAGTGTTTCGAAATATAAGAAAAGGTGTACCACTTCTTGAAGCGCACTGAAAAAGTTGTCGGAGCAAGTTACCGATACTTATCGTATCTTGCTTAGTAAGTTTCTTGATGTTGACTGCCTTCACGCCTCTATTTTGTTACATGATACTCGGGATTAATGATATGGCCTTTCTTTGTTTCAACTGCAGGTGCTAACCTTGCAACCCCAGAAGAAGATGCCGTTTCAAAGGCTAAAACCTTAAAGACTGTGCTCCGGACTTTCTTCGCCGGCACCAAGTATATACTAGATGCCGTGAAGTGGCCGACTGAGGTATATCGGGGTGAAGAAAATCTTATCCAAGCTTGCTCGACTGTGCCTGCATGGATCGAGATCTGGAAACGCTCGGCGTGCCGGATTGGTATGACCCGGGCCTTTGCGCTGGCGAAGGCTTATTTTCCTAAGCTTGAGCCAGCAAAAGTGATATCCGGGTTTCCAGAATTCAAAGCAGACGGCTCCAAGTTTGGGCCCAAGGACTTCAAGGCCGTACAATCCTCAGTGCGTCACTCGGCAACCGCTTTGGCCGATAGTATGGATCTGGGTACGTTAATGAGTTCGTACGATGCTGAAGGCAAGATCGTGAAGGAGGAGGCACCCCCACCCTTCGATATTTTGGAAAAATGGGCTGCTGATTCGGCCAGGAAGAGGGAAGAAACCGCGAAGAGGGAGGCCGAGTTAGGATCATAGCCAACAACTTCTACACCGGCTGTCCTCCCGCCTGTCCGTCCTGATGCGAAGAACCCGGGTGATGATGCCGGGAGAGCCGCGGAGCAAGCCCAGGACCAAGACCCGGAGGGCAAGGGTAAGGGTGTGGATTCTACTCAAGAATCCGAGTAAACAAATGCTACCACGACACCTTGGCCGTTTTGCTGCTCTTGTTCGAAACTGATATTCTTTTGTCGGTGCATCTATACACCTTTGATACTAGTACCAAGATTTGTAATATACTTTAATTCCTTGATATACCTCGTGCCTCTTCTGGCCTCTGGATGAACTTGATATTTATCTCGTTTTTTAATCTTATTCTCGATATCCGACTTTCCTTATGGTTCCTTTTGTGAGACTCGGTTTCCGAGCATCTTGGGTTCTGACAGGGGGACTTTTCTCTAAGTCCCCAAGTCCCCAAGACTCGGATGTTAGGGTTTGTTGGGCTTAGTAACAACTTGTTTCCGTTTCAAAATCCCCTGTCCCCAAGGCCCGAAATCCGAGTCTGGGATGTGCGGTCTTTTCCAGAGAACAAATTGTTTTTACTAAGCCCAAGCCCTAGAGCCGTTTCACGTGAGTATTGAAGTTATGCTTGATAAACGTTGAGTTTCCAGCTATTAGCCTTATACTCTGCATAACTTGTGGTTTAGATGACCCTTTTGACAATCTTGTACTATAAGCCGGCTTTCGCGTGGATATCATGTTGTTACATCTGTACGAAAACAGGGTCAGGCAAGTCCCATTGGGCTTCATGGCTGATTGTAATCGTAAGCGAGCAAATCATGCCACTTTAGTGCGAGTCACATCGAGCTTAAGTAAGAAAAGTCAAGAAAATTTGGCTCCTTTGTCCGGTTATAAGATTGCAGCCGTACTCGTTTGCGAGTAATCGGCCCTTATAACTCATAGGCATCAAGGCCGGGTCTTTGAGTTTGTAACTGTGCTATTCAAGTAATCAGCCCTCAAGACCTATATATGTGCAACATACTTGATGGTACTGATGTACTGATAGCAATAAATAATGCTTACCTGTAATCGAAGTAAAGATCATAAAATAAGGCTTGATAACCATCTCTTTATTGATACGAGAAAGTTTTGGGTCAGCAGGCCGCCTCATTAAAAACCTTCCAGTCCCCTTAGGTACCCTGAATAGGAAAAGAGTGCGTCTGAAACCTGCTGCCCGTTACATTGTTTAGTTCTCCTTGGGAATCTGTCCGGAACTGTCATAATCGATACACATTCTCCACTTGTTGATCTTTTTTACTATAAGTACCGGGCTTGCCAGCCAATCCGGATAAGGCGTTTCCATGACGCGGCTGGTTGTGAACGGCTGCGCAATTTCTTCTCTTGTGGTGGATTGTTTGAGGGAATCACCTTTTACGAAAGCCACCATCTTGGTATCTCGTGCTGCCTTGAGTTTTGCCCTTTCGCCTTCAGTACTCGACTTTTTCAGGGCTGTTCTGTCATCCGGGTCTGTTTGAGCCCGGTAATATTTGAGTTCCTCTTTTCTACAAGCTTGTTCAGCCATTGCTGCATCTCCTTCCTCGCACTCAGCCGCTATGTCCCGGCTTCCATGTATGGTGATGGTCTGTTTAGGACCCGGGATTTTTAGCTGTAGATACACGTAACACGGCCTAGCCATGAATTTAGCATAATCCGTCCTTCCGAATAGCGCGTGATAAGGACTCCGCAATTTGACCACCTCAAAAGTGAGCCACTCAACTCGATAGTTATCCTTTGATTCCCCAAAAGCTACCTCCAATGCGATTTTTCCCTCGGGGCACGCTGAATGACCCGGGCACTATCCCATGAAAATTGTTGAACTTTTTTGTAGATGAGACTCCTTGAGACCCATGCGTAGGAAGGTTTCCCAATACAGTATATTGATGCTACTTCCACCGTCCATCAAAACCTTTTTCAGCTCATACCCATTGACCTGCGGTGCGACTACTAATGCTAAGACTCCCGGGTGTTCTATTCTTTCCGGGTGATCCCTTCTGCTCCATGTTACGTCCTGTTCTGACCATCTCAGGTATCTCGGGACAGCCGAGGACACCGAGTTTACCGCCTGTTTTAATATCTTCTTGTCCTTGTTGGAACTTCCTGTAGTATGCACGTGATACTGACCCAATTGCTTGGGGTTGGCCTGGAAACCTCCTGCTCCCCCTTGGTTATTACCTTGATTTCCAGCTACCGGGTTACCGGCTGGGGGTGGGCCGTTGCCCGTGTTTCCACCTGGACCCGGTCCTCCTCCCCGACCTGCACCTCGCATGGCTCTGTTCACTTCCTCATTCTTCCATCTTTGTAGGTCGGCGCACTGCTCCAAGGAGTGGTTAGCTGGCCTACCGTTCCTGCTGTGCTTCGGGCATGCCATTCGGAATATGTCCCAATTATTACTCGGCCTTGGTGGCCCTTGATAGTTTCCTCCGTTGTGATTCCCAGTATTGAAATTTCCTTCTGCCCTGGGTCTGGAAGATCCGGCTTCAGTGTTGGCGACAAACTCGGAGCCTCCTTCCGTTATTACTTGTGTTTGCTTTTGCTTTTTTATCGTCAGTTTCCTCTTCCGTAGTGTCCGTCGCGGCATGTTTGTTGCATGCATCCATCAGTTCTCCCATTGTAACCTCCGAAGCATTCCGAATAGATTTCATGCGAGTTAACTTTTGTACTAAAGGTGTGTACTTGCAGGTCTTTGCCATAGCTTGCAGCGCATCCTTGGGCTGAATATCTGTAGATGAATGAAGTATTTCCATAACCCAGCGCACCCAGCTGCGCGCCGATTCTCCCTTCTTCTGAACACACCGCTCTAGGTCATCAATAGTGAATAACTTTCTGCACGTCCCGTGAAAGTGCTTGATAAACGCAGTTTTCAATTCTTCCCATGACTTGATAGATCCTTCCGGTAGATTGGTGAACCATAACTTTGTTGCTCCCTCTGACATCATTAGATACATGAATTTGGCTTGAAGATTCTCGGACGCATTGCGAATCGACATGGCCATCTCATAACTGCTCAACCATGTTTCCGGATCCATAGTCGGCTCGTAATTCACTACTTTACCCGGTTCTTTGAACTTTTCCGGGTAAGGCTCGGCCCTGATGCTATCTGAAAGACACTTAGGTCCTGCAAGAATGGTCGAAGCTGGTCTTACTCGGGAAACGTGTGATCCTGCAGGGGGTACAGCTGGACGCGGTACTGCTGGTATCCCATGTACCGCTGACCCGGCCACGGCTCTCCTGGCTCTGGAACTGTCCACGATGGCCTGTGCTGCTGATGCTGCTGGTACTGCCTGAATGTGTGGAGGAGGCGGCATTTGCTGCTGCTCTTCCCTCCGCCGTGCCGAACTTGTCTGGATGTTGCCAGCGTTACCTTGTTGTTGGCTGACATATGGTGTCCCATGCATTCCGCTTCTGTGATCCGGGTAATTAACCTGTTGTGCTACCGCGGTGCGCAGCATATCTATCGCCCGCCGGGTCTCCTCTGCGTGGGGTGACTCTCTCACGGGGATTTGATTTAGTGCAAGCGTTGCCGCGTACACGTTGTCCATGGGATTGTTGTAATGACCCGCTGGTGTGTGAAAACGTGATGGTGGTGGTGGTGGTGGCGGTGGTACAGTATTGCCGGTAGTAACTTCAGTCTGTGGTGCGGGTAACCCGGCCTGCGTGTCTACCGGTTGTACTCCTCCGGTTGTCGGCTGAGGGGTGGTTCCTTGATATGCCGCTGGAATCGGCTGATCCTGAGGCGTGATAAATAGTGCGGCCGGGTTTATGACTCCTCCCAATGCTGGCAATCTGGTTTGGTGCCTTTGATGTATTCTAGTCGTTTCCTCTCGGAGCCGGGTTTCTAGTGCATCCAGCTCGCGTTGTCGTGTGGCCATCCCTTGTCTTTCTGCTTCTACTTGCCTCCTCTGCTGCTCCAATGCACGACGGGCTACGTCCAAATCCCTAACACGTTCCGCCGCGTTCTATGGAGTGATAACTGTGGCAAGAACTGTCGGATCTAGGATCAGATTGTTGTCGAACAAGGCCAGATGTTGTGGATTGGAAGGACCCGCTCCTGGTGTCCGGTTTGCTAGGAATCCAAACGTGTTCGCGTGTAACTCGTTTTCTGGCGCTTGACTGGTAACCGATGCCGACTCTCCGTCAACCTGGGCCAAAACCGTGTTCCCGTTAGCCGGCCCTTGCTGCCGGGTTAATGCTTGTGCTGTCCCGGCTGCAGCCGCGGTTACGCTCTCTTGGTTGAGATTGGTCGCGGGAGCCGTGTAAACCGCAACCCGACGCACAATGCTTGGCGCGGATCCATACTGTTCCTCTTCGCTGCTATGTTCCTCGTACCGGTTCTCCAGTAGATGCAGGATAGATTCGGTATCATCTTCTTTCTCGTCCCGGCCACGCGGGGTCCATGCCGGCTCCTCCGGCTGTTCCCACTTCGTGGTGGGCTCTTCTGTCGGGTTTGTTGTCCCAACTGATTCTTCTCCATCTGATTGGATATAGCTGGTCTTCCCTGACACAGAATCAAACCCAAAGTCGTCAGGGATCGAACCGGAAGTACGTACCATACCGATGAAGACGTTGATCTGGCCGATTGTCATGATAGACCCGGATTCGAGGTGATCCGACTCTGGTCCCCAGCCGGAATCGTCCACCATCTTCTCTCCTTCGTGGTCGATGTAGATCTCGCCGATGACTAGTTTCTCCATATTCTTCCGAGCTTCTCCCGTGATGTAAACACCTTTGGACGCAGGCCCCACGGTGGGCGCCAACTGTCGTGGGATAATCACGGCAGACGTTACCGGGGGTAACTGATCTTGGGGCAAGACGACACAGGCGTTTGGGAGAGGGTTTAGCTCAGAGGAAAACATGATGGAACTCGATCTGGTAGCCGGCAATCAAGTCGCCGAGTCTCCGATCTCAAGATATTAACTCAACTCTCGCGTTATACTGGATGCTCGATACCAAGCGATATTGCTAGGGTTCTTAGATCTCAATTAACCTAACTTAGGGGCCGGTTTATAAAGCACCCGACCCCCTGGCTTGCCCTCCAAGGCGCACCCTGAATCCTACCCGAACACTATGTACGAAACCCTAACTTTCCTTATCGTAACCCACAATCCGGGTTACGGGGCCTACAATCTTGGGCCTTCTAGAAGTTCTTTTATCCTTAGCCGGGTCTTGCGCAGCGTCCTTTGGGCCGAATTACACCTTGGAATTGGGCTACCGGGTTATTATCCCTCCATCACTAACCGTGCATATGAAGAAAGATCTTGACCAAAGGAAGTGTGGGGGAAAATATTGATGGATAGGATTCACCTTCTTACAAGTACGCGAACCGTATTTTTCACAATATGGAGATGATGCGTATGCTCATGTTCGCAATGGAGGACTTGAAGAAATAAATTGATAAGCTTGTTGAGAAGGATTCCCCACCACCACCGAAGAATTGATTTGTCATTAGTATTGGCATCCCCTTGGCTTGTTCCAAGCTTGAGGGAGTGTTGCGGTATCACACTTTTATCTTTCACCTTTTTTCCTTTTAGTAGAGTCATATCATGAGTAGAGAAAATATCATATAGGATGGTTTGCCGTATGGAAGTATCACTCTTTAGTTGGTTATCATTGTATCCCTTGGTTTGAGTTGCCGTTATGGAATATTAATGAGAAGTTTCATCATCTTCCACACGTTATTTTAGCTTGAAATTTTTGTTATATGGTTGATCTTGTTATTAGTATTGGTATCAGTATTGGAGCATCAAGTTAATCTAGTTGATTTTGGCAAACTGTGCATTGATCAGTAGCAACAATACTTTGAGGCTTAAGTAGAAAAGAGGGAATTGCATGTAGATATATTGTTCCATGATCGTTCTTCCTTGTTGGCTCATAAGCGTAATATTCTCAAATTAAGATTTTTTTACTTCCAAGAAAGATTGCATGATTGGTTTTATCATATGTATGTTTGTTTGTTTTCCCTCAACTCTTATGCTTTCTATCCAACCTTGCTAGCCAAAAACTTGTACTGAGAGGGAATAATTCTCGTGCATCCAAATCTTGAACCCAAAACCATGCCATTTGTGTCCACCATACCTACCTATATGTGGTATTTAACTGCCACTCCAAGTAAATTGCTCGTGTGATACCTTTAAAACTTTCAAAATTACACCTGTTTTGTGTTCCTGTCTTAGCTCACGAGGACGTAAATAGAGAATCTTTATCCCACTTGTTGATTGGACTTTACACACCTAGACTAGTGGCCTCATCCGCTTATCCAAATGCTAGAAGAGATGGAAGCGGGTGCCCAGCCCCAAACTTAATTATAACAATTCTCTTCACTATTTTTTTCCTCTGATTTATCAGTTAAAGCATGATTGTGTAAACAAAAGAGAAGAGGGATGATGTGCTGATTTCAGTTAGCGTCCTTCAATGGGAGCCGATCTTGTAAGGTCTAGTTGGCTTGTGACGTACTGTATTTTATGTTTGCCATTCGTTGACATAGACATACACACCTACCCCTGAAAATTAGACACTCCTCCATGGTTTGTGATTATTGGCAGGCACCCGAGGATTTGGTTAGCCATGGTTTGTGTAAGAAAGGTTGGGAGGAGTGTCAAACATTTTATATCTATGTTTATCAAATAAAAGCTCTAGCACATGAGTTAATCCCTGCTTCCCTCTGTGAAGGGCCTATCTTTTACTTTTATGTTGAGTCAGTAAACCTACTTCCTTTTGTCTTAAGCAAGCATTTGAGTTGTTGTGATCCATCCATCCATATGTTGATTTACTCAATCATGCTCTTATTCTTCCTTGTTTAGTACAAATGTTTAGATCTGAATGAATACCCCTTTGAAAGTTATCAATGATTTCAAAGAAATTGTTATGATTGAGAATGTTAAACTTTGCAAATATAAGCTCTAATATAAAGGCTCTGATCAAAAGATAAGTACAATCTGTTAATTGTTCTCTGACCAAGAACGAAGTTTGCCTCCACCAATTTTGATTTCCTTTTTGCACCTCTATTGTGACTCCATTTACTTGTTTCAAGTTTGATCATTTGAGAGGGAATTGATTGCTAGCATGACTAGTGTATTGATAGATGTGATGCTTCATGTATGTATTTTATTTATCGACACCTCACTCCATAAACCTGTGGTCATGTTTACCCAGTTTAGTTTCGCTTGGGGACAAGCGAGGTCTAAGCTTGGGGGAGTTGATACGTCCATTTTGCATCACTATTTTATATTGTTATTCATCGATATATTTAACGTTATGATGCATTACATATGTTAATTTATCTTCTTTTGCATGTTTGATAATTATTGGAGAATAACACCGGGACCAGGAATCTGATGGAAAAAGCATCGTCGAGATACCCTGTTTGAGAAGATCAGAAGAAGAAGGGGGTATACGAGAAGTCTTAGAAGTCCCGAGGAGGAAGCTAGCGAGAAGGGCAGCTAGAGGGGCCACCAGGTGGCGCGCCCCCCTCTTGGCCGCTCTTGGGGTTGGTTTGGCCCACCTTTGGGCGCCCCATTGGTGTACTTGACCCCCAAGGAACTCTAAGACCCAGAAGATCCTCGAGGAAATATTCCGTCGCCTCCTCGGTGCGGAAAACAACAGAGAGAAGAAAGCTCTTCGACAGGGGAGAAATCTGTCGGGGAAATTCCTCCTCGGAGAGGGGAAAACATCGCCATCGTCACCGCCATCACTCCGGGCTTCATCAAGATCAACATAGTCATCGTCCTCACCACCAGCACCGTCACCGTCATCATCCACCTTCATCCTGCTGTAACAATTAGGGGTATTTATCGTTGTTTTCCACTAGATCTCTCTCCCGGTGCGGATTACTTGTTAGTAGTTGATGCTTGTGAGATTTATCGGTGTTTGCACTTTATGATCAGATTTTTAATTACCATTATATCACTTTTGATTATGATCCATATGATGTCTCGTGAGTAGTTCGTTTAGTTCTTGAGTACATGGGAGAAGTCATGATTCTAGTAGTGGAATTGTGTTGAAGTATAATATCTTTATGGTTTGATATTTAAGTTGTGGTGTTATTCTTCTAGTGGTGTCATGTGAACGTCGACTACATGACACTTCACCTTTATGGGCCTGGAGGGATGCATTGTGTATTTTTCTACTAATTGTGGGGTTGCCGGAGTGACGGAAACATAAACCCCCTGTTAGGAAACCGATGCGCGAGGGAGTGTAGGATCTGAGAGTTTAAGGTTGTGGTTAGATTTATCTTAATTACTTCTTGTATTTGCGGATGCTTGCAGGGGGTTTAATCACAAGTATTTATTAGTCCTAGTTGGGTGGTGCATTAGCATAGGTTCACCCACACAACACCTATCAAAACAATAAATATTAATCAACTATATGAAGCAAAAGCACTTGACGAGATTCCCATGTGTCCTCGAGAACGTTTAGTCACCATAAGTAAAACAACCGGCTTGTCCTTTGCTCTCAAAAGGATTGGGCCACTCGCCACAATTATTAATATTGTTATTTATTTACTCGCACTTTATTTATCTGCAATATCGAAAACCACCAAAAACTTGTTTGCTAGTGTTTATAGTGAATTCTCTATCCAACCTGCCTGTCAATACCTTCTGCTCCTCGTTGGGTTTGACACTCTTATTTATCCAAAGTACTACGATACACCCCCTATACTTGTGGGTCATCAGTGAGGTTGACATGTGATACGTCATAAATGTATCCTTAATTTCTCATGTTCCATGTTGTTTTCATGTTATTTGCTACATGTTTGCTATACACTTTATGTCATTTTTATCGATTTCCGGGACTAACCTATTGACAAGATGCCACATAGCCAGTTCCATGTTTTCTGTTGTTTTTAGTTTCAGAAAAGTTGTTATGGAAATATTTGTGGAATTGGAAAATTCGAAGCCCAGAAGTCTTAGAAATCCCGAAGGTTCCACGGAGTCCCAAAGAGGCCCGGAGAGGGGCCACACCATAGGGCGGTGCGCCCCTGGCAGCGCCATGGGGTAGTGTGGGACCCTCGGGCATCCACCGCCATTGCCCTTTCGCCTATTTAATTCCCCTGATACGTGAGCTCTAAAAATATACCACTTTTTCCCGAGAAACACATGAGTCCACCGTCAATGTCAACCCGAGATCGGGAGGGTTCTGGAGCTCTCCCCGGCACCCTGGCGGGAGGGAAATTCATCGCCGGAAGGGTCTACGCCACCATGCCCGCCTCCGGAGTGATGCATGAGTAGTTCATCCCTAGACTACGGGTCCATAGCAGTAGCTAGATGGTTGTCTCCTCCACTTTATGCCTCATGTTTAGATGTCGTGAGCTGCCTCACATGATCGAGATCATCTTATTGTAATGCTACATGTTGTGTTTGCTGGGATCCGATGAATGTTGAATGCTATGTCTTCTGATTATCAATCTATCATGTTATATTCATGCATATGTTATTTATGATCTTGCATGCTCTCCATCATTAGTAGATGCTCTGGCCAAGTAGATGCTAGTAACTCCAAGAAGGAGTATTTAAGCTCGATAGTGGGTTCATGCCTCCTTTGCATCTGTGCTCGAGTGAAAGAAACGTGACGGATGGAGGATGTGTTGTTGCCATTATGGAGAAAAAAAATGATGTTTACTTTGTTTACATTGTTTACATTACACATTTTTCTTACTGCGATTATCTGTTTCTTGCAACTTAATACCCAACGTTTCTTCGGATGATATTCGTAGGATGGATTATTAGTCATAGATGCAGTTGGATGACGATCTATGTATTTTGTTGCAATGCCCGCATGAATCAGATAGTAATCTTTATGTCTTGCATATGCACTACGGTGCATCCTTCATTTCTGTTAATTGACCAGCTGTAATTTTTTCACCACACATGTTATTTATCTTTCACAGAGAGACACCACTAGTGAACTGTGGACCCCGGTCCATTTTCCTCATACTGATAAAACATATACTACTTTGATACTGCTTTCATACTATTCCTATTGTTTTCCTAATATTTTCCACACCATACGTTTAACCTATTTGTGTTTAGCAAAACCGGTGAGATTGACAGCCTCACTGCTTCATTGGATCAAAGTGATTTGATTGTGTTGTGTAGGTTCCACGTTGCTGCTGAACTCATAGTGCGCCCTGCCATCTCAGCTGCATCAACCTTTGGAAGTTGTTTTTTCCTCCTACTGGTCGATTCAACCTTGGTTTCTTTATGAAGGAAACTTACTGATGTGCTCTTCATACCTTCCTCTTGGGGTCTCCCAACGAACGTGTGTTACATGTGCATCGAGCTAATTTTCTAGTGTCGTTGTCAGGGAGGAAGAGAATTTCTACAAGGGGAGTCTCTCACTTCCAATCTCTTTACTTTGTTATTATTTTGCTTAGTTTATTTTATTTTGTCTTGTTTGCTTTTCTTTATCAAAAACACAAAAAATAGTTCTTATTATAGTTGTTATTTTTGTTATCCTATTTTAATCTTGCTTTATCATGCTTGTTATCAATGTTTGATGTCTTTGAAGCTAAATCTTATTGGCAAGATGGGTTCAAAGAAGAACAACAAAAATATTATAAGGAATACCGCTTGTCACAAAAAGGGATACACTTATGGGAGAAAATTAATGAATTGCATAACTATGTTAAAATCTTGTGCTCTACTTATAATGTTACTTATTTCCTTGATAAATCTTGTTGCTTTAGGAGGTATAAACACCTCCCTTTTCAATGTGAGTGTAATGATAATGTTACCATATCTTCTTATGTGAATGGAAATTATGAACTTTATGATGTGGAACAAATTGAAGAATTTATTGTTTGGAAGGGTGCATGTGAAATTGCTTATTTGTTTAAAAATAACGATGATGCACCTTATAAATATGAGAGTTATGATATACTTGAATTTTGCTTTGATAATTACAAGGAAGGAAATTGCTATATTCTTAAATATCTCTATAAATGCTCTCAACCAAATACTAATTCCTTGTAGAAGCCTATGGAAGAAATTGCTGAATTTGGAAGCTCATTGGATGAAAAAGAGGAGGAGAGTGGTGATCAAGAGGAGGAACAATGCCCATGTCTACCTCCCAATGATAGTAACTCTTTGACTCATACCTAGTTTTATTACAATCCATGCTACTTTGATAAATCCTATGAGAATCCTCTATTTATTCCAACTATTGTTATGCATGATAATGAGGAAGTTTGTTTAGAAGATTTATATGATAATGCTCTAGATGATGGTCCTATGTTACTTGATGTTATAAATTATAATGCTACTAAAAATATGATTGCTATAATGTGTCCCATATCTTTTAAGAGTGACCAATCATCTTGTTTTATTATTTCTAAAAGTGGGAAAGAAGAGGACTTTATTCTTAATTTTGATCTCACTATTTTTGAGCTTGATATGAATTGTGTGCTTTTAGACCATGACAAACATGCTTTATGTGATAATTATATTGTTGAGTTTGTTCATTATGCTACTGAAAATTATTATAAGATGGGAAAATATGGTTTAAGGAATTTCATGTTACTAAAACACCTCTCTTTTTGTTGAAATTTTTGAAATTTCTCTTGTTCTACCTTCCCATGATTTCTAGTTTGAGCTTCTTTGGTTTATTTCTTTAAAATATTCCTATGCATAGGAAGTGGGTTAGACTTAAATTTGTTTTCTACTTGCTTCTTGATTCTATCTTTTTCTTAATTCATATTTCTTATGTGAGCATCTTCTTCACTTGAAAACACGTGAATCCACTTTTCTGGGCCTACCTAAAAGGCGTTAAAGAAAAGCACTTCTTGGGAGATAACCCATGGTTTTATTTTTTGCTTTGTTTTTTCTGTTTTCTTTGATTCAAGGGGTTATATAATTCTGTGGAAAATCCTTTTCATCTTTATTATCATGTATTAGTTGTGCCAAATAAAGTTTCTAACGAGAGGTGGAGTTGGTTTTGGATTTCTGCTGTCCACCGTAAAAAATCGTATAATTCACAGAAAGATCGAAATGACCTGAAATTTTTTGGTTTTATTCCTCAGCTAATTCCTAAACTTTTTTATTCTTTAAGTTTTTCTATTTGAGCAACGTAAGTGCCCCGAACAAATTCGTCTTTACAGACTGTTCTGCTTTTGGAAGATTCTGCTATTTTTCTTGCATCTGCTCTTTTACAATGTCAAGTGGATTTCTTTACTCCATGAAACATTAGTGGCTGTAGCTAATGTTTAAAAGTATCAATAGAACTTGTGCCCATACAGAACCCATGAATTTTTTATTGTTGCACTAACCCTATAATGTGAATTACTCTTTGAGTGTGGTGTGAAGGAAGTTTTCAAGGGTCAAGAGAAAAAGGGTGATATAATGTGATCAAGAAGAGTGCAATGTCAAAGCTTGGGGATTCCCCCGTGGTTCATCCCAGCAAATTCTAAGAATACTCAAGCATCTAATCTTGGGTATGCCCAATGCACCCCCTTCTTCATCAACAATTTATCAGGTCACTTCTAGTGAAACTATATTTTTATTCGGTCACATCGTATGATATTTACTTGGAGCGTCTGTTATTTTTCATTATGTTTTTTTATTTTGTTTTCCTTGCTGAAATAAACATCATTGGAACCTAGCATCCTTGTTGGGAGAGAGACACACTCCGCTTTTTCATTTGAATACTCGTTATGTTCGTACTCTTAGTTTTTCTTCTAGTTGCTGCAAAAATTCCTATTTAGCTCTTGTTTTCATGCATATCTTATTCAGAGATGTTAGTTTTAGTAGTTTTATGTGAGTACTATAATGCTTGATTTATGTATCATTTAGGGAGTTTTTGTTAAAACATACTTTGTACGGTGCTTGTTTGGAAAAGAAACTGTTGCATGTGGTAGAATTTATAACGATGCAAATATAAGCTTGTATAGACCGTGGCTAGACTTTTTCATGTCATGCTAGATGTTATTTTAATTCTAAAGCCTAGTGGTTATTTTTGTAGCATGATTTGTCTGAAATAGCTTAGAGTTTTTAATATTCCATTGAAAGAATCATGAGTTGTTCTTGTCATATTGAAGCATAAATTTGTGGTGTTCTTCTTTGAATTTTTTATTTGGTTGATTTGGCGCATGCTTACACCATGTTTATGACTACAAACCAATCACTTATAGCCTCTATGGTCATTTAATTTTTGAACTTGTAGTACCACTAATGCTTTGATGAATGATGTTTTTGTCGCTATGCATGGTTATGGCCATTATGCTCTCTTGATTTGTCGCTCCCAGTCTTTTGCTAGCCTCCACCTGTACTGAGTATGAGCTCTACTCGTGCATACAACTCCCAAAAAACAATGTATGCCAAATGTTTCCACCATACCTACCTACATGTGGTACTTAACCGCCACTCTAAAGTAAATTGCTCATGTGTTACATTTAAAACTTTCAAAATTACTCATGTTTTGTGTTCCTGTTTTAGCTCATGAGGACGTAAATAGAGAATATTTATCTCACTTGTTGATTGGATTTCACACCCTGGACTAGTTGCTTCATCCTCCTATCCAATTGATAGAAGAGCTGGCAGCGGGGTGCGTATCCCCAAATTAATACAAACAACATCTCTTCACTATTTTTGCCCCTGATTTATTAGTCAAAGCATAATTGTGTAAACAAAAGATAAAGAGGCATGACCTTCTACACCAGTTGCGTCCTTCAATGGGAGCCGCTCTTGTGAAGTCTAGTTGGCTTGTGACGTACTGTATTTTCTGTTTACCATTCTCTGACATAAGCATACACATCTCTAAAAAAATAGACACTCCTCAACGATATGTGATTGTTGGTAGGAACCCGAGGATTCAGTTAGCCATTGTTTGTGTAAGATGGTTGGGAGGAGTATCAAACATTTTCAATACCTCTATTTAATAAAATAAAAAGCTCTAGCACATGAGTGATCTATGCTTCCCTCTGCGAAGGGCCTTTCTTTTACTTTTATGTTGAGTCTCCATCTTCTAACTTTATGCAGAGTTGAGAGAGCATAGTTGCCATTCTGAGTTTAATGTGCATTTGTCCCAGAAACATAATTAATTTATTCATGATGTGTTACTAATTGCTCTCAAATTATTTGTTATAGTCTTACTTTTAAACTTTGAAGGTGTCCTGCATTTATGTTTTTCCCCACTCTTAAGGGCAAGCGAAATGTCACTTTGCTATGTTATCTCTATGCTGCAAACAAACGTATAACTTTCAAGTGCATTATTATTCATGATCTTTTATTTGTGTTACTTCTCATGATGCAAAGTGATTTCTATGTTTTATTTCTAGAATTATATCTATCATGCTTGTGTTTAAAGTACTATGATCTCATCTTACATATGCTTTTACAATATTGATGATCAAGTTTATGTTGGTAGCATGTCACCTAAAATGTTATGTGTTTTTATCATTTACCTACTCGAGGATGAGTAGGAACTAAGCTTGGGGATGTTGATACGTCATAAACGTATCCTTAATTTCTGATGTTCCATGTTGTTTTCATGCTATTTGCTACATGTTAGCTATAAACTTTATGTCATTTTTATCGATTTTCGGGACTAACCTATTGACAAGATGCCACAGAGCCAGTTCCCTGTTTTCTGATGTTTTTAGTTTCAGAAAAGTTGTTCTGGAAATATTCGCGGAATTGGAAAATTCGAAGCTCAGAAGTCTTAGAAATCCCGAAGGTTTCACGTAGTTCTGAAGAGGCCCGGAGGGGGGCCACAGGGAGGACACAACATAGGGTGGCGCGCCCCCTGGCCGCGCCATGGTGTGGTGTGGGCCCCTCGGCCATCCACCGCCATCGCCTTTTCGGCTATTTAATCCCCCCGATACGTGAACCCTAAAAATATACCACTTTTTTCCGAGAAACAGCCGAGGCCGCCGTCATCGTCAACTTGAGATCAGGAGGGTTCTAGAGCTCTCCCCGGCACCCTACCGGGAGGGAAATTCATCACCAGAGGGGTCTACGCCACCATGCCCTCCTCCGGAGTGATGCGTGAGTAGTTCATCCCTGGACTACGGGTCCATAGGAGTAGCTATATGGTTGTCTCCTCCACTTTATGCCTCATGTTTAGATCTCGTGAGCTGCCTCACATGATCGAGATCATCATATTGTAATGCTACTTGTTGTGTTTGGTGGGATCCAATGAATGTTGAATGCTATGTCTTCTGATTATCAGTCTATCATGTTATCTTCATGCATATGTTATTTATGATCTTGCATGCTCTCCGTTATTAGTAGATGCTCAGGCCAAGTAGATGATAGTAACTCCAAGAGGGAGTATTTATGCTCGATAGGGGGTTCATGCCTCCTTTGCATCTACGCTCGAGTGACAGAAACGTGAAGGATGGAGAATGTGATGTTTCCATTAGGGAGAAAACAACGATGTTTACTTCGCTTACATTGTTTACATTTCACACTTTTATTACTACGATTATCTGTTGCTTGCAACTTAATACCCAATGTTTGTTCGGATGATATTCGGAGGATGGATTATTAGTCATAGTTGCAATTGGATGACGATCTATGTATTTTTTTGTAATGCCCGCATGAATCACATAGTAATCTTTATGTCTTGCATATGCACTACGGTGCAGCCTTCATTTCTATCAATTGAACATCTGTAGTTTGTTCACCACACATGTTATTTATTTTCTATGGAGAGACACCACTAGTGAACCGTGGACCCTGGTCCATTTCCTCATACTGATAATACAACCACTGCAATTACTGTTTCATATTTTTCTCATACTATTTTCCACACTATACGTTCAACCTCTTTGTGTTCAGCAAAACCGGTGAGATTGGCAACCTCACTGCTTCATTGGGGCAAAGTGATTTGATTGTGTTGTGTAGGTTCCACGTTGTTGCTGAATTGGTAGTGCGCACTGCCATCTCAGCTATATCAACCTTCGGAAGTTGCTTTTTCCTCCTACTGGTCGATTCAATCTTGGTTTCTTTCTTAGGGAAACTTACTGATGTGGTCTTCATACCTTCCTCTTGGGGTCTCCCAACGAACGTGGGTTACACGCACATCAACGTGCGTCATCCCGCACAGGCCATGGTCCGTTGAGCATGCTAGTGCTGAGGGAACACGCAAGTACACCACGCCATAAGTGCCTCGGTTCGTTCCCCCTTTTCCTCGTTTGCCCCGAGTGTTCTCCCTCCCAACTGGTTGCCACGCTCTGCCTCCTTTGCTTCATGCTCTAAGCAGCCAAGGTCAGAGTTGTCCTCGCACTCTTCTGCCAGCTACGGCGTGCACACCTCGACGAGGTCTTTGTTGCGTGCATCGCGCGGAGATTTGGGGGTGGTGATGTGGGGATGACTCCTGGACCTATCGGGTGATCCTACCCGGTCCAAGGCCCAAAGAAAGGCGTTACCCCGCTGTTCTAGAAGGCCCAGTAGAGGCCCACCCACAAGACTTGCGGGTCAAGAAGTAAAACTCCTACCAACCTAGAGCTAGGGTTTGTAACCCCCCGTTACAGTTTGAGACCCAGCTATCTATAAAGTTCTAGGAGAACCACGGGAGGAGGGGATCCAATCTACTTTTCACCACCAAAGCCATAAGCTCGAATTCAATCTCTCAACTTGGGCACCGACCATTGTAATCGATCTACTCGCAATAAAGATTACAAGAGCAGGAGTAAGGGTTTTACCTCTACGAGGGCCCCGAACTTAGGTAAATCGTGCTCCCCTGTTAGTCGACGATTGTCACCAGCGCCTATTCGTTCTCTTAAGCGAAACCCTACCAGATCATCCGAGGGACTTGCCGAGATGACTAATCGACAATTGGCGCCGTCTTTGGGAATGGCAGGCGCTGGAAACACGGCATCTTCGGCCTCGTCTTCGCCAAGCTTCGGCTGGAGCCCTGGATCATCGACTCCAATGGAGCCGATCCGCTTCGGGTCGCTCATCTAAGCGCCCCACTCACCGAATCGCGTCCGGCATTCAGCGGACTCGAGAAAAGCGGCAGCTTGACGTTCGGCAGCTTCCACTTCCACGCCAGCAAGGCGGGAATCTGCACTTCCCCGACCAGATCGGACTCGGTGAATCGGATTCTGAGTCCGTCTCAAGCCCGGCGGCCCTCGAGTTGCCATCTGACGATGCTGGTCGCGACCCAGCGCCCAGCGGTGGCTCCATCCACCGCAACACACACGATTTCCACAGGATCGCGACTGAGGAGCCCTCCAAGTTCTGCAAGAACCGTCAATCTACGCCTAGGACTCACGCGCCATATCTTGCCCAAGTCTGCATGGCAGATTCAGGCGAGGTACCCGACGAGACGGAGGAAAGCAAAGAAGCGCGAAGTACCCGACGAGACGGAGGAAAGCAAAGAAGCGCGAGAGCACATCAAGGTTTCGCGAGCCTCCTGGCTCAAAGCGTAAACGGCAATAAATTCATGCCAACCGATACCACCCATGTCCACTCAAGAGGACCTGACGGCATACAACTACCACCCGCTGCGGACTGGCCGACAGCTGCAAGAAGCCCGCAAGGAGCTGGAACAGCGGAAGCAAGCGGCGGAAGCCTCGAGTGCGCGCCGTGCGGCGCTCTCCAGGACCCAATCAACGGGAAATCAACCCTCGAAGAAGAAATACGTCTCGAAAACTGCTCGCATGGACCACGGATCCCTCAGCGAAGTCAGCAAACCTCTCGAGACCTCCCTCATGCACGTTGATGAGGAGGGCAACGTATGCCCGACAACTCCCACCGCTGTTGTACTGGCCGCAGCTACGTACCTGCAGGCCAACCAGCCACACGAAAACGACCCCGCGCGGAGCAACACCGACAAGTCCAGAAGGTGCTAGGCATGGCCGAAGCAGCAATCGCCGCCCAGAACCGCAAGCACGCGACAACTCCAAAAGCCAATAAAACCCCTCGGGCGGACAAAACAGCTCACAGACGCGAGAGCACGTCACCTAAAAGGGGAGATAAGGGATCACCTCACCGCTCCCGAGGAAAAGAAGCCAGACGCCTGGCGATAGCCCACGTAGCGACGACTGTGGGGACCCTAGACCAGCAGTCCGAGACCTCCAGTATGCATACATTCACGATCCCATGATCAGTTTGTCGTGAACAACATACTCGAGTTGGCATTACAGATACAATATCTACTACACGAATACACGAATTACACAACTGGTCACATGACTCAGTTGAAAACAACTGCCACGCAGGACAGGAACACACACTAAAAACAGCGGAAGTCTTCAAAAAAACACTCGTGGTAAACCCGGTCCAAGGCCCAAGACCCAAGCTCCAAGGGAGATGTCGTGGATAGTTCTAGAAGACCCAATCTAAGGCCCACCCGCAAAGCCTTGCGGGTTAAGAAAGGAAACATGTAACCGACTTTAGGTTAGGGTTTGTAACCCCCCCGGAGACGGTTTGAGACCTGGCTACCTATATAAAGCCAGGAGAACCACCGGGAGGGGGACCAAGAAATTCCGCACCACCTAAGCTTTGAGATTGAGATCTACTCTCGACTTGAGCACCCCCACTGTAACCGGTCTATCGTGCTAATACAGATCGACAGAAGCAGGAGTAAGTGTTTTACCTCTACAAGGGCTCCGAACCTGGGTAAATCGTGCCCCCCTGTTAGCCGACGATTGTCACCAGCGCCTACTCGTTCTCCTACTCGAAACCCTATCGGTTCACCCGAGGGACTTGTTGAGATGCATATTCGACAATTGGCGCCGTCTATGGGAACGACACGCGCTGGATCTACGGTCTTGCCAGCCTCATCTACATAAAGCTTCGGGTCCTCAGCCCTCACGGATTCGATCTACTTCGGGTCCTTCAACTTCATCGAGCACTCGCCGGCATCGCGCATGTCCTTCATCGTCCACACCGACACTGTTCTTCGCGCGCAGACTGCATGACAGCAGCAACGTCCATATTGCGGAGGCTATCAACGGCGACTCGAAACTCATCTGAAAAAATCCTTCGGTGAAAAGATGCGAAATCAAATTATCTATCGGCTCCAAAACGAATCGATGCATTATGACAGTTAGATCTCCGTTGATGACCCGGTTACTAAAGCCCTATAAGAATCCGACGGAACTCCGCGCGACTTGGGGAAAACAACTCTCACGGTCGACTCGGATATCAAATCGAAGATCACACCGTTGACAAGCTGACGAATACAATCCCGAAGCGCTCTATATTTTTTGAGCCAATTCCAACGGTTAGATCTCCGTCAGCGGCTCGCCCACTACGACACATTTTGGATCTCTGCGAGTCCGCGAATCCAAATCATGGATCCGAATCTTATTTCGTCAATTTGCAAGTCGACACAAAGGCCAAGTAAGGTTAACAAAACATGGCGACTCGCCATACTAGTGCCCAGGGGCTCGACATCAACCTTACCTCCGTGTACACCCAACAAACATCACGACTCCGCCGCGTCGAGTCCTCCGGGAAGCATCGCGACTCCGCCGCGTCGACTCGGTCCGCCGCGTCGAATCCTTCGGGCAAGAATCGCGACTCTGCCGCGTCGACTTGATCCGCCGCATCGAGTCCTTCGGGCAAACATCGCGACTTCGCCGCGTCGACTCGGTCCGCCACGTCGAGTCCTTCAGGCAAACATCGCGACTCCGCCGCGTCGAGTCCTTCGGGTAAACATCGCGACTACACCGCGTCGAGTCCTTCGGGTAAACATCGCGACTCCGCCGCGTCAACTTGGTCCGCTCTCGTCGAGTCCTTCCGGAAAACATCGCGACTCCATTCAGAAAACATCGCGACTCCGCCGCACAACTCCGCTGTATCGAATCCTCTGGACTAAGCGTCTCGGGGGCAGTACTTCGCCGCAGTCTTACTCGTTGCTCGGTGGCTGTGCTGCAAATTGGACGCACTCGAGAATTCACCGCAACCGCACTCGACACGCGGGGGCTGGGGCGCGAAACGACCACACTCGACACACGAGTTCGGTTCATCGATTCCGGCGATATTTTGTTGACTCCATCACTCGACACAGCCTCGTCGACTACGCCAGCATCACACAAAGATAAGTTCCTCTCATACAAGTCGACAAATTTACCTTTTCATGTCTATAATCTGCTGTGAAGCTACACCTGACACTCGGGGGCTGCGCCCCGCAAACTACATGAATACTCGAGACCCGTCATGCTGCGCGTTACACTACCGCATCTACACGCTACAACCCGAGTAGCTGATACTGCCTGACGTCGACCCTTGACTCCGACCCGGTTTGTAGCAGCAACTGACATGTCGGCAAAGAGCATAGACAATGACTGTCCGGCTAACGAAAGGGCACAGGGTGTGATGCAAAAGTGTCGCGTAGGGTGAAATCATTGCCTACCAACAGGCCATACTCTGCGAGTCGATAGATTGTTGGTTCACAACCAAGATTAACCCGAGCAACAATTTGTTCTGTACATTTTGCTAGACACAGCACTACTGTTACATTATTTAACCACATACAACTATATGGCTGCAACTGCAACCCACAACGTCGGTTGCAACTTCGACAGTCGACACATATAATCCGCTCGGAGTCGGGAGTCGACACAATCCTCCGCTCGGAGTCGACACATATCCTCCGCTCGGAATCGATAATCGACACAATCCTCCGCTCGAAGTCGACAATCGATGCAATCCTCCGCTCGGAGTCGACACATATCCTCCGCACGGAGTCGAGAGTCGACATGTATCCTCCTCTCGGAGTCGACAGATATCCTCCGCTCGGAGTCGATAGTCGACAGTTGACACCGATCCTCCGTTCGGAGTCGAACATACCCTCCTCCGGGAGTCGACGCATGTCCTTCCACGAGCCAACAGAAGACAAGCACACGGGGTTAGCTTCAGAACAACCTGAGCCTATACCCGACTCTGCGAGTCGAACATAGCCTCGGAGGCTACTCCCATCGGGAGCACTGCCGTGCGCCCGATAAATCGAAGAAGCGACGTTAGAAGATCTTTAAGTCTATGCCCGATTACAAATAATCGCACATAGACTCGGGGGCTACTCCCATCGGGAGCGCTGGCCGCGCACCCAATGAGCGCTGGTCGCGCAACCGGGCCGCGCACCCAATGAGCGCTAGTCGCGCAACCGGCGACCGTTACGCGCGCACCCGACGTACTACCACGTCGGAAGCATATGACACGCTTGTCGGATATATACTGAATAGGGGTATAGAAGATGGTAGACAAAAGAGCCGGACTACCAGGGTGGCCTACATGGTAATGGGCTTGGGTCCATTGGGCGGCCCAGTAGTCCGACGCGCAGAAGCCGGATTCTAGAAGAACCCGGATCACGGCCCACGTGATCTGGCTTGGAGGAGAAGACGGATTCCTTACTTTCCAAGTTACAAGTTAAACGTAGTCTTCTAGGTTTCTTGTTCTGTAAGCCCTAATCCGGCTATTATATAAAGCCGGACGGGAGATAGATTAGATAGGTTCAAGTTTCACCAGCTAAAGCTCTACGCAACTCGTCGAGAAGCTCATCCTCGTCGAGTAGCTAGATCTATTCCCTCACACTGTAACCCTGTTATACGGGCTTTAGTCCCAATTAGTGAGAAGTGCAGGAGTAGGTACGCCGTACTGTCGCGACGTACCGAACCTGGGTAAAATCCCGTGTTCTGTGTTACTACGCTATCCCGTTACCCCACGTCTCTACCGTAGTCTCATGGCACCCCAGTCTATGAAAACTACTACGATGTCTCGACAGTTGGCGCCCACCGTGGGGCAAACGACGTCAGGCGTGAAATTCCGATCTGGGATACTCGGCGGAATTGGAAGATCGATCACTGTCGGAAGCTTGGAATTCGACGACGACGTCGGGCGCTTCCTCGACAACGGATCCTACATACCGGCGCAAAACCACCTGGTAAGTGCCTGCGTGTTACCGATTGGATCTGCTAACATCTTTATCGGACTAACCGCAGAGGCAATGGGGTTTTGCGGTGGAAGCAAATTTATCCCACCCGCCCTATACCCAGTCGAAGACGACTATGATGCCGGATTTTGCTCAGATCGCCGACAAAACAGTGATACACACTTCATCGGCATGGTGCAATCCGAAATCGCTGAAAACACGGATGACGGAAATCCCGTGCTAGAAGCAGATAACAACCTACCCGTCATAGAGACGGAAGAACCAATACCCGTCACAGAGACGGAAGATCCGACATCCGTCAACCGGACGATGAACTCGGAAGCAGAATCCGTGCTTGCCGCCATTGAGGCGAGATTGGAGTCGGAAACTGGATCGGATAACTTCGACTCCGAAGACGAAGACGAGGATGCCTTCGTAAGAAAGGTTAAGTCCTTTCAAGAGGGATTCCATGAAGTGCTAATGGCAAAACCAGCTGATACAACGGGTGCCGACAGCCAGGAAAGCCCTAAAACCCCTCCGCCAGTGGAAGAGAGAGAAGACGGAGAAACTTCTCCGATATTCCCTAATGTCAAGGAGATGACAGAGGATGAACCTGTCAAAAAACCTCCGTCTTCCAAGAAAAAGCACCGTGCTTCTAAAAAACTCCAGTACAAACTCCGGAAGAAAAAGTCAGCTGATCTCGCTGATGAAAACCTGGAAGTTGGAGATATTAGTGGCACAAAGCCCGCGGAAAAGAAATCTAAGGAAATCACTGCTCCGCCAATGACAGAACTGGAAGAGCAAGAACTATTACAAACACCAGTGGGACCAGATGAACCCCCTGAGATGCTGGAAGCCAGGAGACAAGCTTTCCAACGGCAACAGCAACATCTGCTTAGATCTCGGAAACATCTCCAACAAACCCATAATGACATCAAAATCATGAAGGAAGAAATAGAGGAGTACGAGAGAAAGCATAGATCTGCCTTAAAACCTACTAGGTTACCCGGAATCGCAAAACCGGAAGAACTGCCGCCAAAAGAAAGGTTTTATAACCCATCTTGGCAAAAGCAGTTAAACGGCAAAGATGCCAAGGGCGAACCAATATACAAAACCGCAGCGGAAAACGCGGAAGCAGCGTTTGCCATCCTAAATAACGATCTGTACTCCAACGGGGAAAAACTCCAAGGGGTGTATGCTTTCCTAGGAAAAGCATTACAGCAGCAACAGCGAGGACAAGAGCGATCAGGGAGGCTGCATGATAATTCCGCCCTCTGCAAAACAGTTACTTGCGCTGCTGGAGCACCTGGACCGGAAGAACCCGGAGATTCGGATAAAAAAGAGGATCCGAGAAAAGACAAGAAAAACCCCGACAACCGGGACGCAGCGTCTAGAACCGGACCTCATCTCCCGAAAGATGGATATAAACCACACGATCGGGAAGACAAACACCGGAATGACGGCAAAATAATGCCACCTCCGAGAAACCCAGCTGAAAAAGCTGGAAGATACGATACACCTCACAGACGTGAAAGATCTCGGACACCGCCTAAAGATAAGGAAAGGTACAGGAGCAGGACTCCACCTAATCCCAGGGGGCGTGACAACGGAAGAGATAGAGATAACCTCGGAAAAGCGCGTCCGCGCAACAATGGAAAAGAAAGGAGCAGATCCCCTTCTGTCCATTCAGCCGGGAGATATTCTGCACATATTGATAGAGCAGAAAAGGATGATCTATACTTTGGTCCTAAGTGTTTTACTGACAGGATCCGAAGGATAACCCTGCATTCTGGCTTCGCCAAAGTTGGTCCAACCTACCAAAAGTATACCGGCAGTACAAACCCGGATACCTGGCTCTCAGATTATTACACAGCCGTCCAAATCAACAACGGGACAGACCTGGAAGCTGTCAAGTTTCTTCCCCTAATGTTGCTAGACGGAGCCAGAGATTGGATCAATGGTTTACCATCAAGAACTGTCGACAGTTGGGATGATATGGCGAGAGTATTTACTCAGCATTTTCGGGGAACATACAAACGCCCAAATAGCATCAACCAGCTGAACCGTTGCACCCAATTTGAAGACGAACCATACGTGGATTTCATCTCCAGATGGACTGCAATGAAGAATAGTTGCTCTGGAGTAACTGACGTACAAGCAATGCATGCTTTCGTCAATGGCCTAAAACCCGGACTTGTACCGTTCATGGTTGGTTCTAAAAAGCACAAAGATCTCGGATCTATGCTTACAACCGCTAATGAGCATGCTGCAGCCGAAGATGATATCAGAGCAAGAGGAGGCAATATTGAGTCACTGATACTGGCCAAGAAAACACCTCGTTCTGATAAAAAAGGAACTCCGGAGTCAACAACAAAGCCCAAGGAGGTCAACATAGCCTTTGGAGGAGAAAAGGTGAATAAGTGGAAAGGCCGCAGTCCAGATCCAATCAATTACACTCCCGAAGAATGGGAGAGAATTAAGTCGGAACCCTGCGTCCACCATTCTCAGTTTGGGAAACCAACCCACACAAACGCGCAATGCCGGCTAAACAAGCATATGAAAGGCAATGCAGGATCCGGAAATAAAGGGAAGGGTTCCAAGAGGAAACCTGCCAAACAAAAGCCAGAAGCTGAAAAAGAAGACAGTGAATCGGACACTGATGACAAAATCCAGGAACAGCAGCGAAAAGGCGAACCCAAATTTCCGAGAGTTGACGGAGAAGCAATGTTAACTTTCCTAGCAACCCCGTCAGCAAAGGTGGCCAAAAGGACACTTCGAGAAATAAACGCGGTTGTTCCTGCGACCCCGAAATTCTTGAAGTACTCCAACACACCGATAATCTGGGATCAGTCAGATCATCCCGGAAATATCCCTGAACCCGGCACACAAGCTCTTGTTGTAAGCCCTATTGTTCAAAACACTAGGCTAAGAAGAGTGCTGATGGACGGAGGATCCAGCATCAATATAATGTACCTGGATACACTGAAGCACTTGAAGATCTCCGAGTCACAGCTCAACTACAGCAATATACGCTTCCACGGCATTGTCCCAGGCAGGCAAGCACGATCCCTAGGAGAGATTTCCCTAGATGTCACCTTCGGAGATAAAGATCACTTCCGGCAGGAAAAAGTATCCTTCGAAGTAGTGCTGTTCGAAAGCGTGTATCACGCAATACTCGGACGTCCGGCTTTCGCCAAATTTATGGCAAGATCTTGCTATATCTACAACAAGCTGAAGATGCCAGGACCCAAAGGAGGAGTAATCACCATTGCCGGTGATTTCAGGCTGGCAAACGAGTTGGAGAAAGAAAACGCCCTTTGCGCTCAGAGAGTTATAGCAAAGGAGGAACTGAAGGAATTAGCCAAGGAGGTATCGCCGAAAGAAATGCCGGCAGGAAAAGAAACTCGGAAGCCAACAGATAGCTTCAAGGCGTCCGAGAATACAAGACAGGTAATCCTAGATCCCAAAGATCCGACAAAATTTGTCGTCGTAGGGACTGGGATGACCGACAAATAGGAAGGCGAGCTCATCAAGTTCCTCCGTGAGAACTGGGATATTTTTGCCTGGTGTCCAGCTGACATGCCAGGCGTACCCAGGGAACTTGCTGAGCACCAACTCAAGGTTATTCCCGGATCAAAACCCGTCAAACAAGGTCTCCGTCGATTTGACGGAAGAAGACGGAAGGCTATTGGCAAGGAAATTATCCGGCTTTTAGCAGCGGATTTTATCAAGGAAGTAATACATACTGATTGGTCCGCAAATCCGGTATTAGTGCCGAAGAAAGACACCACTGCTCTTAGAATGTGTATCGCTGTCGTAACCAAGGAAAAAGATACACTCCTTGAGGATTTGCGAGAAACTTTCGAAAACTTGCGCACTTACAAGATGAAGTTGAATCCATCTAAGTGCGTATTCGGGGTTCGCTCAGGAAAACTTCTGGGTTTCATCGTTTCTCACAGAGGAATAGAAGTTAACCCGGAAAAGATCAAGGCAATCTTGAATATCTCAAAGCCTACATGTGTAAAAGATGTCCAAAGATTGACGGGTTCTGCCACAGCCGTCAGCAGATTCATCAGTTGGCTGGGGGCTAAAACCTTACCACTTTACAAGATGCTGAAAAAATTCGACAAAGTCAAGTGGATTGCGGAAGCCTGGGAACGTATAGAAAGTTATGTACCTTTCCGTACTTAGTTCAATTTCTATGTAAACATCTTTTGAGATCATGAAATAAAGTTGTCGGAATGCTGTCATCCATATTATTTATAAGTGCAAAGTGTTTCCGCCTGATCTATTTCCCAATGATCTTACAAATTTCTCAACGTTAACCCGAATTGTGCTTGCGTACTCGGCGTTACAAAACTGAATGATTTTTCAGCCTGTTAACGGCTAAGGGAAACTTGAATTGCCTGCGCGCCCAAGTTTCACTTAAAAAACTTTCCTTAAATTCTCTAAGTCTTATCTGATTGTGTGTGTGTTGGGTTACTGGAACTAGTTAGTAAAAATGCCTTTAGCATGATCCATGTTTCCGAGTTTCAAAAACTGCTTGGTTCGTCCCCAGTTACTCGGCATGAAGATTCATATTGCTATTTGAGCCATTTCAAACACTAAGGACAGTTAAGGCATATACACCAGAGAACTTAGAAGATAAAGGAATGGTAAAATATGAAAAACTTGCAAAGATTTTCATAATTTAAACTGCAAAAGATGGAAGTTTCATTCATATAAAAAGAAGCATTACATTTTGGATTACATTGAGAGAATAGTAATGCTCCTATTGTCTACTTTTTCTATCCAGGTTCCAGGTGACCCTTCAAGCATCTGACTCCTCCTCGCTGCTTTCGTCTTGAGGGATTGGAGGAATCTCTGCTTCTGGATAGTTGATGGAAATGTTTACCATGGAGGCAATCTGGGTGGCGTGGCCCTTGACTTCACCAAAGATGGTGTTTCGCTGCATATCCGTGTATCCTTGAGGGACACCGGACGCCACGCGCCAGGATTTAGCACTAGGGTAGTGCATGCGCATGAGGCCAAGAGCCATGCGCGCACCACCCCGTGCAGCGGAGCGAAGGAAAGATTCCTTAGACTCCGCCACCTCCATGATGGCACCCGGAAGCTTTTCAACCTCCGAGCACTCCCCAGATTTCTCGGGAAGAAACTTGTCTACTAGCTGCGTTGCAGCAGCCTTCATCAAATTCCATGTCTCCCCGAAAGCTCGGATGCCTGCAGCCCGAGTGCCATCTGGGGTATCTCCTGGTTTTTTCCAATAAAACACCCAAAAGGGTTAGACAGAAAACCAGAGAAAGTAAAACATGGAAAAATGGTACATAAGTTAGAAATTTACCAATGAGCTTGTCGATCTCGGAAACTTCCTCCAGGCGAAGGTTCAGAGCATCGGTCAAATCCCGGATGGTGGATTTGTCCTTCTCCGCCTGCTCGGAAGCCTTGGAATTGGAAACTCCAAGGGCCAGGTTGCTGGCTTCCAAGTCTTGTTGAGCTTTCACAAGGTTCTTGTGAAGCTCAACATTTTCCTTGCGGAGAATTTCGGCATTGCCAGAATCTTCTGCTGCTTGTTTAGCCTCAGCTAATGCAGCTGAAAAGCAAGGGAAAAATCCGAGTTAGCTAGCTTCTCGGAAAAAACTTAGGCAAATGATTGAATCGGAAATTTCAAAAGGAAAATGTTCACCTTGTGTTTCCGACAATGCGAGCTTAGCTGATTCCAGCTCTGCTTCCCTTTCTTCAAGAATAGAGAGAAGACTTCTAACTTCTTTATTCTTGATGGTAAGCTTCCGGAAAACTTCCCTGTTGATGGCTTCCGAGGTTTGCTGAAACATGGCAAGGAGAAGAATGAGTACAAAAAGCATCAAAGCAAAAAGCACGCATTTTAATTAATGCTTGGGGGCTAGAGTTATATACCTGGCTCATGCGCTGCAAACCTGCCAAGTTTTCTTTGAATTCTTTCGCGTATTCCGCGAAGAGATTTCCGGCTGCGTCCAAGCCGTCATTGATAGCTTTGAAATCCTTGTCAAAGGTGGGAATTTCCTCGTCGAAAGTCCGAGTTAATTTTTCCACCTCTTGGGCCGCCCTTTCCCTCGTGTCCGGGTCGGACACAATGGGCTGGCTGGGCTCCGGGGGCTTGGTGGTGGGGGCTGCAGTAGGCTCTTTCTCCCTCGTGCTTGGCGTATCCGGGGCGACGGCAGGAGAAGGTTGGCTGCCTCGGCTGGAAGAAACCTTGAGTTTCTTCAGCTTCTTCGGCTTCAGGCTGGAGGGGGGCAGGCTAAAAACCAAAACCCGGAAAAGGTTAAAACACCAAAGATGGACGAAAAAGATCCCATAAAAGAAAAACCCAGAAGAAAATAACCTGGAAGTGGCGACGGGGATTCCGTCAAGATCGATAATTTCATCCGAGGAAATTATCTTCTTGCGCTTGCGCCCACCTGTAGCGGCGGTGCGTGGCGCATCCAGCTCGGCCTCGGAGGCTAACTCCGAGTCTGGAAGATCCGCAAGCTGTCGGAAGAACCAATTAGAATAAAAAAGGTAGATTATCCGAGAATTGAGATTGTACCCAAATGACGGAAAACTTACCTTGGGAGCTGGGTTGTCGGCCGTGTACATTGGCCGACTAGCTTCATATTGGTCGCGAGATGCGACCAACTGGTTGATGCGCCGTCGAAGCTCCTTTTGAGGCCAATCCTTGTCGGTTGTCCGCATAGGATCTTTGGCTCCCGTATACTCGCACAGAAGGCGGCCTCCGTGGTTTGCTAATGGCTGGATCCGCCTATCCAGCCAGCAAAAGACCGTATCCATACCGGTCAAAGGAGGTTTGGAGGAGGTGAGCTTGGCGATGCGCCTCTTGATCCTTAACAGATCTGGCGGCAGAACTTGGACGGCTTCTGTTCCCCAGTTATCCTGGGGAACGGCGGCAGAGTTCACAAAAGGTGGAACCCCGACGGCCTTTTTAGGAAAAGGCACGTCGGGATGATAGAAGAAAGAACCCGTCCAAAATTTGACGGATTCTGAGGTCTTAATCTTGGGGAACCAATCCTCTCGGAATCTCCGAAGAGTAAAGGATATGGTCCCGCAAGTTGGGAGTGCGCCCTCCGAAGAGTTCCGCTTAACCCCAAAGCAGTGCATCCAGAAGTCTAGCCTAGGTTCTATCCCTAAGTAGCCTTCAAACAGGGCCTGAAAGCCGGCCATGTAAAGAATAGAATTGGGGGGAAGATTGTGGGGCTGGATGTCGTAATGGGAAAGAACTTGGAGGAAGAAAGAAGAAGGCGGAAGCCCCATACCTCGCAGGAGGTGGGAAGTGAGAAGTACCCGTTCGCCGTTCTGCGGCGTTGGCTCGGTCTCTTCCTCCGGAAGCCGCCATTTCTTCTTAAGTACCAGGCCCTCCTTCTCCAGGTTTGGAAGGAGAGCCGGAGGAATACTGCAGGCAATCCAGTTGCCTGCAGATTCAGCTTCCTCCTCCGCTCCGGCGGTGGCGGCGGCGGCGGCCTCCGCGGCGGCGAGCTCGTCGCCGAGGAGCTCAATCTTTTCCTCCACCGTTTCGGGTGCAAACTGTGGGGTTGTCGCGGCGCTTGATGATGCTATGTCCGCGGCGGCGGAAGTGTTCTCTCCGCCCGCCGCGGAAGCCGTGGTCTTCTCCGGCTCACCGCCGGTGGGCTTTTGCGCTCCCGATTGCGGATCTAGGTCGTTGACGAGCTCGTCGATGGCGGCGCGGGTCGGTGAAGGCGGCGAGGATGCCATCCTTTGGTGGTGCGTTTTGGTGCGTTCTGCGTGCTTGGAAGCTAAGTGCGCTTGGGGCAGGAAACTTGCTCTCGAGCTCGCGTCAATGGCGTGGGCAGTGTGGGAGTGAGGAAAGTTTCGGAGGAGGACGATGATGGCTATTTATAGCCAGATATCCGTTTAGATACGTGCCAACGGCTCTTTTGACCGTTGGATGTTCGACGCGTGTCGCTCGCCGGAAAATCCGGGAAACGAAACGACAGGGGAATGATGGCTATCTCCTCGTTTCTCGTGAGAATCTGTCAGAGATACGTTGCAGGGTTTCCCGCGTGAAACCAAGCGGCGCTTGCGTCAGCATGATTAAAGCGCTGATGTCATAAGTTCCTTTTCCGCGAAGGATCGCGAGAAGAAAAGCCGGATTTTCATAGTTCCGAGTTATATGTTACCATCTCCTTCAAAAAGAAAGAAGAAAGAATCAAGACTGCTGAATCAAGTTTTCCCGGACAAAATTATTTGACAGAAGACGGAGAATTAGAGTTTTGATCCTTCCTGGGGGCTACTGTCGGATATATACTGAATAGGGGTATAGAAGATGGTAGACAAAAGAGCCGGACTACCAGGGTGGCCTACATGGTAATGGGCTTGGGTCCATTGGGCGGCCCAGTAGTCCGACGCGCAGAAGCCGGATTCTAGAAGAACCCAGATCACGGCCCACGTGATCTGGCTTGGAGGAGAAGACGGATTCCTTACTTTCCAAGTTACAAGTTAAACATAGTCTTCTAGGTTTCTTGTTCTGTAAGCCCTAATCCGGCTATTATATAAAGCCGGACGGGAGATAGATTAGATAGGTTCAAGTTTCACCAGCTAAAGCTCTACGCAACTCGTCGAGAAGCTCATCCTCGTCGAGTAGCTAGATCTATTCCCTCACACTGTAACCCTGTTATACGGGCTTTAGTCCCAATTAGTGAGAAGTGCAGGAGTAGGTACGCCGTACTGTCGCGACGTACCGAACCTGGGTAAAATCCCGTGTTCTGTGTTACTACGCTATCCCGTTACCCCACGTCTCTACCGTAGTCTCATGGCACCCCAGTCTATGAAAACTACTACGATGTCTCGACAACGCTGGCCGCGTACCTGAGGAGCTCTGTCAGATTTCTTCGTCCAGGCCCTTATTGTGGTCGTACAAACCGCATATTAACTCGGATGAAGAAAAGAAAAATATCAAACTTGTTCGTCTCGACGAGAAGCATACGACAACGCCAGCCAATTCGCGAAATCAGAACATCTTTAAGACTTTTCGGGCCCATCTTCTTGTCTGGACTCGGTGACTGAGTGTCCGCGTCAACTACACGACTTCCACGTCGTCGTGCGACTCCGCCACATCCGCGTCAACCACACGATCTCCACCGCGTCGACGCTGTCCGCCTCGTCGACTACACGACTTTTGCGTCAACTCCGTCTGCCGTGTCGAGTACATCTTCACCGCATCGACTCTGTCCAAGGTGTCGAGTACACCTCCACCGCGTCAACTCCGTCCGCCGTGTCATGTACATCTCCACCGCGTCGACTCCGTCTGCCGTGTCGTGTACATCTCCACCGCGTCGACGCCGTCCGCCTCGTCGACTACACGACTTTCACGCCGACTCCTTCCACCATGTCGAGTACATCTCCACCGCATCGACTCCGTCCGCCGTGTCGAGTACATCTCCACCGCATTGACACTGTCCGCCTCGTCAACAACACGACTTCCGCGTCCACAAAAAAAAGAGAAGGGGATTTCGTCAGTTCCCGAAAGACCAAATTATGGTACATTGCAGCAGAGAGATAATTAAGAATGACTTACCCGCGAACTTCTGAGCCAAGGGACGGATGATGCCAACAAGGTCGTTGTCGTGTTTGGCACCTGCCTCCTCCAGCTGCTTCAGCGCCTCTTGAGCTTCAACAAGCTTACCCTCGAAGTCAGCTGAATGCTTGCGAGTGGAATTCAGCTACTTTCGGGAGGACTCCAACTCAGCCTCAAGGGTTTTCACCCGAGCGACAGCTTCAGCTTTCTCGGTCTTCAAGCGAGTAACTTGGGCTACAAAGCAACAGATACAGCTTAAGCAATTTTCGCGATCAACGGAAAAAACAAAAGGAGCGGGTTAACCTTCCTTGAAGAGATTGGCCATCCTAGATGAGTTGATCACGATCCACCCGAAGGAAAACGCAATCCGCATCAGCCGAGAGCACTCGGCGACCGATGGCAGCAAGGGAGTCGAGAAGAGACTGCAAAAGCACAAGACAAAGTTCGAGTTAGGGGGGAAAATCTCTTGAGCCTATTCACGAATATACACAGACGAGTATAGCCTTGGGGGCTACTCCCATCGGGAGCACTGCCGCGCACCCGATAAAATCAAGAAAAGCAAGAAAGGAAAAAAGCTTAGACTTGAGTCCGTGGTCAATCGCAAGCGATCAACCACGGCCTCGGGGGCTACTCCCATCGGGAGCACTGTCGTGCACCCGATAGAAATCATAATCAAGCAAAGCAGAGAATACGGAGGACGCCAAGAAAATTACCTGGCCTTGAGCGATGGACAGAGGGTCCGCCGAGCTACCCGAAATCACTTTGTTTGCCGAGGCTCCATCCGCGAAGCCAGGCAACCCGTAATCTGGAGCTGCGGCTTGGAGACTTTTGGATGGCCTCTGTAGCTGGAGTTTCGCTCGTGATTGCCTTTTTCCTCTTCACAGAGGGAATGGAAGAAGCGTACTGGCCAGGGCTGATGGCTTGGAGGCTGTCACGGAAGAAATAGAATTATCAAACAAAGATACAAAGAAAAGGGGAAAGATTCTCGACTAAAGAACAACAAACTCACTCGTCCTCGTCCTCGTCATCCAGAATGTCCACATTCCAGGCGGTAGTGACCTTCGACTTGGGGGCCAGAGGAGGAAGCACATTCAGAGGCGTCACCTGGAGAGGCTCGGTCGCCTTGCCGGATCCGCCACCCAAAGAACTATCTTTGGAGGTAGCTTCATCGTCCCCCTGCCTGCGGCGCTTGCGGTGATGGAGCTGATCGCTACACGACTCTTCCACGTCGTCTGAAGAGCCATGCTCAAAGCTCGAGTCGGCCTCAGCAACACTGGTGTCGAGAGCAGCCTCAACATTGCTAGCTAGGAGGTCCGAGGCATCCTCAGCCGAGACTGGCGGGTAGCACGTTGCTATTTTCAAACTCTACAAAAGAAGAAGAAGAAGAAAAGAAGAGAAAACTCAATCGATAAATTCTGGAGTGAAAAAAAAAGAATAAAGAAGAGACAAGAAGAAAACATACCTCGGATGGAGGGGGATTTGAAGCCTCGAATGGCTCAAGAGAGCAGGTGGCGAAGGACTCGCCTACCTTCAGCTTGGTGATAGTCGCAATCTTCTTCTCGAATTCGGCATTCGAGAGGATATCTTGGCAGGCGCAGCTGGGGTCTTCAACGCAATGGTACTCCCACATAGTCGATGGCCTCTCTTGTAGAGGCTGAATCCTATGCCGAAGAAAGACGCTCGCCAGGTGCAAGCAATTCAACGCGACTCCCATCGTCTGATCGTGAAGGTTCACCACTTTCGCGAGTAGCGGCGAGACGATCCGGCTCTCCTCGATAGTGAGCCTGTGCGCCCATGACTTCCTTTGCTTCAAAACGGCAAACGGGTGGAATTTGTGAGCTCCACCCGCGCTGTTGTCGGCGACATAGAACCACTTCCTCCGCCATCCTTGTGTGGAGTCGACGAAGTGCATCTTCAGGTAGGAGTTGTCCGTCTTCACCTGGATCCTGAAGCCGCCGGTGCGGAGTGGATCTCCCAGCTGGTCGCCTAGCCGCGACTTTTTATGGAAGACCCGCACTTTGAACAGGGCCTTACAGAGGCCCCAGTGCGGGCGAATGCCTAAGAAGCACTCACAAAGTACGATAAAGCACGAGATGTGCTGAATCGCATTTGGAGGAAGATCATGGAGCTGTATGCCGTAGACATACAACAATCCAAGGAGGAAAGGAAGGAGAGGCAGAGAGAGGCCGCGCGAGACGTGATCCGCGAAAATCACGCGCTCGTTCGCGCGGGGATTCGGTACCTCCTCTTTCTTGCTCAGGCGAACGCGCTTGTCGCCTTCGGGGGGCAGCAGCCCCTCCCTCTGCATCTCCTTGACGCTCTTGTTGGTGGTGCTGGCGAAGCGCCAGTCGCCCTTCCTCACGGCGGGTGGCGCGGGGACGTCCTCAGCAGCCTTCGATGATGAAGCGGTAGAGCCGCGCTTCTTCCCTCCAGCCATGGGAGCTCGTGGGTGCTTGCAGAGAAAGGAAGTGTGCGCGAGGTGGAAGAAGGAGAGCAAATGGCCAGGAAGATTTACTTTCCACCTAAGGGCAATTACTTATACGCGAGCCAATTCGATCTGAGCCGTAGATCTGGTGAAGTGGCACCCATCGCGGCTGCCACACGTGGAGTGGAAACGAGGCGGCGGCACACAGTTACCTCTGCCACGATCTTTACAACAGATCGTGCGTATTTACAGCATGTGGCTCGCGGGAAAACCGGAAACGACATCCCGTTTCCGGTCAAAGGCTGACAAGGTGGGCCATCACGCTCTGTTTCGCTCTGTCACGTCCCATCAGGAGGAGCCAGAACAAACAAGTGCGCAATGACATCATTGCAGACCTCATCATATTCAAAAATCCCCTCGGGTAGGATCCCTGACATGAAATTTCTTTCGTATGGACATATCAAGACGCGAAAACTCTTTCGCATAAACTCCATAACATGAAATTTCTTTCGTATGGACATATCAAGACGTAAAAACTCTTTCGCATAAGCTCCATAACACGAAATTTCTTTCGTATGGACATATCAGGACGCGAAAACTCTTTCGCATAAAAACCCTTGACACGAAATTTCTTTTGTATAGGCACAACAAGGCTTCCAGACACGAAAACTCTCTCGTATGGACAGGAAAACACAAATGCAAAAATCCTTATGTGTAAAAACAACAAGGAAAATTTCTTCACTCGAAAAATCTCGAGGCGATATTCGCGAGTGAGCAGTCCCTGCCACTCTAACACACGATGTATACACATCTTTACCCTGGATCGTTCAGCCGACTAGGCACATCCGGATGCCGTATTTTCTTGGATACGAAGGTAAGACCCAAAAGATCTTTCTTGAGGGCCTGGAATCGCACTCGAGCTGCGTCCTCCAGTAAATTTCTGTGTCAACAACACGAAGAAAAATCCTAGCGGACGCGCTGGGTACCCCTATAGGTTAAATTCGACTCGGTAAGACCTCCACGGCCCTGTCGCAATAAACACCTCGCTGGATTCAAGTCGGAGGTCTTGAGTCTGCATAGGCCAGAACTGTTTTTTCCCTAGATGCAATTAATTGGCCCTGATCTTTCGCGAGAGCCAAGCAACTGAGCCACATCCTTCTGCGAAAACAGCCAACACACAGGCACCTTTATTTCTTGATAACTCGAGTACAAGAAACGCATCGCACACAGGGTGCACGCCCTCTTCAAGAGATTGAAGCCATCAACCGAAAAAGAAATCAAGACGAACTTTGAGCGTCTACCCGACAGATTCTCAGCCGAGTAAACGCTCGGGGGCTACTGACGAAGGGATGGATCCTGGACCTATCGGGTGAGTCTAGCCGGTCCAAGGCCCAAGACCCAAGCTCCAAGGGAGATGCCGTGGACAGTTTTAGAAGGCCCAATCTAAGGCCCACCCGCAAAGCCTTGCGGGTTAAGAAAGGAAACCTGTAACCGACTTTAGGTTAGGGTTTGTATCCCCCCGGGGACGGTTTGAGACATGGCTACCTATATAAAGCCAGGAGAACCACCTGGAGGGGGACCAAGAAATACCGCACCATCTAAGCCTTGAGATTGAGATATACTCTCGAATTGAGCACCCCCACTGTAACCGATCTATCGTGCTAATACAGATCGACAGAAGCAGGAGTAAGGGTTTTACCTCTACGAGGGCCCCGAACCTAGGTAAATCGTGCCCCCTGTTAGACAACGATTGTCACCAGCGCCTACTCGTTCTCCTACTCGAAACCCTATCGGTTCACCCGAGGGACTTGTTGAGATGCATATTCGACAGTCAGCGACACCATCTTCTTCAGGTTCTTCGGGTTTCTGCTCAAAGTATGGCTAAAACAATAGCCAGGGACGAAACCATTGTGAGTACATTGGATTGTACTCGCAAGACACCCCAAATGAAAGCTAAACATGGAAGTATATATGTGGTAGGAAGGCTGTAATTAGGGTTCGACTAGCTATGATGAATTGCAAATCCACAAGATTTTATTTTTCATAGTTGCACAAGTTTTATTTTTCTTTGTTGAAGAAGATACTTCAAAAGATATTTCATTTCTCTTGTAGATATTGCATGTCCACAAGGTTTTGATAAAGCATGTTAAATAAAAGAAAGTTTTTCTTTACAAAACTTCTTGGAAGACCACATCTTCAAGATCATCATTTATCCGGTGCCTCAAAGGTACAATCATTCCCTTTCCACGTACCTCCAAGGTACAATTCCAAAAACATTTTTCAAGCTTTTTGAAAACATTGACACAATGCTAGCTACATGGCCATTCAACTGTACATATCCGAGGACGCGGCTATTCTGAATAGTTTTACTCTACAGAGGTGTACACAATCCACAAGATCCAGTACATCCAGCGTGAACAACCATAGACTGTCCAAGACAGTATGCAAACATCAGATAACTGGTCCTAACCATCCACTATGCAAGTGCTAGTAAATGGCTACCTCTTCAACTGGGTTTGTTCTCCCCGGCACCGAGTGAGTCAGCCGTATCGATCCGGTTTTCCCTGACAACACACCGCCATGGCAGGAGACCCAACTGTTGAAACCGGTGCCGAACTTAATCCCCACACTCTGAATGTCCCTTGCTTTTCCTTTCTGGTGACAATTCGGTTCAGGGGACTCTAACCCCTATAGCACATTGAGGTAGACACGGACTAACACCGACAAGATTTTAGCTAGGCCCCTTTCCCATATTGGGGTAATGTGGCAGCACGACTTGGTTGTCCGGCGAAGACTAGGTTATGTGTCATTTTTGGAAAACAAGTCGAAAACATTTCCTCCTTTACAAACCTCCCTCGGACAAGGTCCCACCTTTCCTCGGGGTTTTTCCAAAGCTTTTGCTTTCCAAAAACATCAAGTTAAAATGTCCACTAAGGGACTTAAGTTGATTAAGTGATGACACTAAAATATCTAAAGGGCTTGGTAACACCAAGATTATATAGTGGATATAGCATATTAGATACATAATAAAGACAGTGGCATAGGCCACTAAGAAAATAGTTTTGGAATCAAACTTTTGTAAAACTTCAGAAGTAAAACATGCATGGTATATAATGATAAGTAATCAACGAGAAATAATTTAGAGTGGCTTTCCTTGGCACTGGTCTTGATCTTGCTCTTGAAATAAACAAGAGTTGCAATAAAAACCTCTCCGGGAAATAATACCGTCTTCGATATCTAACGTCGTAAAACAAAAAGGAAAACACCCAATCAGAAACAATCAAAGGCAAGCACTTTCTAACAAGTAACATACAGCAAGAAATCCATCAAACAAATACAATAAAAAACAAAAGCACTGGAGTACACACCAACAAGCAGAACATGCACAGACAACACACATGAGTAACACTAGATCATATGTTAAGGATCCTCAACCAAATTGGAATGGGTCCAGTGGGTTTTCCACTCTCATATCATGCCCAAATAAGGTTAAATGACTCTCTGGTCATTCATGAGGATGAAAAAATAACAAGAAAACAACTTAGGAACACATACACATGCATAGGAAAATCATAACAAGCAATACTACAAGCCCATAGTAACACATGCTTTTCTAAACATGGAGAAATAATATAAACAGTAGCTAAGCAACCTAATAACAGAGACAAATCAATACCAAACATGTCATGGATCACCCAATACATGAAAATAATCATGGAGCAAAATAACCACTAAAACTAGAGATGGAAAAAGGGCTATTTATACATGCATACATGCATAACAATAATAGATCATCAAACAAGACTTATTCTAACATGATAGATCTATAAGATAGCATCCATATAACAGAGAAACAACACCAAGACATGCTAGTGATACCAAAATAACAATCTAATCAATGCATAAAAAATTAAGCATGTAAATAACAATTATGGCAGAAAAACATCTAAAACTGTCATAGCATGAAAAATTGATCTAGAGCTTACTCAAGCATGAAAGCAAGTATAATATGCTAGAATAACAGTATCTATGCTATGGAAAACAATACTAAGGCATTTACCCAAGTTATCATACTAAAATGGAACTACCACATATTAACCCATTTTCACTAGGAAAACAACCCTATGAGATTAAAAATTCTAACAACCATGGTTTTCACACACAAGTTCTAACATGCTAGTGACACACTCAAAGAACAACTCAAACATGTTATAATACCCTACAGATGCTAGGAATCAATTTTATGACCAAAAACATTATAACACAATAATCAATAAGGCATAACAATAAATAGCAGAAAAGGACTAAACACTAAATAATTCCCCAAGCCTATTTTGTCACTCCTAAAATCATGAAAACCTAGGATTAGGTGCTCCTAGTCACTAGAAAACCAACACAATTGGATTCACATCAAAATTCATCACCAAATAAATTTAAAAATTCACAGAAGTGCTCTCTGGCCTAAAACTGACATGCATGTCATTTTCACTCAATAACTCAAGTCAACACAAGGTCAACTGCCACAGACAGATATTAAAGCAGTTTAGTTTGCATGTTTTGTATACATAAAACTCAAGTTATTAAATAAATGGTGTTAATGAGTGCTTTAATTTATTAACTCTGCCATTTAATTTATTTCTCCTAAAATACAGCACAAAACCTAGATCTATAAAATGGAGATGGTTAAAAATTTGTAGATCTAGAACTGTGATTTTTGGTGTGGCAACTTTTACTTGTTAGAATTTTCACTTTGAATTAAAGCAAACAGCTAGAAATAGATCCACAGGAAAAAAGGAAACAACCTGCAGAAAAAAGGTTAACGGGCCAGATCTGCTGCGGAAACGGCCCGAGGCAGAGACAGGCCGGGTGACACGGAGCAGCGCGGCGACGGGCCGGCCCGTGAGCCTTTCCCGCGCGGGGCAGGGTCAAACAGCTGACCCCGGCCCACTGGTCAGTGGCCTGGAGGGGTGGATTTTAAGCCTTGTCGTTGGATCTCGATCCAACGGCCAGGAATAGATGATGACACGACAACCACCGGTGACCAAAATCTGCGGCGGCGGCCGCCCTTCCGCCGTGGTGAGGCTGCTGGCTCGCCGCGGGAGCTCCGACAGCCGCCTAGAAATGCAGAAAGCACAGAAAGGATCACGAGAACGTCGCCGAGCCTGTCGTGTCGTTGTTCCTTGACGCGGATGACAGCATGCGAGGATTCGACGGGTCCCCGTGAATGTCGTACTAGGTTCTCGCGGATGCCGCACCTGCGAGGGAACAATCCACGAGTTAGGGGGCGCACGAGCTCAGATGGTTCAAGAGGGAGTGCAGGGAGGAAGAATCGGACGTTGAGGTGTCCCGAGTAGGTGGCTGGTCGAGGTGCTCGCCCGCGGAGAGGTCGAGCTCGATTCGGAAGTCTTGAATGGGAAGTGATGGGGATCTAGGTTCTAGGATTCGATTGAGGATGTGAGGGGTTTGTGAGACATGGTTGTAGACAAGGGGAAGGCCCGGTTCGGTCCAGCGCTGGTGCTTGGAGCGTGGCAACATTGGTGGTCATGGCGGGGAAGCTCACGACCAAGCTTGGGACTTCAAGTATGTCTGGGGGATTGCCTGAGGTGAGGAGGCAGAGAAGGCAAGAGAGGAGCGGAGGAGGATGCCCATGGTGGTGGGAACACGATGGCATGTCTCCGCACCTGAAGGTGTTTGTCAGCAAAATGAGGAGGAAGGAGAGTGATAGGGAGGACATGGAGATGTCACTCGTGCTCCTAGTGGTCTCGTGAACCTAGTAGACAAGGAGTTGAGGAGCGGAATGCGGCCCAGGTGTTGGAACGCGAGGGACGTGGCGAGCGTGTCCTGGGCGCCATGGACAGCTCATGGGCAAGGAAGAGGAAGACAAGAGGAAGGAAAGAGGCTTCACCAGGGGGTCACGGGGTGCGAGGGGAGTCTACTAGCGCAATGGTTTCTTCAGAGATGGATGGTGGGGAGGGAGTGAGATGGAGGGGGCGATCAAGACTTTGTCCATTGGTTGGTGGCTGAGAGAGAGAAGGAATGGAGCAGGTAGACCATGTATAGGAGGTGAGGGTAGATATTTACAATGCGAGGGATCAAGAGAGAGGTAGAGAGGATGCAATTATTGGCCAGGAGAAGGGTGAACCCACTAGTGACCAGATATACCAGTGAGGGTTTTTGCTTGTTTTCACCAAAATTTTGAGTAGAACCTAAGTGAAAAATCATGTCCATTGGGTAGAGAATAAAAAATGTAGTCTAGGGATGGTGGTCTCAAGTTTTTCTGAAAACATTTCTTTCACAAAATTTTGGAAATTCAAAAAGTACCGAATCTGTTTTTAAATGTTTTCTCCAAAATTTTCAACACAACTTGCAAATGTTTTTGTACCAATACTTCCCACATGACCATAGGCATGTTGGGTAATTTTTCCAAGATTTTAGGAAATACTTTTCTTCACAAAATATTTTAAAGTCCATTTCTGGCGTTTTAAAAAAATGGACAATAATAAATAGTAAAAAGCTTTTAAAACAAATATTTTTGAGTTGGGATGAGAGATTATATAATATAGGTCTCAAAATTAATTTTTAATAAACAACTCTTTTGAAAATATTTGAGGCATCAAGTGGAAAAGGGGTGAAAACAGGAGTTTATTTAATAGGCTAAAAACCATTAGAGAAGAATAATTAAATGGCCATTGAAAAATAAATGGACCACATGGATATGATGTATAGGTCATGGAGATTACAAGGGTAGGTTCATGGGGCTTGAAAACAATAAGGAGTGATTTGGAGTAACATGGACAAAGTGCTACATGATAAAGGAGATATGATCATAATTTTGGGGATGCCTTCAAAAGAACTTCGAAAGATGATACCAAAGGGTTTCAATATCGAAAATAACAACTTGGATGAATATCATAGATATAGAAAATGAGATGTATGATGATGCATTGATGAATAGCTCAAGATTTGCCATAAAGGCATGTCTCCAAAGTTGGAAGTTTTTAAGAAAACATAAGATGTGATAGTCGTATGATGGGATATGATATTGATGCTTGATCTTGTTATTACTAGGTTTTTATTAACTTAAACAACGCACATACATCAACAAACAGAAATAAGCACTCCAAACACACCGAGGGAAAGATCACACATAAAGCAGAGAGAATAACAAGACACACAAGATCACTAAAGCAACTGAGTTCTTCAATTTAATTTCCAGGTGTTTTTCTCAAGTGTTAATTATAGGTAGTGATCAAGCCACATCATGAAAAGAGTATTTTGTAAACAATTTCAACTCAAAGCTTGATATATCCAAAATAATATAACTAAGGTAAAATACAAGGGTAATATAATCCCCACTTATAGTTTTTGCAAGAAGAGAAAGTGAGATGGGGTTTTTGGAATACCTGCAAAAAAGTTATCTTGGTTGAAAACAGGTAGGAGATGATTACCTCCAAAATACTTTTCATATGGTTTTGTAAAATACCTTTTGTTTTCTCAAAACTTAGCTTTTGGGTTTCTTCTAAAATCGAAACATTTTCAAAAAGGTTTTTGCCAAAAGAGGGTGATGGATGAAGGTGATAAGCTTTCTTGTCATGACTTGATCACAAGGGTTGTGTTTTAAGAAAGTTATGATCAATGGTTTTAATATTTAGTTGTTAACAAACTCAAACACAAACAAAAACAACAAGCAAATAGAAATGAAAACACAAGCATAAGTCAAACATATCAAAAAGTTTTTGTTGGCCCTTATTTTTGGGTTATTGAAAACAAGTTTATTCCAGTCTTCCGAAAATTGGGCTGTTACAACGACGATAGCCCACGAAACCGCGATAGCAGCCCACGGCACCATGGAAGCCAGTCGTGACATCGCAGCAGGGAACCGCGGCCGGAGTACAATCGCGACCGAACTGAATACGACGCGTGCAGAGACATCGCGCAGAGCAAGGTCGACAAGGCTCGAGACCGCGGGAACCGCGCCCGATCGCCGTCAACCTCCTCTGACGAGGAAGCCTGTGGTGCAATGTGCTTCACCCGCAGCATCCACGAGGCACCGATGCCCAAAAGATTCAAGCTCACAACGGAGGTCCCAAAGTACGACGGCTCGCAGGGGCCCAAGTCATGGCTTTCAGACTATCTTACCGCGTTGAAATGCCAACGCGGGAACAAGACAACAGCCATGCAGTACCTAAACCTACACCTCGTAGGCGTCGCCTGCAGATGGCTCGAAGGAATACCGCGTGCGCACTACGAATCCTGAGACGATCTCACCCACGACTTCCAGAAAAACTTCCAGGCGTCATACAAGCGGCCAACGTCTATCGAGGAACTGCGAGCCTGCAAGAAGAAGAGCGGAGAGTGTACCCGCGAGTATATCCAGAGATGGACCACACTGAAGAACATGGAGGGAAACATGTCGAAAGAAGTCGCAGTCGAAGCTTTCACCAAAGGTGCTCGGTGCACCGCCTTCCGAGAGGAACTGGGACGATCTTCGCCCAAGACAATCGGAGAGTTAATGGCGATAGAGGACATATGGGCTAACGGCGAAGAGTCATGTGCAACGAGAAAGCCTCCTCACCCGCGCCTGATGAGGATCGAAACGTCGATCGCCGAAGGAGGAAGAGAAAACACTACGACCAAGATGATCAATCGGAACTGGTGGCGACGGAGATCACGATAAATCGCGACGGTGGATCCCACGGAAATCACGACTGGAAACCAAAACCAGATGATAAAACACCCGACGAAGACCTTGACGGATACTGCTCGCTACATCTATTTACAGATAAGCGCACGGACAAAACCGAGGCCACTCACCTCCTCAAAGACTGCCGAAAGTTCCAGTACATCCACGAGGTGTACACAAAGAAGCATAGGGCCGCCGTCAGCCAAGGATACCCGCAGCTCCGAGGAGGAGCTAACGGATACCAACTCTCATCCCTGCCTCCACCAGGACACCAGAACGTGGCGCTATCCGCTCTATAAGCGCCACCCGCCGCAAACCAAGGAGCTAACGGATGCCTGAATCCACATGGGCTCCTGGGAATGATACAGAAGGTATGCCCATCCCGAAGGGTCCAGAAGGCAAACACACACCAAGTTATCATGGCAGTACAGGCTCCACCGTCCAAGACTGAATACCTGAAGATGTCAGAGCAGCCGATAACCTTCTCCAAAGAGAACCACCCTCCACGGGTGTATCGACCAGGACACGCGGCGCTCGTCATCTAGGCGCAAATAGGTAACTACGACCTAGCCCGGGTGTTCATGGACGGTGTCAACAGAATCAACATCATATACGCGGACACACTCCGTAAGATGAACAAGAACCTGGACGGACTCGCAGAATCAGAAACATCCTTCCACGGGATAGAACCAGGGAAAGCCGTCCGACCACTCGGAACAATCAACTTGGAGGTGATACTCGGAGACTCGAAAAACTACATGAGAGAATTCCTCGACTTTGAGATAGTCGACTGTCCATCACAGTACCACGCCATTCTTGGCCGAACAGCGTTCGCGAGATTCATGGCAGTACCCCATTACACCTACCTCAAGCTCAAACTCCTAGGGGAATATGGCACAATAACCATAAATGGCGACTTCCAGAAGTGAGATAAGTGCGACACCGAGTTCAACTAAATCGTGAAATCCTTTGGCAAAAACCACGGATAACTCTGTGATGCCACTCACCAAAAATAACGCCCCAGAACTCGAGTTTAGCCCAAGAAGCGACATTCGAAAGCATCAAGTGCACCCGACAGAATACGTGAAAACGGCAATACTGTCCACCACCCTATCATCTGCATAGGAAGGCGCGCTCGTCAAACTCCTCCGTGAGTACTGGAAGATTTTTGCCCGGCAGCCCCCAGACATGCCAGGGATACCCAGGGAGTTCGCCGAGCACTCACTTGAAGTGTTTAAAGATGCAAAGCCATTCAAACAGACCACCCAACACTTTTCCGAGTCGAAACAGAAAGCACTCGGAGAAGAGGTGAACATACTGCTACCCGCCAAGTTCATCAGGGAAATCAAAATATCCACCTGGTTAGCAAACCCGGTGCTATTCCCGAAGAAAAATACTAACATCCTTCGTGTGTGCATCGACTACACGTCGTTGAACAAACACTGCCCCAAGGATAACTTCCCATCACCACAGATCGACCAGATCGTGGATTCTACAGCAAGTCGTCAGTGCCTCTCCTTCCTGGACGCCTACTCGGGCTATAATCAGATCAGGATGAAGCAAGAGGACGAGGAGAAGACAACATTCATCATACCGGACGGTGTATACTTCTACACAACAATGCCCTTCAGGCTCAAAAGCGCAAGCGCAACATATCAGCGCTGCATGCAAAAAATGCCTCGCCAATCTCATTGGCAAGAACGTACAAGTGTATGTTGATGACATCGTCATCAAGACTCGAGTGGAGGACACACTCCTTGAGGACATCAGGGAGATATTCAATGCCCTCAACGCGTACAGAATCAAGCTCAACCCAACAAAGTGTGTCTTCGGAGTTCCTGCAGGACAACTCCTCGGCTATCTGGTCTTTGCCCGAGGAATCGAAGCCAACCCAAAGAAAATTCACGCAATCTTGACGATGAAAGAACCAACAAACCTTCGCGGCGTGCAGCAGCTCGCAGGGCGACTGGTAGCCCTCAGCAGGTTCATCGCAAGGTTAGGAGAGCAAGCGCTCCCCTTCTATAAACTGCTGAAGAAAAGTGACAAGTTTGAGTGGACACCTGAAGCAAAGCAAGCGATCATCGACCTGAAAAAAGGTACTCCAAAGAAAGAAAATATTGGCCACACCTCGGGAAAGGGATCCCTTGTATCTATATCTAGCCGCAACAAATCAGGTGCTCAGTACAGTACTTGTGGTCGAGCGACCAGAGAAGGGCAAGGCACATGGCGTATAGAGGCCAATCTATTACCTCAGCGAGGTACTCTCACCGTGCAAACATACATACCCCCACTGTCAGAAGCTCGCATATGGAGTGGTCTTCACAGTCCGCAAGCTCAAGCATTACTTCCAGGAGCATACCATCACGGTGCTAAACGACGCATCACTCGGTACAATCATGAATAATCCTATGGCATCTAGAAGAATCGCGAAATGGATCATCGAGCTAGGCGCCTGGGACACCATATACACAAGGCGCAACGCTCTAAAGTCCCAGGTAGTCGCACGAGCTATTGGATAATGTACTTCAACGGGTCGAAGAGAAACAAAGGAGCTCGAGCCGGAGTAATCCTTATATCGCCAAGGGGCGACAAGCTCCAGTATGTCCTGCGACTCAACTTCCCGCCTGACGATCCAACATCAAACAAAGACGCGGAGTACAAGGCACTCCTACACGACATGAAAATGGCGATTGCCTGCGAAGCCACTCGACTGATGATATACAGAGATTTTTATCTTATCGTGCAGCAGACGATGAAGGAGTGCGACGCTGTCGCGGATAACATGATCGCTTATCGCGACATGTAAAACCTACTCGAAGGAAGTTTCAAGGGGTGCAAGCTGAAGCACATCGCGCGATCAAGCAATGAAGAAGCAAATAGACTGGCAAACATAGGGTCAACAAACGCCCCTGTTCCACCAGGAATCTACTTCGAAAGAATAAGCAAAAGATCAATAAAAGTCAAAAAGCAATCAAAAATACCTGCAGTAGCAGAAACGGAAGCCAGCCAGCAAATCATCCTCATCGAACTCATCCATAACATCTCAAGGCAAGTCTTTCTCGTCGAAGCAACCTGGACACAGAAATATCTCAATTACCTGTCCACCAAGCAGCTCCCAGCAGACATTTGCGAGGCTAGACAGATAGTACGACGCAACAAATCTTTTCGGGTGATCAAAGGAGAACTATACAAGTAAAGCATATCAGGAGTACTCTAGAGGTGCATCGCACCCAAGGATGGCAAGGAATTGCTCCGTGACATACACCAAGGCGACTACGGGCATCACGCAAGCTGGAGAGCAATCGTGGGTAAAGCTTTTCGAGCAGGATTCTACTGGCTCACGGTAGCCAGAGACGCCAAAGATCTCGTCGAGAGGTGTAACGCCTGGCAGAAGTTCGTGATCAAGCCACACGCACCGTCCATAGAGCTCCACATGATCCCCATCTCCTAGCCCTTCGATCAATGGGGGCTAGACATGGTGGGACCGCTGCGGAGATCAACACCCGGAGGATACACCTTCCTGCTGGTAGCAGTCGACAAATTCACAAAATGGATAGAGGCCATGCCAGTCACGTCGTAGCACGCCGAGTGCACCGTGGGATTCCTCGATTTCATCGTGTGCAGGTTCGTTGTCCCACACAATATCACACAGATAATGGGACCGACTTCACAGCCAAAGAAACACATGACTTCTGCAAGGAAAAGGGGATAACTCTTAGCTTTGCCTCGGTAGCCCACCCGCAAACTAACGGACAAGTCGAACGATCCAACGGATTAGTCTCGGTTGGCCTGAAGAAGCGGTTGCTCACTCGACTACACACAGCAGCAGAGCATTGGGATAAAGAACTACCATCGGTGTTGTGGATCCTGCGAACAACACCAAATCGATTGACAAATTACACGCCATTGTTCATGGTATACGGATCTGAAGCCGTGCTACACGAGGACGTCAAATTCAGCGCCCCATGAGTCGTCGCATACAACGAAGAACCTTCCAACAAGGCACTCGCAGAAGACATGGACGGGCTGGATGAGATCAGGGACATCGCACTCGCGAGATCCGCAGTCTATCAGGAATCGCTGCGCAATCACCATAGTTGCCGCATACGCCACAGATCCTTCATGGTAGGTGACCTGGTGTTGTGTCTCAAGCAAAAAGAGGGACACAAGCTAGAGCCACCGTGGGAAGGACCCTTCGTCATACACTAAGTCATCCCAGGAGGCTCCTATTGCTTAAAGAACCCGAATACATGCGACATCTAATCCAACCCATGGAATGTGGCGCACCTCCGCAAGTTCTACCCGTAGGATTTACTCTATTACTCGCAAGAAATAAGCCTGTTCCAGCCAGATTGTAACCCAAGCAAAACACATGACTTTTCAGTAATTGTAATACAAAACATGGTATCTCAACCATAGTTACAACCGACTACTTCCGTCCAATTTTCTACTTTTACATGCTAACACACGGTAACACCCCAACACACGGGGGCTACACCATACTAGTATAAACAATTTTCGAGTGACTGCGCTCAAATATTTATACAAGGTACATACACCTTCAAAATATACATAACTACCGCCGCGAGGAAGCCTCCCGAAGCAATCGCCCCGTCTCCGCAGCAGTTAGTCGCCCAATCCGCTCAGCCGCTGGTCGCATAACTTCATAGTGCGGAAAGAAGTCCACAGGTGCTCCTCGGGTGTCGGGAAGTTGCGCCACAGAGTTAAAATTGACGTCAGGATGCCATAGTCGCACAAAGGCAAGGGCCACCTGAGCGCCACAAATGAGCTGCTGAAGCACGCACTCGCGAACATCCTCCACCCGACAAAACATCCTTAGCAGGCCACTCAGTTTATCGGGAACAACATCGAAAGGATAAAACGCCCGATGAACCGAGGAAAGAGCCTCCCGACAAGATTCAACAAAGAGTTGCGCCTGACTCACCCGATACTGTAGTGTAGCCAGAACAAAACCCCGGCTGCGGTCAGACCAGAAGTTGCTCGCATGAAAGTTGGAACTTCTCGACTCGCAAGCCACGCGATTGTCCACCCAATGACCTTCGAAAGATCCATCGGGCTCAACAACTGCACAAGGCAAGATACATGCTAAGACCGCAAGTTAGGAAAACACCGAAAACACTCGGGGACTTGCGGGACTTACATATCATACTCTTCGCCACGCTTGCCAGTTCCTTCATCACAAACTGCTCGCGATCTGAAGCAAGTTTTTGCTTGGACTTGGCGACATCCTCCACACCTTACAAAGCCTGGAGCTTGCGTTCACCATCCGTGACACGGCCACAGAGCATGGCAAGCATGCTCGCATCAGCGGCTCGGTCGACGGAGCAGCACCGTTCGACGAGCCACCACTAGAATCTACAACCTGCAAAGAACAAAGGAGTCTCAGAGACAAAGTTACACCCCACTTGATGAGTGACCACAAATATATCTTCGACTGCCCGGGGGCTACTCCCATCGGGAGAATACAAAGTAAGGCACAATGAATGCCGACACTTTTAAAATGCTTCGATTAACAGCAAAAGTATGGGATGCTTCCCGAAGTTCATTACAAAAACTGGCATACAAAGGGTAAAGCAGCACCCCTCCTAAGGAACTATCGACTTCCCGGAGGTAGCTCCACTCGCAGCAAGCTTCGTACCACGGCCGCGGGAAACTACCCCGGAAAACATCTGCGCAAGCCTCTCCGCCTGATCACCAAAGGGTCAGAGCGCTACCTTTTTACCCAGCGCGTCCCGGGGAAGCTCCGAATACACCTTGTCCAAGTCACCTGAGACGCCGTGCGCCAGGGCAAATTGGATAGCGGTCTTGGCTACACACTCAGTCTGCGTAAGGGTATACCCCTGGAGGGGATCGTCTTCACCAAGGAAAACTTGCAGGAGGCTACCAAGAGTTGGCGGAGCCGGCCTACCCACAAGTAATCGTTCACGTAGCAGTGTTAGCGCTCGAGCAACATCTCGAATGGCGATGCAGCTGGGTGCACACATCCGTCACGGCGTCGACTCGAAAATCTCCAGGTAGCTCCACCCCAACTCCACGAGCATCTAAACAAAACATGAAGCAAGCAAACATCAGAAAGGAGAAAGGAGCAAGCCACAGCCAAAAGTAATTCTTGCATGACTCACCAGCTAGAGCCTGGGCCAAGGGATGGAGGACGCCAACCAAATCACTGTCGTGCGTTGCGCCCGCCTCCTCCAGTTTCTTCAAGGCTCCCTCGGTCTTTGCGAGGCGGCCAACTGAACTCTTGCGCGTGGACTCCAAATCCTTCCGGGTAAACTCCAGCTCCTTCTCGAGGTCTTTAACCCGAGAAGTGGCATCCACCTTCTCGGCTCTCATGCGGGTGACCTCGTATGCAACATGAAGCGCAATCGTTAAAATAATCGCGATCAGAAGAAGCATAACCAGAATAAGAAGTGGATGATCAACTCAACCGACAAGAGGCGAGCATCCTGAATCAGTTGGTCGCGCACTCCCCGAAGAGAAGTGCTCTACACCTCATCCGTGACCAGGCGACGACCGAAGGCAGCCAGAGAATCGAGGACGGCCTACAAAAAGTTTCCTACGGGATTAGCAAATTGTTACTTGAGCCTATAGACGACTGTACATAGTCGAGTATAGCCTCGGGGGCTACTCCCATCGAGAGCACTGTCGTGCACCCGATGAAGTCCAAGGTCAATAGAACTAGGCTTGAGTCCATAGCCAACTGCAAGCATTCGACCATAGACTCAGGGGCTACTCCCATCGGGAGCACTGCCGTGCACCCGATATGAAAGAAGAAGGAGACAAACCCAAGGAAAATGAAGAACTTACTTGGCCCTGCGCAGTCGACAAGGGATCCGCTGAGCTAGCCGAAACCTCCTTGCTCGCTGATGCCCCGGCATCTCCAGGTCGCCCGACTGCCAGACTGGGTATCGCATACTCCGAAGCATCGACTGCCTTCGTCGGGCTCATAGGCTGTCGAGCAGGACTTGGTGCCGAAGCAGGATTCGCGAGCGCCTCCTTCGGCTTCACGGACGGAGCTGAAGATGTGAACTGATCCGCGCTGATCGTCACAAGACTAAGACAAAAGTTAGAATCAAAAGAAAATAAAGCAACACTGCATCAAAGAAAAACTCGCGACTCACTCATCGTCATCATCGTCGAGGCTGTCCATGTCCCAGGAAGTGGGGATCCTCGATTGATGGATGGTGGGAGGGAGCACATTGAGAGGAGTTGCACGGATAGGCGTAAATTCCATGACGCGATCGCTACTCAAGGAGTTATCCTTGGAAGTAACCTCGGTCTCCTCCGCCCTGCGACGCTTTCGGTGGTGGAGAGAAGGCTCCTCCTCATTCTCCTCTTCCTCCAGAAACTCCTCACTCGACTCAGCGCTAGCGACACTGGTATCAAGAGGAGTCTCAAGATTACTCGCCAGGAGGTCCGAGACGCCGTCGTCCATGGAGATTGGCGGATAACAAGTCGCCACATCCTGGTTCTACAAATAGACAGAGGGAAAAAGATGGCGCTTCAATCGACAAAAATAAATAGCAAGAAAGAAGATAGAAAAAAAAGAGCTTACCTCAGTCAGGGGATGCTCGGCGTCAAAAGCTGTGGGAGAGCACGACGAGTATCTATGTCCTTTCTTCAAACATATGATGGCGGCGATCTTCTTTTCGAATTCTGCATTCGAAAGAACGTCTTTGCACGTCCGGCTCGGGTCGTGGATGCCCGTGTACTCCTACAGCGTGGTTGGCCTGTCTTGGAGCGGCTGAACCCTGCGACGAAGAAATACACTCGCCAAGTGTATCCCGTTCAGTGGAGTCCCCTGCTCCTTGTCGCGGAAACGCGCCACCTTCACGAGTAGAGGGGAGACCACCTTAGACTCTTCGGCTGACAGCGCGTGCGACCAAGATTTTCTTCGCTTCAAAACGGGAACGGGTGGAATTCGGGAACGCCACCCGCGCCATCATCCGCAACATAAAACCACTTCCGGCGTCACCCTTGAGCTGAATTGACAAAGTTCATCTCCAGGTAGGGGTAGTCCGGGTTCGCCTGAAGCCCGAAGCCACCGGTCACCAACGGCTCTCCGATCCTCTCGCCCAGCAGGGGTTTCTCCCGAAAAACCCGCACTCGGAGGAGGGCCTTCCATAGCCCCCAGTGCGGGTGGATGCCAAGGAAACACTCACAAAGCACGAAAAACACGAAATGTGTTGCATCGCGTTCGGAGGGAGATCGTGCAGCTGTATGCCATAGACATACATCAGCCAAACGAGGAATGGATGGAGAGGAAAAGACAGACCTCGAGCAATATGCTCTGAAAACGCGACGCGCTCGTTGGCGAGCGTGTTCGGCATCGCCTCGTTCCTCGCCGACAACTGGACACGCTTGGAAGCCTCGGGAGGGATTAGTCCCTCTCTCTGCATATCGGCGATGCTCTTCTTCGTTGTGTTCGACGAGCGCCACTCGCCTGTGCTCCTCGCGGGGGCTACCATGGAGGAGCTCGCCGCCTCCTTGCCGAACGCCGTGGCAGCTCTGTGCTTCTTGCCTCCCGCCATTGGGAGTATTCGTGCTCGCGGAAGAAAATGTGTGTGCGTAGAGGAGAAGTTGTGCGTCAGAGGTAGGAGAAGAAGGATTGAGGGCCGGGAAAGTCATTTTCCCCTAAGGCCCATTATTTATACTAAGGGTGGACCGCTGCGAGCCGTTGATCCGCTGACGCGGGACACATCCCCGCCGCCACGTGTGAAGAGGAAACGAGGAGGTGGAGGGCGGTTACCTTCGCATGATCTTTTACGTGAGATCGTGCATAGTTACTGCGCGGCCAGCGAATAAACCGGGCGCGACCGCTCGTTTCCGGTCAAAAAGCTGACAAGATGGGCCCTACATGCTCTGCCCCACTGCGTCACTTCCCATCGGGAGCAGGCGAGTGCGTGGTGACGTCATTGCTCACCTCACCAACACGAAAACTCTTTCGTATGGAAGCCGCCAACACGAAATTTCTTTCGTATGGATCTCAAGACACGAAAATTCTTTCGTACAAACATGACGACGCGGAATTTCTTTCGTATGGACCTCGAGACACAAAAATTCTTCCGTACAAACATAACAAACACGAAATTTCTTTCGTATGGATTTCAAGGGCAACCACAGTGGCACTCGCTACTATTCGGGAACAAAGGAAAGCACCCGCTGCGCATAAATCGCGAGTATACACAATATCGCATCACGACATACTCACACGTCATTTTAATCCTGGATCGTTCAGCCGACTAGGCACATCTGGATGTCGTATTCTTTCGAGTACGAATGTAAGACCCAAGGATCTCTCATGTGGGCCTGGTATCGCACTCGAGCTGCGTCCTCCAGTAAATTTTCCACGTCAGCAACACGAAGAAAAATCCTAGCGGACGCGCCGGGTACCCCACTAAGGTTAAGTTCGACTCGATAAGACCTCCACGGCCCAATCGACGATCACCTCGCCGAGTTCGAGTCGAAGGTCTCGAATTCGTGTAGGCCAAAACTGTTTTTCCCTAGATGCAATTAATTGGCCCTGATCTTTCGGGAGAGTCAAGCGACTGAGACGTACCCTTCTGCGAAAAAATCCAACACAACGCACATTTACCACTTGATATTCAAGTACTCGAATATATCACATGCATGGTATACGCCCTTGAAGCCAGGCGATTGAATGACTAATCGCGAAAATCCAAGAACGAACTTTGAGTGCTTACCCGACTAATCTCAATCGAATAAACATTCAGGGGCTACTGACGTGGGGATGACTCCTGGACCTATCGGGTAAGACTACCCGGTCCAAGGCCCAGGACCAAGGCCTAAAGCAAGGCGTTACCCCGCTGTTCTATAAGGCCCGGTAGAGGCCCACCCGCAAGACTTGCGGGTCAAGAAGGAAAACTCCTACTGACCTAGAGCTAGGGTTTGTAACCCCCTCCCCCCGGTACGGTTTGAGACCCATCTATCTATAAAGCGTTGGGAGAACCACGGGGGGAGGGGATCCAATCTACTTTTCACCACCAAAGACATAAGCTCGAGATCAATCTCTCGACTTGGGCACCCACCATTGTAATCGATCTACTCGTAATACAGATCAAAAGAGCAAGAGTAAGGGTATTACCTCTACGAGGGCCCCGAACCTGGGTAAATCGTGCCCCCTGTTAGCCGACGATTGTCACCAGTGCATATTCGTTCTCTTAATCGAAACCCTACCAGATCATCCGAGGGACTTGTCAAGATGACTAGTCTCCCTTGGAAGCGCGCCCTGACACCGCCGAGGAGATCTTCATCTCCATCCTCGGCCACGCGGCCCGCCCGGTGAACCACTTCGTTGTCGCGAACGGTCTCACCTTCCTCTTCTCCATCTTCGTCGGAGTTGTCTTCCGGCTCCTCTGCTCGCCTCATGCCTGCCCCCAATGGGCGGATTTTCAAAACATTGCGGGCCCCGCTTGGTTGTTTGGCTCACCGACTTTTCCACCATGCGCTGACCCGGAGGAGAATTCTCCGTTCCGTTCCTGTGTGGGGCCCCACTCGCCGCTGATGCGTCCATTTCCACCGTGGCCACCGCCCGTTACCTCCACTCCCCCACCTGCCTCTCGGCCTTCCCTCACCATCCCAACTGTCCGAGCGACGTTCCCCTTCCCCTGCTGCTACCACGCGACCCCAGCTGGAGTCAACTCTCGATCCATCTCCACCATCCGCTGGAGATCGCTCGGCTAGGTCCTAGTTAAATGTAGCCAGATTGTCAAACTCCCCGGCAACTCCGCAGCCTGTAGTCTTCCACCGGGCCTCCCCGTCTTCTCTGCCTGCCACGCATCGCTGCCCATTTATACCGTCGCGAGCCTGTTACCGCTGCCTTCACCACGACACGTGGTCAAGGACCCCCTCACTTGCCGCTTCTGTCGCCGATGTGGTCATCGCGCCCGTGGTTACCCTGACTGTCACCTCCTGCTCTCCGCCCTGCCCGGTTCCATGGCGTCCCGCCACCACCACCACATGCGCCAGCAGCCCATCACGCCTCCTGCCCGTCGTCATCCCGCGGGCCATCGCTTCCCCGTTACTCCCTACCCCTTTGGGTCCGCCCCTCCACCCACCCAGCCCCCGCCATTCTCTCCCATCTCGCACTTCGACCTCGGCGCTTCCTACAGTGACGATTCCACCGACAGCGATTTCCCCGGCGGCGGGCGTCATCCTGAGCAACTCGACGTCTACTTGCCCCCTGCTGACATGCGGGCCTTCGAGTGCTTCGGTTTTGCATACGTCGCGGAGGACTCACACCACCTGTTCGAAGTGTGTCCTCGTCTGGGAGACATTTGGGCTCGCGCTGCTGGGATCACCCACCTCGTTGACACTCCCAGCATCCCCGAACTGGTGGCGGCGTTCTCAGCTGCACACTCCGTATGGGCGCCGCTCGTGCGCTTGATCGCGGCCTCTCTCCTGTTATGGATAACCTGGAAAACCATGAACCGCCTTGTACTCCCTCTGTCTTATATTAATTGTCTCAAAGTTGGACAAAAGTGGATGTATATAGGTCCCCTTTGATTCAAAGAAATAGTATAGGGTTTTTTTGTAGGATAGAATCCTATAGCATTTTTTTCTTTAAAACTTGTTTGATTCATATGATTGTATCATATAGGAAACTAAGATGAGGTCCAACCTCATTAAAAAATTCCTTTACATAACTAAAGAAAATCATTCTTTCTATAGGATTCAAATTGACATGCCATCCTCCATTCCTACAATTTTCCTATCCTTTATATGAGATGGAGGGAGTATGCGACAATGTGCGTGTCGTCCACTGCGGAGTTCTTATCGATTACTCGGCAGCACCTCACGTTGTGGTTGTCGCGAGCACCCCGGCGTGTTGATTGCCGTCCATTTGTAGAGTGGTGTCTGGTGTGCGTCCCTATCCCCAGACCCTTGTAAATCCTTTGTAAAACGTCCTCTAGCCACCCTTTAATACTCGAGATAATAGCATAAAACCACCACATTTCTGCCAAAATTTCGGAAAACCATTACTTTTCGTTTTTTCGCGGAAAACCACCACATTTAGTTTTAATTTTTGCAATGTGCACTGAGCACGAATTGATACTCGTTCTGACAGGTGGGGCCCACCTCATATGCTTACGTGGCACTTCAATCCGGTTAAAAAAACAAGAAAAAAAATGGGGGAGGCTGCCGAAGCTACTGTGAGTGCGCGCGTGGCCAAAGTTGGTACTGCTGCTGCGTGGCCGGAGCTGCTGTGCGCCCGTGTGGGCGGCCAAAGCCTGCCTGTTGTGTGGCCGGAGCTTGTGCATGTGTGCGAGCGGCCGGATCTGCTGTGAGCGTGCGCGCGGCCGCAGCTGCCGCTGCTGTCACGTGGCCGGAGCTGCTGTGCCTTGGGCGGGCGTGCGCGCGGCCGGAGCTGCTGTGCGTGCGCCGGGCCAGAGTTTCCGCGCGTGCACGGGGTGGAGCTGCTGTCGCGCGGCCGGGAGCAGCTGTGCCATGTGCGTGCGCGCGGCCAAAGCTGCAGTGCGTGTTGGAGGCCGGAGCAGCTGTTCCAGTGCGCATGGCCAGAGCTGTTGTGCGTGCGTCTGCGCGTGGCCAGAGTTCCGTGCGTTTGTGCTTGTGCGTGGTGGGAGACGGCGGCGGCGTGTCGGCGAGGACATGCTCTGACGGCATGCCGTGGAGCCGGGGAGGCGGCAGCTCTCGTCAGCTCGAGCGCGCGCGGCCAAGCAGTAGCACGCCGACGCCGTGCTGCGGTCTTGGGTCTCGCTCCTCACGGTCACCGACGAGCTCGGCATGGCGCGCCGTGCGGCCGGTACGGTTGCCATCTCGCCGACATGCTTCGACAGGGTCGCCACAGCGCTGTTCTCGCCGGCGCCGCCTCCCACCTTGAGCGCGCGGGCGGCCTTGCCGCGGGCGCCGCCTCCAAGTCCCATCTCGAGACGTCACGGGAGATGTCGTCCGCCCTGTAGCCAAGGTGTTTGATAAAATGTGTAGAAGAGCTGATCTGGTTGAAGGTGATGACAAGTGGGACCTTGTGCCACGTCAGCATTTTTTTATTTTTTATTGGACTGATAGATGGGGCCCACTGTCAGTTTCTGTATCAAATTTCTCTTAGCGAGTGATCAGTACACATTGCAAAAATCAAAACAAAATGTGGTGGTCTTTTGCTAAAAAAACGAAAACTGGTGGTTTTCCGGAATTTTGGCAGAAATGTGGTGGTTTTATGCTATTATCTCTTAATACTTCCTCCGTCTTAAATTAATTGTCATAAAGATATATAAAAGTGGATGAATCTGAACATAATTTAGTAGTATCAGATACATCAACTTTTGTCTAACTTTATGACAATTAATTTGAGACGGAGGGAGTACAAAATGTTATGTGGGCTCATCGCCCTCTGTTGCCTCGTTCAAAAGAAAAACGCAGATAAATTTAAAAACGCAGCAGGTAAAATCAATGAACTTTCGTGCATATTACATTGCTTTCAGAGTAGTAGTAGATGGTAAAATGCGAGCGCACTTGATCGAGCTCGGGATGCTGATTGCAATGGCCTGGCTCGTGTATTTTGCAGGACACGGTAAAGTCGCCACCGTCGGAGAACGTGACGATGAAGCGGGCGAGCATGTTCGGCATCGGCGTGAGGACGGTCTTCTACGTTTCGTGCACATTACTCTGTCTGCTGCCGGATCTGGTAGCTAGTTGCTGGGACAAACCGGTCGTGTTATTGTTGTGATATCTACGTGTATGTTAATTATCATGGTTAGAATCGTCGTGTACCGCAGCTATGGTTTCGGTATACTTGGGTTGAAATGTGTAACAATCAAGTTATGATCAAATTGTTTTTACATAGCAGGGAGACAAGTATTAATAACTCTTGTTCGAATAGTATTCACAAATGGTTTCGTGGTGTAGTTGGTTATCACGTCAGTCTAACACACTGAAGGTCTCCGGTTCGAACCCGGGCGAAGCCATACTATTTTGTATTTTTTGCATCCTGCAGATTTCACGAATTGCAAACAGATGTTGGATCATTCTTGACAAACCAATTTTTTTTTTTTTTTGAGAAGACGAACTACGGTTGTTCTAATCAGCCCAACCATTTGAGCCCAATTAAGAACCATGATAACATCTAAAAGAAAAGTGATAGCTGCATTTGGATGTTTCAGCCCAACCGTTTTTTTTCAAAAAAAATGGCTGCATTCAGAGTTTTTTTTTTCCCCTCAAGGGAGGATTATTCGTTTCTACTTTCTAATTTAGCCATTCTTAGTTTCGGCTTAATCTTTCAACATGGCCGAGACAACCCTCGTCTGAGACCAAACTCAAGCCCAGTTTATACTGTATTTTCTCCCAGGCCAATATTCCTTTTAGGTGCTCTTAATTGGTGCGTATGGCCCATGGTTTCTGGCATGGGCGAATCATTAACAGATCCAAAGTTTTTTTTAATACTCCATCCGATCCATAAAAAGTGTCCCTCAATTGGTACAAAGTTAATCCATAAAAGTGTCGCTCATTTTATACTTAGTACAAAGTTTGTACTAATTTAGTACAAAATGAGCGACATTTTTTATGGATCGGAGGGTGTAATATATCTCGGGAGTTATCTCTTAAAAAATGTTTTATTACGAAATATATTTATAAGACCGAAAATATTCATTGTTCTAGAAATATGTTCATGAGGTCTAAACAAATGCATGTACACCTCAAACAAATTGTTCGTGAGTTAAAAAAAAGTTCATGAGAGGAATTTTTCATACAGTTCAAAAAAGTGTTCAATATCCAAAAATATTTTTCACCCATTACACACACAAAAAATACAATTGTTAAAAACAAATAAGAAACATAAAAAGGAAAAAAGAAAAAGAAAACATAACAAAACAAGAAAACATGAGTAATAGCAAATAGAAAAAAACCAGGGAAAATAAAAAAACACGGCAAATAAAAGAAAAAGAAAACCCCTACTTGGGCCACCCCATATATAAGACGGGCCACTTCGCGTCGGCGCGGTAGTATGCTATAACTGTAAAACAAAAACAAAAACTTTTCACTTGGTGTGGATCTCATTCATGAGCTCATTGGCATTTCTGGTCCACTTCAAAGACTAGAATTCGCATTCGCCTGTGTCAGTCCATTAGGTGTTAGAGGAGGGGTTTTCTTCTTCTTGCCTTTTTTTTTCCTTTTTTAATGTCATTGCGTTTTCTCGTACATTTATTCAGATTATATGTCTACATAAATATTTAGCATTTTACTAAAAATAAATATGACTCTTATAATGATATTTTATTAGTTGTTCGGAAACAAAAATAATATGCTAACATATGATAGGTTCTTCATGTTCCTTTGAAGGGTCAGAACTCTATGGTAAAATGACTGAATCATACAATCATAATTCTAGGAATCACACAACCATAGATTCTAGTGAACCGACTAATATGTAGAATCGAGCCAATCAAATTTGGTAGTGAAATCACAGAATTACAAACATAACAATGATTCTAACAAACCTGATATTTGCATGCGCATTGTATATCGACACACAGGTTTTTAGGAAGAACCACGAACACCATTATTTATAACTCTTTGCCGTCCGAAAGAGTTGGGCAAGTTTGCCACCCTTTCGCATCAAGGATTAAAGTAAAGAATTGCAATTATATTATAATATGAATATTGCCCACCTTTTCTTGAACTAGAAATTTTTATTGAATTGATTAGTGCACTGATTCAATATATCGATTAAGGATCCCGGCAACATATTATAAATAAAATAGCTTGGACTAGGTGGAGCGAAGACGTAAAGATGAGTTACGAATGTATTGGTGAATAGTCGGATGCATCATTAAATTGTTCTCATATTTATGCTTATTAACATGTAGGAAAAATTTCCACAATGTTGATGCGTTATTATCTTTTCAATCCATGGTATTCCAAAATGCAGAAAAATAGAAGAAACCATCTTCTTGATTTGTTTTTTAAGAAGAGGGTGATGTGCTGATTCTCGAATGATTCTTAAGTGGTCTCCAAATATCCAATGGATCGGTGAAGTTTTTTTTTGTAATGCCGGGTTAGAAAAAACTCTAGGGGGATACAATCTTATGCATACAAGAACATACAATAGAAAAATCTAAAGACTTATATCCTTCTTTTTGTGAAACTACTCCAAATAGAAAATACACTCATCAATGTGTGTGTGTGACAGTGGCACGGAATATGAACAGATGAAAACTATCTATTGAATGACCGATTTGGCCAGTTTTCGTAGCCGATGTAGGTGAATGAGCCTCTGATGATTGTTGGGGCAACATACCTTCAAGTATTCGAACAAGTTCCTGTTGCACGAATAAAATCTCTTAGTACTCCCAAGTGAGTAGGATTAGTGCGTCTCTACTGAGTAGGACTTCCCTTTATATGTAATCGATGTTGAGCTGAAAACAAAGCGGACGGCGAAAGGTTATGTAAGCTACTCGAGTGACTCAACTCTGTGCATATATATTATCTCCGCCTTAATGTGTCACCGCAGAAATAAAGGGGCCGAGAGAGTTCTTCAAACTTGTCTAACTTCAAAGTTCAGACATCTTTGCGGGAAATACCTTTTGCAAAGCTAAATATTCGATTGATATCTCTATTCAACGAAATGTGCAATAATTGCTGTTTGAAAGCTCCTTTTTACATCTCTACTGTCCAAAGTTGATTAGTACCTTTATATAAGTACCGATGTTGTCTTTCTAAAATAAGTACCCATGTTAATGTCTGCCATATATAGTAAGCTGGTGTATAATTACTTGTATGTTGCCCGTTGCACAGTACTGAAAAATACAGAACATTTTGAGTACTGTGGCCATAGCGTTTGGTCGGAAACTTTGGGCGGCAAAAGCTCTTCTTTGGGAGAGAAAGGTGGTTACACCAATGAAATCTTGATAGGCAGGACAATTAATGGTTTGCAGAACAAAGAGGCGGAGTATCCTTTTGTTCTTGGCACGCTACCTGCAGCTAGCTGCATCGATCATCACTGTCCATGTGTCCATGTAATGCGCTTATACTCGAAAGGCACTAGCTAGCTCATGGGTTGGATATGCAAATATTCCATGTGATGCTGCCAAAATGAGTCTAGATGCGATGTATTTTGTCCGACACATGCAAAACCGGGCAAGGTTTGGTTGTCTCAGGTAGATTTTGCATTGACGTGAAAAGGAGATTGGGGCATCGAAAATTCAACTGTGCATGTACTCGGAATTGTGAAAGGAAATGTTCAGCTTCGAAGTGCTGGTAGTTGGCGTCGGTAATGATCATCTGGCCGGCCCGGCGGCCGGGCAGAATTCCCGGAAGTTGAAGAGATCATAATTTACAACGCGACGCTGAAGACGAACACCAGCAGAGCTTTTTGACATCTGACAGACTACTACGACCACATATATGTTGCATTATCTTGGACTTTAATCACGATTAGATCTGCTTTGCAGGATCAGCAGATATGCCAAACGCCAATTGCTACTAGTTTACCGGGCGGTCGATGATGGGGACGCGCATGATTCTTCCTTCGTCCCAATCCTGTTCCCATCAACCAAGCCATGGTGCATGAGCCGATCAAGATTATATCGTTTAACAATCGCGATCCCCTAAAAAGCACACGAGCTGGCGCACCATGCGTTGAAATACAAGAGCCAAGGGCCATGATCGATGAATTGGTTAGCCACCATCCAGTCCACAAGGCCTCCGATGGAACACCGGACTCCCGTGCGGCCATGTGTGCATGCCTAGCTAGTGCGAGGGAAGGAAAGCTAGAAAAGGGGCTTGCAAAATGTGGCGAGCAGCAGCCGGACAAAGCTTCCTTTTTATTTTTCTTGCGATGAAAGCCCATCGCAACCACCGGTGTGTCGCCGCTCGGCCGGGCGCGCAGGGCGCAGGCTGCAGCGCCCGTGATCGTGATCGCGATCTTGTTGAGGGTATCGTAAGCGTTCAGTCTCTTCGATCACTCGACGAGTCTCCTGCTCTGTAACTGCTGAGACGATGTGTGTAATACGTAGGCAGACTGCGTGATGTAGAGTCAGTTTCGGATTGAGAGGTGGCGGAACAAAAGCGTCCAGGCTGCGCTCCGCATCGGCCTCCACGATAGGCCCCGTCTACTCTCATCACGCACGTCTCTGCAACAGAATGACGATGGCACAGCTGCGAAACCGTAGGCCATGCATTTTTTTTTAGTTGTGTGCTATGTTGAGCATCTATGTCTTTTTTCGATAAAGGAAATTTTATTGACACGATTTGCGCATCTTTGCCTTTACGGTCATATCCCGTTATCGCGAGATGGTGAAACTCCGGATAGACAGCAGAGTCATATCCAAAAGTAAATCGATACCTCCACAAAAGCATCTTCAATTATCCCCACAAAACGAAAAACATCTTCAGTATTACCATTTCAGCGAGTTTTGTCCAAATCAGCACTATTATCTCAATCGGGCTTTTTGTATGGTTACGTCAAGATCCAGTTTTATGTCCGCCAAGTCTTCCTCTCGCCTCTTGTGGGTTGGTGATGTGTAAATTCTTTCCTCTTACAACAGGTATATCGCTTCCTCGGCCAAACCCCCCTTTAGAGGTATGGCAAGGAAGGCGGTGGTTATGATCACGGCCTGGTTAAACACTCTATAAAGGGAAGAGGGACAATATCTCAGCTTGGCTGAACTTTTCAAACTAAATTGAAGAAATTTTCGTAAATTTTGATGTACTTATAGAAATTACTAAATCTTATGCTAATCTATTAATTAAACTCATGTTTCTATAATCAATTCGATCTCCTGGACCAATCGGTGGACGCCTACGAAAAGGTTGTTATGAAAAGATTGCTTGGATTTACAAAAAGTTTGTTTTAATTATTAAAAGTTTGCTTGGATTTACAAAAAGGTTGCTTAGATTTAAGAAATTATTTAGATGTATACATTATTTATTCCTTATTTAAAATTTTAAAACTGAAAAAAATCACTTTATTATTTTATTAATTCAGGGGGGTGGCAACATTTTTGTTGACAGGGTGATGTTGCCGGATCTACTTGTTGCATCCAGTATCTTTTTTGGGACAACCAAATTAAGTGCTTTGAATTCTGAAGTATTGTTCTAGTGACGCTTTACCTTCAACCCTGACGAACCTATCTTCTATGGTGGTTTTCAATTTGAATATTGATATTGTAATTCGAAATAAGCCAAAAAAAAATATCATCGATGCGGGTTCTTACCTTTCTTTAATCATGAAAGGAAATATATTTCATTTGTATATCTTCATAGCAAATGACATGTTATGGCCACAAAAATGTCCACATGGTAAAATCATCTTGTAAATAAGCAAACCCAAGGGGTTACTTATACGAGTTTTGATATTTTAGTGGATAGAATGTTCAAAATGATAAGCTGAGAGGTATGCAATCAATGGGCGAATATTTAACAGATTAAATATTTTCTTTATTTCTAGAAAAAATCAAAAGTTCACCCCATGTTTGTATATGAGTGATTTGCTTGCTCCTTATAAGATTTTCTTTTAGAAACTGCATGATTTAAGAAATCCATTTCACATTTTTACCCCCTTTAACAGCATACACTTGCTATAAAAAATAATTTCTCACGTTTCACACCCATGTGGTTGCTGAGTCGAAGGCCATATTGACACTGCATCACAAGATATTATGGTAGCAGTACTAAATTATTGAAAAAATCATATCACCGGCACTATCTCCGAATTGAAATAAATATTGCAAAAAATATGAAAACTTGTAATATAAGTTGTAATTTTATTAAATTAATTACTCCTTTCTTCTCAAATTAAGTGTCGGTAAAATGAGTGTAACTAGAAGAATTTCAGTGTGTGGATAGACTCATTTCAGCGAAACATAATTTGAGACAGAGGGAGTAAAATTTTAAATATAAGTTTCTCTTAAGGTATTTAAAATATTTTTATATTTGATTCATTATGAATTAGATTTGGTCTTCACAGTGTACGGTTACATTCTCCATTGTATGGCATACAATTTTATTGTTTTATAATTTTTAATTGGTTATAAAGTAATTTAATACCCTCTGGTATGTAAATTTAACTTTAGTTATATTCATTCTCCTTCATTTTTCTAAAATGCGGTTATATTTTGTGTATTTTATTTAAGATAAATATTAGATTAAATGCTAAGTTTATTCCATTAAATTACCTCTAAATTGGTCTCAATTCAAATTTGTATTTCAGCAAACTAGACTTCCTTAACGTGTTTTCCACTTTAAAATATAGTATAACTTTAGGGATTGTGGAGAATGAAAAGGATTACAATTTAATTCATATTTAATCTAATGATGATTTTTATATGCTTAAATTTATGTTTTTAATTAATTAAATTAGTTGGTAGGATACTAAGTATTACACAATATATTTGAGATAACATCTACATTTTCTCCATAGTAAGCAATACCTTGCTTGGAGTTAATGACCTCTTTTGTTCAAATAAATTTCATAGGATTCTATACATTAGGATTGTTTTCTATAATTCTTTGTTTGGTTTGTAAGATTGTCAATGATATTAATTTTCCATAAGGTCTACATTGGTTGTAGTTAGAACTACAAATTTCCATTGGGTCTAACTTCATGGGAAGGGGATGCACCTCAACATGGTCTTGGTGAGTAGGTTTCTTACTAAGGAGGTTTGTCATAACCATCGACAATGATAAGCTGACATGGTGTGTTGAACGCTCACCACACTCATGTTAGTCAACTTGGTCATCTATATCATGTTCACGTGATGCCACGAGACCACGAGAGCAAGGGCGATGTAACAAACACATTTTTAAAACTTAAAACATAATTATTGTATTTCGTGGGTACCATGCATGTGTGTTGGTTTTCTTTTTTATCATGTTGATGTCTCTTTTTTATATATTTATGTCGATGAATCTAATTTGTGATAGTAAGGACCGTTTTATTTAAATATTTCTCAGCTATAAGGTAGACTAATATTTTTGCAAGAGAATCTTATGGATTGTTGTTCCCTTGCTTCTAGAAACTTTGATATGACTGTGAATTTTTTTTGATGTTGAATTTCATCCTGCTTGTAAGGGATAGTAACCTTATTGATGCATCGTGCAAAGATATAAATAAGTAAAAAACACTGGTAGTAAGTGATAATCGTCTACAATATGCCGGTATAACTGATCTTAAGACATGCCATGTTATGCCTTTTGTTAAACTTTTTTGTAAATATCCATTCCATGTTTAAACTTTTCGTCTTGTATTTGCAATAATAATGAATGTTTAAAATGCTAAAAATATATGCTATCATAACTTACTATTCCATTTTGCATCTAGTTACCTTTGCATAGTGGTTGGTGAAAAAATATGCTATGTTGGCTGATTCAAAACTATATATGGATATATCAATACGAATCCCAGATGAGACAATCATACAAATTAGCTAGGTACGCCATATTGTTATATATGTAAATCCATATTACTTATCTAATCATTGTTCCTAATACCGGTGAGGGGAATTGAGTATGATCTACTTCAAGAGAGGGCGTAATAAGGGCTACTCCAAATATATGAATCTTGTCATTCGCAAGAAAAAAGAACTATATGAATTTTTCCTCTGTATAAAAAGTTTAAAAAATATGATAGTAAAAATACTTCCTTTGTCATGTAAGATATAAATAAGTGGCAAAAAATTAACTGATATTTAACCCATAAATTAGTGTAAGGAGAAGCCCTCCCAATTGGCAAACCTGTTCACTTTGAGTAGTTGCCTCACATCATAAAAAGGGAGAATAATTCATAGGTATACACAATAAAATCGTTACAAAGTGATCCACATGCACCTCCATATCCTGTACAACATGGACTAGTCGTACATACTACCATAATAGTCGGCATACATGACTTTGTAATTTTGAGGTGCATTTCATTGTTATCCCTTTCTCCACTTCCTCTCTAAATTTTTGTCGCTCTTCTGACTGTCAGCCAAGACCCTAATGTCAAAGCGTGATTATGACTTCAGGAGACTTGCCCACATGTAGGACTAATCAAGCACTAAACATTAGAAGTATCTAGATTACATGTGAAACAACATTTACGAATAGAAACTCTCTTCACTGTTATAATCAGGGATACATGACACATACATTTTAGTATCTATATATCCCTATAACAAACCATTGTCAAGATCATTCATGTACTCTCATACTTTTTAGTTCCTAATCTTGTAGGTTAGATGGGTTCAGGGCTTCTTATTTATCTTCATACAAGGTCATATTTTTTACGCATGTCCAAATTATTGTAAAAACTTTCTAAATATATAATTTTCCTAAAAATATGTTTCTCCATGAAGTATACCAAAAAATAATTTTAGAACCATCCTTGTAAATATCCATTGGCTTGTTATTTTATTTGTATTTCTAAGATACTCCCCTCCCTTCCTCAATTTCATGCTCTAGGGCTAGTTAATCCCTCTACGAGGGAAGGGGATAGTTGAAATATCAGCTTTGCTAAAAAAAAGTTCACTAAATTTGAATGGATATTAGAAACTTTACTGTATTTTCTATAATTACTAACTATTTTTTGGGTGGCGACATTTTTGTTTGTTTGTTAGTTACCCTAATCGGGTCTACTCATTAATTACATTGGATATTAATTTTGGGAAAATTATTGTAAGTGCTCTGAAGTCTGATACATTGACCTAGTGACGCTATACCTTCAACCCTCCCGATCCTACATCTAGCGGTGGTTTTGCTAAGAATATATTTGTGTTATATTCCTTAAATGAGTTAGAAAAATACTTATTTTTTGTGTCATTAGTGTGTGGGACCTGAATTTTTGCAACAGAATAAGACATAATAATATTTGATTCACCTACTTGTGGAGTAAATGACATGTTAAGGCCACATCAGTGTCTAAATGGAAAACCCACCTAATATATTGGCATCAATAGGGTGAAAAAAACCTTAAATACCATGCTAATGGGGTTACCTAGTTTTGTTAGTTCAGTGTGAAGAATGTCGAAACCGTAGGTTTGAGGCAGAACCCTATTTGGCAATACTTCACGAAGTTAAATGTTCTTTTTCATAAATTCCTATTTTATTCCATGTTTGTACTTGATTGATGATTTGCCCTTTTTATGAACATTTTCCACAAAATTACACCATTTAAGAACTTCGTTTAACATTTCTTACCCATTTAACATCGTACACCCGTTATGACAAATTTATCTCACACTTAAGGCTCATGTAGACGTTGAATCAAATATGACGCAACAACATAAAATATTTTGGTAACGACCCTGAAATTATCAAGAAAATTGTATCACTAATGCAACTCCATTTTGAGAAATAAATATAAACATGTCTAATGTAGTATTTTTTAAACAAATCCTAGAATTGAATGTGAACTTTTTTTAACGAGTTTAGATAAAACTCATAAATTTAATTTCACTTCAAATAGGACTATTTCTCCTCGGAAATCCATATGATCCATATTTCTAAACTAGATCAAATCAAGTTAAGAAATTCTCGATAACTTAAATTTAGTTGCAATTCTACTGATTTTTCCATTAATCCATCATAACAATCCATTTGGTATTATATGGAAAATCAAATAGTGGATTAAATGCTAAATGTATTTTATTAAATTACATTAAATTTATTTCCAATTCATATTTTTAATTCAAGAAATTATATTTCATTAATATGCATTACACTTTGGAATATCTTGTATTTATAGAAAATTAATCGGTAAGAACATATTAGAATTGAATTTTGATTCTATATGATAATGATTTTAAATTCATGTTACGTTATAATTTGTGACACGATATAATTAGCTTGATACATCATATTTAAAAAAAATACATTTCCTTCATAACAAGTATTAGTCAGTCCAAGTTCGGGCATATTCTGGTCAAACAATTTTGTAGGAACTTTGTGAGTTCTATTGTTTTCGGGTTTTTTAAGTGTTCTTTTGATCTACAATATTACAAACCATTATATTTTTACTTTGGTCGCTTATGCATGGAAAATTTTCTTTATTTTTATAGGTCTAACTCAGTGGATTTTTTTCTATGACAACTATACCATGCATGTAATCCTTTCGTACAAGTTCTCACTAATGCAAATTCAGTTCTTACAAGATTTAATATGGCCTCAAATTTCATCTATGGCTTTATTATTTTTGTCTTTAGAAACTTTCCAACCAAAGAGGTCCTAAACTGAGCCATAATCATGTTAGAAACATGTGAACCAAAGAGCTCCTAAAGTGACATATGATAATCTCAAGTATTAAATATAATTCGCATACTCCCCCCGTCATGGTTTATAGGTCACATATGACAATTCTCTAGGCCCTAGGTATTCATCCAATGGGTCTCAAATATTGCATGCATTGGTGGAGAGAGGCGGAGAGAGGCAACAACCCACTAATTAGACGAGAATTAATGCAAATATGCCAAAGAGGTAGGACCGCAAGTTTTTGGGATTGTTCCCTAAAAATCAGGACGAAGGGAGTATTATTTTTTATGTTTTGTGATGTGTCGTCCTAATCACCTACAACATGGAGCTCACATGAGTCATCTTGTCAAATAAAGGTTTGGTTAAATGGGCTAAAGGGTGAAATGAACTTGTAAACTCGGTTAGTTGGAAATATTTATCCAAAATTATAAGAGATATTAAGCATGCTTATAAATGGGGAGTAAAAGTGAAACCTACTCTTGTCTTTAAAACTGGTAGCCAAAACCTTAGCAAACAACACCGGGTTGATTCAGTGATTTAGGGCTTCTCTGGATCGTATGATTTTCACATGAGCTCAGGAGGATTTGAATCTTATAGATATTTTCTTACAAATCCCATTTAGACAAGGTTACCAAATTTTCATGAAATTTATTTGTATTCCAACTCATAGGAATGAGTTCAAAACTCATTTTATTTTTTCTTTAAAAGTAACAATGCGCTTTCACCCTATCTATATACAATTTATTTTCTCGGTCGTCCAAAATTCTTGTGTTTATTTATGATGCACCACCCAAAGACAAGTGTTGACGAATTCATGTTATCTGAAATTCAGTACGAATTTGCAAAACAAACGAGGTCGTGGGACTCGGGTACTCCCATGTCGGATAAAAGCATCCCACCAGGCGTAGGGCGGCCAATCCCGATGACCCGACGTCCAACTAAAGCTCGATGTTCCGTATCAATTTGGAATACAAGGAAAGGAAAGACCGACTTTGAATCTCGAGATATAGTTGTAACCAAGTATACTGGAATAATTTGTTATGGATTCCCTTTCATCCTTCCACATGTAAACCAAATCAGCCCATTTGTTACCCTAAACCTGATATGAAATTCAAAATGGCTCCCAAACTCACATGTTCCTGTAGGATTTTGTTTATAGAATAAAAAATATCTGATACGTCCATTTTGCATCACTATTTTATATCATAATTTTCTGTTATTCATCGATATATTTCATGTTATGATGCATCTTTTATGTTATTTTATCTTATTTTGCATGTTTTATAATTTTTGGAGAATAAACACCGGGACCAGAAATCTGATGGAAAAAACACTGTCGAGATACCATATTTCAGATGATCAGAAGAAGAAGAAGGGGGAGATCCGGGGGTTCCTAAAAGTCCCGAGGAGGAACACAGCCAGAAGGATAGCTAGAGGGGGCCACCAGGGGCCCACACCTAGGGGTGGCGCCCCCCCCCCCCCCCACCGTGCCACCCAGGGGTGTGGCCACCCTGTCCCACCTCCGGGGGTCATCTTTGGCCCCCTGGTCCCGAGGGAACCCTAAGCCCCATTCCATCCTTGAATAATTATTCCGCCGCTGCTGCGGGGCGGAAAACACCCGAGAGAGAAAAGCTATCTGGCAGGGAGAAATCTGCCGGGGAAATTCCTCTCCGGAGAGGGGAAATCACGGCCATCGTCACTGTCATCGCTCCGGGCATCATCAAGATCGTCATCAACATCGTCGTCACCACCAGCACCATCACCCTCATCATCCACCTTCATCCCGCTGTAACAATTAGGGGTCTCTATCGTTGTTTTGCATTAGATCTCTCAACCAGTGTGGATTACTTGTTAGTAGTTGATGCTTATGAGATTTATCGGTGTTTGCACTTTATGACCAGATTGTTATCATCCATTATATCACCTCCGATTATGATCCATATGATGTGTTGTGAGTAGTTCGTGTTGTTCTTGAGGATATGGGAGAAGTCAAGTTGTTAGTAGTGAAGTAATGTTGAAGAATAATATTTAATGTTTGATATTTATGTTGTGGTGTTATTCTTCTAGTGGTGTCATGTGAACCTCGACTACATGATACTTCACCATTTATGGGCCTAGAGGATTGCATTGTGTATTTTGCTACTAATTGTGGGATTGCCGGAGTGACAGAAACCTAAACCCTCGTTAGGAAACCATTACACGAGGGATCGTAGGATCCCGGAGTTTAAAGTTGTGGTTAGATTTATTTCTTAATTACTTTCTTGTAGTTGTGGATGCTTGCAAGGGGTATAATCACAAGTATGTATTAGTCTTGGATGGGACGGTACATTAGCATAGGTTCACCCACACAACACTTATCAAAACACCGAACATTATTCAGCTGCATGGAACAAAAGCACTTGACAGAAACCTCCCGTGTGTCCTCGAGAATGTTTGTTAATCATAAGTAACTCACCAGCTTGTCCTTTTATGAAGAAAGGATTGGGCCACTTGTTTCAATTATTACTACTGCATTTTATTTACTCGCACTTTATCTATCTGCAATATCAAAAAACCCTACAAATTTGTTTTCCAGTTTTTACAGTTATTCCTTCATCGAAACTGCTTGTCAACACCTTCTGCTCCTCGTTGGGTTTGACACTCTTATTTATCAAAAGTACTACGATACACCCCCTATACTTGTGGGTCATCAAGAATATTTTCTGGCGCCGTTGCCGGGGAGTGAAGCGCTATTGGGAAGTGGAATTGACAAAGGAAGCTTCTGATGTAAGTGTTGTTTTTATTTCTGTTTTTATTTCTGTCTACTGCTTTATTACACTATGTTTGAAACTCCTTTTGAGTACCTATTTGCGGGCACTGCTGCCACTGCTAGGGTAGTAAGTGACCCACTGCATGATGATTTGGATCCTTATAAAATACCTATAAAGATTGTTAAACATGTTATGGATAACTGCTATTCAGGTGATGGAAGTGTCCATCCTGGTGATCATTTGCTCTGTTTACATGAATTATGCGAGTTGTACAAGTGTGCAGGTATTACAATGAGCCAAGTGAAGAGGGAATTATTCTCTATATCATTGACAGGCCGAGCCTCTGAATGGTTCAAGCTGCTGAAAAATAGCCAGACTATTGAATGGGAGAAAATTGTACCTCTCTTTTATTCTAAATTCTATCCTCCAAGTGAAATCCATATAGATCGGAATTATATATATATAATTTTTGGCCTCATGAAGGAGAGAATATTGCCCAAGCATGAGGGAGATTGAAGTTACTAATGCTCAAATGCCCCGTTCATGAGCTCCCCAGCAATATTGTTATTAATAATTTCTATGCAAGGCTTCCTCTTCATGATAAGGATTTGTTGGATGCTTCTTGTTCTGGATCATTTACACGTATGAAGGATAAAGCTAAATGGGATCTTCTTGACCGTATTCAAGAAAACACTGAAGCATGGGAGAATGACAAAGGTAGAAAGTCAGGTATAAATTATGACTATGAATGCATTAAAACCTTTATGTCATATGAGGATTTTTGTAATGTTAGTGTTGCTTATGGTCTTGATTCTCAAGTTGTTGCAAACTTATATAAGGCTTTTGCTTCTTATTTTTATATTCCTAAAAAGGAATGGGACAAGTACCATGCACCTTATAAACATAATGTTAATTGTGTTCCTGCTAAAGATATAGAAGTTCATACTGTTGATTCCATTGTGCATGAGCCTTATATTGAGAAAATGCCTTTCCCTGCTAAAGTAAAAGAACATTCTATGTTAGCTAGTGTGGTTAATAAAAGTGCAAGGAAACCTGTAGAACCCGAGGAACAAATAACTGTAGAATCTACAGTAGCAATAGTAAAGGACCTTGTTTCTGAAAATGTAGAGGGACACATTATATTTTGTGAAGATGCTTCTAATAGTGTCTATCATCCTAGTAAATCTAGGAAACCTAGCGTTCCTGTGCTATCTGTGAGAATAGGTGATCATTGCTATTATGGTTTGTGTGATATTGGTTCTAGTTCTAGTGATATTCCTTATGAGATTTATAAAGAAATTATGCATGAAATTGGTTCTTGTGAACTTGAAGACATTGATGTGATTATTCAACTTGCTAATAGGGAAACAATTTCTCCAATTGGTATTGTTAGAGATGTGGAGGTCTTGTGTGGTAAAACTAAGTATCCTGCTGATTTTCTAGTACTAGGCACTATTGCTAGTGTTACTTGTCCTATTATATTTTGTAGACCTTTCTTAAATACTTGTGGTGCTGTTATTGATTGTAAAAAGGAGAATATTCTTACAAAGTTTGATGGAGAGTCTTATGAATTTAATTTCTCCAAATTTGCTAAAGCACCTTATGAAGCTGAATTGCCTAATGAGAATTATAAAGTTGAACAGTTGGCTGCTATTGCTCTTGCTCCTAACAATCCTTTGCAGCAATACATGGAAGACCACGAAAGTGATGTCTTTCTGGAAGAAAGGAATGAAATTTATGAGATTTTCCTACATCAGACAGCAATGTTGAAACATAATTTACATGTGGAAGACTTGGGTACAACATACTCCGCAAGGAAGATCCTTTTTTGATTTAAAACCTTTGCCAGATAATCTTAAATATGCTCATACTGATGATAAGAAATTATATCCTGTTATTATTAGTTCTCAACTTTCTAATAAAGAAGAGGAGAGATTATCGGGGATATTGAAGAAACATAGAGGTGCTATTGGTTATACTCTTGATGATTTGAAAGGGATTTCTCCTACTATTTGTGAGCATGCTATTAATATTGAACCAGATGCAAAGCCAGTTGTTGAGCATCAACGCCGTTTAAATCCTAAAATGAAGGATGTGGTAAGAAATGAGGTATTGAAACTCCTTGATGCTGGTATTATTTATCCTATTGCTGATAGTAGATGGGTTAGTCATGTGCATTGTGTCCCTAAGAAAGGAGGGATGACTGTTGTGCCAAATGAAAATAATGAACTTATTCCTCAAAGAGTAGTGGTTGGTTATAGGATGTTCATTGATTTCAGGAAGGTTAACAAAGTCACTAAGAAAGATCATTATCCTTTGCCTTTTATTGATCAAATGTTAGAAAGGTTGTCTAAGAAAACTCATTTCTGCTTTCTTGATGGTTATTCTGGGTTTTCTCAAATTGCTGTTAAAAAGCTTGATCAAGAGAAAACAAATTTCACTTGTCCTTATGGAACGTATGTTTATAGACGTATGCCTTTTGGTTCATATAATGCTCCTGCTACCTTTCAAAGATGCATGTCTGCTATCTTTCATGGTTTTTGTGAAGAAATTGTGGAAGTCTTCATGGACGATTTCTTCGTCTATGGAACTTCTTTTGATAATTGTTTGCAGAATCTTGATAAAGTTTTGCAGAGATGTGAGGAGACTAATCTTGTTCTTAACTAGGAGAAATGCCATTTTATGGTTAATGAAGGAATTGTTCTTGGACATAAAATCTCTGAAAGAGGTATTGAAGTTGATAGAGATAAAGTTGAAGCCATTGAGAAAATGCCATGTCCCAGGGATGTTAAAGGTTTTTATAGTATTCTTGGTCATGCTAGTTTCTATAGAAGGTTTATTAAAGATTTCTCTGAAATATCAAAACCTCTTACTAATCTTATTCAAAAAGATGTACCATTTTTTTTTGATGAATATTGTAAAGAAGTTTTTGAAATTTTAAAGAAGGCTTTAATATATTCCCCTATTGTTCAACCACCTGATTGGAATTTACCATTTGAAATTATGTGTGATGCTAGTGATTATGATGTAGGTGCTGTTCTTGGACAGCGGGTAGATAAGAAGTTAAATGTTATTCATTATGCTAGTAAAACTCTTGATGCTTCTCAAAAGAATTATGCTACCACTGAGAAAGAATTCCTAGCTGTAGTTTTTGCTTGTGATAAATTTAGGAAGTATATTGTTGATTCTAAAGTTACTATTCATACTGATCATGCTGCTATTAGGTACCTTATGGAAAAGAAAGATGTTAAGCCTAGGCTTATTAGATGGGTGCTTCTCTTACAAGAGTTTGATTTACATATTGTGGACAGGAAGGGTGCTGAAAATCCTAATGCTGATAATTTGTCTAGATTAGAAAATATCCCTGATGACCCTATTCCTGTTAATGATAGTTTTCCTAATGAACAGTTAGCTGCAATAAAAGTGAGCTCTCAAGAGAGTCCTTGGTATGCTGATTATGCTAACTTTATTGTTTCGAAGTATTTGCCTCCTACCTTTACATCTCAGCAAAGAAGAAAATTCTTCTATGATTTGAGGCATTATTTTTGGGATGACCCACACTTATATAAAGAAGGTGTTGATGGTATTATGAGAAGATGTGTTCCTCAAAATGAACAACAGGAGATATTGAGAAAATGTCATAGTAGTGCTTATGGAGGACATCACGCTGGAGATAGAACTGCACATAAAGTTCTACAATCAGATTTTTATTGGCCTACTCTCTTTAAAGATGCTAGAAAATTTGTTTTATCTTGTGATCTATGTCAAAGGGTTGGAAATATTTCTAGACGTAATGAAATGCCTATGAATTATTCTCTTGTTATTGAACCGTTTGATTGTTGGGGTTTTGACTTTATGGGTCCTTTCCCTCCTTCAAAAGGCTATACTCATATTCTTGTTGGTGTTGATTATGTTACTAAACGGGTAGAAGCTATACCTACTAAAAGTGCTGATGGTGAAACCTCATTAAAACTGCTTAAAGACATTATTTTCCCTAGGTTTGGTGTACCTAGATATCTTATGGCTGATGGGGTTCTCATTTTATTCATGGTAGTTTTAGAAAAATCCTTGCTAAATATGATGTTAATCGTAGAATTGCTTCACCCTATCATCCTCAAACTAGTGGGAAAGTAGAATTATCAAATAGAGAAATCAAATCTATCTTGCAAAAGACTTATTAACAAATCTAGGAAAACTTGGGCTAAGAAATTAAATGATGCTCTGTGGGCTTATAGAACTGCTTACAAAAATCCCATGGGCATGTCTCCTTATAAAATGGTTTATGGAAAAGCTTGTCACTTGCCCTTAGAATTAGAGCACAAAGCTTATTGGGCAGTGAAAGATCTAAATAGAGATTTTAAACTTGCTGGTGAGAAAAGGCTGCTTGACTTAAGTTCTCTAGATGAATGGAGGAGTGAAGCATATGAAAATGCTAAGCTCTTTAAAGAGAAAGTTAAAAGGTGGCATGATAAGAGAATTATTAAAAGATAATTTCATGTTGGTGAGAAAGTGTTATTGTATAGGTCTCGTCTCAGATTTTTTGCAGGAAAATTACTCTCGAGATGGGAAGGACCTTTTGTTATCGAAGAGGTATATCGTTTGGGGGCAATTAAAATTGTTTCCCTTGAAGACAACTCTTCACAAGTGGTGAATGGCCAAAGACTCAAGCATTATATTTCTGGAGATCCTTATAATGAAAATATTGATTGTATTCAAGCCATGATCCCGAAGGAGTTCATTAGGAAGCATATTTCAGAAACTGCAGAGTCAGTTTTTGAATAGGTAACAGTTTTGATAAGAAAATGTTCGCAAAACATCTGCCAACTTATATTTTTGTTTTTTTAGAAAAGAAAATATGAAAAATTATGAGCCGGAAACGCGAGGGAGACGGAGCCCGGAGGCTCCACACCATAGGGTGGCGTGGGCCCACCTCTGGCCGCGCCAGCCCTAGGTGTGGGCGCCCCGGAGCCCCTCTCCGACTCGTTTTCGACCTGGACTTTCCTTTCATTATGAAACTTTTTGCTATATAATCCCCCGGACCCCCCAGGGTCCGTATATCGTTTTCTCGTCGTGTTTCTGTTTCGAGCTGTTTCTGCTAGGATCTGTTTTCAGTTTTAGAAGCATCATGGTCTCCGCCAACGACAACAAGGGGAAGGGACCCAAGGAAGATGATGTCCAAGACCTGAAGCCGAAGGAGGAGACCGAGAGTGGAACTGAACGAGATGTAGAAGAAAACCCACGAGTGCGTCCACGCGCCACCGTTGCAAGCATTGGGGTGGTTCCACGTTACTCTCTGGCTTCGAAGACACCTGCTACAGGAGTCAAGATCTACTTCCACACATTAATTCATGATTATCATAGCAAAAAGGTGCCCAATAGAGATTTTCCCTCTATGTGGAACATGAATCGTTCTAACCGTGCAGACCAAGGAAGCTATCAACCTAAGGAAGAGTGGGGGAAAAATCTTGGTGGCTGGAATTCACCGTCTGACAGGCATGCAAACTGTATTGATCGCAATACGGAGGTGATGCGTATGCTTATGTTCGCGATTGAAGATCTGAAGAAATCTATTTATAAGCTCATCGAGAAGGATTCACCACCACCACCGAAGAATTGATTTGTCATTGGTTTTGGCATCCCCTCGGCTTGTTCCAAGCTTGGGGAGTGCCAATGTATCACATCACTATCTTTTATCTTTTTACTTTTTCAGTAGAGTCATATCATGAGTAGAGAGGTTATCATATAGGATGGTTTGCAGCATGGAAGTGTCTCTCCCTAGTTGGTTATCGTTGTATCCTTTGGTGTGAGTTGCCGGTTTGAAATATTAATAAGAAGTTTCATCATTTACTTTCTATGCACATTATTTCAGTTTTCAACTTCTCTCATGTGGTTGAGCTTGCTATTAATATTTGGTATCACTCCAGAGATCATCAAGTTAATCTAGTTGGTTTTGGCAAACTTAGCTTGGGTCAGCAGAAATAATAATTTGAGTTGCTAGTATAAGAAAGAGGAATTTGCCTATTATCTCATAAACTTAGTATTCACAAGTTAAGATCGTTTGTGCTTTCAATGAAGATTGCATGATTGGTTTCATCATATGTATATTTGTTTGTGTTCCTTCAACTCTTATGCTTGTTACCCAGCCTTGCTAGCCAAAAACCTTGTACTGAGAGGGAATGCTTCTCGTGCATCCAAACCTTAAACCCAAAACCTTGCCATTGTGTCCACCATACCTACCTATATGTGGTATTTCACCGCCACTCCAAGTAAATTTCTCATGTGCTACCTTTAAAACTTTCAAATTACTCCTGTTTTGTGTTCCTGTTTTAGCTCATGAGGACGTAAATAGAGAATCTTTATCTCACTTGTTGATTGGACTCACACACCTGGACTAGTGGCTTCATCCGCTTATCCAAATGCTAGAAGAGCTGGCAGCGGGGTTCCCAGCCCCAAATAATAATACAAATTCTCTTCACTCTTTTTGCCCCTGATTTATCAGTCAAAGCATAATTGTGTAAACAAAAGAGAAACAGGGATGACCTTCTATACCAGTTGTGTCCTTCTATGGGAGCCGCTTTTGTGAGTCTAGTTGGCTTGTGACGTACTATATTTTCTGTTTGCCATTCGTTGACATAAATATACACCTCTCAAAATTTAGACACTCCTCCACGGTTTGTGATTGTTGGCAAGCACCCGAGGATTCGGTTAGCCATGGTTTGTGTAAGATGGATGGGAGGAGTGTCATGCATTTTATACCTCTGTTTATTAAAATAAAATCTCTAGCACATGAGTAGTCAATGCTTCCCTCTGCGAAGGGCCTATCTTTTACTTTTATGTTGAGTCAGTAGACCCATTTCCTTCTGTCTCCAGCAAGCATTTGATTTGTTGTGATCACATCATCTAAACGTTGATTTATTCAATCATTCTTTCCATCCTTCTTTGTTTAGCACATGCTTTATTATCTGAATGAATATTACTTTGAAAGTTATGAATCACTGAAAAAGAGTTGTTATAATTAAACATGTTAAGCTCTACAATAAAAACCTTGTTATAAAGACTTCACCTAAGATAAGTATAATTTCATTAAAGTTCTCTGACCAAGAACAAAGTTTGCCATTACCAATTTTCTGTCTTTTGTATCTTTGTTTGTGACTCCCTTTACTTGTTTCAAGTTAAGTTATATGAGAGGAAGTTGTTGTCTGTAATGATTGGTGCATAGGTAAATGTGATGCTTCTTGTCCATATTTTATTTATCGACTCTTCACTCCATAAACCTGTGGTCATGTTTTCTGAGTTCACTTTCACTTGGGGACAAGCGAGGTCTAAGCTTGGGGGAGTTGATACGTCCATTTTGCATCACTATTTTATATCATAATTTTCTGTTATTCATCGATATATTTCATGTTATGATGCATCTCTTGTGTTATTTTATCTTATTTTGCATGTTTTATAATTTTTGGAGAATAAACACCAGGACCAGAAATCTGATGCAAAAAGCACCGTCGAGATACCATATTTCAGAAGATCAGAACAAGAAGGGGGACATCCGGGGGTTCCTAAAAGTCCCGAGGAGGAACACGGCCAGAAGGAGAGCTAGAGGGGGCCACCAGGGGCCCACACCTAGGGGTGGCGCCCCCCCCCCCCCGCCGTGCCACCTAGGGGTGTGGCCACCCTGGCCCACCTCCGGGGGTCATCTTTGTCCCCCTGGTCCCGAGGGAACCCTAAGCCTCATTCCATCCTCGAAGAATTATTCCGCCGCCGCTGCGGGGCGGAAAACACCCGAGAGAGAAAAGCTCTCTGGCAGGGAGAAATCTCCGGAGAGGGGAAATCGCCGCCATCGTCACCGTCAACGTTCCGGGCATCATCAAGGTCGTCATCATCATCGTCATCACCACCAGGACCATCACCCTCAGCATCCACCTTCATCCCGCTGTAACAATTAGGGGCCTCTATCGTTGTTTTGCATTAGATCTCTCTCCCAGTGTGGATTACTTGTTAGTAGTTGATGCTTGTGAGATTTATCGGTGTTTGCACTTTATGACCAGATTGTTAGCATCCATTATATCACCTCTTATTATGATCCATATGATGTGTTGTGAGTAGTTCGTGTTGTTCTTGAGGACATGGGAGAAGTCAAGTTGTTAGTAGTGAAGTAATGTTGAATAATATTTAATGTTTGATATTTAAGTTGTGGTGTTATTCTTCTAGTGGTGTCATCTTAACATCGACTACATGATACTTCACCATTTATGGGCCTAGGGGACTGCATAGTGTATCTGGCTACTAATTCTGGGGTTGCCGAAGTGACAGAAACCTAAACCCCCGTTAGGAAACCATTACACGAGGGAGCGTAGGATCCCGGAGTTTAAAGATGTGGTTAGATTTATTTCTTAATTACTTTCTTGTAGTTGCGGATGCTTGCAAGGGGTATAATCACAAGTATGTATTAGTCTTGGATGGGACGGTACATTAGCATAGGTTCACCCACACAATACTTATCAAAACACCGAACGTTATTCATCTGCATGGAGCAAAAGCACTTGACAGAAACCTCCCGTGTGTCCTCGAGAACGTTTGTTAATCATAAGAAACTCACCGGCTTATCCTTTGCTGAAGAAAGGATTGGGCCACTTGCTGCAATTATTACTACTGCATTTTATTTACTCGCACTTTATTTATCTGCAATATCAAAAACTCCTACAAATCTGTTTCCCAGTTTTTACAGTTATTCCTTCATCGAAACTGCTTGTCAACACCTTCTTCTCCTCGTTGGGTTCGACACTCTTATTTATCGAAAGTACTACGATACACCCTCTATACTTGTGGGTCATCAATATCTCCCATGTGGAAGCAACACTTAGGATCTAATCTAGAATATGCTAGTAACGGGGAGAATAGATCATCATACCCTCGAAGAACACATGTGTTGAACATTTATTTCAACGCGGGAAGGTGAATTTGTTGGTGAGGCTCGATCCGATCAGCACCGCAAACGAGCAGCACCTCTGGAGGCTTTCACACAGACAACTCGATAATGTCTCCCTCTTTTTTTATCTAGAAAGCGAGAGGGATAAAGTTCCCGCGGGCAGGGCTTTGCCAGCGGTGCGCGGGAGCTGGAGGAGCAGCAAGAAGTGGTGCGGCCAAGCCTTGGTACTCTTGGTGCCTATACCTCTATTTTTATAGGAAAGAGATGCAATCGCTTTATTTCCCAGGGTGTTAACCCCCTCTTTCAATAGTGATAATAACCTTCTGTTTTAAAAGGTGGTCACCACCTCTTTCAAGAGTGTTTACCTCCCCCCTTGAAAGGGCTCGCAATTGAATGGTTGCATGTGTTGGGAATATGCCCTAGAGGCAATCATGTATGGTGTAATTCCCAATGTATTCATAAAGTCGTCCTTGTTTTGAACATCTGATATATGTCATTGAATGTGTGATTCGATTCTGGAACTATGTGTTCATGTTGTTCATGCTAAATTGTCCTTGGTCATTAAGGTTGTGCTGGACACACACCCTAGACTAATGTGAGTGTTGGCTGATGACACGGTTCCACTTGTCATGGGCATGGCGATGCAATCCCAACGTTCACAGACTTGGCTAAAGAGTTTAGCAAGTCGGACTGACCCATATTGAGATGCAACGAGCAAGTCGTCATTTGCATGTCTCAATCAATGTAATCCTTAGACCTGAGGTTGTCGCACAATCCGAGTTGTGGATCACCGACTTAGGTTCTGTCAAACGTTGTTCCGTGACAAGGCAGTTATAAAGGCAGAGTTCGGGTCGAATGAGAAGCAAGCTGCGTGATGTGGATAATCAAGATGGGATTTTTCCCCTCCGACTGGAGAGATATTCTCTGGGCCCTCTCGAGTGATATGATTCCGGAAGCATGGCCATGCGCGACTCGGTTAAGTGTTAACTGAGTCTATTGACTAAGAGTTAGTCAGATGAATCATATATCACGGACCGAGAAGAGAGTTGAGCTATTTAAGGGATGACGATAATTCGCCTATAGTTCGACAAGGTATATCGTGAGGCAAAAGGGACTCGGATGAAAGTCACATTGAAAGGTATGTTGTCATGACTCTATGGCACTTGGGAGTCGGCATGTTCTGCTAGGAGCCGCTACCGATTGATCGATTGGGACTCGGAATCCAATCGTGTCCAAGTCACCATGAGCCTGCAGGGTCGCACACTTAAGAGCGGGAGCAAGTATATTGGTCGGGTTGGACCCGAACCGGAAATGGACTGAATTCGTGAGTTGGACTCACAAAGGGAATAGGCCACAAGCGTTGTGAAGCCCACTACCACTCGCTATATAAAGAGAGGCGCAGGTTGCCCAGCGGGCACGTTATTCCACTCCCAGGCGTTGGGAACCCTAGCCCCACTCAGTCCAGCCGCCGCACCGGACCTAGCAGTCCGCCGTCGGATCTCCTCCTTGAACGTGTGGATACCGGCAGAGGTGCTGCACATTCATCACTTCGACGATCGCGGGATTGGATCGGCTGGATCGGATCGTGGGACTACACTGCATCGACGTGCTTCATCGATAATCCGCACCTGCGCGTCTAGTGGTAATCCTTGTGGCCTTCTACCTTGGCTAGATCTTGGAAGTACCACGTAGAAAAGTATTTGTTTATCTCTACGCATTCCAAACGTGGTATAAGAGCGGTAGCTTCTGGTTTTAGGCCCGTGATCTGCACATATGTGATATGTAGTTAGCGTTAGATTGGATCTAATTGTTGTTTTGGTGGTCGTTCTATGAGATAGATCGGTTTTGTACAAGGTTGATTGGATCAATCGTACTCGAGGGTTAATGGATGATCTGGTTTCCGTGATCATACTGCTAAGGTCAGGAAACAACTTACCCCTACCGGTCGGTTTCCGCCATCGGGGTATACCGTGACACATAAATCCAGTTGCGGTGATCAAAGATCAAAGAGTTTGGTCGAATCTTAATACGGATCAGATTTGGGTAAAACTGTTTTATCCGATGAAGAAATCCATGTTCGGAATGCAGAGAGATCTGCGTTTTCCAAAATCGTCGGGCTCCTTAGATGTCGTTACGAGTTTCACAACGCCGGTAGATATCGTTTCTATGCATAACTTGTTTTCGCGGGATGTTGTGAATGGCATGGCTTATGTGCATGTGATGTGTGTAATCCATACGTGATCTGCGTATCATGTTTTTTGTCAGCCGGTTGGAGCCTAGGTGCTGTCATTTTATTGTATAACGGCCTGCGTGTCGGATTCTCTATGTAATTTTTCATCTACTAGCTAGTGTAGCTTGTTGGAGAACCGGATGACATGCAAGTCGATGTACAAGTCGGCTACGTGGAGTAAGATGGCACGTGACAAGAGTTGGCACGAGTCGACTTACAAGCTTTGTGGAGATGGAGATCACCATGAAGAGAGCCATACCATTTCACATTATAATTGCTTTATTTGTGTTATTGTTATGTCTTTTTTACCTCTATTTAGATAGTTGGTGGATTTTAATCCCTCAAAGAAGGTCTAGTCGGTCGCCTCGCCAGTGCTGCACCATCACAAGTCGGACATTCTTGGTAGTGGGCTCAAAACAATTGAGGTGCTACCAATTCTTTCCGATTAGGTGGGTTTGAGTCGGACTCTTACAGCGGAAGCACTTGGTAAGCTAGACGAGTCCATCACAACGGTTGTGGGGCTCGGGGCGAGGTAGGTTGGGAGTCGGGGCATGTGATGCCACCCGACTAACAGGAGTCGTGTTGGATACGATTGGCAAGGTGTTGACCACCTAGATCATTTGACGGCTAGCAGTGATGCTAAAGCTCACTAGTCGGCTTGCTCATTTAGGATATTGAATCACTTAACAACCATCGGAGGGGTGTTGGTTCTAGTGGGAGCATAAGTATTAAAGCGTTTAATATGCCTGCTCTTTTATGAATACATGTCTTAAGTGTTTTGCATATTTTCTGTTGTAGATCAATGGCACCTAGCAACCTTCCGCAGTTGTCCACTTTTGCGTTGAGGTCAATCCTAGAGAAAGATAAGCTTAATGGAACTAATTTCACCAACTGGTATCGTAATATGAGGATAGTCCTCAAGCATGACAAGAAAGAACATGTTCTAGAAACTCCACTTCCAGATGAGCCTGATGATGATGCGACTGTTGCTGTCATGAATGCCTACCGTAAGACTAGAGATGAGTCTACGGAAATTAGCTATCTTATGCTTGCACACATGGAACCGGACTTGCAGCAGCAGTTCGAGAATGTTGAGGCCTACGATATGATCGAAAGCCTCAAAAGTATGTTCCAGGCTCAGGCAAAGACCGAGAGGTATCAAGTCTCTCAAGCTTTGCTGGGCTGTAAGCTCAAATACGACGATCCATTGAGTCCGCATGTAATCAAGATGACTGGTTACGTGCAGTCTCTGGATAGGTGGGCTTCCCAATTAACGAAGAGTTCGCTAGTGATATAATTCTGAACTCTCTTCCTAGTGCGTATGGTCCGTTCATTTTGAAGTACCACATGCATGGTATGGATAAGAAGATCACTGAATTACATGGGATGCTCAAAATGGCAGAGGCTGATCTCAAGAAAGGCGCCAGTCAAGTGTTGATGGTGCAGAATAAGGCTAAGTTTAAGAAGATTTCTTGGACCAAGAAGAAGAAGGATAAGTCAGGAGGCAGCGCCCATGGCTCTGTCCAGAGCGCTTCCTCAAAGACTAAGCCATCTCCTACAGCCGGAGCCAATTGTTTCTATTGCAAGCAGGATGGCCACTGGAAGAGGAACTGCACCAAGTATTTGGCTGACAGAGCCAAGAGTGGAGGTGTGACTTCCAACTCAGGTACGCTTGTGTGCAATGGTATAGACATTTATCTTGTTGATGCACCTAACAGTTCTTGGGCATATGATACCGTATCAGTTATTCACATATGCAACTCGTTGCAGGGACTGGTAAGAACTAGGAGCGTGGCAAGAGGAGAGGTTGATATTCGGGTCGGCAACAAGGCGAGAGTCGCTGCGTTGGAAGTCGGCACGATGCAACTTCATTTACCTTCAGGATTTTTAATGGAGCTGAATAATTGTTATTATGTTCCAGTGCTTAGTGGAAACATTATTTCCGCCTCATGTTTGATGAGACAAGGTTATGAGTCGAATATTAAGAATAATGGTTGTGAAAGGGCTTGGTCATATGACTTACTTTTGCCACTGTCGGCTTGGTCATATAAGTTGGAAGCGCATGAAGAAGCTCCATGATGATGGACTTCTAACTTCGTTCGACTTGGAGTCGTTCGAGACATGCGAATCATGCCTACTAGGCAAAATGACCAAGACACGTTTTGCAAGGAGTTGTGAAAGGGCGTCCGACTTGTTGGAACTAATACGTAGTGATGTATGTGGTCCAATGAGCACGACAGCTAGAGGTGGTTATGAGTACTTCATTACCTTCACTGATGATTTGAGTAGGTATGGATATATCTATTTAATGAAACGCAAGTCAGAAGCCTTTGAGAAATTCAAGAAATTCCAGAGTGATGTACAAAATCAACTCGGCAAGAAAATAAAGTTTCTACGGTCGAACCGTGGAGGCGAGTACATGAGCCATGAGTTTGATGACCATCTAAAGAGCCGTGGAATAGTTCCTCAACTCACTCCGCCGGGTACACTGCAAAGAAACGGTGTATCGGAACGGAGAAATCGAACCTTGTTGGACATGGTACGATCAATGATGAGTCGGGCAGATCTACCTTTATCATTTTGGGGTTATTGTCTAGAAACTGCAGCGTTCACACTAAACAGAGTACCATCAAAGTCAGTAGAGAAGACACCGCATGAGATGTGGACTGGCAAGAGGCCAAGTATGTCTTTTCTTAAGATTTGGGGTTGTGAAGCATTTGTCAAGCGACTTCAGTTGGACAAGCTCACGCCCAAGTCGGATAAGTGTATTTTCGTGGGGTATCCGAGGGAAACCTTGGGGTACTACTTCTACAACCGGGAAGACGGCAAAGTGTTTTTCACTCGGAATGGTGTCTTCCTTGAGAAAGAGTTTCTCAATCGGGGCGTTAGTGGGAGCACATTGCAACTTGAAGAAATTCGAGAGGAACCGTCTAGGGGCGAGTCGGCAAGGGCCTTGGAGGCTGAGCCGGTCGTGGAACCTACACCGGTAACAGCACCTGAACCACGGAGATCTGCAAGATTACAAAATGCTCGTGATGTTTTACTGTTAGCCAGTAATGAGCCGGCAACTTATTCGAAAGCGATGGTGGGATCTGATTCCGAGTCATGGCTTGGAGCCATGAGATCCGAGTTAAAGTCCATGGATGAAAACCAAGTTTGGAATTTGGTTGATCTGGATGACGGTGCAAGACCCGTCGAGTGCAAATGGGTCTTTAAGAAGAAAACTGGTATGGTTGGAAATATTTCCGTCTATAAAGCACGACTTGTCGCGAAGGGGTTCCGAGAGGTTCAAGGAGTTGACTACGACGAGACCTTCTCGCCTGTAGCGATGCTTAAGTCAGTTCGGATCATGTTAGCCATAGCAGGCTATTTCGACTATGAGATATGGCAGATGGATGTCAAGACGGTTTTCCTTAATGGAAATTTAACTGAGGACGTGTATATGATACAACCCGAAGATTTTGTCGATCCAGCTAACGCTGACAAGGTATGCAAACTTAAGAAATCCATTTTTGGGTTGAAGAAAGCATCTCGGAGTTGGAACATTCTGTAACATCCCAATTTTGTGCTAAACTAGGGTGTGTGGTGTGTGCTCATCCCATACATGCATGGAAACAAAATTTGAAACTAATTTAAATCAATTTAAGTTATGAATTTAATTGGTTTGAGAAAATCCCACAAAAAGTACTTATTTTGGTTTCCAAAATCTTGTATTGGAAAATAATTTATTTCCCCCAAAGAAAAATATGGTTAGGTTGGAAATTTATAAGCTTTCCAAAAACTATTGTTTGCCAAATTTTTATGTTTGCAAAAAGGCCCTCAAATCAATGGTTTCTGTTCTGTTTTCAAGGAGAAAAGGACCTCTCTGTAATTTCTGGAAGTTCCAGGGGGTTATGGAGAAATTCTTTTTATCTCTTTCTTCAAACTCTTGACAGAAGGATGGATGTCGACGTGGGCGCGCTGCCACCTCCTGCTTCTAGCGCTTCGGGGGGGATTAGGTCGACGAGGAGACGTCCGGATCATAGCCTCCTCCTCACAGTACCCCCTATTCCCTCCTCTCTCTCTTCCTCCCTGTTCTATGGAGGTGTCTGAAACCCTAGCTCCCTAGGCCGCCATGGCGCCGTCGCTGTGAGCCGCCCCGAGCTCAACGGAGAGTCTCTAGAGGAGCGTCGGAACCTCCTCTATCTCCCCGTCAACCGTTGCTTCCCGGGATGGCCTGCAACGCCGGAATTCGCCCCCGCCATCTTCTCCGGCCGCCGCGGGAAAATGGATGGCGCCGCCTTCTCCGGCCCTCCCTCCTCCCACTGACCCCTCCACTAGCTCCACCGCATCATGGTGAGATCCCCGGTCCTCTCCAATCTCTCCCTCCCCCTCTGGTTCCTTCCCCCACCGAGCTCCGCCGTCGGCCGCCGTGCCCCTCGTCGCCGGCGAGCTTCCGGCGACTTTTAGCAAGCGGCGCCGTCTTCCCTAGGACCCCCTCGAGCCACTCTACGTCTTGGTGCAATTTGTTTCGCGAATTGCGCGCGGGTTTCATCGAATTTGAATCCATCTGTAAAGAACAGAGTAGTGTGATGCAAGGATGACATCAGAGTGATGTCATATCTCTGTTTTGTCTTTTTCCAGAAAAATGATTAAGTTTAACAATTTAATAACTATTGTTTTATTAATCAGAAAAATAAAGTAAAAGTATCGCTAAAAATGTCATTTTATTATATGTTTGACAAAGTTCAAAAATGGCCTTTATTTAATGTTGTTTAATCATTTAAAAATAGAAAAATAAGTTTTTATTCACTAAAATTAGAAAATTAAAAGTTATATACCAAATTGATCAAAATGACAAATGGAATCTAGTTATGATGTTTTCAACCTCATTTGAGCAATTAAAATTGCACTTACTTTCATAATTGCCCGAATTTCCCCTCCGGGGTCTATTTCGGGATAATTTCAGTAAAAATGTTTAACTGACATACGAACCCTAGCAACCCAACGATCATGTCTAGGGCTTTATTTCAGTGCATTAACTTTCTCATGCATACATATTGCGCATTGCATTGATGCCATGTTTGATTGTTGTTCCTCTTTTCGGTATTGTTTTCCCTCTCGGTAGAACGTGACTCCGAAGAGAAGGCCAGCAGTCCAATGGTGAATACTTGATCCTAACCGATAAGTCAAGCACTTATTTCCGAAGACATCTTTATCTGGTTTTCTTATAACCAAGGCAAGCATAACCTCTTATCTGCTCATATATGCTTTCGAACAACATTTGAATCTCGTACTTTGCATTCGATTCCAAAGTATTTAATGCTAGTAGATATAGTTCACCTATATACTGCATTGCCTCAATATCCTGATCCACTGCTCCTAGCCGCCATAGATTTGCTTGTGTGCATCGCCAGAGCCTCATATCTGCTTCGCTTAGCTTCACATGTTTGTTACCTCTGTTCCATCCGGTTGATGAATCAGAGCTGCGATAACCTAGTATGATATGATGACGTGGTGAGATGAGCATTGTGTGGATAACTTGACTAAGGCTGGTATGGGAGGCCACTTGGGAAGTGGTTGTTCCTCCTGTACTCGCCAACCCTAGGATTACGGCCTCGAGCGGAAGCCAAGACTGAGCGTGCAACCACACGCGGGGTCTAAGCAACCGCGCTCGACCAACTAACTTGTTTGGCCAGATCCATGAGTCACGTAGTTTGAGATTTCCATTTGGCACCGCAAATAAAACCTTTTTAACGGTTTTGAAAACAAAATGCTCCGCTAGGGCGTGACCGGGGCCAAGTGATGGACGTACACGGATCTTGACCCCGCCTCACAGAGACAGGTGCCGTCAGGAGGATGGACAACTCCCTGTTGACGGGGTGGCCCTGTCTTGGGTTGACTCATGGATAGGGTCGGGTAAGGTAAAGGTCGTGGCCAGCCACCCTCTGCCGCGTTCCATGGAAGAACGTACATGTGGCGCTAAGAGTCGGATGGTACGTGTGGGTAAAGTGTACATCCCTGCAGGGCAATCTTTTCGAAAAGCCGTGTCCACGGTTAAGGACGACTTGGTGAAGGCAAAGACCATAGATAACCTGAACGTGGCGTAAAAGATGTTGACAAAGCATGGAGGTAATGTTTGAAGGGTGCCTCCTCGGAGATGCCGAGAGAGGTGATCCTTGTAGCATGTGAGATGCTGGGAATTGACATCGGTGGTTTTAAAAGATGATGATTTCAGTAGTGAGCTTCTCACCTATTTTGAAAATCTTCTATGAGACGTGCTATTCCTCCTCGATTTGGAAAATAAAGATTGCTTTACGCAAAACAGCCTTCATAAAACCCTTTCTGAAACCAGCAGATATATAATAGGTTAACTAAGTCTTGTTGAGTACCTCCCGTACTCGGGTTTGCTTAATTTTGGTTCAGGTGGAGTTCATCACTTCAGTGGTGGTTCAACGTGGACACCGACGAGTAGTTTGGGGTTCCCAGGTAGCAGCCTGGAATCTATGGGCTGGGACGTCGCCTTATGTTGCGGCCTCTTAGGCCTTTTTAGTTCTTGTTGATTAGCAACATAACTTGCCTTTCGTTATCTGATGTAATGTTGGGTCGTGTGACCTCTGTTTGTAAAGCTATACTCTAGTAACACATGTTTAATACAATTTCAATGTCTAAAGTGTTGCTTTGATCGGTTGTTGGTTCGAGCTCATCATTATACAGTTTTGGCTATGCCTGCATAGTTGTCGCAGTCGAGGGGTTGTGGAGCCGATGATCCATGTCCGAGCCCGCCTGTCGATGTGATCGGCCTGGGGCGAGGTAACCCTAGTAACCCTCGATTGTTGTTGCACTTTCTGGACACATAGCATCTCTGTATAGTTTTGGTCCCGTTCCTTCAGTTTCATCCGACTTGTGGACACTTGGGTATGCATAATTGGTTATGACTAGCATGGATACAAGGAGTAGTAGACTGGGGATCCGGACTACATGCCGATGAATCCAGTCTGCCTGCCGTTGTTTGTTGCGGCCGGGGCTGGTAACCCTGAGGCCCTTGTGAGTCCATGGCTAGGAGCACATAACAGTATGTATATCTTTGGGTTTGGGGTCGCGACACATTCGCTTTGATGAGGTAGTCAAATCGTTTGGCTTTATCAAGAGCGATCATGATTCTTGTTTATACAAAAAGTTTAGTGGGAGCAAAGTAAATTTTCTAATTTTATATGTGGACGACATATTACTGATGGGAAATGATGTCATGATGTTGCAAGAAATCAAAGAATCATTGGAAAGGAGTTTCTCAATGAAGGATTTGGGTGAGGCGACTTACATACTGGGAATCGGGATCTATAGGGATAGATCAAGGCGGCTCATTGGATTGAGTCAGAGTACATATCTGGACAAAGTTTTGAAAAATATCAAAATGGAAGAGTCTAAGAAGGGGTTCTTACCAATGTCCCATGGTGTAAAACTTAGCAAGACTCAGTGTCCTTCGACGACTGATGAGCAAAGTCGGATGAGTGTGATCCCGTATGCTTCGGCAATCGGATCCATCATGTATGCCATGATTTGTACTAGGCCAGATGTTTCCTATGCTCTAAGTGTAACGAGCAGATACTAGGCTGACCATGTCGAACCCCACTGGGCAGCGGTTAAAAACATCCTTAAGTACTTGAGAAGGACAAAGGAAATGTTCCTAGTTTATGGAGGCGATGAGGAATTCAGTGTAAAGGGTTACACGGATGCGAGTTATCTCACCGACTCAGATGATTATCGTTCGCAATCTGGAACGTGTTCGTAATGAACGGAGGAGCTGTGAGCTGAAAGAGTTCCAAGCAAGATACCGTGTCTGCATTTACAACAGAGGCTGAGTATATTGTTGCCTCGGAGGCTGCAAAGGAAGTTGTTTGGATCAAGAACCTCCTGATGGATCTTGGTGTGGTTACGGGCGCGTCCAATCCTTTGGACGTATATTGTGACAACAATGGTGCTATCGCACAAGCCAAGGAACCTAGACAACACCAGAAGAACAAACATATACTCATGCATTACCACCTCATTCGTCAGTTTGTCGAACAAGGTGATATCAAGTTATGCAAAGTACACACGGATGCAAATATTGCAGATCCATTGACAAAGGCGCTACCACAACCAAAGCATGAGGCACACATGAGAGGTATGGACATTCGATGCCTAGTCATATGATGTCGAGATGATTGACTCTAGTGCAAGTGGGAGACTGTTGGGAATATGCGCTAGAGGCAATCATGTATGATGTAATTCCCAATGTATTCATAAAGTTGTCCTTGTTTTGAACATCTGATATATGTCATTGAATATGTGATTCGATTGTGGAACTATGTGTTCATGTTGTTCATGCTAAATTGTCCTTGGTCATTAAGGTTGTGCTGGACACACACCCTAGACTAATGTGAGTGTTGGCTGATGACACGGTTCCACTTGCCATGGGCAAGACGATGCCATTCCAACGTTCACAGACTTGGCTAAAGAGTTTAGCAAGTCGGACTGACCCATATTGAGATGCAACGAGCAAGTCGTCATTTGCATGTCTCAATCAATGTAATCCTGAGACCTGAGGTTGTCGCACAATCCGAGTTGTGGATCACCGACTTAGGTTTTGTCAAACGATGTTCCGTGACAAGGCAGTTATAAAGGCAGAGTTCGGGTCGAATGAGAAGCAAGCTGCGTGGGATGTGGATAATCAAGATTGGATTTTGCCCCTCCGACTGGAGAGATATTCTCTGGGCCCTCTCGAGTGATATGATTCCGGAAGCATGGCCATGCGTGACTCGGTTAAGTGTTAACTGAGTCTATTGACTAAGAGTTAGTCAGATGAATCATATATCACGGACCGAGAAGAGAGTTGAGCTATTTAAGGGATGACGATAATTCGCCTATAGTTCGACAAGGTATATCGTGAGGCAAAAGAGACTCAGATGAAAGTCACATTGAAAGGTATGTCGTCATGACTCTATGGCACTTGGGAGTCGGCACGTTCTGCTAGGAGCCGCTACCGATTGATCGATTGGGAGTCGGACTCCAATCGTGTCCAAGTCGCCATGAGCCTGCAGAGTCGCACACGTAAGAGCGGGAGCAAGTATATTGGTCGGGTTGGACCCGAACCGGAAATGGACTGAATTCATGAGTTGGACTCACAGAGGGAATGGGCCACAAGCGTTGTGAAGCCCACTACCACTCGCTATATAAAGAGGGGTGCAGGTTTCCCAGCAGGCACGTTATTCCACTCCCAGGCGTTGGGAACCCTAGCCCCACTCAGTTCAGCCGCCGCACCGGACCTAGCAGTCCGCCGTCGGAGCTCCTCCTCATACGTGTGGATACCGGCAGAGGTGATGTACATTCAGCACTTCGACGATCGCGGGATTGGATCGGCTGGATCGGATTGTGGGACCACACTGCATCGACGTGCTTCATCGATAATCCGCACCTGCGCGTCTAGTGGTAATCCTTGTGGCCTCCTACCTCGGCTAGATCTTGGAAGTACTGCGTAGAAAAGTTTTTGTTTATCTCTACGCGTTCCAACAGCATGGACCAAGGAAGGCTGGTCACATTGACCAGTGGGCCATCCTTGGTCGTCTGGGACAGGTGGGACCCATAGTGGGACCCTCCAAAACCTTCTAGAACATTCCGACACTCCGACGAAAAAATCCCAAACTTTTACGGGATTCTAAAATCAACTTGCCACATATAAAACTTTACCTCTGGACTCTTCCAGAGCTCCTGGTAATGATCTTATCTGAGACTCTTAGCAATATTGAGACACCATAAAATAAATTATCCCAAAGCTATTCTAGCGTTGCCGAACTTAAGTGTGTGACTCTGCATGTTCGACAACGTGCATACATGATCAGGATACCTTTCCGACCAATAACCATTAGAGGTACCAGGATATCAATAATGACTCCCACACATTCAACAAAGATCTTTATCGGTTGAAACACTATGTCGTGGACTACTATAATCCATATACAATTTCCTTTGTCACGTGATATATTACTTACCCGAGATTCGATCGTTGGTATCACTATACCTAGTTCAATCTTGTTACTGGTAAGTACTATTTACTCGTTCCGTAATAAAAAAAATTATATGACAAACTCATTAGTCATGTGTTTGCATGTGTTGTCGAATGTGCACTACCAAGTGGGCCCAGAGTATATTACTCCGAAACACGAAGGGACAAATCCCAGTCTTGATTCATGTTATTCAAAAAGTCTTTCCGAGATACCCGTAAGACACCTTTAATATCACTTTACCGCGAAGCAACGGTTGATGTACCCAAAGTATTCTTTCATTCCCGAGAATAACATAATCTCATGGTCTAACAAATATGATACTTAACAACAAATGACATCTCTACATAAACTTAATGAAACGATCAATATTTGTATGCTTAGTTTGGTCCTTTCATCGCGTCATTATTCTAATGACATGATCCCGTTAGGACATGATAACCATCATTAATTAACGAGCTAGTCTAGTAGAGTCTTACAAGAGACGCAGTGTTGTTTATGCAACCACACATGTATTTTGTTTCCGACTAATACAATTATAGCACGTAAAATAAACATATATCATGAACACGGAAATATGATAATAACATTTCTATTATTTCTTCAAAGTCATATTTCGAACGCTCCTCCCTGGTCAAAAAAAATCAATAAAATAGTAAATAATTTTAAAATATTCTGAAGAAATTGGAGAAGAATATTTATGTGTGTTACATACGTGCCAAATTTCGTGGTGACATGTAATTTTTAGTGCTCTATAAAAAAGAAAAAAATCAGCGCTCTAAAAAATATTTTTGGATTCTATTTTGGCCACTGATTTGTCATTTTTGCACAAACCACTATGTCATTTGACCACGGCTCTGTTGTTGGTTATTGTTCAGTAATTTCCCAACATGTTTGTGTGTTATCGAACCTTTACAGGTCACATGCTTGATCCATGTCAAGCTTTAATTGAGAGAATAAATATGTTGTTAATGGTTTTATGAATGGTCGATGTCGTTTCGATGTCACGGAAACAAGTCCGGTGTAAATCGGAGGTATTTCGGGGAAGTTACTATAAGAGATAAATAATGCCGAGAGAAGGCAGATTTTTATCACGGAGATAACGGAGGACATGAGATGCCTCGGGAGGTTAGAAATATGTTTCGAACATCACTAGATAAGGTCAATGATTTTATCTATAGGTGTCACATGGTTCTGAAAGAGTTTCGGGCAAAAATCGAGAAGGGGGAAGTGTCGTAGGGGGAAGATGAGGCGCATCATCTCCCCCCGGTTCTTTCCTTATTTGGTTCAAGATATAAAATCAAACTACAAAAGGAAAAAGGAGGAAAAAAGAGAAAAGGTAGGAGGAGGGAATTTGGACTCCCAAAGGGAGTCCAATCCGATTGGTGCAAGGATAGGAGGTGCAACCATCTCCTTAGGCTGCAGATTGGGGGAGAGATTCCTCCAACCCAACAAAATTCTTCCCCTCCTCCACCTATAAAAAGGACCCCAAGGCATTGATAACAAACACAACAATTTGCTCTCGTGCCCCCCTCTCTCTAGTAGAATTAGAACTCCTTTAATTGAGTTGGCGATTCTTATAATCAGGGTTTCGAGGTCTCCTCTCCGATTAGATCTAGCTCTAATCTCTATCCTCTCTCACGTGTTGACAAATTCTAGATTCATATAGCTCTAATAACAGTTCATTAGATATATCAATTAGCAACGCCGAAAAGATGTCTCTCTTTATCGGTGCCGAGTCCTAGACAGCAAAGCGCTGACGGGTTGACACGAGCGTATGCATGCACACCATAAGAGGGATTACACGTGTGATCCTTGACGAGGGAAGTTTAGCGACATCCTTGCAACTAGGCCTAGTTGTGAGGATGATTGTTTATAATCTACTACGACTGCATCGTTCTTCCACTGCCGGTGAGTCATGGTAGTAGATAATTGCATGTATGGGCATGCGTTGTTATCTCCATAGTGATTTTGATGGTTACGTAGGGGGGGGGGGAAATTATGCAACGTACACCAGTAGTTAGGACATCACAACGTGATCTATACTTATTTCGAGATTGCATGTGAGCACACAAAGATAATAAGAAGAGGCCACAAATTTTTAAATGGGAAAGAGCTCCGTATATTCATTCATAAAGAAGGAGAAAATATGGTGGCTTGGGCCAAATAAAATGTTACCACATCAGGCATGACAACATAAGGGCTAGGACACATGAATACACAAACAAAAAATCATGCCAAAGCATAAGGGATGAGTTGTGCAAGATGTTTAGAGCTAGTGGGAAATCCAGGCACGCCCTTCCTCCTCAATTTTCGACATCGGCAACGGGAGGTGTCACGACCCCGGACCCAGAGATATACATACTGTTATGTGCTCCTAGACATGGACTCACAAGGGCTTCAGGGTTACCAGCCCCGGCCGCAACAAACAACGGCAGGCAGACCGAATTCATTGGCACGTAGTCCGGATCCCCGGTCTACTACTCCTTGTGTCCATGCTAGTCATAACCAACTATGCATATCAAGGCGTCCACGAATCGAATGAAACTGAAGGAAACGGGACCAAAGCTATACAGAGATGCTATGTGTCCAGAAAGTGCAACAACAATCGAGGGTTACTGGGGTTACCTCGCCCCAGGCCGATCAAATCGACAGGCGGGCTCGGACATGGATCATCGGCTCCACAACCCCTCGACTGCGACAACTATGCAGGCATAGCCAAAACTGTATAACAATGAGCTCGAAACCAACAACCGATCAAAGCAGTACTCTAAACAAGGAAGCTGTATTAAACAAGTGTTACTAGAGTATAGCTTACAAACAGAGGTCACACGACCCAACATTACATCAAACAACGGAAGGCAAATTATGTTGCTAATCAACAAGAACCAAAAAGGCCTAAGAGGCCGCAACATAAGGCGACGTCCCAGCCCATAGATTCCAGGCTGCTACCTGGGAACCCCAAACTACTCGTCGATGTCCACGTTGAACCACCACTGAAGTGACGAACTCCACCTGAACCAAAATTAAGCAAACCTGAGTACGGGAGCTACTCAACAAGACTTAGTTAACCTATTATATATCTGCTGGTTTCAGAAAGGGTTTTATGAAATGCTGATTTGCGTAAAGCAATCTTTGTTTTCCAAATAGAGGAGGAATAGCACGTCTCATAGAATGTTTTCAAAATAGATGAGAAGCTCACTACTGTAATCATCATCTTGTCGAACCACCAACATCAATTCCCAGCACCTCACATGCTACAAGGATCACCCCTCCCGGCATCTCCGGGGAGACACCCTTCAAACATTACCTCCATGCCTTGTCAACATATTTTACGTCACGTTCAAGTTATCTATGACCTCGTGGCTTTCACCAAGTCGTCCTTAACCGTGGACACGGCTTTCCGAAAGATTTATCCCTGCAGGGTGGTACACTTTACCCACACGTACCATCCGACTCTTAACGCCACATGTACGCTCGTCCATGGAGCGCGGCAGAGGGTGGTTGGCCACGACCTTTACCTTGTCGAGCCCTATCCATGAGTCAACCCAAACAGGGCCACCCCGTCAACAGGGAGTTGGCCACCTCCTGACGGCACCTGTTCTGTGAGTCGGGAACAAGATCCGTGTACGTCCATCACTTGTCCCGGTCACGCCCTAAACACCTCCAAAAGGTTTTTGACTCACACGCAGATGGAAATCCCAAACTACGTGACTCACGGATAGAACCAAACAAGTTAGTTAGTCGAGCGCGGTCTGTTAGGCCTCGCGTGTGGTTGCACGCTCAGTCTTGGTTTCCACGGCGAGACCTTACTCCTAGGGTTGGCAAGTACAGGACCAAGAACCACTTCCCAAGTGGCCTCCCGTTCTCGCCTTAGTCAAGTTAACCACACAGTGCTCATCTTACCACGTCATCATATCATACTAGGTTATCGCAGCTCTGATTCATCAACCGATGGAGCAGAGGTAACAAACATGTAAAGCTAAGCGAAGCAGATATGAGGCTCTAGCGATGCGCACAAGCAAATCTATGGCGGCTAGGAGCAGTGGATCAGGATATTGAGGCAATGCAGTATATAGGTGAACTATATCTAGTAGCATCAAATACTTTGGAATCGAATGCAAAGTACGAGATCAAATGTTGTTCGGAAGCATATATGAGCAGATAAGAGGTTATGCTTGCCTTGGTTATAAGAAAACCAGATAAAGTCTTCAGGGAATAAGTGCTTGACTTGTCGGTTAAGATCAAGTATTCGTCGTTGGATTGATGGCCTTCTCTTCGGAGTCACGTTCTACCGAGGGGGAACAAACACCGAAAAGAGGAACAACAATCAACACATGGCATCGATGCAATGCGCAATATGTATGCATGAGCAGATTAATGCACTGAAATAAAGTCCTAAACATGTTCGATGGGTTGCTAGGGTTCGTATGTCAGTTAAGAAGTTTTACTGAAATTTTGCCCGAAATAGACCCCGGAGGGGCAATTCGGACGATTCGGTAAGTGAGTACCATTTTAGTTGCTCAAATGGGTTTGAAAACATCATAAACAGATTGCATTTGTCATTTTGAGCAATTTGGTATATAACTTTTAATTTTCTAAATTTATTGAATAAAAACTTATTTTTCTATTTTAAATGATTTAACAACACTAAAATAATGTTCAATTTTCAACTTTCTCAAACATGAATGAAATGATATATTTGGGTAGAGAATAATTTTCTCAACATTTTGGTACCTTGTTTATATTTTTCTGAATTATAAAACAAAAGTTATTAATTATCTAAATTTAATCCATTTTCTGTAATTAAAATGGTGGGGTCCACGTGTCATATTAATTCTTTTTCTATAACAGAGAAAACTGATTATGACGTCAGCGTGACGTGAGGCTGACGTCACCAGGCCTTGATCTTCACAGCAGAACACGAAATCGATCCGATCCGCGGGTGTTTTCGAAATTAAGCTATACCACAACGAGGAGGGGATCAAGGGGAGCCAAAAGCTGGCGGCGCCGCTCGCATTGGTTCACAGGAGGCTCGCCGGCGAGCTGCGGCGCGGCAGCGGATGGCGGACGGCGGCGGCAGCGAGAACCAGAGGGGGAGGGGACAAACAAAATGCACCTAAAGGTGCAGAGGCTCACCAGGAGGGTTACGGTGACGACGAAATCGCGATAGGGAGCCGGAGTGGCCGCCGGCGTCCCGAAATCCATGGCGCCCGTGGCGGAACCAGCGGTGAAATTGGGAGCCTCCAGGGCCTCCCGGCTTGCGAGCGAGCTCTAGGAGCAAGAGGAAGTCGAGGCGGTCCTCGTGGACTGCTCGGTGAAGCCCGAGGGTGGCTGTATCGCCGGCGGCGATGACACATGGCGAGGCTAGGGTTTGGTCGTTGCGGGGCAGAGAGCCAGAGAGAAGGGAGAGGGGGGGTTCTGCGGGAGGAGGGTTCGATTTGGACGCCTCCTCGCGTCCTAACCACGGCCAGGAGGTGAAGCATGAGGTGGCCAGGAGGGAGTCGGCGCTCTTCCATCCTTCTGGCAGGAGGAAGAAGAAAGGGAGAAAAGGGTTTTTCGACAAAACCCCCTGGAACTTTGGGAAACTACGAAAAGGTCCTTTCCTCTTTTAAAACAGGACAGAAACAGAAGTTTTAGGGACCTTTTTGCAAACAGAAAAATTAGCAAAAATAGTTTTTGAAAAGCTTATGAAATTTCCAACAAAACCACAACTTGGTTTTCCAAAATTGAAATTGTTTTGAAAACAATTTTTGGGTGATCACTTTAAGTGACTTTTATGCAAGTTTCACTTAAATTCAATTTAAGAAATTGATTCAAATTTTTCCATGCATGCTATGCAATGAACACCACACCACAACCCTTTTGTTAGCAAATTTGGGATGTTACAAATCTACCCCCCTTACAAGAATCTCGTCCCGAGATTCCCGAAGGAGAAGAAAGAAGGAACACCGGTTTTGAATGATCTTCTTGAACCTTACGGTTCTTTCTCGAAGAGGTTGATCCTTAGCATCTTGAAGTATTGAACGGATACACCTTAGGTAAGAGGGAAACTCTTAGGAAATGATCTTCACGAAGATCGAGTATCTCGTGACTAACTCATGACAGAATGTTCGTAAAGAACTGTTGAGTTAACGTGCATGAAACACATCAAGATAACGGAGGGAATGGAAGATGGTTTCAGGAGTTCGGACGATTGGTCTTGAAAGGATTTAGAATATGAGCTTTGCACAAGACTTTAAATCCTTTTGAAAAAGAAAGGTTGGACAACTTATGACATCGAGGTTTCTTCAAGCAGAATACCAAGATGGTGAGGATTGTCTTGGATATCACAACGCAATATCCGTAGACGAAGGAAACACGAGAAAACACGGTAATCGTGCATCGGAGGAAATTTGATACAAGATCATGTTCACTCTTCGAAGTGGACACAATAGATGAAGGAACTTTCATTTCGTCAAAGTTTGTCGAAATCTTTGTCAAGGATCGGTATGTTACTTCATAACATGAGATGAGTAACCAAAAGAAGTTGAGGCACCGTAACAAAGGAGGAATTCTTGGTCACACCATAAAGATGAGCAACCAACGGGGATTGAAGCACTGAAAAGAACGAGGAATCTCTTTCCTGTTGTGGTTTGGACGTAGCAACGTATTTACCACCTAGCTAAGATCCCACGGCTGAAGTGACTGACAAATTCACACAATGTGTGAGAAAACAGAACTTCAAGTACAAACAACTTGAAAAAAGAAACTGATCAACGGCAGTTACAAAACACCACGAGATGATTCTCATGATGAACTTGATTCCGCTAAAGAGAGGTTTGGAGGATTTGGTAGAGAGACATTGGACATAGTAAGTTCCAAGGTCTTCTTGACGTTCCCGATACCAACATCCAGCTTACATAAGCCTTCATTAGGTCATCGGTGAAAGTTAAACTCCGGTTTGGAGGAACGGTGAGGAAAACTTGTTGAGAACGAGCCACACAAGTATTCTCACGGAGAGTGGTTGTTCTTAAGGATTCAGAGATATGACATTAGGCCTTCCGGCTAATTGTGTCAACCACAACATCAACCATGCCGGATCTTAAAATAGACCTAATTCAATACCCTTGAGGGAACACCAACCATCATTGCTGCTTGAGATTCAACTCTGGTTAGTGGAAGAATGATTCAGAATCAACAAGTTTGATCACAGAGGTTGCACAGGTTATCAACGAGATACATATGCTAGATTCTCAAGACATGGACTACGATGTCAAGCTCGAGAAGATGAGCGAGATTTCAAAACTCATGTGTTAGCAACTTGCGAAAGACGGTTGCACCTACATGAACTACTTGCAAAAGAACACATCGGAGTCCTGGTTTGGAAGACGATACAAAGATAACCAAGATCTTGAACTTCTTTTCTTTCACGAACAATCGGTCAGTGGCTTGGGGTGGGTGCTAGCTTCTTCAACTAAATGGAGGTAACAACCTACCATTTCATGAATAGTCCACACATGCATGACCGACTTGGGATGATTCCCGAGGAAACAAGAAAACTCTACTCGCGTCCATGGCGACAACTTTCACCAAAAGCACACGAACCCGAGAGAGTCACTTCGAACATCGAGAACACAACTTCGTGATGACACAAAGATGGTTCTCGAGAGTTTCCAACATTAGTGCCGATTGTTCAACATGAGCCGCTCGCAACTTGGAGAAAATAGGAATGTCATCGATGGGCTCGAAAACACCCTTATCAAAACACTCCAAGAAGAGGGATTCACATGATATATGAACAAGGCAGAATATTGGTCATACCAAAGGACATGAGGTATACTCGGGCCAAACACCATGAGTGAAAACACCATCAGGATAGTCCTTGGATCTTTTCTCGATTTGACGATAGCCCAAATCAAATCAAGGTAGAACGACAGCATGTCCATCAAAGGGATACTATCATGCTTCAACACGAGGAAAACTAGATATCCCTTATCAAAGGAACAAGTTGGCGGAGCTTTTGCCTTTCAACTCTCCAAGTTATTGTGTCAGCTCAACCACTAGTCCAGGGTGTCTAGCGTAGTTTCTTGGAGAAAAGAGTAGTTCAAACTACCCCTCGTTTAGACATCACGGTCAGGTAACAAACCTGGTGATACTTCTAGAAAGACAACCAGAATATCACAACCCACCGGTATGTCTTGGAAATCGAAAGGAGGCATGCTTTTCAAAGCAACCGATAAGATCTTGAGAGCTTTGGTATGAACCTAACTCTCTGATCAACAATGTGCACCGGAATGAACGGATTTGGTAACACCGTCAACTTTAAATAGAGACCGGGTGACCAATAGTGCTAAGAAGGATACAGATGTTTCTTAGAATTTCCAAAGCAATAAGAAAGGCTAGGAGTACCTGATACACATGTCGATGAACAGACCCATCATTTTCAAGCTTTCAAACTAGGAGGAAGGGGGAGTGAAGATGTGTGAGAGCATCACTTCATCAATAAGGCCATGAAACTTAACACAACCTCCTGATATTAAAGAGTGTGATACTCGGAGGTAGAACAGATTGGAAGTTGATGAAACTTCTTTAATCTGCGGATTACAAAACTTTGACCTGGTTCTTAAGATGAGCGAGGTACTGGAGTTTGTTTCTCCTGACATCCCAAGGTGGAACGTTCTGACGGAAAATAGGAGCAACTGTATTGGAAGAATCCAACACTCATATGTAACTTGGTTTCAAAACAACGGATGGATATTTGAGTGCAACTGGAAGGTAGGAACATGCTCCGGAGAAATCCTAAGATCATGTTGATTGCACAATGTAGTACTCAGTTGTAAAACCCATGCCAAAAGGTTGGTATAGCTGAGTTAAGAACAAAGAGGTGAAGGCCATGATGATCACTCTTGTCATGATCCCTTTTGATTGCAAGAGCAAACCTGTGGCTATTGAAGTTGAAATTACCCAGCCACTCTGAGGTGAAACAGATTCCTCAGGATCCAAAAGAACGGAACTTGGGTTAAAGGTCAGCATCATGTACTGATAGCGTGAGCAACACATGGTTATGAAACCACATGACTTGACTCACCACAATTCAGCACATTCCGGGACCTTCGGTTCAAGTCCAAGATTAAAAACCATAACAAAGGAGTAACTACTCTCTTAGTGTCTTGAGGAACACTAGGAACAACAATCACGGAGTATCTTTCAAAAGACAAGCATAGCTCCGGAAGAACTTGAGCAGAAGATAACGAATACATTCGAGATGGAAAGAAGATCTCGAGGTTCAGGATTTTGAGACTTTAGAACATGTAAGAATGTGGAATCCACACAACTTTGAGAGATTAAAATTGAAAGGAAATCTCCCAGTTGAAGAGATAACGGAACATGGAACACACACGACTCTAGAAACTTTAACACTAGGTCAACTTGGGTAAAAGACGTCCTTGCCAAAGAAGGCACCTAGGTTTTGAATGACTAGAAGAGATAGTAAAACCTTTTCAAATCAAAACAGGTAAGGTGACCTAGAGTTGGAGCGATACCAGATAAGGAGTAAAAAGAATCCTAAGAAGGTTTTTCACAATCAATTTGAGGTTTCAAAATAGTTTTCACAAACTCTAGACTCAACATCGACCAAGCAGTAAGGTTTTCCTACAGGCAGTCCTGCTCTGATACCATGACTTGTCACGACCCCGGACCCAGAGATATACATACTGTTATGTGCTCCTAGACATGGACTCACAAGGGCTTCAGGGTTACCAGCCCCGGCCGCAACAAACAACGGCAGGCAGACCGGATTCATCGGCACGTAGTACGGATCCCCGGTCTACTACTCCTTGTGTCCATGCTAGTCATAACCAACTATGCATATCAAGGCGTCCACGAATCGAATGAAACTGAAGGAAACGGGACCAAAGCTATACAGAGATGCTATGTGTCCAGAAAGTGCAACAACAATCGAGGGTTACTGGGGTTACCTCGCCCCAGGCCGATCAAATCGACAGGCGGGCTCGGACATGGATCATCGGCTCCACAACCCCTCGACTGCGACAACTATGCAGGCATAGCCAAAACTGTATAACAATGAGCTCGAAACCAACAACCGATCAAAGCAGTACTCTAAACAAGGAAGCTGTATTAAACAAGTGTTACTAGAGTATAGCTTACAAACAGAGGTCACACGACCCAACATTACATCAAACAACGGAAGGCAAATTATGTTGCTAATCAACAAGAACCAAAAAGGCCTAAGAGGCCGCAACATAAGGCGACGTCCCAGCCCATAGATTCCAGGCTGCTACCTGGGAACCCCAAACTACTCGTCGATGTCCACGTTGAACCACCACTGAAGTGACGAACTCCACCTGAACCAAAATTAAGCAAACCTGAGTACGGGAGCTACTCAACAAGACTTAGTTAACCTATTATATATCTGCTGGTTTCAGAAAGGGTTTTATGAAATGCTGATTTGCGTAAAGCAATCTTTGTTTTCCAAATAGAGGAGGAATAGCACGTCTCATAGAATGTTTTCAAAATAGATGAGAAGCTCACTACTGTAATCATCATCTTGTCGAACCACCAACATCAATTCCCAGCACCTCACATGCTACAAGGATCACCCCTCCCGGCATCTCCGGGGAGACACCCTTCAAACATTACCTCCATGCCTTGTCAACATATTTTACGTCACGTTCAAGTTATCTATGACCTCGTGGCTTTCACCAAGTCGTCCTTAACCGTGGACACGGCTTTCCGAAAGATTTATCCCTGCAGGGTGGTACACTTTACCCACACGTACCATCCGACTCTTAACGCCACATGTACGCTCGTCCATGGAGCGCGGCAGAGGGTGGTTGGCCACGACCTTTACCTTGTCGAGCCCTATCCATGAGTCAACCCAAACAGGGCCACCCCGTCAACAGGGAGTTGGCCACCTCCTGACGGCACCTGTTCTGTGAGTCGGGAACAAGATCCGTGTACGTCCATCACTTGTCCCGGTCACGCCCTAAACACCTCCAAAAGGTTTTTGACTCACACGCAGATGGAAATCCCAAACTACGTGACTCACGGATAGAACCAAACAAGTTAGTTAGTCGAGCGCGGTCTGTTAGGCCTCGCGTGTGGTTGCACGCTCAGTCTTGGTTTCCACGGCGAGACCTTACTCCTAGGGTTGGCAAGTACAGGACCAAGAACCACTTCCCAAGTGGCCTCCCGTTCTCGCCTTAGTCAAGTTAACCACACAGTGCTCATCTTACCACGTCATCATATCATACTAGGTTATCGCAGCTCTGATTCATCAACCGAATGGAGCAGAGGTAACAAACATGTAAAGCTAAGCGAAGCAGATATGAGGCTCTAGCGATGCGCACAAGCAAATCTATGGCGGCTAGGAGCAGTGGATCAGGATATTGAGGCAATGCAGTATATAGGTGAACTATATCTAGTAGCATCAAATACTTTGGAATCGAATGCAAAGTACGAGATCAAATGTTGTTCGGAAGCATATATGAGCAGATAAGAGGTTATGCTTGCCTTGGTTATAAGAAAACCAGATAAAGTCTTCAGGGAATAAGTGCTTGACTTGTCGGTTAAGATCAAGTATTCGTCGTTGGATTGATGGCCTTCTCTTCGGAGTCACGTTCTACCGAGGGGGAACAAACACCGAAAAGAGGAACAACAATCAACACATGGCATCGATGCAATGCGCAATATGTATGCATGAGCAGATTAATGCACTGAAATAAAGTCCTAAACATGTTCGATGGTTGCTAGGGTTCGTATGTCAGTTAAGAAGTTTTACTGAAATTTTACCCGAAATAGACCCCGGAGGGGCAATTCGGACGATTCGGTAAGTGAGTACCATTTTAGTTGCTCAAATGGGTTTAAAAACATCATAAACAGATTGCATTTGTCATTTTGAGCAATTTGGTATATAACTTTTAATTTTCTAAATTTATTGAATAAAAACTTATTTTTCTATTTTAAATGATTTAACAACACTAAAATAATGTTCAATTTTCAACTTTCTCAAACATGAATGAAAATGATATATTTGGGTAGAGAATAATTTTCTCAACATTTTGGTACCTTGTTTATATTTTTCTGAATTATAAAACAAAAGTTATCAATTATCTAAATTTAATCCATTTTCTGTAATTAAAATGGTGGGGTCCACGTGTCATATTAATTCTTTTTTCTATAACAGAGAAAACTGATTATGACGTCAGCGTGACGTGAGGCTGACGTCACCAGGCCTTGATCTTCACAGCAGAACACGAAATCGATCCGATCCGCGGGTGTTTTCGAAATTAAGCTATACCACAACAAGGAGGGGATCAAGGGGAGCCAAAAGCTGGCGGCGCCGCTCGCATTGGTTCACAGGAGGCTCGCCGGCGAGCTGCGGCGCGGCAGCGAATGGCGGACGGCGGCGGCAGCGAGAACCAGAGGGGGAGGGGACAAACAAAATGCACCTAAAGGTGCAGAGGCTCACCAGGAGGGTTACGGTGACGACGAAATCGCGATAGGGAGCCGGAGTGGCCGCCGGCGTCCCGAAATCCATGGCGCCCGTGGCGGAACCAGCGGTGAAATTGGGAGCCTCCAGGGCCTCCCGGCTTGCGAGCGAGCTCTAGGAGCAAGAGGAAGTCGAGGCGGTCCTCGTGGACTGCTCGGTGAAGCCCGAGGGTGGCTGTATCGCCGGCGGCGATGACACATGGCGAGGCTAGGGTTTGGTCGTTGCGGGGCAGAGAGCCAGAGAGAAGGGAGAGGGGGGGTTCTGCGGGAGGAGGGTTCGATTTGGACGCCTCCTCGCGTCCTAACCACGGCCAGGAGGTGAAGCATGAGGTGGCCAGGAGGGAGTCGACGCTCTTCCATCCTTCTGGCAGGAGGAAGAAGAAAGGGAGAAAAGGGTTTTTCGACAAAACCCCCTGGAACTTTGGGAAACTACGAAAAGGTCCTTTCCTCTTTTAAAACAGGACAGAAACAGAAGTTTTAGGGACCTTTTTGCTAACAGAAAAATTAGCAAAAATAGTTTTTGAAAAGCTTATGAAATTTCCAACAAAACCACAACTTGGTTTTCCAAAATTGAAATTGTTTTGAAAACAATTTTTGGGTGATCACTTTAAGTGACTTTTATGCAAGTTTCACTTAAATTCAATTTAAGAAATTGATTCAAATTTTTCCATGCATGCTATGCAATGAACACCGCACCACAACCCTTTTGTTAGCAAATTTGGGATGTTACAGGAGGCCTAAGGGTTAGCCTATGCAAGAAGCCACAAATTGAAGTAGCGTCTTTACCAAAGGATTTTGTTTTACACATAAGACTCAAACTAGCTCCGCTTTAAATTAATGAAGCCCTCAACAGGCTAGATACAAGTTACTGACTACACAAGCTTGAACAAGTTTTTATAAAGAGGCAAAGTGCCAAAGAAAATACAAATGCCAAAACCCGCTAGCAACAACAGCTACAACGATATCTGCGCTACCAGCCGACCAAGGCAGGTTTAGGCACCTCTACCCCTCTATTGCTTAATTGTCGTTGTGTACAATGTTGTGCACCTACAAATGCACTCTAACTCCATGACGCGACGTCATAAAGGAACCATATTGAACATGCCAAGAAGAACCAATACATGTGGAGACATGGCCACCGGAGATGAATAAGAAGGGAGTAACCAACGCCTACGGTAATAAAAGTCGGCTTGATGCCGACCTCGCCATGATGTAGCCACAGGAGGAAACCCGTCCCTCCCCTCACCGTCTCGAGGGTTTCGTCCCACCAGCAAACACGGCACCAAGAGGATGAACACCCAAAGAAGAGCTTGGACTTGCTGGTTGACGCCTCCAACCTCGCTTCACCGCGTCCGAACCGCACCAATTATGATGTCACCACAATGTCGTCCACTTTGCCCCCCTCGTACCAAGGCGGCGCCTCCAAGGACGAGAACAACACTCGAGCGACGTTATCGCCAAGCCAAGGCTTAGGTTTTCACCCTGTAATTGTGGGGAAGGTACCTCATCAACCCTGCAAGAACGAGACCGGCGAGGAATAGTGATGCCGATGTGGTTGGGAAGTAACCAACCAAGGGTTTCCCCCGGAATCCTCCCTAGCCGCCTTGCAAGCACCTATATTTATCCACCCTAGGACCACCCGAGATGGATCTCGCGCAGAGAGGAAGACAATAGGGACCCCCGTACATATCCGATGCAGAGGAACCAGAAGCACCGTTGCATCGCGCCGGAGGTTCCATAGGCTCCTCACCAACCTCCCAGCCAAGGAGACCGGCCAACACCAGCGCGCGCCACCCGCCTTCCGATCGATGCCGACCCAGCTTCCAGAGACCTCTGCAAGGACGAAGCAGCGTGATCCTTACTTGAAGCCACATGGACAAGTCTAGCGACCTCCGGCGACAAAGGGGATACGAAGCCGGTTTGGGTTGCCCATGAGTCGCCCTCGGGAGAGCGACTCCGAGGGGTGAAAGGGTCTTTTCCGAGACTCTCATAGGATGGTTTTTTAGGCATAGTCACCCCTCTAAATATTACTCGCTCTGTTTCTTTTTAGTCTGCGTATTAGGTTTACCAAAAGTTTGACTAACTTTATAGAAAAAAATTATGAAAATTAACAATAGCAAGTTAATATCACACGATTCATCATGAATATATTTTCATGTTATATCCATTTGATATTTCAAATATTTATATTTTGTTGTATAAATCTGGTCAAAGTTTAGAACGTTTGACTTATAATAATTCCAATACACGGAGTAAAAAGATACGGAGTGGGTATTAGGAATAACGACGACAAATAATCTTAATCGTTGATTTGCCAACTTAAAGTGGGCAAAGTTACTCGATGACTAAATTAAGAGCAAGTACAATAAGGTGACATAAGCAGGCTATAAGGATTTAAATAATATACTTTTGCTTATGTGGAGGAGAGAGATGAGGAGAGAGAAGCAAAGCGGGCTACTAGTTAGTAGCCAGCTGCAACATGTGCTCCTAGGCACTATGTGAGAATGTCATGTGGGCCATATATTGATAAAGTAGTTCATTTATATAGCCAACTATTGTACATGTTGACTATAAACTAGCTATATGTGACATGGCAATTGCTTATAGCCAGCAGCTGGCTGTATTATTAACCATGCTCTAATGACAAGTCACAAGTGTGGTTATTGTTAACGCATTGATTTGCCAACTCAGAAGCATTGGATACGGAATCTGCCCAATGGAGTCCGACGGTGCCGATCAGGAACCCTGGTGTTCTAGAGGTCAGATTGGCGGCCCTGTCAGCGCCCCGGCCACACTTCGAGTTCCTATAAATACCTACCTACCAAACCCCCATCCTGGTGGGTTCATTGCCGCATCCCTCTCCCACACCCTCACGGCACGGTACACCCGAGGAGGAGGAGTCGGCGAGAAGATGGACAAGCACGCCGCGGCTGCAGCAGAAGACGTCGAGACATGCGAGCACGAGCGCACAGGTGCGCCGCGGCTCCATCTGCTTTTTTATTTTGGCCCGATTTCTGGCGGATTTGTTCAGGGGCTTTGGTCATGGCGCGTCTGATTCCTGGGGTTTGATGAACTGACTGGCGGCGGCGGCGGCGGTTTTCGTTTGTCTGTTGCAGGGACGGTATGGACGGCGACGGCTCACATTGTGACGGCGGTGATCGGCTCCGGCGTGCTGGCGCTGGCGTGGAGCGTGGCGCAGCTGGGCTGGGTGGCGGGGCCCCTCGCGCTGGCGGGCTTCGCGTGCGTCACCTTCTACACCTCCACCCTGCTCGCCAACGCCTACCGCGCCCCCGACCCCGTCACCGGCACCAGGAACCGCACCTACATGGACGCCGTCCGATCCTACCTCAGTACGTGCCCCCCACCGCGAGCGAACCCCGTCTCTCCCCCTGTTCGGCCAATTAACTGAACGGCAATGCCAAAATCTTACTCAGGTCCTAGGGAGGTGTTCATGTGCGGAATCGCGCAGTACGTGAACCTGTGGGGCACCATGGTCGGCTACACCATCACCGCCACCATCAGCATGGTGTGAGTAACGACCAAAATTCAATCCAGTTCCTCACAAGGATTAAGTTCTTGTCAGAAGTATCATTCAGAGACATGCTGAATTCTGTTTTTTTCCTTTTTCTGTGTTCTGTTTGCGAAGTGCGATCAGGAGGTCGGACTGCGTCCACCAGAACGGCGAGGGCGCACGCTGTGACACGCCAGGCACCTTCCTCATGCTCGCCTTCACCATAGTCCAGGTTGTGCTGTCCCAGTTCCCCGGCCTGGAGCATATCACGTGGCTGTCGGTTGTGGCGGCGGTCATGTCGTTCGCCTACTCCTTCATCGCGCTTGCGCTCTCGGTGGCAGAGTGGGTGTCTCACGGTGGCCACCCCAGTGGGAGGATACAGGGCGCTGCCGCGGCGTCGTCCAGCAAGAAGATGTGGGATGTGCTTCTTGCCCTGGGGAACATTGCCTTTGCCTACACTTTTGCAGAAGTACTAATTGAGATCAGGTAGGCATGATGGTGATTCAGGGGCTCTAACTTCAGTAATGATGCTTGTTCTGAACTCTGAATGGATTGACACGCAACTTTAGAAAGGATTTTTTGTTCAGAATGTATACTCCAAGTGGCATGCTTTTGTCACTAACTTGTTTCTTGTTTTGGTTGTAGGATACACTGAAGTCACCGCCATCTGAGCATAAGGCCATGAAGAAGGCAGCAATGTTTGGAATTGGAGCCACCACCGTATTCTACATCTCTGTTGGCTGTGCTGGATATGCCGCATTTGGTTCAGATGCTCCCGGCAACATCCTGACGGCCCCCGGATTAGGGCCATTCTGGCTCGTCGACATTGCCAACATGTGCCTCATCCTCCACCTCATTGGGGCATATCAGGTGAGTACATCTCAGTTAGAAATTCAGAATTGCATTTGCCATAAAATTGACAATCTGGGATGCTCAAACCTTGCAGAAGTACTGTTTAGCAGCTTTGAGCTAAATGCTTTCCCTGATGCAGGTATATGCACAGCCCATATTTGCTACAGCAGAGAGGTGGATTGTCTCCCGGTGGCCCGACACCAAGTTCATCAGCAGCGCATACACCTTCAACATCCCGCTCATGCAACGAGGCTCGGTGACCGTCGCGCCTTACAAGCTCGTCTTACGGACCGTCATAGTTGTCGCGACAACTGTGGTGGCAATGATGATACCGTTCTTCAACGCAGTGCTGGGGCTCCTCGGTGCGCTCAGCTTCTGGCCGCTGACGGTGTACTTCCCCGTCAGCATGCACATAGCCCAGGGGAAGATCACCAGGGGGACCAAGTGGTATCTCCTGCAAGGATTGAGCATATTCTGCCTGATGATCTCAGTGGCAGTGGGTATAGGCTCTGTGACTGACATTGTGGATAGCCTGAAGGCCTCTGCCCCTTTCAAAACTGTCAGCTAGAGGATGTACTAGTCTTGTAGAGTAGTAGTTGAATCTCTGTACTGTATCATTTTTCGCTAATTTTCCACGTACCAGGAGCCTATAAGTTCTACAAAGAGAGTTCACGGCTCAGTTGGATCGGCTATAATGACCCATTAGGCTGTTTCTACTTCCTCTCTAAATAAACTCAAGAATGACTAACATGAAACAGAAAGGAGTGTTACTGAATGATCAGACAATGTTGTCAAACTGATACGATGGCATGTCCTCTTTGGTAAAAAGTTTTGAGCTCATTCAAAGTACTAGTCAAATTTGACTACACTGCTATCTTTCATGGCCTTACAGTGCAGTGCATTACAACACATTAATTCGGAAACTGCAAGGTTTTACATGACTGAATTTGTACAGAAACAGCATGGTACATGACCTATAGACAAGCTATGAGAGGCTAATGAACCTCCAAATTATTAACAGCCTGCTAGTTACTGGCTTCCTGCTCACTATGTGAGATATTCTAAGATCCTAATTAGCTGCTCCAGAGTGTTGCTATCTGGTGCATAAAGACCCTGATCTTGTTGATGGTGGCATCTTACAAAGAAAAGGGTACCTGCTCTAGCTTATTGTTCAGATTCTTTGCCCTCTGTGTTACTATCGTAGTAGGATCAATGTCGATAAGCCCTTCCACACTTCTCTCATTTTCGTCGCTCACAAGGCACTTGAATAGTGCAAACAATGCAAGTTCAAGACCTTTTATCATGTCTTTTGATGCATAGTACTCTCCCATAGCTTGTCCAGTTCAATGTCAAACTGCTGGTCTGTCAAGGCTATGCCCAGTAAACAACTCTAGCAATACAACACAAGGCTGTTAACATTGCTCTTCTCTGTCTCCTTGAGAGAACATATGCAGGCTCTGCATTTCAGATATAAGCTGAAGTAAGACTCAAATCTTCAGACTGTATCTTTAATATATATACATCTGACAACTATATATGTTTGAGAAATACCCACAAAACATCCGGGAGCTATTGCATAAAGAATACGTAATGCATCATTTTGTCGAGTTTACTACTCAAATATATACATGGATAGATCAACTTTAACAACTCATTCAAAAAATGTATAAGAAATTTAAGGACCCACAGGGCAAAAACTACATCCATTGACAGAAACTGCTATCAAGTGGCAAATACTACATAAACCATACTGCTTTAATAATCAAATTAAATAATTGGTGCATCGTTCGTTTGGAGGTGTTATTTACCAGGGCTGGCCAAGATGAATACTAGATTAGTTGAGTAGCACTGACAAAATATTTTCTACAGTACTCACACAGAACTTACAAGGAGCTATGTAAAGATAAATCAATGCAAGTGACAAGATGTATAGAACTTACAAGGAGCTATTTAACCCTGGGTACTGGCAAAGCAGCTGAAGGATTGACCTCTAGGGGTTGAAAGGACATCCACTTTGAGTCACTGTCATCACCACTCTCAAGGTCTCGCTTTCTGTTGAAGTCCTCAATCCTGTTGTTTTCATATCTCAGACATGCCAATGAAGATAGGAGAACAACCAAAGATGACACCATGATCAGCACAGCAAACAGCCGTCTCCGTGAGAAGTTATGATGGTCGCCGGTCCCGTGGCAAGAGCGTAACCTGGTGCCAGATTGCCTCCATTCTTCTGAAGTGTCGCTGACACAAAGGTCAGAATTTTCAGAGAATGCATCATCTCCAGTAATCATCAGGAGCCCTGGAGGGACTGGTCCAGACAAATTGTTGTGGGAAAAATCAACAGAACTTAGCTTTCAATGACTGCAGTCCTTCAGGGATTTCACCAGAGAGCATGTTATGGGATAGGTTGAGTGAATTCAGCACCAAAAGGGAGCCAAGAGTATCTGGAATTTTGCCAGACAAAGAATTGTCTGCAAGATTAAGGTCAACTAGGCTGTTGCACAAACCAAGTTCTGGTGGTATTGACCCTTCCATTGCATTGTGTTCCAAATGCAGGTATGACAATTGCTTCAGATTACCAATCTGTGTAGGGATTTTGCCAGAGAATCTGTTGTTGGAAGCAACCAGCTTCTGCAGCTGAGAGAGATTTCCCAACTCCACTGGAAGTTCACTAGAGAAGTTGTTGTTCTGAACAAGCAGCTGGTTTAGAGTGGCTGAAATGCCTATATCAGAAGATATACCTCCAACAAATCCATTGTCAGCAACATCAATGATCACAGCATTAGGCAATCCCCATATGCCACCAGGAATGCTCCCGCTGAAATGATTTTGACTTACTCTAAACCTCTCCAGTGTCTTGCAAGAAGAGTAAGAGCTGGGGAATTCACCTGAGAAGTTGTTGCTCAAAGCCAGTAAGAACTGCAGTTTGTTGTTTTGGCATAGGAACATTGGAAATGCACCGGAAAAATAGTTCTCTGATATGTCAATTGCATTGAGTGGTGAGAACCGGCCAAGGTTGGCAGGAAACATTCCGGAGAACTGATTTCCATAGGTTGAAAATGACTCGAGAAACTGCAAGTCCCCGAGTCCTTGAGGGAGTTCACCATGGAAGTTATTCCTGTATATATGGAAGATCTTAGCTTCTTCAGGCTAGCAATTTTCTTGGGCAGTATACCAGTAAGCTGATTCTGAGACACATCAAATTCAGATAACAGAGTCAGATGTGCAAGCTCAGGAGGAATTTCACCAGTCAGGTTATTTTGGTAGAGCTCAATCTTCCACAGGTTTCTCAAGTTGGATATCGCCTTCGGGAACACGCCGGTCATTTGATTGCGTGAGAAGTCCAAAGTCCCAAGTAACTCCAATTCAAAGACTGAAGCTGGTATATCTCCTGTAAGGTTGCACTGCCCCAAGAATAGCCATGTCAGGTTCTTCAGGAGTCCAATGCTTTCAGGAACATCACCTTCACTGAAATTGTTTTCTCCTAGGCCCAGTTCAGTTAGGCCTAATAATTTGCTGACCCATACAGGAAATGCACCAGAAAAACTATTTGTTGATAAATCAAGGACTTGCAGTTTGAGCAATGATGAAAGATCAGGCAATTGGCCAGTCAGACTGTTCACTGACAAATTCAGAACTCGCAGATTGGTGCAGTTGGTCAGTGCCGCAGGAATAATGCCTGAGATGGAATTTGCACTGAGGTCCAAAGTATGCAATTGGCGGAGAACAGAAAATGATGGTGATATTGTGCCTGATAGTGAGACATTTGAGAGTGATACTTCAGTGACCTCACCAGAAATTGTATCACACTTTACACCGTAAAACTGACACGGTGAGTGAGATTCGTCCCAGTTTCCGAGGTAACTTTGTGGATCCTTCAGGTGGGTTTTTATGTCCAGGAGTGCATCCCTTTCCAGAGGTGAAGATGTGGAAATTACAACATTGGCAAACAGGAGAATGCACCAGAAATATATCTGAAGTGGTGAGGTTGACATACTGTGTACCTGAGAATAAGGGAACCTAGAATCAGTTTGGGCATACTGGATCTTATGAAAATATAAGTACCTAGATAGATATTTCCTAGACACTGCGTAAACTTCAGAAACGAATGAAAGCAGTGTGCACGTGGCTACCGCGGGTGACCTTTGTATCTTCTTTCAGTGATGAAAATTGAAGTGTGAAAAGACTTCTCAATCTACTGAATAATCGTGGGGACCAAGCTATTAAAGAGATAGTTCTTGCTTTAGCCTAGGCTCCTAGAAAATATCAGCCTTCTCAATCTAACAAGGACTACTACTACAAATTTCAACGATCCGCCGTACGTCCTTGCCCGGGAGAAATGGACAGGTGGTTTTTTTAGCCGTAATTCTTCAGAAACAGAGATGGTACTCTCTGAATACAAATTACCTTTCTGATTTGTTAAGCGCTGCAGACTCGTAGTTTTGGCATACAGAAACCTAACTAAGCAGATATTTAGCAGGTATATATACTTTGAATATGCCCGGAAATCTTTTCCCAGCCTCTCGGGTAATTTAGGATAGGATCTTGTATGTGTTCATACTTCATGTCAACATTGAACCCATTCAGCAAGTGGGCGAACAGAACGATTCCACTTATTCCTGGAGCAGAACAAATGTCCTCATTATCCTCGTCTCTAGCTTAAAATATGTGGCAAAAAAAAAAAAAATTTGCATATGGCCCGTTGTCTAGTATTGCGTCACATGATGGTGAGATGCAAGTTCTGGCGACTGGCGCATGCAGTTCTAATTAAGAGCAGATTGCTGCCGACCACACACGATCGAACGGCGTAGGTCGCGCGATGAGACTCCGCTACATGATTTGATTCTGCAAATGGGTCTCTGCTGCAGTTAGGCCTTCCGTAATGCATTGTATCTTAGCGCGACATCCTAAGTGATGGAGAATTATAAGAGACAGCATCCCTAATGCATTGTTTCTTAAGAGGTGTATCTAAGCATACTTGTATTAAATGATTTTGGCCTTATCCTTATATGTGATTGGGCTAACAACATTTTTTTTGCCTATGATACCGTGCCAGAGCTGTAGCTTACTCCCTCCGTTCGGATTTACTCTACATCCTGGAAAAATTCAGACAAATTAGGATACCATTCATTAGTACCACTTTGCACAACCTCCCAAGCATCATAATTATGGTCTCACGTGAGAAAAATCACCCTATTGGTTAAACCAATCTTAATTAATGCAATGCATGCAAATTGCATATAATTTGACCAATCTCTAAGCATGCATTATGTGTGGTCATCCTCTCCTCTTAATTATCAAAGTGGGGACCATCCAGAATGTAGAGTATTTCCGAACAAAACCATGAGCCAGAATGTAGATTAAAAGCGAACGGAGGGAGTATATAAGATACAACCTCAATCTCTTTCTTCATTAAATATGGTGCCACGTCAACATATTGCATATGATACCACGCTAAGATACCAGCATTACGGAAGGCCTTATAAGTTCCACGGTTTCTGCATGTATCCTCTTGGCGCAGAGCTGACCTATGTTTTGTCTAGTACCGATGAACACAAATACATCGCCGTCAGTAGCATGAACCATGCGTATGGAATGCTGATTCCTCTCCCTAATTAATGTCCCTACCAACGATTCGCCGTTCTCTTGGTCAGAAGGCCTGGTGTACGGTAAAGAGAATTGTGAACCGAACTCTACAATGCATGTGGATTGGGAATTTGTCACAAGTGGCGGAGCTACACAGTGAGTGTGTGGTTAAGCAACACGCACAATTTTGGTGAGGAAAAAAAAACCAGTTTTGGATACGCAAGAATTGACCCCGTAAATCCTAGTTCCCGACATCACTTCTAGCTCCGCCGCTGCAAGTAGCTGCGCCCGCGCCCCATGTTGTATGTAGCACTTGTGAGTTTAGTTATAAAATCAAAAATATTCATGGAGATAGGTTTGTGATGTGTGTCGTGCCTTGAACATGTACAAAATTCCATTCAAAAGTGTGGCTCACTTCCATGAAAGCAATTGCTACTCTATAGTCCAGTAAAGTCTGTTGATGTGACGTTTGAGTTAATAAAAACTCTCTTTATCGGAGAAAATCTAGTACTCCCTCTGGTCCTGAAAAAGTGTCCTTAGTACAGCTATGAACTTGCGGCTCATACATGTGTTTCTTCCGACGGTTAAAACGGATAGGAGGGAGCCAGGAAATGTGCAAAAGAACGAGACATCGGTCCTTAGCTGGGTGTGCCTTTCTACTCCTGATTCCTACCGTAAAGTAGTACAGTAAATTAGCTCAATCCTGATTGCTGCTACTACATGTGAAGATGACACCCCAAACCTTATTGGACTATATCAAACTGAGAAATGTAACTGCAGGCAGGCAGGAGAGGGGATTGAGGAACGCACCAGTTGGAAGAAGGCGGGATATATACTGCTCTGAATTCCTCGTCCTCTGGCTAAGCGAAGTAGCAGAGCCGAGAAGGCAGAGCGAGCCGTCGGCCGGGCGAGCTAAATAAGTGGCGCGGCGAGCGAAATAGATGGAGCAGAGGAGAGGAAGACGGCGAAGCGGCCACGCAGGCAGGAGGTGCGGGCGCCTCTCGCTGGTTTTGCGTCCGGCGTGAATCCCTTGCGCCGTCCGTCCGATGCGGCGGTATATATAGCGGTGGCGGTTCATTGCGTCTCGGGATTCGCACGCGCGCGGGCGGGTGGGCGTGCGTGCGCGACAGGGACGGGGTTCTCGACGACACGGAGACAAAAACCCGACGCGGGCCGTCCCGTCCAGTCCCCCGCCCAGCGAGCCGGAATCTTCCGTCCGTCCTGTGGATGGATATCGCGCGAGGCTGCGTGCGGCGCGGCACCGGTCGATCGCTGGTGGACGCTGCCGCCCACTTGCCCCGTGTGGGTTGAAAGCGACGCCCGCGTTGCCCTGCGCCCGGCCGGTCTCCGGCCGTGGCCGTGCCCGTGCCGGTGTGCCGACGTGCCGCGCACCCGTTCCCGCCGCGTCGACGTACGGAGGATCACAAGCACGCTGAGTCACTGGTACTAGAATTCCCAGAGGAGACTCTGGTGCCTGCATCTGCGTGCGTGCAAAACAAAGCTGTAAAACGAAAGGAGCAGCGCGGTCGTGTTTTCTGGACCTGTAACACGGCTGCTCCGGTCCGGCCATCGGTTTCAACCTACGGTTGGCCAGGTTCCGATCATCGAATGCATGGACGAACCAGGACACAGACAAGAAACGGCACAACAGAAAATTCAATTCAAACCGAGTCAAAGATCTGCTGATCCAGCTCACTGCCCTGCTAGAAGCAAACACTCTACTACTATAAGTGCGGATAACACACCGAAAGCTGCTGGACCGGTATCGCTAGGCCAGGTCTGTTTTGGCTCTGAGCCACATGGACACTTCTCTGCTAATCATGTACTACGTATAAAGTTGCTCATCTTGATGGACGCAAAGGATTGCAATCAGCGGTCAACTGATTTGAGTGGTATACTAGCTGTATTTTATCGAATATACAACTAGTGTCGTGTACAAGACCAGAGAACACAATCTTGTATCGGCATGACCGGTCGGATCGACCGCGACGTGAACCCCGTGAACGCTAGGCGGAGCAGGGATTCCATTCGCGGGAGCAGACTAGACTATGCACCAAGTAGCGAGTGCCCACTGTTTGACCGACGAGAAACCGCTTTAGCTTTGCCTGCCCATTCTTCTGCTAATCTACGGTACTAAACAATAGTGTCAGTTAACCGACATTACGTACTGCGGACAGCGAAACGACCCGCGCCTGGATTCCATTTCTCGTGTCAAACGAGTTAATTATTATTGCAGCTAGCAGTGGACGCCCCTGCTCGACAACATGTTAGCAGATGTCTGCATGTGACCATTTTACCTAGCCATGAGGTTTGTCTACAGAAATTAGTGGAATTTACGAAAGATGTTCAACAGTTACTCAATCAATCTGCAGCCAGATACTCGATCTCCAAGTCCAAGCCACGCACAATAATTAGCCTCGCCTAGCACTGTGATGGAACAGTCGTCCCGGTCGACCGGAGACCGGGGGCGATGCAGTGGAGTATCTTGGTAAATCTGGGGCACCTACGACGTGCTCCATTATTGCGCTCATGCTGTGATCACAACTTCTCTGGCTCATCTTCCACGGGATCGAGATCGTCCGGTTCTTGTCACAAAACCTTGTCCCTGCTACTAGCATCTCTAGCCTCGTTCGCCTAGAAAAACAACGAAAGGCATCCAGCCTCTCTTCTGACATGCACTCGGACAGACACCTGCATTATGTGCCACTGGTCACGGCAAGTCGGCCATGCATCGAGATGCAACACTGACGGCGCTAATTATTTAGGTCGAGTCGGTGTCTCAACAGCAACGGGGATACCGGATCCATTGAGCAGATTCTTCACGGGTCAATTCACCATGATTCTCTGAGCACTTCAGCATTATCAAGGTCGATCAGATATTTTGCTGTACGTAGTGGACAACGTTCGACGCCACGGGATCGGTGGGTCGTGTTCTGAACCTGAAATCTGATTTTACTAGCACCACTGTGGCCCGTAACTCTCTTTTTTTAATCACATGAGATGACACGACAACGGGCCATCTTTTGATTTATCTAACGCTACATTATGTCTAGATACATCCACTTTTGTACATCTTTGTGTCAATTAATTTGAGACGGAGGGAGTATATATGATTAAATGAGATTTCGGGTGCCCTATGGGCGATTTTGTCTTTTTTGCTGAGGTCGCCCAAAATACCATTTCATTACAAAAAATTTGCATGATCGTAATAATTAAACTTGTATATGTTGGTCAGGATGTTTCAGATTTTATAAAATGTTTACTCGCTCTCTATCAAAATGTAATATGTTTTAGATTATGTTCCTAGACAAAATGTATCTAGGCATGTTTTCTTGTAAGATGCGTATGAATCTACACACTAAAATATGTCTAGATACATTTTGTTTAGAAAAAATTAAAACATTTTACATTTTGATACGGAGGGAGTACTATTTTTTATTTTTATAACAGGCATAGCATGTGAGCTCGGCAGCCAACACGCCTTTCCCGGAATCCGATGAATCCTCAGTTTTAAAAAAATCAAAAGTTGTTTTAAAAGTTTCTCAAAAATCTAAAAAAAAACATCCATGTTCTCAATGATGTTTGTTGCGAGCGTGCAAAAACCGTTATATTATGGTCCGCATAAAAATGACAAAAATTGGAGATTTAAACTATGAATTGTTAAAAATAATCGGATATGTAAATTTTTCATTTTTGTGTAGGTCAGAATACAAAGTATTTCACATTGTGATTTTGCATGTCTAGGGACACATCATCTTGAAAATACATGATTTGTTTTAGTTTTTTTGAAACTTTTAAATATTTTTTCAAATTTTGTAAAGTAACGAGAGCATCGGACCCGGGTGCAAAAATCTCTTCTCGGCAACGGAGAGTGTAACTAAATACTAAAATGCTTATCTACATGGGTTTTTTTTATATATATGGAAAAAAAAAATTTCGAAAGGGGGAACAAAACCCTAGACTCTCCATCAGTGGATGCACACAACTATTTATTGCAAGGTTTTAAGTACCAGAGTAACATAGTAAAAGAGTTTACATCTCAAAAAGGCAGAAAGTGCTCAAGAAAATGACCCAGCAAAACAAAAAGAAAACAAGTTTCCTAAGCATCTTGTAACAACCTAGATCGTCGCCAAGTACCCCGGTTGTAGATATCTCATGTAACCAGGTGCACCCAGACATCATAGATGCACGTTGCGCCTCCGGTAGCAGAAAGGACCAATTGTGGATCCAATGTGGAGCCCTCCAAATAACCTGAAAAAGTTAGCGTTTTCAGCCTTATTAAAAATAATATCATTCCTACAGTTCCACAAAGACCAAAGTAAAGCACAAGTTCTGACTCAAATTTGAGTCATAGTTTTCCTATCTACTCCATTAAGCCAACTATCAAACATATTTGAAACAATAGCCAGTGGAGAGATATTAAAATAATATTGAACCACTGTCCATAACATCCGCGCAAACGGTATGACCATACAAACAATTAATCTATGGACTCCTCTAAATTACAAAATCACTTTTTTTTACACCATGTCCAATTATGCTTCACAAGATTATCTTTAATTAGGATAACTTTATTAATAAAAAATCACATAATGATCCTTATCTTTAATGGTACTTTCAGTTTCCACATATATTTTCTTAAGAAACGTGATGTAGCCCACCGTATTCCACCAAGCACAACATCGATACGCAACAAGGTGAACTCACTCCTACCTCCGTACGTTTCCGGTGACTTGGTGAACGGTGCTCTACCTCATGAAATACCCCTCTACATGCATAGGTGGGATCACCACATGGAGACCCAAGATGGTGCCCAAGATGCTCAAGAACACATCCAAGAAGGTGTGCATGAAGCTAGGAAGAACGTGGGTGAAGACGGCGTCAAGATCGGAGTTCCGAGGAGGAAGAACGGAGGGAAAAGGAGGCTCCCGGCCTCACCCTGGCCCCAGGCCGGGCTAGCCTGGCCCCAGGCCGGCCTACTCATCCCACCCTGGCCCCAGGCCGGGCACCAGCCCGAGGGAGCCGGCCTCCCACCCTGGCCCCAGGCCGTGCACCAGCCCGGGGGGACCGGCCTCCCGCCCTGGCCCCAGGCCGGGCACCAGGCCTCTGCGCCCCACCCTGGTCCCAGGCCGGGTTCCAGGCCGACCAGGCCGGCTCCCAGGCCGGGGTGGCCCCGAAATGCACGGGAATTGACCGTTTTGGCACCGTTTCGACCCCCGTTTCGACCCCGACTATATAAAGGACTCTGGTGGCTAGATCTAGGGTTAGGAATAGTTTTGAGCATTGTTTTCGAGAGTTTAGGGCTTTGCCCTTGTATCCCTCTTTTGAGGTGACTCCTCTTACGAGGCTACTCCTATGTTGATGATGTTCATCTAGGATTGTATCAAGATCTCTCCAAGGAGCTACTCTCTCACATAGTGATTCTAGTAGCGCTTGCCAACCTTCCCCTTTTGGGCTTCTGTTGGATCGGTGGACCGGCCGGTAAGAGAAACGGTTTCAATTAGCGTGTTGTTGACTTGGGTTTGCGATCCCTCGTAGGCTTCACGAGTTATCTTTCCCCTTTTGTGTTTCCGCGCGTTTGCCCTCGATTTCCCCTCGATTCCCCCTCTCGTGTTCATCGTGTTCATCGCGTTCTTCGTGCGTTCTTCGTTCGTTCTTGTCGATTCGTGAAGATCGGGCCAACTTAGAGGTCAACACCTCATCATCTGGTATCCAGAGCTAGGTTGACACGAATCCGACACCCCACCCCCTCCCCTACCACCAATTTTTCTTCTATCCACCATAAATTCGAAAATTTGACCAAAAATAGCCGAAAGGGATTTCGACCGATCTCTTGATTCGTTGAGTTTTTCGTGGTTTTGTTTCATAGATTTGTTGCCAAAAACCATTCCCCATCTTTCTATTCAGCCACAATTCTTGAATTTGTCCAAAAAAATTCTTGATTTGGGAGAAATTTCGAATTTGAGCAAAAATTTCAGAAAAATCCTGCTCTTCGATTCTTGGACAGATTTTGTAACTTGTTTTTCTTTGTCGTTTTCGATCCGAATTGAGTGCAACAAAGTGCTACGCGACGCCCACGACATCACCTACGCTTCCACATCAACGGATCGCCACGACATCGACTCCCCCACGGCCGCAAGTCCGAGATCATCCACCGCATAGGTATAACTTGCTTCCGCTTGAACTAACCCTTTCCTTTGTGTACCTTACCTACTTGGACTAGTTCTTTTGCACCGCTTGGCATCGCATTGTGGCACCGAGAGTGCGAGTTTTGCGCTTGTGAGAGACTAGCTACGAGTAGGCATTGGCATTTGGGAGTCATCTCTGTATCATCATCATCAAAAAGCGAAAAAAAAGAGAGGAGAAAGAGAAAGAAGCAAAAAGAGCCAAAAGAAGCAAAGATCGATGCCAATTGCTATCATTTGTAGGAACGCATAGCTTCGAGTTGCGAGAGAGAAGAGAGTGACCGGTTGCCACATTGTGAATCTTGTTGCCTCTTGTTAATTGCGGTTCGAACTAGCGTCCTCCTTGCGTTGGTGTGGCATTGAGCTTAGTCTTCGATAGGTACATTTCGTCTCCGCTCGTCCATTGGCCGCACTAACCCCATTTATCATTTGTGTGTGGGTGTGTTTTTCATTTCCACCATAGCATTTTTCCTCCACTAGGTTTGGTTTTCGTGCTAACTTTTCTTTGATTCTTCTCCACGTTTTACAATATACTTTTCTTTGGATTTGTCGTTTTCTCGCCACATTTCTAACCCATTGCCATCCACCCATAAGCCGTGTGTGTTGTGAGGACCCCAGACCGGCAGTCTGAAACCCTCCGTATGCATACATTCACGATCCCAGAAAGATCAGTCGTGAACAACATACACAGTTGGCACACAGAAATACATCATCCATTACACGAATACATAAAGGTATTACATAAAAGATCACATGATCAAGTTTAACGCAACTGCCACAAAGGCAGGCAACTTAACCATCACAGCGGAAGACAATTAAAACACAACGTAGTTGAGCCCAAGTCACGCCTTAACCTACAGGCTGCTGACCCGGAGACGATCCTAGTTCGCAAAGCCGTCAGCTCCGTACTTCTCTTCATAGATATCCTTCGGAGGCTCCTTCTCAAAGTCTGGCAAGTAGATACCAGGGGCGAAACCATAATGAGTACATTTGAATGTACTCAGCAAGACATCCATCATGTGACTTACCAAACATGCAAGTATGCTTATATGGTGGATTAGGTAGGCTATAAATAGGGTTCACTACCAATGGTGTTCATATATGATGACACCACAGTTGCAGTCAAGGTTAATCTGTATCTTCGTTGAAGAAGATACTTCAGAAGAAAATAAATAATATAGTTTTATTTCTCTTGTAGATATCACATGTACAAGAGGTTTTGTAAAGCTTTGTTAAAGAATATTTTCTCTTTGCAAAACTTCTTGGAATCAGTTTCCAGAATTCTTGCTTAGAGTAGAAAAGGTTTTCTTTGCAAAACATTTTGTTTTGTATAACAACATCTGGCTTTTCATCATCGACGATACCTCCACGGTATAAGTTTCCATTCCTTTCCGAACTTCACAAGTTCAACACTTCATTTCCAAAATTCCTTTTCAAAAACTCCTTTTTGAAAACATTGACACAATGCTAGCTACATGGACATTCAACCGTCCATATCCGAGGACGCGGCTATCTCGAAATAGTTTTACTCTGCAGAGGTGTACACATTTCCACTAGATCCAGAATCCGCCATGAAACAACCATGGACTGTTCCCAACCTATGAGAACATCAGATAGCTGATCTTGACTATCCACTATGTGCAAGCTAGTACATGACTATCTCTTCAATTGGGGTTACCCTCCCTGGCAAGCCGTGTCCCACACCGCCCAAACAGGAGACCCAACTGCTGCATCCGGAGGGAAAATTAATCCCACACTTTAGATGTCCCGTATTCTCCACTCCTAGCGACATTTCGGTTCGGAGGATCCCATCCCCTATAGCACTTGAGATAGCACACATACTAACCATAACAAGTTTTTAATCAAGCCCCTACCCATATTGGGGTAAAGTGGCAGTACGGTAAAGGTTGTCCAGCGAAGACTAGGTTATGTGTCATTTTTGAAAACACCACTTTCTCAAAAATGACCACTTCCACATTCCTCCGGAGAACAAGGATCCGCCTTTTCTCCGGGTTTTTCCGTAAAGCCTTTGTTTTGTAGAATCACAATTTTAGGGTGTCCACTTAGGGACTAGTATATTTGATGGTAATAAATACCATATGGTGGCTTATGGGCTTGGTATTACCAAGTTTAACTACTGGCATGATAGTAACCTATATACTAGTATAGTAGTAATAGCCACATCAAAAATAGTTTTGATAATCAAGTTTTTGTAAAACTTCAGAGGTAAAACATGCATGATAGATAATGATAAGTATTGTATCAGCAAGCATCAGGATGGCTTGCCTGGTATCTCCTTGTGTCCCTGGTTTTGGAGTGACTGGAACTTGAAACAGAGCTTCACGACACTTCCTTCCTCTTCGTTTTCTAACGTCGTAAAGAGAATAAAGGACACACATTCAGAACCAATCAAGGCAAGCAACCATACATAACAATACATACAGCAAGGAAATCTAATAATAACCAATCACACAATTATTAATGAGGCAAACAATCAAACAAACACACTTGGCAGAAATGCCATTTAATAAGACAGCTTAAGGTTGGAGGAACATATCTCACAACCTCAATATCATGGATTCAGTGGGTGTGCCACTCTCATACCAAGATATTAATAAACCCAAAATAAACTTAGTTTCACAAGGGTGAGACTACTAAAAGTATATAAAACATGCACAAAAATAATCATGGCAATGGGTCTATCAACCAAACCACAAAAAGAAAAAGGTAGCTATTCTACTGAGCCTAAATTCACATCAAGAATAAATAAGACACATGATTTGCAAAAGTTACTTTTACAAATCAGTGAGCCTACACAAGTGTAACAAGGTAATAGACTCATCACAAAACACACAATTTCTCATAGTGAGAACAATAGAAACAATGACTAAAAGGAGGAATCCTATAGACATGCTTCTACTAAAGTTTGCTATGCAAGCATGCATAACAAGTAAAGTAATAAAATGCAAACAAGGAACCATGTTATCATAATGGGAATGAAAACATGTCCTCATGCAAGGATACACAAATATCTACCAAACACAAGTTGGCAGGAAAAACAATTCAACACAAAAACTGCTAAGGAAACTAGTACTACTCAAACATGAAGAATCAATGGATGCATTTCAATCAAGTAATTGAAATACAACCAGAGGGTCCATGTCATAAAAACAGGAGTGAAAAATATCTATACTTGCTATAACAAAAATATCCCATTTGACAAAACAATGCATCAATTTGCAGGGCAACTCCTACATACTAGTGGTAATAAAAGGGCATTACTAGAGGAATCAAACAACACTCCAAGAATGGATTTTTCCTAGCAAGCCACACATGATTATAACCACTTACAAACAGAAGCATACACATTTTCATTTAGCACAAAAATTCCCAAAGCAAAAATACTAGGCACTCATTAGTTATAGAACTATATAAAAGAAATGCATCTAGTGTGGGGGAAATAATGTTTCCACCAAAAATGCAATGAAACCAGTGGGTGTTCCACTAGAATAACAAAGAATTAGGAGGTCACAATGCCTCTGGTCATACTTGACAAAAATTAGCAAAAACCTAAACTAGCATCTAGTGCAATAACAATACTAGCAGAAAATAACAGGGTGCAAAAATAAGTAAGGCAATGCTACTCATGCTATTGTTTTCACACAAGTGAAAACTCTAGGGGTCAAGTACTAATAAAAACATAATCAAAATGCTACTGGCCCTATGAATACAACACAAAAATATGTGGCCACACAACCACAAATATTTATGCTAAAAAAAATTCTACACATGAGAGAATTTTTCCATAACATTCTCATAGTCATGACAAAGCTACTCATGCTTTTCTACCAACTCAAATGCAAGATAGCAGAGGTGATAACAACACAATATAAGTATCCACATGGTTCTGTATCTAATATCTCAACACAACAATCCAATTGCTTGCACACAAATTAATCAATCAAAAATTCTATGCAAGTAATAACTAGAGATAAAACATATGCTATTAACAAAAATCCTAATTCTTCTCAACTCAAGTCCACACATTCTAACATGCTAAAATAGCTAAGTAACACTTAGAAAACAAGTTCACACAACTTATACATGCTAGAAAACAATATTGCAACACAAAAATATCATCACACAAATTAATTAACTAAAATGCCAAAATGGCAGAAACATGCAAAACAAAGATCTGTCCACCAAATTTTCTAGGATGATCTAAAAATTAAACCCTACTAGGTTTGGATAGACCTAAACATATACAAGACCATCCAATTGAGTTTGCATCAAAAATCATTTTTAATTATTTTATAAAAATCACCAAAGTGCTCACTGGTGTTTTACCAATTTGCATGCCATTTCAAAAATACAAAGAATTTGGAAGAAAGGTTAATTGATCCTGTTAGGAAATTTCAAGGGATTTCCAATGCAATTGTCCTCACTTCATTCTGAGTTGTGAAATAAAAATGGTGCTCATTTTTCTGTTTCTGGTACCTGTTGCCAAATCATTTTTCATTTCAAAAATACTCATCCAAATGTAGATCTACAAGTTGGAGGTGGTTTAGATTTAGTTGATGTACAACTGTGATTTTTGGTTTGGTCAAATTCATCCTTTAGGTAGGTTTTTAGAGCCAAAAGTGATCATACACCTTTCTGTCAAAAAATAAAAGGAAAACAAACTTGGATGGGCCAGATCCACTGTTTTGGGCCGGCCAGATCTGTTTCTCACCGCGGGCAGATCCACCCTCTGTGGCTGACCAGCGGGCCTGGAAGCCACGCAGGCAGCGCAGGGCCACCAGCAGGTTCAACTCTACTGCGCGGGGTCAAGGGCTCGGCTGACGCGAGCATGCCGTCGTGGTGATGTCATCCGCCGGCGGAATGTCTCCGGCGAGCACGCACACGGCGAATCCGGCGACCGAACTGCAAAATAAAAACATCCACTCGAAGCTCTCATCGAGGGGAAGCTAAAGGAGGCAGCGTCGTTTCCTGGGAGGCATCGGAACGCGGCCGGCGACGAGGGCACGGCGGCGGCCGGACACGTCCACGGCGCGGCGGCGATTTTGGGCGAGAGGGAGAGGGAAAAAGGGTTGGGGAGACGCGGCTGCTCACCACCAACGCAATGGAGAGCTCGGAGAAGGAGGAGGAGGTCCGTGGCGGCGGCAATGGCTCGCCGGAGTCCGCCGGACCCGCAGCGAGGAGATGGATGGCGCGGCCACCTCGGGCCCTTCCGGCTCGATTCCTCCGGCAGGGAGGACCTACTCGACGAGGCGGAGACGAAGGACAGCACGGCAGCCGGCGGCGTGGTCACATTTGGCCGAATCGACTGCGGCATGGACTAGGGTTTCGGGTTGGGGACATGAACTAGAGAGAGAGGGAGGCAATGCTCTTGGGGGAGAGAGAGGGGGCAATGAGCAGACAAGGCACATGGGGGGCCTCTTTATCCCCAAGGGTTGCTTCTACTCGAATCCATTGCTAGGGCACTGCTGCTACAGAGAGCTAGAGGAAGAAGAAGGTGGGTGACTCGGATTGCATTTAGGTCCCTAGAAAATTACAACAAGGTCCCTGTGTTCTCTGAAAAAGGATGTTTTCACCAATCAAACAAAGTCAAAAATTGAAACCCTTTTGCCCAAAATTCTTATTAGTCTGGATGCACAACATATATGAAAATTGGCTCCATTGGATAAACTTTATAATTCAAAGTTGTTCAAATTTAAATTCTTACATAAATGGACATTGAATTTATTAACCTACTTAGGAGCTTCCAAAAATGATAATTTTTGGCACACATTCCTTATTTGATGTGTTCCTTATGTGGTAGAAAATTCAAGTCATTTTGAGTTACTTCAAAGAACAAACTTGTTCAAATTTCTTAAAGGTGCTGTCAAGAAAACAGGGGTTTTTGGCAACTTAAATTATTCAAAAACTTGTGCCCTTTTGGTTTTCATCCTTATTTATGATATAGAGCATGTGGTATTTATTTCATGGCATTTGGAAAAAGTTTGTAGAACAAACTTGTTCAAAATTCCAATTGTTGCTGTGGAGAAAAATCATGTTTTCAGGGCTTTAATGGATTCAATTTTTGGTCTCCTCTTGTGTGTGTTCCTTATTTGATATAAGGAAGCAATGGTATTAATTTCAGATCATTTGAAGAAAGTTTCCAATAGTAACTTGTTTTAGTTTTCTGTTTCTAGAAATATTGGAAATTCTATTTAATAAGGCACTTGGCTTTTCTTTATCAATGCTTTGCCAAAATATTTGTGTGACTAGAGATAGCAACTCAATGCTCTCTAATACTTTTTTTTAAGCTTGCAAGGTTGGAAAAACATTTGATAAGATTTTGGTGAAGCATCTAAGAATGCCTCTTTTTCCTGATAGTCTTTTTGGGAAATTTTATTAAGTGTTTCCTCTTTCTTAATTTAGGACTTGGAATAATATTCAACAAGTATTGGATTCATAAGATGTTTTTGGAAAACTATTTGATCAATATTTACTTTAGAAAATATTGTCAAAGTCATTGGAACAATATGTTGAATATTTTTAGATTACTGCTTTGCAATCTTTTTAAGTTTGCAAGTTTATATAATTTGTTTGTTTAGTTGCACTTAAACAAACACAATCAAAGTTTAATTGTCAAGAAATTAGCAAAACAACAGTGTTATCAGGTATTCCAAAATTAGGATGTGACAGGTCTTCCCCCTTAAAAAGAATCTCGTCCCCGAGATTCGCAAGCGAGGACTAAGGGAGGGCCAACAAACACAATGTTAGTGTTGGAGTGCAGGTGCTTCCCCCCTTTGACTTTTCTTGGGAGGCGGGGTATTCCCCTAAATTAGAAAATTCTCTTTAAAAAGTACACTAGTACTGTGTTAGGTCCAAAACTTTTGTTTTCTAGTTTGACGAGACCTGACCAGGGTCTCCTCACCTTGTGTTTTGGAAACAAAAAATTAAGGTTAGTGCAGAACAACCTGGAAACGTACCGTCAATTATTACATGAGTTCCTAGCTAAATCCCACATATTACATAACACATATGGGGTGGTGTACCACTCTCATAACAAGGTATATAATAAGCTAAAAATATAGCTTGTGGGTGCAAAGGTTAGGTTGCTAAGGTATAACAACCAACAGACAGAACAATACTCACGGCAGTGGATATTACTCACCACAAGCGACTATCACTTAAGGTATTCATGATTTTAGTTGGATGTTTTAGTTTCATAAGATACTCTTAAGCACAATCATAACACAAGTATTAACTCATGCTAAGGTAAAACATTTAAACAAAATCCAATAAGCAAGCAAACAACACCACAAATGAATAGACTATTTATTCACTAGGTTATTGTCTACTAGAGGTTTTGGAATCCATCAATCATGAACAATTAGCAAACAACCAGTAGCTAAAAACCAATGAATCCAATCATAAAGATACTCTAAAATACCATCTTCACACAAGATTAAACTCCTATTACACAGGCATAAAAAAAACAGGACTGCACAAATAACATACTAGTATGAAAAATCTACACCAGCCTGCTATAAGAGATAATCATATCCTATAACCATAGAACATGAAACTAAATAATTCATGGCATGATAACAGAAGTAATAACTTCCTAAAAATGCTATATCAACACATATACTCAAAAAAAAAGGTAATACTAGAGCAAAACTCACCATTTTCTAGTGGTGAGACTAGTTTCACTCTAGAGGAACAAACCATGCTATCATGATGTTTAAACTTAAACAAGCAAGTCATGAATATAAATGTACCTAATAGCAGTACACAAAACTTACGCATGTTAGTAAGCACAAACATCAAAACAATCCCATGATACAACTATTAAACATGCATAAATTAATTCTGGCAATTTATGTTTTTCTTAAACAATTACTAGCAAACAAGCAAGGTATAACTCACACAACCAGTAGCTATGCAATTAATGAAAAGTTATTTAAACCTTTTCAAAAATCCATACACTCAATTTAAAATCATTCACAAACAATCTACCAATCAAGAGGAATTTATTTTATTTGCGAACAATTTAATTTTAGCACACGATAGTGAAACATTTCTTTACATGATACCCCTAAGGAATATTATGCTAAAAAAAGGATCACATCTAAACATATTAGTCTTTACTAATAAGAAATAAACTTCTCACTTGCATAGGTGAAAAGAACCAATTCTATTTTCCATGGTGGAAAATAAAAATCAATCACACAGTGAAACATGCTATTTTCACACATGTGTATGGTTGGGGATTTTCATCCTCAAGCCAAAGTACAATGGGACCAGTGGGCTATGGCCTACTAATACCAAGGCAAAAATAGGTACTAAGCCTCTGGTTACTCATGAAAAACTTTGCATACAAGATAAAAATATAAAGCTATTTAATCTAGTGAAACCATACTAGTGCATATTGATAGCAATGCTTACACATGCTTTACTATTAAAAGACATGCAAGCTAACATAGGTACAAGCATCAAAATAACAGTACCTAAATGGTACTGGACTCAAGGAAAAACATAGCACAAAATCTACTAAGAAAGTATACACAGATCTAGTTCTCACAATACTTCCAATTAATAAACTAGAAGGTAACAAATGTTATTTCATTTTTATTCGAGTTTCCAATCATGCACACACTTTCTAGGGTAGATTTATTGTAAGAGAACAACATAATAACAAGACCTAACAACTCCATATAAGTTAGGAAGCACGATTGAATAAAACACAAATTCATTTCAATCAAGAGCACACAAAGAAACAAAAACAGGAAAACTGTTGTTTCCTAGATCTATCATAACCATTCCATCGTTCACTTAATTTCTAAACCCCGAATCTCATAGTACCTACAACGTCTACTAAGATTTGGTTTCCAAAGTAGATACACATGATATCCTATTGAGTAGTAAACGAATAGGTCATCATTTTAATTTTCTCGTGACTTCTCCTTTTTACCAACTAGATTAAAAATTGTCGTAAGTCACTTAATTCCTTGGTTTTAGAAAGAGTTGTCAGTAGTTCGCATGCTTTGGTTAGGTGTCAACCTAAGATTAGGCAAAGCATGTTAGTCTTGTTAGCTTTCAATTTAATCATGTCTGTCCGACAAGATACGACTAGCGTCATCGTACGTCGAATATTGAATTGTGCTCTTTTGATTGGCTTTTTAGGGGGTTGCGCATCATGGCATGTGAAGACTTATTTGTCACCTTTCTCCAGAGGAGGGAGGTATATAACTTTTTAAAAAGGGTATCTCTTTAGTTTGGTCTTTTAAAAGGGGACATAAAAAAATGTGCAACATTTAGCCAACAGGGCAAAACGAGTCTTTTGCAAACAGACAAAACACAGAGGTTTTGGGCAGTATTGGTTGGTTTTCTTCACGCCTTTTCTTCTTTGAGGGTTGTCGTTGTTGGAGCTTTAACTGTTGGAGTACATCACTGGTAGCAATGCTATCAGCTCATGTGGCTTGATGGTCCTTTATTATTAGGCCCAACGGTGCTTTCATTGATTGTGGGGGGAGATGGTGGTGGTTCACGACGGGTGGCATTATGAAGCGAAAACAAGTACAAGTCTAAGCAACAAATTCTTGTTTTTGAATACTATACAAACATTTTTGCTTGCAAAAATCTAACACGAGGCGATTCAAAAACAAGAGCGGGGCAAGCACAAATCTGCAAATTTTGAGCACCCCACAAACATATAGAAGCCTAGACGAACCAAATTTTACACCACACAACAGCACAAAGTCCTACGGACACACATAAACAAGCCAAAACACACAAGCAAGGCTCCATTGGAGCTACGTAGGGGAAGACGACTCATGGAGTCATCGCTAAATTACTCCAAACTAGACTAATCCAAAATCCTAGAAGTGGCTGAAGAACTATATCTAATTCTGACCATCATCACTGTAGAGCTAGGCAATTATTTTGGTCTTCTCGGGACATCGGCAAGTATACAAGTTTTTGGATAGAAACAAGATAATAGAAGTGAAGTTTTGATAAAACTTTATGCAACAATCTGTTTTTGAAACTCCAACTACTTTCTGGACAGAAAACTTCAAAGACGAGAGATGTTTCAAAAACAGAGCGGAGCAGTTGCAAACAAGTAAGAAATAAACTCTTAACCGAGAGAGATACCAGCTCTGTAAGGCCCGCCCTTCGAACCACTGTTCAAGGACGCCCTTGATATGCATTTAGAATCTTTTGAAAAGATCAGAAGGAGGGAAAATATACTAAAATTCCCTTAGATAAAAATAATGTAGATAGTAAATAGGTTTTACTCAAAAATACTTTTCTTTCCTATCTGACGTCCATGCTAACTAAGGTCTCCTAAGGTCAGGATGGCTCTGATACCAACTCTGTAAGGACCCCAGACCGGCAGTCTGAAACCCTACGTATGCATACATTCACGATCCCAGAAAGATCAGTCGTGAACAACATACACAGTTGGCATACAGAAATACATCATCCATTACACGAATACATAAAGGTATTACACAAAGATCACATGATCAAGTTTAACGCAACTGCCACAAGGGCAGGCAACTTAACAAACACAGCGGAAGACAATTAAAACACAACGTAGTTGAGCCCAAGTCACGCCTTAACCTACAGGCTGCTGACCCGGAGACGATCCTAGTTCGCAAAGCCGTCAACTCCGTACTTCTCTTCATAGATATCCTTCGGAGGCTCCTTCTCAAAGTCTGGCTAAGTAGATACCAGGGGCGAAACCATAATGAGTACATTTGAATGTACTCAGCAAGACATCCATCATGTCACTTACCAACATGCAAGTATGCTTATATGGTGGCATAGGTAGGCTATAAATAGGGTTCACTATCAATGGTGTTCATATATGATGACACCACAGTTGCAGTCAGGTTAATCTGTATCTTCGTTGAAGAAGATACTTCAGAAGAAAATAATATAGTTTTATTTCTCTTGTAGATATCACATGTACAAGAGGTTTTGTAAAGCTTTGTTAAAGAATATTTTCTCTTTGCAAAACTTCTTGGAATCAGTTTCCAGAATTCTTGCTTAGAGTAGAAAAGGTTTTCTTTGCAAAACATTTTGTTTTGTATAACAACATCTGGCTTTTCATCATCGACGATACCTCCACGGTATAAGTTTCCATTCCTTTCCGAACTTCACAAGTTCAACACTTCCTTTCCAAAATTCCTTTTCAAAAACTCCTTTTTGAAAACATTGACACAATGCTAGCTACATGGCCATTCAACCGTCCATATCCGAGGACGCGGCTATCTCGAAATAGTTTTACTCTGCAGAGGTGTACACATTTCCACTAGATCCAGAATCCGCCATGAAACAACCATGGACTGTTCCCAACCTATGAGAACATCAGATAACTGATCTTGACTATCCACTATGTGCAAGCTAGTACATGACTATCTCTTCAATTGGGGTTACCCTCCCTGGCAAGCCGTGTCCCACACCGCCCAAACAGGAGACCCAACTACTGCATCCGGAGGGAAAATTAATCGCACACTTTAGATGTCCCGTATTCTCCACTCCTAGCGACATTTCGGTTCAGAGGATCCCATCCCCTATAGCACTTGAGATAGCACACATACTAACCATAACAAGTTTTTAATCAAGCCCCTACCCATATTGGGGTAAAGTGGCAGTACGGTAAAGGTTGTCCAGCGAAGACTAGGTTATGTGTCATTTTTGAAAACACCACTTTCTCAAAAATGACCACTTCCACATTCCTCCGGAGAACAAGGATCCGCCTTTTCTCCGGGTTTTTCCGTAAAGCCTTTGTTTTGTAGAATCACAATTTTAGGGTGTCCACTTAGGGACTAGTATATTTTATGGTAATAAATACCATATGGTGGCTTATGGGCTTGGTATTACCAAGTTTAACTACTGGCATGATAGTAACCTATCTAATAGTATAGTAGTAATAGCCACATCAAAAATAGTTTTGATAATCAAGTTTTTGTAAAACTTCAGAGGTAAAACATGCATGATAGATAATGATAAGTATTGTATCAGCAAGCATCAGGATGGCTTGCCTGGTATCTCCTTGTGTCCCTGGTTTTTGGAGTGACTGGAACTTGAAACACAGCTTCCCGACACTTCCTTCCTCTTCGTTTTCTAACGTCGTAAAGAGAATAAAGGACACACATTCAGAACCAATCAAGGCAAGCAACCACACATAACAATACATACAGCAAGGAAATCTAATAATAACCAATCACACCATTTATTAACGGAGGCAAACTATCAGACAAACACACTTGGCAGAAATGCCATTTATTAAGACAGCTTAAGGTTGGAGGAACATAGCTCACAACCTCAATATCATGGATTCAGTGGGTGTGACACTCTCATACCAAGATATTAATAAACCCAAAATACACTTAGTTTCACAAGGGTGAGACTACTAAAAGTATATAAAACATGCACAAAAATAATCATGGCAATGGGTCTGTCAACCAAACCACAAAAAGAACAAGATAGCTAATCTACTAAGCCTAAATTCACACCAAGAATAAATAAGACACATGATTTGCAAAAGTTACTTTTACAAATCAGTGAGCCTACACAAGGGTAACGAGGTAATAGACTCATCACAAAACACACAATTTCTCATAGTGAGAACAATAGAAACTATGACTAAAAGGAGGAATCCTATTGACATGCTTCTACTAAAAGTTTGCTATGCAAGCAAGCATAATAAGTAAAGTAATAAAATTCAAACAAGGAACCATGTTATCATAATGGGAATGAAAACATGTCCTCGTGCAAGGATACACAAATATCTACCAAACACAAGTTGGCAGGAAAAAATAATTTAACACAAAAACTGCTAAGGAAACTAGTACTACTTAAACATGAAGAATCAATGGATGCATTTCAATCAAGTAATTGAAATACAACCAGAGGGTCCATGTCACAAAAACAGGAGTGAAAAACATCTATACTTGCTATAACAAAAATATCCCATTTGATAAAACAAGACATCAATTTGCAGGGCAACTCCTACATACTAGTGGTAATAAAAGGGACATTACTAGAGGAATCAAACAACACTCCAAAGATGGATTTTTCCTAGCAAGCCACACATGATTATAACCACTTACAAACAGAAGCATACACATTTTCATTTAGCACAAAAATTCCCAAAGCAAAAATACTAGGCACTCATTAGTTATAGAACTATATAAAAGAAATGCATCTAGTGTAGGGGAAATAATGTTTCCACCAAAATGCAATGAAACCAGTGGGTGTTCCACTAGCATAACAAAGCATTAAGAGGTCACAAAGCCTCTGGTCATACTTGCTAAAAATTAACAAAAGACTAAACTAGCCTCTAGTGCAATAACAACACTAGTAGAAAATAATAGGGTACTAAAATAAGCAAGGCAATGCTACTCATGCTATTATTTTCACACAAGTGAGAAATCTAGGGATCAAGTACTCATAAGAATATAATCAAAATGCTACTGGTCCTATGAATACAACACAAAAATATGTGGCTACACAACCACAAATATTTATGCTAAAACAAATTCTACACATGAGAGAATTTTTCCATAACATTCTCATAGTCATGACAAAGCTACTCATGCTTTTCTACCAACTCAAATGCAAGATAGCAGAGGTGATAACAACACAATATAAGTATCCACATGGTGTTGTATCTAATATCTCAACACAACAATCCAATTGCTTGCACACAAATTAATCAATCAAAAATTCTATGCAAGTAATAACTAGAGATAAAACATATGCTATTAACAAAAATCCTAATTCTTCTCAACTCAAGTCCACACATTCTAACATGCTAAAATAGCTAAGTAACACTTATAAAACAAGTTCACACAACTTATACATGCTAGAAAACAATATTGCAACACAAAAAATATCGTCACACAAATTAATTAACTAAAATGCCAAAATGGCAGAAACATGCAAAACAAAGATCTGTCCACCAAATTTTCTAGGATGCTCTAAAAATTAAACCCTTCTAGTTTTGGATAGAACTAAACATATACAAGACCATGCAATTGAGTTTGCATCAAAAATCATTTTTAATTATTTTATAAATATCACCAAAGTGCTCACTGGTGTTTTACCAATTTGCATGCCATTTCAGAAATACAAAGAATTTGGAAGCAAGGTTAATTGCTCCTGTTAGGAAATTTTAAGGGCTTTCCAATGCAATTGGCATCACTTCATTCTGAGTTGTGAAATAAAAATGGTGCTCATTTTTCTGTTTCTGGTACCTGTTGCCAAATCATTTTTCATTTCAAAAATACTCATCCAAATGTAGATCTAAAAGTTGGAGGTGGTTTAGATTTAGTTGATGTACAACTGTGATTTTTGGTTTGGTCAAATTCATCCTTTAGGTAGGTTTTTAGAGCCAAACGTGATCATACACCTTTCTGTCAAAAAATAAAAGGAAAACAAACTTGGATGGGCCAGATCCACTGTTTTGGGCCGGCCAGATCTGTTTCTCACCGCGGGCAGATCCACCCTCTGTGGCTGACCAGCGGGCCTGGAAGCCACGCAGGCAGCCACGCAAGCAGCGCAGGGCCACCAGCAGGTTCAACTCTCTACTGCGCGGGGTCAAGGGCTCGGCTGACGCGAGCATGCCGTCGTGGTGATGTCATCCGCCGGCGGAATGTCTCCGGCGAGCACGCACACGGCGAATCCGGCGACCAAACTGCAAAATAAAAACATCCACTCGAAGCTCTCATCGAGGGGAAGCTAAAGGAGGCAGCATCGTTTCCTGGGAGGCATCGGAACGCGGCCGGCGACGAGGGCACGGCGGCGGCCGGACACGTCCACGGCGCGGCGGCGATTTTGGGCGAGAGGGAGAGGGAAAAAGGGTTGGGGAGACGCGGCTGCTCACCACCAACGCAATGGAGAGCTCAGAGAAGGAGGAGGAGGTCCGTGGCGGCGGCAATGGCTCGCCGGAGTCCGCCGGACCCGCAGCGAGGAGATGGATGGCGCGGACACCTCGGGCCCTTTCGGCTCGATTCCTCCGGCAGGGAGGACCTACTCGACGAGGCGGAGACGAAGGACAGCACGGCAGCCAGCGGCGTGGTCATATTTGGCCGAATCGACTGCGGCATGGACTAGGGTTTCGGGTTGGGGACATGAACTAGAGAGAGAGGGAGGCAATGCTCTTGGGGGAGAGAGAGGGGGCAATGAGCAGACAAGGCACATGGGGGGCCTCTTTATCCCCAAGGGTTTCTTCTACTCGAATCCATTTCTAGGGCACTGCTGCTACAGAGAGCTAGAGGAAGAAGAAGGTGGGTGACTCGGATTGCATTTAGGTCCCTAGAAAATTACAACAAGGTCCCTGTGTTCTCTGAAAAAGGATGTTTTCACCAATCAAACAAAGTCAAAAATTGAAACCCTTTTTCCCAAAATTCTTATTAGTCTAGATGCACAACATATATGAAAATTGGCTCCATTGGATAAACTTTATAATTCAAAGTTGTTCAAATTTAAATTCTTACATAAATGGACATTGAATTTATTAACCTACTTAGGAGCTTCCAAAAGTGATAATTTTTAGCACACATTCCTTATTTGATGTGTTCCTTATGTGGTAGAAAATTCAAGTCATTTTGAGTTACTTCAAAGAACAAACTTGTTCAAATTTCTTAAAGGTGCTGTCAAGAAAACAGGGGTTTTTGGCAACTTAAATTATTCAAAAACTTGTGCCCTTTTGGTTTTCATCCTTATTTATGATATAGAGCATGTGGTATTTATTTCATGGCATTTGGAAAACATTTGTAGAACAAACTTGTTCAAAATTCCAATTGTTGCTGTGGAGAAAACTCATGTTTTCAGGGCTTTAATGGATTCAATTTTTGGTCTCCTCTTGTGTGTGTTCCTTATTTGATCTAAGGAAGCAATGGTATTAATTTAAGATCATTTTAAGAAAGTTTCCAATAGTAACTTGTTTTAGTTTTATGTTTCTAGAAATATTGGAAATTCAATTTAATAAGGCACTTGGCTTTTCTTTATCAATGCTTTGCCAAAATATTTACGTGACTAGAGATAGCAAGTCAATGCTATCCAATACTTTTGTTTTTAAGCTTGTAAGGTTGGAAAAACATTTGATAAGATTTTGGTGAAGCATCTAAGAATGCCTCTTTTTCTGATAATCTTTTAGGGAAATTTATTAAGTGTTTCTTCTTTCTTAAATTTAGAACTTGGAATAATATTCAACAAGTATTGGATTCATAAGATGTTTTTGGAAAAATCTTTGATCAATATTTACTTTAGAAAATATTGTCAAAGTCATTGGAACAATATGTTGAATATTTTTAGATTACTGCTTTGCAATCTTTTTAAGTTTGCAAGTTTATATAATTTGTTTGTTTAGTTGCACTTAAACAAACACAATCAAAGTTTAATTGTCAAGAAATTAGCAAAACAACAGTGTTATGAGGTATTCCAAAATTAGGATGTGACAGGTCTTCCCCCCTTAAAAAGAATCTCGTCCCCGAGATTCGCAAGCGAGGACTAAGGGAGGGCCAACAAACACAATGTTAGTGTTGGAGTGCAGGTGCTTCCCCGCTTTGACTTTTCTTGGGAGGCGGGGTATTCCCCTAAATTAGAAAATTCTCTTTAAAAAGTACACTAGTACTGTGTTAGGTCCAAAACTTTTGTTTTCTAGTTTGACGAGACCTGACCAGGGTCTCCTCACCTTGTGTTTTGGACGATTTAGACACCAACAAAATTAAGGTTAGTGCAGAACTCCTGGAAACGTACCGTCAATTATTACGCGAGTTCCTAGCTATATCCCACATCTTAAATAACACCTATGGAGTGGTGTACCACTCTCATAACAAGGTATATAAGAAGCTAAAAATATAGCTTGTGGGTGCAAAGGTTAGGTTGCTAAGGTAAAACAAACAGACAGAACAATACCCATGGCAGTGGGTATTACTCACCCCAAGCAACTATCACTTAATAGGTTCATGATTTTAGTTGGATGTTTTAGTTTCATAAGATACTCTTAAGCACAATTATAACACAAGTATTAACTCATGCTAAAGTAAAACATTTAACAAAATCCAATAAGCAAGCAAACAACACCACAGATGAATAGACTATTCATTCACTAGGTTATTGTTTATTATAGGTTTTGGAATCCATTAATCATGAACAATTAGCAAACAACCAGTAGCTAAAAACCAATGAATCTAATCATAAAGATACTCTAAAACACCATTTTACACAAGATAAAAACTCCTATTTCACAGGCATAAAAAAATCTGCACAAATAACACACTAGTATGAAAAAAAATCTACACCAGCATGCTATAAGAGATAATCACATCCTATAACCATAGAACATGAAACTAAATAATTCATGGCATGATAACAGAAGTAATAACTTCCTAAACATGCTATATCAACACATATACTCATAAAATAAAAAGAGGTAATACTAGAGCAAAAATCACCATTTTCTAGTGGTGGAACTAGTTTCACTCTAGAGAAACAAACCATGCTATCATGATGTTTAAACTTAAACAAGCAAGTCATGAATATAAATTTACCTAATAGAAGTACACAAAACTTACTCATGTTAGTAAGCACAAACATCAAAACAATCCCATGATACAACTATTAAACATGCATAAATTAATTCTAGCAATTTATGTTTTTCTTAAACAATTACTAGCAAACAAGCAAGGTATAACTCACACAACCAGTAGCTATGCAATTAATGAAAAGTTATTTAAACCTTTTCAAAAATCCATACACTCAATTTAAAATCATTCACAAACAATCTACCAATCAAGAGGAATTTATTTTATTTGCGAACAATTTAATTTTAGCACACGATAGTGAAACATTTCTTTACATGATACCCCTAAGGAATATTATGCTAAAAAAAGGATCACACCTAAACATATTAGTCTTTACTAATAAGAGATAAACTTATCACTTGCATAAGTGAAAAGAAACAATTATATTTTCCATGGTGGAAAATAGAAATCAATCACATAATGAAACATGCTATTTTCACACATGTGTATGGTTGGGGATTTTCATCCTCAAGACAAAATGAAATGGGACCAGTGGGCTATGGACTACTAATACCAAGGCAAAATAGGTACTAAGCCTCTGGTTACTCATGAAAAACTTTGCATACAAGATAAAAATATAAGGCTATTTAATCTAGTGAAGCATACTAGTGCATATTGATAGCAATGCTTACACATGCTTTACTATTAAGAGACATGCAAGCTAACATAGGTACAAGCATCAAAATAACAGTACCTAAATGGTACTGGACTCAAGGAAAACATAGCACAAAATCTACTAAGAAAGTATACACAGATCTAGCTCTCACAATACTTCCAGATAATAAACTAGAAGGTGACAAATGCTATTTCATTTTTGTTCGAGTTTCCAATCATGCACACACTTTATAGGGTAGATTTATTGTAAGAAAACAACACAATAACAAGTCCTAACAACTCCATATAAGTTAGGAAGCAAGATTGAATAAAACACAAATTTATTTCGATCAAGAGCACACAAAGAAACAAAAACAGGAAAACTGCTGTTTTCCAGATCTATTAAAACCATTCCATCGTTCACTTAATTTCTATATCTCGAATTTCATAGTACCTACAATGTCTACTAAGATTTGGTTTCCAAAATAGATACACCTAATATCTTATTGACTAGTAAACGAATAGGTCATCATTTATTTTCTCGTGACTTCTCCTTTTTACCAACTAGATTAAAAGGTGTCTTAAGTCACTTAATTTCTTGGTTTAGAAAGAGTTGTCAGTAGTTCGCATGCTTTGGTTAGGTGTCAACCTAAGATTAGGCAAAGCATGTTAGTCTTGTTAGCTTTCTAATTAATCATGTTTGTCCGACAAGATACGACTAGCGTCATCGTACGTCGAATATTGAATTGTGCTCTTTGGATTGGATTTTGAGGGGGGTTGCGCATCATGGCCTGAGAAGACTTCTTTTGCACCTTTCTCCAGAGGAGGGAGGTATATAACTTTTAAAATGCAACGTTTAGCCAACAGGGTAAAAAGAGTCTTTTGCAAACAGACAAAACATAGAGTTTTTTGTCAGTAGAGGTTGGTTTTCTTCACGCCTTTTCTTCTTTGAGGGTTGTCATTGTTGGAGCTTTATCTGTTGGAGTGCATCACTGGTAGCAACGCTAGCAGCTCGTGTGGCTTGATGGTCCTCTATTATTAGGCCCAACGGTGCTTTTATTGATGGTGGGGAAATGGTGGTGGTTCACGACGGGTGGCATTATGAAGCGAAAACAAGTATAAGTCTAAGCAACAAATTCTTGTTTTTGAATGCTATACAAACATTTTTGCTTGCAAAAATTTAACAGGAGGCGATTCAAAAACAAGAGCGGGGCAATCACAAATTTGCAAATTTTGAGCACTCCGCAAACATATAGAATCCTAGATGATCCAAATTCTACACCACACAATAGCACAAAGTCCTACGGACACACATAAGCAAGCCAAAACACACAAGCAAGGCTCCATTGGAGCTACGTCGGGGAAGACGACTCATGGAGTCATCGCTAAATTACTCGAAACTAGACTCATCCAAAAATCCTAGAAGTGGCTGAAGAACTATATCTACTTCTGACCATCGTCACTGTAGAGCTAGGTAATTATTTTGGTCTTCTCGGGACATCGGCAAGTATAAAAGTTTTTGGATGGAAACAAGATAATAGAAAGTAAAGTTTTGATAAAACCTTTAACTGAGAGAAGTAAAAATATGCAACAATCTGTTTTTGAAACCCCAACTATTTTCTGGACAGAAAACTTCAAAGACGAGAGATGTTTCAAAAACAGAGCGGAGCAGTTGCAAACAAGTAAGAAATAAACTCTTAACCGAGAGAGATACCAATTTTGTAAGGCCCGCCCTTCGAACCACTGTTCAAGGACGCCCTTGATATGCATTTAGAATCTTTTGAAAAGATAATAAGGAGGGAAAATATACTAATATTCCCTTAGATAAAAATAATGTAGATAGTAAATAGGTTTTTACTCAAAAATACTTTTCTTTCCTATCTGACGTCCATGCTAACTAAGGTCTCCTAAGGTCAGGATGGCTCTGATACCAACTCTGTGAGGACCCCAGACCGGCAGTCTGAAACCCTCCGTATGCATACATTCACGATCCCAGAAAGATCAGTCGTGAACAACATACACAGTTGGCACACAGAAATACATCATCCATTACACGAATACATAAAGGTATTACATAAAAGATCACATGATCAAGTTTAACGCAACTGCCACAAAGGCAGGCAACTTAACCATCACAACGGAAGACAATTAAAACACAACGTAGTTGAGCCCAAGTCACGCCTTAACCTACAGGCTGCTGACCCGGAGACGATCCTAGTTCGCAAAGCCGTCAGCTCCGTACTTCTCTTCATAGATATCCTTCGGAGGCTCCTTCTCAAAGTCTGGCAAGTAGATACCAGGGGCGAAACCATAATGAGTACATTTGAATGTACTCAGCAAGACATCCATCATGTGACTTACCAAACATGCAAGTATGCTTATATGGTGGATTAGGTAGGCTATAAATAGGGTTCACTACCAATGGTGTTCATATATGATGACACCACAGTTGCAGTCAAGTTAATCTGTATCTTCGTTGAAGAAGATACTTCAGAAGAAAATAAAATAATATAGTTTTATTTCTCTTGTAGATATCACATGTACAAGAGGTTTTGTAAAACTTTGTTAAAGAATATTTTCTCTTTGCAAAACTTCTTGGAATCAGTTTCCAGAATTCTTGCTTAGAGTAGAAAAGGTTTTCTTTGCAAAACATTTTGTGTTGTATAACAACATCTGGCTTTTCATCATCGACGATACCTCCACGGCATAAGTTTCCATTCCTTTCCGAACTTCACAAGTTCAACACTTCCTTTCCAAACATTCCTTTTCAAAAACTCCTTTTTGAAAACATTGACACAATGCTAGCTACATGGCCATTCAACCGTCCATATCCGAGGACGCGGCTATCTCGAAATAGTTTTACTCTGCAGAGGTGTACACATTTCCACTAGATCCAGAATCCGCCATGAAACAACCATGGACTGTTCCCAACCTATGAGAACATCAGATAGCTGATCTTGACTATCCACTATGTACAAGCTAGTACATGACTATCTCTTCAATTGGGGTTACCCTCCCTGGCAAGCCGTGTCCCACACCGCCCAAACAGGAGACCCAACTGCTGCATCCGGAGGGAAAATTAATCCCACACTTTAGATGTCCCGTATTCTCCACTCCTAGCGACATTTCGATTCGGAGGATCCCATCCCCTATAGCACTTGAGATAGCACACATACTAACCATAACAAGTTTTTAATCAAGCCCCTGCCCATATTGGGGTAAAGTGGCAGTACGGTAAAGGTTGTCCAGCGAAGACTAGGTTATGTGTCATTTTTGAAAACACCACTTTCTCAAAAATGACCACTTCCACAATCCTCCGGAGAACAAGGATCCGCCTTTTCTCCGGGTTTTTCCGTAAAGCCTTTGTTTTGTAGAATCACAATTTTAGGGTGTCCACTTAGGGACTAGTATATTTGATGGTAATAAATACCATATGGTGGCTTATGGGCTTGGTATTACCAAGTTTAACTACTGGCATGATAGTAACCTATATACTAGTATAGTAGTAATAGCCACATCAAAAATAGTTTTGATAATCAAGTTTTTGTAAAACTTCAGAGGTAAAACATGCATGATAGATAATGATAAGTATTGTATCAGCAAGCATCAGGATGGCTTGCCTGGTATCTCCTTGTGTCCCTGGTTTTGGAGTGACTGGAACTTGAAACAGAGCTTCACGACACTTCCTTCCCCTTCGTTTTTCTAACGTCATAAAGAGAATAAAGGACACACATTCAGAACCAATCAAGGCAAGCAACCATACGTAACAATACATACAGCAAGGAAAACTAATAATAACCAATCACACAATTATTAATGGAGGCAAACAATCAAACAAACACACTTGGCAGAAATGCCATTTAATAAGACAGCTTAAGGTTGGAGGAACATAACTCACAACCTTAATATCATGGATTCAGTGGGTGTGCCACTCTCATACCAAGATATTAATAAACCCAAAATAAACTTAGTTTCACAAAGGTGAGACTACTAAAAGTATATAAAACATGCACAAAAATAATCATGGCAATGGGTCTATCAACCAAACCACAAAAAGAAAAAGGTAGCCATTCTACTGAGTCTAAATTGACATCAAGAATAAATGAAACACATGATTTGTAAAAGTTACTTTTACAAATCAGTGAGCCTACACAAATGTAGGTAATAGACTCATCACAAAACACACAATTCTCATAGTGAGAACAATAGAAACAATGAATAAAAAGGAGGAATCCTATAGACATGCTTCTACTAAGGGTTTGCTATGCAAACATGCATAACAAGTAAAATACTAAAATGCAAACAAGGAACCATGTTATCATAATGGGAGTGAAAACATGTCCTCAAGCAAGGATACACAAATATCTACCAAACACAAGTTGGCAGGAAAAACAATTCAACACAAAAACTGCTAAGGAAACTAGTACTACTCAAACATGAAGAATCAATGGATGCATTTCAATCAAGTAATTGAAATACAACCAGAGGGTCCATGTAATAAAAACAGTAGTGAAAAATATCTATACTTGCTATAACAAAATTATCCCATTTAACAAAACAATGCATCAATTTGCAGGGCAACTCCTACATACTAGTAGTAATAAACAGGGCATTACTAGAGGAATCAAACAACACTCCAAGAATGTATTTTTCCTAGCAAGCCACACATGATTACAACCACTTACAAACAGAAGCATACCCATTTTTGTTTAGCACAAAAATTCCCAAAGCAAAAATACTAGGCACTCAATGGTTAGAGAACTATATAAAAGAAATGCATCTAGTGTGGGGGAAATAATGTTTCCACCAAAAAATGCAATGAAACCAGTGGGTGTTCCACTAGCATAACAAAGAATTAAGAGGTCACAATGCCTCTGGTCATAATTGACAAAAATTAGCAAAAACCTAAACTAGCATCTAGTGCAATAACAATACTAGCAGAAAATAACAGGGTGCAAAAATAAGCAAGGCAATGCTACTCATGCTATTGTTTTCACACAAGTGAAAACTCTAGGGGTCAAGTACTAATAAAAACATAATCAAAATGCTACTGGCCCTATGAATACAACATAAAAATATGTGGCCACACAACCACAAATATTTATGCTAAAACAAATTCTACACATGAGAGAATTTTTCCATAACATTCTCATAGTCATGACAAAGCTACTCATGCTTTTCTACCAACTCAAATGCAAGATAGCAGAGGTGATAACAACACAATATAAGTATCCACATGGTGCTGTATCTAATATCTCAACACAACAATCCAATTGCTTGCACACAAATTAATCAATCAAAAATTCTATGCAAGTAATAACTAGAGATAAAACATATGCTATTAACAAAAATCCTAATTCTTCTCAACTCAAGTCCACACATTCTAACATGCTAAAATAGCTAAGTAACACTTATAAAACAAGTTCACACAACTTATACATGCTAGAAAACAATATTGCAACACAAAAATATCGTCACACAAATTAATTAACTAAAATGCCAAAATGGCAGAAACATGCAAAACAAAGATCTGTCCACCAAATTTTCTAGGATGCTCTAAAAATTAAACCCTTCTAGGTTTGGATAGAACTAAACATATACAAGACCATGCAATTGAGTTTGCATCAAAAATCATTTTTAATTATTTTATAAATATCACCAAAGTGCTCACTGGTGTTTTACCAATTTGCATGCCATTTCAGAAATACAAAGAATTTGGAAGCAAGGTTAATTGCTCCTGTTAGGAAATTTTAAGGGCTTTCCAATGCAATTGGCATCACTTCATTCTGAGTTGTGAAATAAAAATGGTGCTCATTTTTCTGTTTCTGGTACCTGTTGCCAAATCATTTTTCATTTCAAAAATACTCATCCAAATGTAGATCTAAAAGTTGGAGGTGGTTTAGATTTAGTTGATGTACAACTGTGATTTTTGGTTTGGTCAAATTCATCCTTTAGGTAGGTTTTTAGAGCCAAACGTGATCATACACCTTTCTGTCAAAAAATAAAAGGAAAACAAACTTGGATGGGCCAGATCCACTGTTTTGGGCCGGCCAGATCTGTTTCTCACCGCGGGCAGATCCACCCTCTGTGGCTGACCAGCGGGCCTGGAAGCCACGCAGGCAGCCACGCAAGCAGCGCAGGGCCACCAGCAGGTTCAACTCTCTACTGCGCGGGGTCAAGGGCTCGGCTGACGCGAGCATGCCGTCGTGGTGATGTCATCCGCCGGCGGAATGTCTCCGGCGAGCACGCACACGGCGAATCCGGCGACCAAACTGCAAAATAAAAACATCCACTCGAAGCTCTCATCGAGGGGAAGCTAAAGGAGGCAGCATCGTTTCCTGGGAGGCATCGGAACGCGGCCGGCGACGAGGGCACGGCGGCGGCCGGACACGTCCACGGCGCGGCGGCGATTTTGGGCGAGAGGGAGAGGGAAAAGGGTTGGGGAGACGCGGCTGCTCACCACCAACGCAATGGAGAGCTCAGAGAAGGAGGAGGAGGTCCGTGGCGGCGGCAATGGCTCGCCGGAGTCCGCCGGACCCGCAGCGAGGAGATGGATGGCGCGGACACCTCGGGCCCTTTCGGCTCGATTCCTCCGGCAGGGAGGACCTACTCGACGAGGCGGAGACGAAGGACAGCACGGAAGCCAGCGGCGTGGTCACATTTGGCCGAATCGACTGCGGCATGGACTAGGGTTTCGGGTTGGGGACATGAACTAGAGAGAGAGGGAGGCAATGCTCTTGGGGGAGAGAGAGGGGGCAATGAGCAGACAAGGCACATGGGGGGCCTCTTTATCCCCAAGGGTTTCTTCTACTCGAATCCATTTCTAGGGCACTGCTGCTACAGAGAGCTAGAGGAAGAAGAAGGTGGGTGACTCGGATTGCATTTAGGTCCCTAGAAAATTACAACAAGGTCCCTGTGTTCTCTGAAAAAGGATGTTTTCACCAATCAAACAAAGTCAAAAATTGAAACCCTTTTTCCCAAAATTCTTATTAGTCTAGATGCACAACATATATGAAAATTGGCTCCATTGGATAAACTTTATAATTCAAAGTTGTTCAAATTTAAATTCTTACATAAATGGACATTGAATTTATTAACCTACTTAGGAGCTTCCAAACATGATAATTTTTGGCACACATTCCTTATTTTATGTGTTACTTATGTGGTAGAAAATTAAAGGCATTTTGAGTTACTTCAAAGAACAAACTTGTTCAAATTTCTAAAAGGTGCTGTCAAGAAAACAGGGGTTTTTGGCAACTTAAATTATTCAAAAACTTGTGCCCTTTTGGTTTTCATCCTTATTTATGATATAGAGCATGTGGTATTTATTTCATGGCATTTGGAAAAAATTTGTAGAACAAACTTGTTCAAAATTCCAATTGTTTCTGTGGAGAAAACTCATGTTTTCAGGGCTTTAATGGATTCAATTTTTGGTCTCCTCTTGTGTGTGTTCCTTATTTGATCTAAGGAAGCAATGGTATTAATTTAAGATCATTTTAAGAAAGTTTCCAATAGTAACTTGTTTTAGTTTTCTGTTTCTAGAAATATTGGAAATTCAATTTAATAAGGCACTTGGCTTTTCTTTATCAATGCATTGCCAAAATATTTATGTGACTAGAGATAGCAAGTCAATGCTATCCAATACTTTTGTTTTTAAGCTTGTAAGGTTGGAAAACATTTGATAAGATTTTGGTGAAGCATCTAAGAATGCCTCTTTTTCTGATAATCTTTTAGGGAAATTTATTAAGTGTTTCTTCTTTCTTAAATTTAGAACTTGGAATAATATTCAACAAGTATTGGATTCATAAGATGTTTTTGGAAAAATCTTTGACCAATATTTACATTAGAAAATATTGTCAAAGTCATTGGAACAATATGTTGAATATTTTTAGATTACTGCTTTGCAATCTTTTTAAGTTTGCAAGTTTATATAATTTGTTTGTTTAGTTGCACTTAAACAAACACAATCAAAGTTTAATTGTCAAGCAATTAGCAAAACAACAGTGTTATCAGGTATTCCAAAATTGGGATGTGACATGTGTTTTGGAGCGTGTTTTTGGGATCGTTCGAACTCAAGTCACTTCATTCTTTTTGTTGTCGGTTTCTCTTGGCTTGGTCCACTAGTTTCCAACATTTGCTAAAAGGTGAGGGTTGAGCTCTAGGTCCTCACACTCTATATATACACTTGCGCTTGTCACTAACCATGTATAGCGAGAGCGAATACTTTGGAGGCCATGATGATCATGATGAGTCCATGATGGACCACTACGACTACAATGAGCTAGACATGGACCTCCACTCCTATGAGCACGACGTGGTGGACGAATACGAGCACGACATCGTGGATGACCACTACTACGAGCATGACATGGTGGATCACCACCACTACTACGACCACGACGTCGAGCTCTACACCGACTACTCCTCCTCGAGTATCATCGACATGGAGGAGTACCACAACCACCACGCCGACTTCGACTCCATGAGCTCCACCGACATGAACCACTACTACAACAATGACACCGCAAGCTTGGATGACGAGATGGAGCCCTACTACACCGACAACGCATCCTCGAGCATGGCGGAGTTCTACACCGACAATGACTCCGACATGGACGAGCTCACCTACAAGCGCTTCCTCGCCAAGCTTCGGTGGCCAAGACATCACATGTCCGATGGTTCATGCTCACCACCATGGAGCTTCAAGGAGAATGCCAAGGCCAACACAAGACAAGTCCCTCCAACCTCAAGATGGCGCAACGACAAGAAATCCGACAAGTTGGCCACGTCAAGATCCTCAACATCTAGACGGCGCCACAAGAAGGACATCATCGAGGCCTCATCTAGCGAGAAGGCCAAGAAGCCAAGGCATCCAAATGACTTTCGGAGTCATCCCACACATGAGGTGCGGGAACGCCGCAAGCTTCGTCATCGACAAGCTTCACACCCTCATCACCACGCTCATCACCAAGACCGTCGCCATGATCACCATCGCCATATGGAAGAGAGTGGTACACCCACCTCACCGCATCTTCCACCACAAGCTCCGCGACGACATTGGTTTGAGCATCGCTCGCCATCACCACTACCTCGACCTCGACACCGACAAGGCCGTGGTGACCCTCTTCAAGATCACCCTCTACGACCGGATATTCTTCATCATCCACCTTCTCCAAGCTCGACTCATGACATTGGTCTAAATGGCTTCGTGGATGGTGCTATCCCACATTCAAGGCTTCCAAGGCGAAATGTGTGTCACCACCACAATGACCACCAAGACCAAGTCTACTCTCAAGAAGGTGCCTTCGACATGGCTTCTAGTGAATGCCTCCCTCAACTCCACCACAATGACCACCGGCGCCATCCTCTCCATCATGATCGCCATCGCCAAACCAACGAGGATGACCCAATTGAGCTTCCACCGCCTATCTTTGATGAAGACCCAAATGAGAGAACTTCTCAACATCAAGCGAGTGCGAATGCTCCCTATGGCTTGTTTTTCCCCATCTTCGAGGAAGACCCCATTGAGCGCCACCATCGATAACAATCAAGTGGGATTGCTCAACATGCTACTTCACTTCCCATCTTTTATGAGGACCCCTATGAGCGCCCACTTCGACCACCACTAGGCAAGGATGCTATGAGCCTACTTTCCCCTCTCCTTCAAGATGAAGACCTCTTATGCCCCATTTGCAAGGGCCATGGTAACATAATGTGGGATTGCCAAGGCGGCGACCAAGATGGTGCGTCCAATGGAGATGCTATCCATCATGCTTCTTCTCCCATATTGGATGAAGCACCGCATCACCTAGGCCATGAAGACAATAACTTGAGCGCCGTTTGCCTCAATGTTGCAAGGTGCAAGGACCATGAGCGTCACCATCCATATGAGGAATGGGAGCCTCCACCGCATCTTCACCAAGATTGTGCTTTCTACTCGCACCCCGCCTTCGACAAGGATCAAGAACATCCTCGCCATGGACACTATGATACCACTACCTCGTCAAGGCAAGAGGCGAGAGATACTTCTCCACCAACACCCAACCACAACTTCCATGAGCGACATTCTTTGAGGATGAACAATGACCTTCATGATCAAGAGCATGAGCTTCCATCATCGCCACAAGCGCAACAACAACATCAAGAGTGCGAAGCTATTCCTCCCATGACACAAGATCAACATCACCATATGCATGAGGAGACCACTCTACCACTCTATGATGAAGACGTTGATGCATGTGACATTGTCAAAGAGGCTCATCCCTTGCCATCATCTCTAAGGCATCCTTCTTCTTCGTCTCCAATGACACAAGTGCCAACTTCGACCATCCATAAGAGATCTTCCAATGCTACCAACGAGATGCTCATGGTTGCCAACCAAAATGGTGACCATGCCTACATGAGTGAAGGCCAATACTATGCCTTGCACCAACTAGCTCTCAATTCCTTGGACATGACCAATGGTGACGAAAGCGTCTATTGCAATGAGGCCGCGAACTCATCGCGAGTGTTGACACGAGTTCTTCAAGCCTATCCTCAAGATAAGGACCAACGATGCAACCTCTCTAGAGTCGGCGTCAATGGCCCATCTATCATTGATGGAGGTAATGACGAATTGGGTGAAACTCTCCGCTTGACTTCAAAGCATCTCATGCCAACCTCCACAAGGCCACGCTCAAGCCACCATTCTAGCCAAGGAAATCTTCATCATCATCATCATCATCGACCATTTGAGGATGCTACAAGGCATGGCTTCCATTTCCACTTGATGGAGCTTTCTTCGCCACAAGTCATGACCCTACCTCCTCCTCCAAGAAAGCCACCCTTCCCACAATTGGAGCTCAACCCAAGAGATGAGATGATTGAGTCATCCTCGCCACATGCTATGACACTACTGACTCCAAGCAATGCAACGACTTTGACAACCCCGCACACCTCTTGTGCCAAGACATTGGAGCCTTCTAGTGTCCCCTCTCAAGCTTCTAGTGAGATGAGTGGTGAGAGAGAGAGATCCACCCTCACGTGAGTGAGAGCCACAAGCCCATAATGAGTGGAAAAAGCTTGAGTGTTCGTAGAGGCCTCGCCTTGATAGCCACCAAAAGTGAGATGAGAGTTGAGAGCAAAACCCCATGTGTGCTTATCGACACTAACGGCTTACCAACTTTCTCTCCATCTTTGTTGTCTATTTTGCAGAGATTTGGTGAACCTATCAAGCATCCTCGACATCATCGCCTTCTCCACCTACAAGGCTCTCCACATCGCATGAACATCGACACCGACTTGAAGGGTTGGAAGGAGCACATTCCGCTCATCATGATCCACATGGAGATTGACAAGAGCTTCTACGACAAAGCATCCTCCATCCACACTCCTCAAGTCAAGATCTACACGGCGTGTCACAAGCACTTCGACATCAACGACTTCTACGCCTACATTCCACATGTCAAGAGGTGCTTGGAGTTCCACATGCGCATCCCCGACAACGACTTCTTCATCTACATCCCCTACGTCAAGATGTACTTGGAGTTCGACAAGCGCGTCAACGACAATGACTCCCACGACTACATACCAATTGTCAAGATGCACTTGGAGTTCGACAAGCGCGTCAACGACAATGACCACCACGACTACATGCCAACCGCAACGATGTACATGGACTTCGACACGAGCATCAACAACAACCAATACGTAAAGTTCATCTACACTCTACCGCTTTCGCAACCCATGGAGCAACACCCTCTTGAGCTTTTCGACGACGACTACATCTCATGTCAAGCTCATCCTCATCCACCCATGGAGGATCATGTCAAGATCGTCATCACCTTTGGACCACACCCTCCACGAGCATACCTTGGCATGATCTTCGATAAGAGGCTCAACTTCAACGACTACACCGCTTCGCAAGATCTTCCTCAACCATCCACGGGGGGCCATTTCATGATCTTCATCACCTTTGGATTGCCCCCACTACGAGCCTACCATCACATGGACTTCGACAAGCGGCTCAACTTCAACGACATCTTCGTCGTCAAGATTCCTTCTCCCGCTCACATATGGATGGAACGAGAGTCGAGGACGACTCTTTTTCAAGGGGGGGGGGAGATGATGTAGCCCACCGTATTCCACCAAGCACAACATCGATACGCAACAAGGTGAACTCACTCCTACCTCCGTACGTTTCCGGTGACTTGGTGAACGGTGCTCTACCTCATGAAATACCCCTCTACATTTATAGGTGGGATCACCACATGGAGACCCAAGATGGTGCCCAAGATGCTCAAGAACACATCCAAGAAGGTGCGCATGAAGCTAGGAAGAACGTGGGTGAAGACGGCGTCAAGATCGGAGTTCCGAGGAGGAAGAACGGAGGGAAAAGGAGGCTCCCGGCCTCACCCTGGCCCCAGGCCGGGCTAGCCTGGCCCCAGACCGGCCTACCCTGGCCCCAGGCCGGCCTCCTCATCCCACCCTGGCCCCAGGCCGGGCACCAGCCCGGGGGGGCCGGCCTCCCGCCCTGCCCCCAGGCCGGGCACTAGGCCTCTGCGCCCCACCCTGGCCCCAGGCCGGCTCCCAGGCCGGGGTGGCCCCGAAATGCACGGGAATTGACCGTTTTGGCACCGTTTCGACCCCGACTATATAAAGGACTCCGGTGGCTAGATCTAGGGTTAGGAATAGTTTTGAGCATTGTTTTCGAGAGTTTAGGGCTTTGCCCTTGTATCCCTCTTTTGAGGTGACTCCTCTTACGAGGCTACTCCTATGTTGATGATGTTCATCTAGGATTGTATCAAGATCTCTCCAAGGAGCTACTCTCTCACATAGTGATTCTAGTAGCGCTTGCCAACCTTCCCCTTTTGGGCTTCTGTTGGATCGGTGGACCGGCCGGTAAGAGAAACGGTTTCAATTAGCGTGTTGTTGACTTGGGTTTGCGATCCCTCGTAGGCTTCACGAGTTATCTTTCCCCTTTTGTGTTTCCGCGCGTTTGCCCTCGATTTCCCCTCGATTCCCCCTCTCGTGTTCATCGTGTTCATCGCGTTCTTCGTGCGTTCTTCGTTCGTTCTTGTCGATTCGTGAAGATCGGGCCAACTTAGAGGTCAACACCTCATCAAAACGTTATGACCATTCAAAAGGTCGACATAGTGGATTTACCCGTAAAAGATCCCGATGTTGTAAATTTCCAGACGAACTTATTGATATGTCTCAAACGTATCTATAATTTCTGATGTTCCATGTTGTTTTCATGACAATTTCTACATGTTTTTTATACACTTCATAGTATTTTTATGGATTTCCCGAGACTAACCTATTAACAAGATGACACAACGTCAGTTCCTGTTTCCAGATGTTTTTTGTTACAGAAAAGTTGTTCTAGAAATATTCTCGGAATTGGACGAAACGAAATCTCATGGTCCTATTTTTCTGTCACGTACACGAAGTCCGGAAGAGACCCGGAGGGGGGCCACCAGGTGGCCACACCATAGGGCGGCGCGGCCCCTCTTGGTCGCGCCACCACGTGGTGTGGGCCCCTCGGGCGCCCACCGACATTGCCCGTTCGACTATTTATACTCCTCATCGGGAAAACCATAAATATCCGAGCCTCCATCCACGAAAAGTTTCGGAGTCGTCGTTATCGTCAACCCTAGTTCGGGAGGGTTCTGAAGCTCTGCCCGGCACCATGTCGGGAGGGGAAATCATCACCGGAAGACTCTACATCACCATATCTGCCTTCGGAGTAATGTGTGAGTAGTTCATCCTTGGACTATAGTTCCATAGCAGTAGCTACATGGTTGGCTTCTCCTATTTATGCCACCATGTTTAGATCTTGTGAGCTACCTAACATGATCAAAATCATCTATCTATAATGCTACATGTTGTGTTTGCTGGGATCCGATAAATATTGAATGCTATGTCAAGTTGATTATAGATCTATCATGTTTATGTTATTTGTGATCTTGCATGCTCTCCGTTAGTAGTAGATGCTCTGACCAAGTTGATGTTTGTAACTCCAAGAGGGGAGTATGTATGCTCGATAGTGGGTTCATGTCTCCCTTACATCTATGCTCGAGTGACAGAAACGTGACAAACGGGGGATGTGATGTTTTCATTAGGGAGAAAACAACAATGCTTTGTATAAGGATAAATTCTATTGTTTACATTACGCACTTTACTTAATGTAATAATCTGTTGCTTCCAACTTAATACCCAAAGTCTGCTTGGACTAAGTTCTGAGGGTGGATTATTAGTCATAGATGCAGTTGAATTACAGTCTATGTGTCATGTTGTAATGCCCACATAAATATCATAATAATCATCATGTCTCGCATATGCACTACGGTGCAGCCTCTATCTCCGTCAATTGCCCAGCTGTAATTTGTTTACCCAACATGTTATTTATCTGTTTGGAAGAGACACCACTAGTGAAATGTGGACCCCGGTCCATTCTTTTACACTGATAATACAACCTACTGCAAGCACTGTTCTTTTACTTCAATCATTGTTCTCATTTCTTTCACAGCGAGCAAACAAGTACCATTTTCCACACTATATGTCTAATCCTTTGTTTTCAGCAAAACCTGTGAGATTGACAACCTCACTGTTTCGTTGGGGCAAAGTATCTTGGTTGTGGTGTGTGCAGGTTCCACGTTGCTGCTGAGCATGGTAGTGTGACGTGCCAACATCAGTTATCAACAACCTTCAGAAGTGATTTCTTTATCCTACTGGTCGATTAAACCTTGGTTTCTTACTGAGGGAAAACTTGCTGTTGCACTCTCTTGGGGTCTCCCAACGAACGTGTGTTCTCACGTCATCAAGCACTTTTTCTGGCGTCGTTGCCCGGGAGGAAGAGGATTTCTGCAACGGGAGTCTCTCACCTCCAATGTCTTTACTTTGTTTGTTTTTCTTAGTTTATTTTATTTTGTCTTGTTTGCTTCTTTATATAAAAAAACACACACAAAATAGTTCCTATTATAGTTGTTATTTTGTTATCCTGTTTTTAATATTGCTAAAATGAGTATTTCTGAAGTTGAGGTTCGTTGTTTTACGCAACAAGGGGGAGAAAATTTGAAAGATGCTTGGTATAGAATAAGTAATGCTCATCATAGATGTACTAAAATATATTCAACCTTGATCCTTGTTAGGAATTTTTATGTTGGTATTACTAGCTGGTATAGGTGTGTTCTAGATACTCTTACAAGTGGTAATTTTTTGGGAACTCCTGCTTTGGAAGCCTGTAATTTAATTGAAATTTTAGTGGGAATACCAACTACTAAATTTGTTAAAACTAAGATCACTTTAGAAGATGTTATAAAAAGTTGGACTCTGTGGAGAAAATTTTGCCAAATTTCCTTGAAAATGCTAGCAAATTTTATGTATCAATAAAAGAATCACTGTTTTAGAGGCTAGCAATACCCATGATAATCAAATCCTCAGGATTGGTAATATAGAGGAGGCTATGGAAACTTTAAGTTCAACTTTTTATTCTCTTAAATTTAAGAGAGAGAAAGCTTTTGCACAAAAAGAGCAGAAATTCATATATGTCCCCAAGTTGTCTAAACCAAAACCCCATAATGTGCTTAAAATTGATAAAACTTTTAGTGAAATTAAGAGTGATTTACATGTTGAATCATCTTCAGGGGTACCTAAAGTACCAATTACTACAAACTGTGTTTTAGAGGAAATTATTTATTTGGATGCTTTTTCACTTGAAAACACTTGATTCCTTCTTTCTGTGCCTAGCTGAAAGGCGTTAAAGAAAGCACTTCTTGGGAGATAACTCATGTTTTATTTTTCCAATGTTTTCTTATGTTCTCTTTGAGTCAAGGTGTTGTTTACTTCTGAAGAAACTCCTCTGTATCTTTACTTTTTAGCATTGTTGAGCCAAGTAAAGTCTCTAGTGAAAAGTTGGTGCTAGATTTGGATTTCTGCACATGAACAGATTTTTTATGTCCACTATTTAATTCGTATAAATTTCTAGCCAAGTCGAAACGACCTGAAATATTTTGTGCGTGATCCTGAGCTATTTATGAAACTTCTTCTAGTTCTGAGTTTTCTGATTTGAGCAACGTAAGTGCCTCAAAAAGATCCGTCTTTACAGACTGTTCTGGTTTTGACAGATTCTGCCTTTTACTTTGCATTCTCTCTTTTACTATGTTGAGTGGATTTCTTTACTCCATAAAACATCAGTGTCTGTAGCTAATGTTTAGAAAGTATTATTAATGCTTGTGTCAAGGGAGAACATGTGAGTTTTTGATTATGCACTAACCGTCTAATGAGAATTACGTTGAGTTTGGTGTGAAGAAAGTTTTCAAGGGTCAAGAGAAGAGGATGATACAATGTGATCAAGAAGAGTGAAAAGCCTACGCTTGGGGATGCCCCCGTGGTTCATCCCAGCAAATTCTAAGAAGACTCAAACGTCTAAGCTTGGGAATTCCCAAGGCATCCCCTTCTTCGTCGGCAACTTATCAGGTCACTCCTAGTGATAGTATATTCTTATTCGGTCACATCATATGCACTTTACTTGGAGCATCTGTTTGCTTTTACTTCCTTTGCTGCATTTGGTTGAATCCTAGCATTCTTGTGTGAGGGAGAGACACGCTCCGCTTTTTTCATATGAATACTCGTATTCTTAATTATTTTCTAGCTACTGCAATCCTATTAGCTTCTGTTTTTCATGCATCTCTTATTCAGAGTTGTTAGTTCTTATAGAGTAGTAGTACTCTCTTGTTTCATTGATAAATTATATGGAGAGTTTTTGTTAAACTAAAGTGTTGGTGTTGGAAATCAATAAAATATTTCATGCTTATAACGGTGCAAAAATAAGCTTGTTTAGACTGTGGCTTAGACTTTATCATGTCATGCTAGATATTATTTTAATGCTTAGTAGTTATTGATGTAGCATGACTTGTCTCAATATCTGAGAGTGCTTAATGTGCCATTGAAAGAAATCATGAGTTGTTTTTATTATATTGAAGCATAATATTTTGGTATTCTCCTTTGAATGCTTTATTTGGTTGACTTGGCGCATGCTTACACCATGTTATGACTACAAACCAGTCACCTTTAGCCTCTATGATCATTTAGTTTTTGAATTGTAATACCATTTATGCTTTGATTAATAAGGTTTTGTCGCTATGTATGATTATGGTCATTATTGCTCTCTTAATTTGTCCTCCCAGTCTTTTGCTAGCCTCCACCTATACTGAGTATAAGGTCTACTCGTGCATCCAACTCCCCAAAAACAAAAGTTTGCCAAATGTGTCCACCATACCTAGCTATATGTGGTATTTAACCGCCACTCCAAAGTAAATTTCTCATGTGCTACCTTTAAAACCTTCAAAATTATATTTGTTTTGTGCCCCTGTTTTAGCTCATGAGGATGCAGGTAGACGATCTTTATCTCAAATATTGATTGGACTTTACACACCTGGACTAGTGGCACATCCTCTTATCCAAATTGATAGAAGAGCTGGCAACGGGGTGCGCAGCCCCAAACTTGGTTACTATAAATTCACTTCACTCTTTTTGCCCCTGATTTATAAGTTAAGAAAAGTTCATAAGTGTGTAAACAAAAGAGAAGAGGGATGATCGACTGACCCAGAAGAAAGGATGTCCTTCAATGGGAGCTGCTCTTGTAAAGTTTAGTTAACTTGTGACGTAATGTATTGTTTGTTTGCTATTCGTTGACATAGACATACACCTCTCTAAAAAATGTTTTCAATACCTCTGTTTTAATCAAATAAAAAGCTCTAGCACATGAGTTAATCCCTGCTTCCCTCTACGAAGGGAATTTCTTTTACTTTTATGTTGAGTCTTCACCTTCTAACTTTATGGACCAATTAAGAGAGCATAGTTGTCATTCTGAGTATAATGTGCATCAGTCCCAAAATTTATTATTGATTGATTTATGATATGTTATTACTTTTTCTCAAATTACTTGTTTCTAGTCACCACTTGAACTTTGAAGGTGTCCTGGCATTTATGTTTTGCTCTCCTTTTAAGGACAAGTGGAACACCACTTTTCTATGGTTTCTTTATGCTCGAAACAAACATATACCTTTCAATGAATCATTATTCATGATCTTTTGTGTGTGTTACTTTTCATGTTGCAACATGGTTGCTAAGTTACATTGTTGAAATTATATCTATATTTCCTATGTTTAGAGTACTTTGATCTCAGCTTACAAATTCATTTACAAATATGATGATCAAGAAAATGTTGGTAGCATGTCACCTCAAAAATTATTATTTTTTATCGTTTTACCTACTCAAGGACGAGTAGAACTAAGCTTGGGGATGCTTGATACATATCAAAAGTATCTATAATTTTTGATGTTCCATGTTGTTTCGATGCCAATTGCTACATGTTTTCTAGACACTTTATATCATTTTTATGGATTTCCTGGGACTAACCTATTAACAAGATGCTACAGCACCAGTTCCTATTTTCTGCTGTTTTTAGTTTCAGTAAAGTTGTTCGGGAAATATTCTCGGAATTGGACGAAACGAAATCTCAGGTCCAATTTTTCTGTCACGTACACGGAGTCCGGAGGAGACCCGGAGGAGGGCACCAGGTGGCCACACCATAGGGAGGCGCGACCCCCCTGGCCGCGCCACCACGTGGTGTGGGGCCCTCGAGCGCCCACCGACATCGCCCTTTTGCCTATTTATACTCCTTCTGGGGAAAAGGCTAAATACCCGAGCCTCCATCCATGAAAAGTTCAGCAGCCGCCGTCATCGTCAACCCTAGTTTGGGAGGGTTCTAAAGCTCTCCCCGACACCCGGGAGGGGAAATCATCATCGAATGGCTCTACATCACCATGCCTCCCTCCGGAGTGATGCGTGAGTAGTTCATCCTTGGACTACGGGTCCATAGAAGTAGCTAAATGGTTGTCTTCTCCTCTTTATGCCACCATGTTTAGATCTTGTGAGATGCCTAACATGATCAAGATCATCTATCTGTAATGCTACATGTTCTGTTTGCTGGGATCCGATGAATATTGAATGTTATGTCAAGTTCATTATAAATCTATCATTATTATATTATTTGTGATCTTGCATGCTCTCCATTACTAGTAGATTCTTTGGTCAAGTTGATGCTTGTAACTCCAAGAGGGAGTATTTATGCTCGATAGTGGGTTCATGCCTCCGTTACATCTATGCTCGAGTGACAGAAACATGACGGATGGGGATGTGTTGTTGCCAATGATTTTTCTAAGGATAAATTCTATTGTTTACATTACGCACTTTACTTAATGCAATAATCTGTTGCTTGCAACTTAATGCCCAAAGTCTGCTTGGACTACGTTCTAAGGGTAGATTATTAGTCATAGATGCAGTTGGATTACGGTATATGTATCATGTTGTAATGCCCACATAAATATCATAGTAATCATCGTGTCTTGCATATGCACTACGGTGCAACCTCTATCTCTGTCAGTTGCCCACCTGTAATTTTTTTACCCAGCATGTTATTTATCTATTTCGGAGAGACACCACTAGTGAACTGTGGCCCCGGTCCATTCTTTTACACTGATAATACAACCTACTGCAAGCATCGTCCTTTTACTGCAATCATTGTTCTCATTTCTTTCACAGCGAGCAAACAAGTACCATTTTCCACACTATACATCTAATCATTTGTTTTCAGCAAAACCGGTGAGACTGACAACCTCACTGTATCGTTGGGGCAAAATATCCTGGTTGTGTTGTGTGCAGATTCCACGTTGCTGCTGAGACTGGTAGTGCGCCCTGCCAACATCAGTTGTCAACAACCTTTAGAAGTTATTTCTTTCTCCTACTGGTCGATTAAACCTTGGTTTCTTACCGAGAAAAACTTGCTGCTGCACTCTTCATACCTTCCTCTTGGGGTCTCCCAACAAATGTGTGCTCGCACATCATCACTTATCATCTTCATTTTTTAGGGATATGGCCATAAACCTTGGGACTAAATTCATACACGCATCCCATTTGTTACCAATCAGATTTCTCCAAAATTCCATATGCAAAGACGAATTTGCTAGGGCATCAGCCACTAGAATATTTCTCCTTCTTGCCACATTATAAATTAGTGGGTATTGCTCATCCGAAGCCCTATCTCCTAGCCAAACATCCTCCCAAAAATCTGGTTGCATGTCCATTTCGAAACCATTTAAAAAAAATCATCCTTAACACGCATTAATCCCTTCCAAAATTGGGAGTCAGTGGGTTTTGTCGTCGCTTGCGACAGAGTTTATTACGAAGATACTTATTATAAAGAATTTATTGCCACACATCCTCTTCATTAGTCAACTTTAATAGCCATTTACTTATGTAACACATATTCTTTATATCAAGCACTTCAATACCCACCCCCATCTTTAGGTGTACATTTGATATTCCACTTAATTAGACGATATATTTTTTATGCCGGTCACTTTCTCGAAAGAAACAAGATCTATAAAATTCTAACCTTTTCAATACCCCTTTGGATATTTCAACAAAGAATAACATAAACATAGGAAAACTCGTGAGAACAAAATTTATCAAGACCAAGCGGTCTCCATATGAGAGCATCTTGCCTTGACAACATCCTAGCTTATCCCCAAATATGGTGTCTGTTGTGTTCCACTTATTGAGAAGTTTTCTGTAATTGATAAGAACACCTAAATAGTTAAAGGGAAGAGATCCTAACTCACATAAAAAAATTGTATTGTTCCTCCACTTTTTTTGTTTTACCAAACAGAAAATCTCGCTCTTATGAAATTTATTTTTAAGCCAGGTAGTTGCTCAAAGATACATAGAATCAGTTTCATGTTCACAACCTTCTCAAGGACATGTTCCATAAAAATAATAATATCATCGGCATTTGGAGAATTGAAGCCCCACCCTTAAACAGATGAGGGATAACATCTTCAACTCATCCATCCTCCTTTTTCCTTGTAATGAGTATGGCCCATATATGCAATTATATTAAACATAATTTGAGACGAAGGATCTCCCTTCTTAAGAAACTTCCTTGTTTGAAAGTAATGTCCAATCAGGTTGATTACACGGATATCCATTGACCCACCCTGAATAAAGTTATTAATAAGTTCACATCATTTTTTATCAAAGTGTTTCACAAGCGACTGATACTTCTCCAACGTATCTATAATTTCTGATGTTCCATATTGATATTATGCCAATTGCTACATGTTTTATCCCTTCTTTATAGCATTTTTACACGTTTTTCGGGACTAACCTATTAACAAGATGCCAAGTGTCAGTTCCCTGTTTTCTGCTGTTTTTTATTTCAGAAAAGTTGTTCTGGAAATATTCTCGGAATTGGACCCCACGAAACCCGAAGTTCCTATTTTTCCCGGAAATATCCAGAAGTACGAAGAGGAGTCGAAGACGGGCACCAGGGGGCCCTCATAATAGCCAGGCGCGGACCCCCCTTGGCCGCGCCTGGGGGTGGTAAGGCCACCCTGGTGGCCCACCGACGTCGCCCTTTTGCCTATTTATTCCCCTCCGAAGGAAAGCCCTAGAGGGTTTCATCATTTTCCAGAAAGAAGTCCGTAGCTCCGCCACCATCGCGAATCCTTTTTCGGGGTTCAGAAACTCCGTTCTGGCACCCTGCCGGGACGGGGAATTGCAGGACATCATCGCCATCGTCATCACCAACGCCTCTCCATCGACCATTCATGTTTTCCCCATCCATGTGTGAGTAATTCCCCTGTTGTGGGCTGAAGGGATGGTAGGGGTTGGATGAGATTGTTCATGTAATAATGTCGTGATTGTTAGGGCATAGTGCCTAGTATCCTCTATTAGTACTATTGACATTGTTGCAACTTGTTATGCTTAATGCTTGCCACTTTGGGCCCGAGTGCCATGATCTCATATCTGAACATGTTATTGAATCATGATGATAATTATTGTTTCTTGATCATACCTGCAAGTTGTTTACACATATCATTGTCCGGAACCCGAGGCCCCGAAGTGATAGAAATTGGGACAACAAGAGGGGATGGCTGTGATGTGAGGATCACATGTGTTCGTGGAGTGTTAATGTTTTGCTTTGGTGTTCTATTAAAAGGAACACCTTAATTACCAGTGGTTCCCTTGAGGCCCCGCTGAAAACGGGCTAGTAGGACAAAAGATGTTGTGCAAGTTCTCATTGCGAGCACGTACGACTATTTACGGAACACGTTCCTATGATTACTTAGTGCTTGGATGTTTTATCTTATTTATCTGCAACGCCCATGTATTGATTATTATATGAACTATCTTATCCACGCAGCCCCTGTTCATCTATCCCTATGCCTACAGTATTTAATCCCATTGTTTACTTCAATCACTACTGGTGATGTTTTCATTTCACTGCTGCTATTATTTCACTACTACTGCTACTATAAAACTGTTACTACTGTTAAACCACTGGGAAAAAGTCCACTTTTAGGTGCAGGTGAATTGACAACTTACTTGTTAAGGCTCACAAATACTCTTTGGCTCCCCTTGTGTCGAATCAATAAATTTGGGTTTTACTTCCCTCGAAGACTGTTGCGATCCCCTATACTTGTGGGCTATCAAGACTATTTTCTGGCGCCATTGCCGGGGAGCATAGCTTTATTTGCAAGATCACCGGAGAGTACTATTATCTACTGCCAATCATTCATCATGGGTAAGACTCGTGATGGAAACTTTCCTATATTACCATCCACTACAAGAAGAGGTACAACTCTGAACACCTCTGTTGCTCTTGATTCACCGTCCGTTATGAGTAAGACTCTGAACACCACCACATACACATGCTACACATGCTACTTCTGCTGAATCTAAAAATACTTCTGATACTTTTGATGATGCTTCATCTGTGCTTGATGAGAGTGGTTCTCTCGGTCCTTTCTTAGATGCTACTATTGCTAAAGCTAAAAATATTGCAAACACTAAAATTTCTAATAAAAATGCAGTTACTCCTGCTGTTTCATTTGAGCTTAGAGATAATCCTAGTGATGATTTTGATGATTCCTATATTGAACTTAATGATGATCTTATTGATGAAATACATGCTATGAAGGATAGAGATGATATTATAAGTCTTATTGAAAGTCGTGTTGTTAAATATAAATTATCTCCTGATGCTAAGTCTGCCACTTCTCCCATTAATATTAGGGATAAGGATTATGATTTATCTCTTGATTTATCTTATATATCTATTGTTGAGAAAGAACCTTTTTGTGGTACTGAAAATGAAGTGTTGCTAAAATATTCCCTTTCTCATTAAAAGATGAAGCTAAAACTTGGTTTAATAATTTGTCTCTGAGATCTATTGATAGTCCTTTTGGTTTGGTTAATGCTTTCTTTCAGAAATATTTTCCTGCTAGTGCTCAACATGCTGCTTTACAAAATATATTTAATTTCAAGCAACTGGAAGGAGAGAAATTGCCTGTATCTTGGGCAAGGTTCCGTTCTTTAGTTAGGGATACACCTAGGCATAAGCTAGAAAATAATGAACTTCTTGATATATTCTATAATGGACTAGCTGTTGAATCTAGGACATACCTGGACAGTTGTGTTTTCAGGCAAAGAACTCCAGATGAAGCTTAGGAATTAATGGCTAAAATAAGACAAAATCATGATGATTGGACTATGGTTGAGCCTGAGCCGGCCCCTACTCCAGTATCAACACCAACACCCAAGAAGAGGGGAATGATCGAATTAAATGATGAAGTGATGAGAGAAGCCAAGAAATCTCTTAAAGAGAGGGGTATTAAATCTGAAGATGTGAAGAATCTTCCACCTATAGAAGAATTATGTAAGCCAATCCCTCACTCATCCACAATTGAGGTACACTCTCTCCAACATTTTGATAGTAGAGATATTCCCTATAATAAACCTCCTGATCAATGTTTAGATGAATTTGATAATTATGTTATTAAGCAAGATAATTTTAATATGAGAGTGCAAAATCACCTAATGGAAAACTATAGAGCTATTGATAATTTTCATGGTATTATAGAAAGAACCTCTAATTATGTTAAAATGCTTGTTAAACATTTTCAAATGGTTCAAACTCAAATTGATCAACTTGCTAAAGTGCAAAAAGATTTGCTAGTTAACGCTTCTAAAGAAAAACATGCTTATGAAATAAGAACTAGAAGTGGTATTGCTACACAAGATCCTTTATATCCTGAGGGACATACTAAAAGAATTGAACAAGAATCTCAGCAAACTAATAATAATGTTATTCATACTAAGAAGAAAACGAAGAAGAAACATAAAACTGCTGTAGAATCCTATGAACTTGCTAAAGATCATAACAGTATATCCATCTCTAATGCTGAAACTGAAAGTGGTAATGAAAATAATGATGCTTATGATAAAGAAGAAATTGAAGAGGAACCTGAAAAGCAAAATAAGAATACAAAGTACACTAAGGAAGATTTTATTGCTAATAAACATGGTAATGAGAGAGAACCTTGGGTACAAAAACCAATGCATTATCCTAATAAGAAAGACAAATCAAAAGAAGAAGAACATTACAACAAGTTTTGTGAATGGATGGAACCTTTGTTCTTGCAAATTACTTTAACTGATGCTATTAAATTGCCTCCTTATGCAAAATATATGAAAGATATTATCTCTAACAAAGGGAAGATTCCTAATGAGTAAATTTCCACTATGCTTGCTAATTATTCTTTTAATGGCAAGGTTCCTAAGAAGCTTGGAGATCCTGGTATACCAACTATTCCCTGTTCTATTAAAAATAATTATGTTAGAACTGCTTTGTGCGATTTGGGGGCTGGAGTTAGTGTCATGCCTTTTACTCTCTATAAAAGACTCCTCCTAGAAAAATTGATACCAACTGATATATCTTTGCAAATGGCTGATAAGTCTACTGCTATTCTTGTGGGTATATGTGAGGATGTTCTTGTTCAAGTTGCTAATAATTGTCTGATATTAACTGACTTTGTTGTGTTGGAAATGCCTAAAGATGATAATATGTCTATTATTCTTGGAAGACCTTTTCTTAATACTGCAGGGGCTGTTATTGATTGCAATCAAGGAAAAGTTACTTTTAATGTTAATGATAAAGAGCACAGTGTTTATTTTCCAAAGAAGATTGATAACAAATATGGTCTAAATTCAATTGAAAATATTGAGACCATAAAGATTGGAGAATTTTATTATCCTATTCCAAAGCCATCCAAAGAATATGAGACCGTCATGGTTGGGACTATATCAATCAAGGTTGAGGTAACATAAATATTTGGTGAGAAACAAAGTTTTTTATTTCATATGAAATTATTTTGGTAGCAAGACTTGATCACCCTTGTTAACAAAGTGATTTTAGATGAAGGAAACAATGTTATCACTACGTTTTTGTTACGTTTTCTTATTCATATGCTCGTTTTCGCTGTGCTTCCATAAAGTATGTCATGTTTTCATATTGTTTTCACCAGATTCACTCATGCCCACACACGTTTTCACCGCTTTTTCAACCTGCTTTCCGTCGTTTCTTTCTATGTGCTTTGCACCTGGGTATTTTCTATTTCCTTAGCAACCCCGCTGTATCTTTTCTTTTGTGTCTTTGTTGAGGAAAGTAAAGCCTCTGGTGGAAAGTTGAGACTATATTTCGGATTTCTGCGAAGGAAACAGATTTCTGCTGTCCACCGTTAAATTCGTATAAAATCACAGAAAATTCAAAACGACCTTAGTTTTTTTGTGCGTAATACTTGGCTATATACGCAGCTTTTCTTAGTTGAATACTTTTTTATTTGAGAAACATAAGATTTTTAAAAAAAATCACTTTACCTGATGTCCTGTTTTGACAGATTTCTGCCAATAGTTGCATTTGCATCTTAATCTCTTTCTTTTGGTGTTCTTTTGAGAAAAAGAGTTTTAAAAGAAGTTGTGACAGTAGCTAATGTGTTTATGAGTGTTAGTCTTGTGTTGAAACTGAAACATGTGAATTTATTATTTCTATTGCACTAACGTTGCTAATGAAGATTGTGAGAAGTTTGGTGTGAAGGAAGTTTTCAAGGGTCGAGAGAAGAGGATGATATGACTTGATCAAGAAGAGTGAAGAGCCTAAGATTGGGGATGCCCAAGGCATCCCCTTCTTCATCGACAAATTATCATGTCACATCTAGTGAAACTATATTTTTATTCGGTCACATCTTATGTGCTTTACTTGGAGCGTCTTTTATTTTTGCTTTCAGTTTATTTTTATTTTTGAAATAAGCTTGGTTGGACCCCAGTATTCTTTTATTGGAGAGTGACACGCTCCACTTTTTCATGGGAATACTTTGTATTCTTAATCTTTGTCTCGCTGCTGCATTTATTTAGCTCATGTTTTGCATTCATCTCTTATTTAGAGCTGTTAGTACTCTCTAGTTTTCATTGCTATATGCTTAGATAGAGTTTTTGTTGTCATATATATGTGCTTGTTTGAGAATAGAAATGCTTATGTGGTAGTTGGTATAGTGGAAAAATTTGCATGGTCTTGTAGATAACTAAACTGTTTCACTTGAAGCACTGCTGTTGTTTTGAGATATTACTTTGCTTAATGGATAAACGGGAAGGACTAGTAAGTAGAAAATTTTAATGGTTGGTCTAAGAAACTTGAAACTGTGCCACACTTAAATTACCCGCTGATAGAAACAATGGTATATGATTGCTACGAGTGATACATTTCTGATCGGCCTTTTGTTGCGCGCTACGGTCGGGGTAGCTAACGGTGACTTGTCACTGCCACGGACCCTCTTGGAGTGATTTGCATTGTGCCTTGTAAAGATGATTTTCTTGCTGCAACCTTTTAACTCGTGAGTCTATGTTGTGGTTCCTGGCACTTCCACCATCCATATTGGATAGCCTCTTCGGTACTGTGCATTGCCCTTTCTCACATTGAGAGTTGGTGCAATCTTTGCCAGTACATCCAAATTCCGTGGGAGGACTTTGTTCTCCTACACATAAGCCCATATATTCTTCCTCAAAACAGCCACCATACCTACTTATCATGGCATTTCTATAGCCATTCCGAGATATATTGTTGCACAACATCCACCTCCATTATGTTACTTGATGATGGGCTTCATGGTTATTTATGCATAGTGCTACACTGGCAGGAGCATGCAGTTGGATACATCAGAGATATTCCATTATGATTTATGAGTGCTAAAAGTGTGATGATTCATTATAATATAGGATGTTTCCCCTACCGGTGAGGATATATAAAAAAAATAAAAAAAAATGAAAAAAGCCCCAAAAGGAAAAAAGAATAAGAAAGGGTCAAAGAAAGAATAAAGAGAGAGGGGGCGCATCACTATCCTTTATACCACACTTGTGCTTCATGTTTAGCACCAATACTTCAGTTGGGAGAAAGTTTTCATATTATCATTCATTCATAACTATGTGGGAAATTTTACATTATAGAACTTGGCTTGTATATCCCAATGATGAGCCTCCTCAAATGAGCTCTAGGTCTTCGTGAGCAAGCAAGTTGGATGCACCCCCACTTGTTCCATTGGAGAGCTTTCATACACTTATAGCTCTATGTGCATCCGTTGTGTGGCAATCCCTACTCCTTGCAATAGCTTCGGTTGTAAGACTTTCTCTTGTCTAATGACCACTTTCAGCTTTGTGAGCCTTTGTTCCATTGACCTTCCAAACCCCCCCATAATGTTCTCTTTGCCATAAAATCCCGGTGCCAGGGACCAACGCAGAACACTTGCTTGTTTTTAGTGCGCAAATAGTTTAAGATTCAAGCATTGCATCTTGTGGAAAGCTTGACTTGATCCTAACAGGGGTTGTGAAGATCGTTTGACGTGCATGATATTGTTGTTCTTGAAAGCTTAAATCATCTCTAATAAACTTTGCACGGTTGATAGTCTTTTAGTATTGATTCATTAAAAGTTTTGCTTCTTTCTTCTTATTTGTTTATGCATTACTTGTTGATATCAAATATAGATCACAACTTTAGTTCATTTGATCCTAGTTTACATGCTCTGTTTTACATATTATGATCAAGATTGTGTGGTAGCATGTCACCTCAGAAATTATTTTGTTTTATCGTTTACCTACTCAAGGACAAGTAGGAACTAAGCTAGGGGATGCTTGATACGTCTCCAACGTATCTATAATTTTTGATGTGCCATGTTGATATTATGTCAATTGCTACATGTTTTCTCCATTCTTTATAGAATTTTTACACGTTTTCCGGGACTAACCTATTAACCAGATGCCAAGTGCCAGTTCCCTGTTTTCAGCTGTTTTTTATTTCAGAAAAGTTGTTCTAGAAATATTCTCGGAATTGGACCCCACGAATCTCGAAGTTCCTATTTTCCCCGGAAGCATCCAGAAGTCCGAAGAGGAGTCAAAGACGGGCACCAGGGGGCCCTCACCTTGGCCGCGCCTGGGGGTGGTGAGGCCACCCTGGTGGCCCACCGAAGTCGCCCTTTCGCCTATTTATTCCCCTCGGAAGGAAAACCCTAGAGGGTTCGGTCGTTTTCGAGAAAGAATGTTGTAGCTTCGCCGCCATCGCGAATCCTTTTTCGGGGTTCAGAAACTCCATTCTGGCACCCTGTCGGGACGGGGAATTGGAGGAGATCATTGCCATCGTCATCACCAATGCCTCTCCATCGACCATCCATGTTTCCCCCATCCATGTGTGAGTAATTCCCCCGCAGGCTGAAGAGGATGGTAGGGATTGGATGAGATTGTTCATGTAATGATGTCGTGATTGTTAGGGCATAGTGCCTAGCATCCTCTATTAGTGTTATTGACATTGTTACAACTTCTTGTGCTTAATGTTTGTCACTTTGGGCCCGAGTGCCATGATATCAGATCTGAACATGTTACTGAATCACGATGATAATTATTGTTTCTTGATCATACCTGCAAGTTGTTTACACATATCGTTGTCCGGAACCCGAGGCCCCGAAGTGATAGAAATTGGGACAACCGGAGGGGATGGCTGTGATGTGAGGATCACATGTGTTCGCGGAGTGTTAATGCTTTGCTCCGGTGTTCTATTAAAAGGAACACCTTAATTACCAGTAGTTCCCTTGAGGCCCCGCTGAAAACGGGCTGGTAGTACAAAAGATGTTGTGCAAGTTCTCATTGCGAGCACGTACGACTATTTACGGAACACGTGCCTATGGTTACTTAGTGCTTGGATGTTTTGTCTTATTTATCTGCAATGCCCATGTATTGATTATTATATAAACTATCTTATCTATGCAACGCCCGTTCATCTATCCCTATGCCTACAGTATTTAATCCCGATGTTTACTTCAATCACTACTGCTGCTATTATTTCACTACTGCTGCTACTATAAAACTGTTACTACTGATAAACCACTGCGAACAAGTCCACTTTCAGGTGCAGGTGAATTGAGAACTCACTTGTTAAGGCTCACAAATATTCTTTGGCTCCCCTTGTGTCGAATCAATAAATTTGGATTTTACTTCCCTCGAAGACTGTTGCGATTCCCTATACTTGTGGGTTATCAGCGACGTGTGTGATAGAAACGACCATTTAATATTATCGTACAGGTTCTCAAAATCTATTTGAGAAAAACCCCATCCATGTTCTTCCTATGAAGTTTATTGATAGTCTCCTACAAAATAACAATTCCCTCGAGGATGTGTCATCCGGGCATAAACGCAACCTAGGTAGGCCGAATTACTTGATTAGCAATTTGCTTTATACCAAGATGGTACGAATTATATTGAGTGTATGCAACAACCATAATTTTAAGAACTAGTCTAAAGATAAGGACATGTTTTAGGCATAAAAAAGAATACATATTAATATCAAGATGATATGAATTATACCTAGCATATGCAACAACATTATTTTAAGAACTAGTCTAAAAATAAGGATATGTTTAGTGATTGGCTTGGGTGGAGCTACTAGAGTTTCGATGCATGTAACACTTTTAGCTTGGTCAGGGATTGAAGAACTTAGAGCATCTCTAGCAGACACCGCATTTCCGCCAAAACTGTAAAATAACCGTCATTTTGCCGTCTCGGGCCGAAAACGCTGCCAGACCAGATCGAAAAACTTAAAGAACGCAGCGGCAAACCCCAAGAGAAAGGTTGTGAAGAGTGCATCGGCAAGTTTTCCCTTAGAAAAGAAACCAAGGTTGAATCGACCAGCAGGAGGACAAACAATCTCTGAAGGTTGATGCAGCTGAGATGGCAGTGCGCACTACCGGTTCAGTAGCAACGTGGAACCTACACAACACAATCAAATCACTTTGCCCCAACGAAGTAGTGAGGTTTTCAATCTCACCGGTTTTGCTGAACACAAAGAGGTTAAATGTATGGTGTGTGGAAAACAGTAGGAAAATAGTATGAAAGTAGTAGCAGCAGTATGAAAGCAGTGTGTGTATTATCAGTATGAGAAAATGGACCGGGGTCCACAGTTCACTAGTGGTGTCTCTCCGTGAAAGATAAATAACATGTGTGGTGAACAAATTACAGCTGGGCAACTGACAGAAATGAAGGCTGCACCATAGTGCATATGCAAGACATAAAGATTACTATGTGATTCATGCGGGCATAACAACAAAATACATAGAACGTCATCCAACTGCATCTATGACTAATAATCCACCCTCGGAATATCATCCGAATAAACGTTGGGTATTAAGTTGCAAGCAGCAGATTGTCGCAGTAAGCAAAGTGTGTAATCTAAACAATGTAAACTTAGTAAACACCATTTTTTTCTCCCTAATGGCAACATCACATCCCCCATCCGTCACGTTTCTGTCACTCGAGCACAGATGCAAAGGAGACATGAACCCACTATCGAGCATAAATACTCCCTCTTGGAGTTAGTAGCATCTACTTGGCCATAGCATCTACTAATAACGGAGAGCATGGAAGATCATAAATAACATATGCATGAAGATAACATGATAGATTGATAATCATAATACATAGCATTCAACATTCATCAGATCCCAGCAAACACAACATATAGCATTACATAAAGATGATCTCGATCATGTAGGGCAGTTCACGAGATCTAAACATGAGGTACAAATTGGAGAAGACAACCATCTATCTTCTTCTATGGACCCGTAGTCCAGGTATGAACTACTCACGCATCACTCCGGTGATGAATACCCCTCCCGGTAGGGTGCCGGGGAGAGCTCCAGAACCCTCCCTATCCCGGGATGATGATGACGACGGCCTCGGGTTTTTCTCGGGAAAAGTGCTATATTTTTAGGGTTGATGTATCGGGGGGTATAAATAGGCGAAAGGGCGATGGCGGTGGACGCTCGAGGGGCCCACACCACCCCAGGCGCGGCTAGGGGCGTGCTGCCCTATGGTGTGGCCCCCCTGTGGCCCCCTCCGGGCCTCTTCGGGACTCCGTGGAACCTTCTGGAATTCTAAGACTTCCGGGCTTCTAATTTTCCAATTCGTAGAATATTTCCAGAACAACTTTTCTAAAACTAAAAACAGAAGAAAACAGGGAACTAGCTCTCTGGCATCTTGTCAATAGGTTAGTCCTGGAAATCAATAAAAATGACATAAAGTGTATATCAAACATGTAGGAAACAACATGAAAAAAACATGAAAACATCAGAAATTAAGGATACGTTTACGATGTATCCACATCCCCAAGCTTAGTTCATACTCGTCCTCGAGTAGGTAAACGATAAAAAACACATAATTTTGTAGGTGGCATGCTACCAACATAAACTTGATCACCAATAATGTAAAAGCATATGTAAGATGAGATCATAGAACTTCAACACAAGCTTGATAAATAAAATTTTAACAATAAAGCATAGCAATCACCTTGCATCATGAGAAGTAACACAAATAAAAGATCATGAATAACAATGTATCGAAAGTTATACATTTGTTTCAAATATAGAGGAAGCATGGCAAAGTGATATTTCGCTAGTCCTTAAGAGTGGGGAAAAACATAAATGCCAGGACACCTTCAAAGTTCATGAGGAAGACTAGAACAAATAATTAGAGAACAAACAATAACACATCATGAATCAATTAATAATGTTTCAGGGACAATTGCACATTAAACTCAGAATGGCAACTATGCTCTCCCAACTGTGCATGAAGTTAGAAGATGGAGACTCAACATAAAAGTAAAAGAAAGGCCCTTCGTAGAGGGAAGCATGGATCACTCATGTGCTAGAGATTTTATTTTATTAAACAGAGGTATAAAATGTTTGACACTCCTCCCAACCATCTTACACAAACCATGGCTAACCGAATCCTTGGGTTCCTGCCAACAATCACATACCGTGGAGGAGTGTCTATTGTTTAGAGAGGTGTATGCTTATGTCAATGAATGGTATACAGAAAATACAGTACGTCACAAGCCAACTATAATTCACAAGAGCGGCTCCTATAGAAGGACGCATCTGGGTAGAAGGTCATCCTTCTTTCTCTTTTGTTTACACAATTATGCTTTGACTGATAAATCAGGGGCAAAAATAGTGAAGAGAATTTGTTGTATTAATTTGGGCTGGGCACCCTGCTGCCAGCTCTTCTATCAATTGGATAAGCGGATGAAGCCACTAGTCCGGGGTGTGAAAGTCCAATCAACAAGTGAGATAAAGATTCTCTATTTACATCCTCATGAGCTAAAACAGGAGTAATTTTGAAAGTTTTAAAGGTAACTCATGAGCAATTTACTTTGGAGTGGAAGTTAAATACCACATGTAGGTAGGTATGGTGGACACATTGGGCATACTTTGGTTTTTGGGAGTTGGATTCACGAGTAGAGCTCATACTCAGTACGGGTGGAGGCTAGCAAATGACTCGGAGCGACAAATCAAGAGAGCATAAGAGCCATAATCATGCATAGAGACATAAACATCATTAATCAAAGCATAAGTGGTACCACAAGTTCAAAAACTAAATGATCATAGAGGCTATAAGTGACTGGTTCGTAGTCATAAACATGGTATAAACATGCGCCAAGTCAACCAAATAAAACATTCAAAGGAGAACACCACAAATTTATGCTTCAATGTGACAAGAACAACTCATGATTCTTTCAATGGCACATTAAACACTCTCAGCTATTTGAGACTAATCATGCTACTAAATAACCACTAGTATTTAGAATTAAAGTAACATCTAGCATGATATGGAAAAGTCTAGCCACAGTCTATACATGCTTCTACTTGCATCGTTATAAATTCTACTTCAAGCAGTAGTTTCTTTTCCCAACAAGAACCATACAAAGTATGTTTTAAGCAAAACTCTCTAATGATACATCAATAAAACATGAGAGTAATCACACAATACTACTAAAACTAACATCTCTAAATAAGAGATGCAATGAAAACAAGAGCTAAACAGGAATTTTGCAGCGGCTAGAAGAAAAACTAAGAATACGAGCATAGCAAGTATTCAAACGAAAAAGCGGAGCGTGTCTCACTCCCAACCAAGGAATTCTAGGGTCCAACTTTATTATTGCAGCAAGGAAAACAAAATAAAACAAGATAAAATAAAAGAAAAAGAAACATACGCTCCAAGTAAACTTCATGTGATGTGACCGAATAAAAATATAGTTTCACTAGAAGTGACCTGATAGATTGTTGATGAAGAAGGGGATGCCTTGGGCATCCCCAAGATTAGATGCCTGATTCTTCTTAGAATTTTCTGGGATGTACCACGGGGGCATCCCCAAGCTTTGACCTTGCACTCTTCTTGATCACATATATCACCCTCTTCTCTTGACCCTTGAAAACTTCATTCACACCACACTCAAAGAGTAATTCGCATTAGAGGGTTAGTGCAACAATCAAAAATCCATGGGTTATGTATGGGAACAAGTGCTATTGATACTTTTAAACATTATCAACATCCAATGATGTTTTTTGAAGCAAATAAATCCACTTGACATCGTAAAAGAGCAAATGCAAGAAAAATGACAGAATCTGCCAAAACCAGAACAGTCTGTAAAGACGAATTTTTTTTGGGCACTTACCTTGCTCAGATCGAAAAACTTAAAGAACAAAAAAGTTGCGGAATTATCTGAGGAATAAGCACAAAATATTTCAAGTAATTATGATTTTCCTATGAATTATACGATTTTTTAGGGTGGACAGCAGAAATCTGTTTCCTGCGCAGAAATCCAAAACCAACTCCAACTCCCGTCAGAAACTTTACTTGGCACAACTAAAACATGAAAATAAAGATATAAAGAAGTTGCTACAGAAGTATAAAACCCCTTGACTCAAAGAAAACAGAGAAAAACAAAGCAAAAATAAAACCATGAGTTATCTCCCAAGAAGTGCTTTTCTTTAACGCCTTTTAGCTAGGCCCAGAAAAGTGGAATCAAGTGTTTTCAAGTGAAGAAGCATCTAATCAATAATTTCCTCCAAAACACCAATTGTAACAACGAGTACCTTAGAAACCCCGGAAGATGATTCAACAAGAATATTACTTTTAGTTTTCCTAAAACTTTTATTAATTTTAAGTAGATTAGGGGATTTTGGTTTAGGCACCTTGGGGACATACATAATTTTTTTCTTTTTCCTCATAGAAGGTTTCTCCTTCTTAAACTGAAGATAAAAAAAAGTTGAGCTTAAAGTTTCCATATGCTCCTCTAATTTACCAATCCTCATATATTGACTATCATGTATATTACTAGCTTCTAGAACAGTGATTTTCTTGTTGATACTTATTATCGATTCATTAACTTTGCTAGCATTATCAAGGAAATTTGGCAAATTTTTATCCATAGAATTTAGCTTTTTAATAACATCATCTAAAGTGATTTCAGTTTTAACAACCTTAGTAGGTGGTGTTCCAACTAAACTTTCAATTAAATTACAGGCTTCCGAAGTAGGTGTTCCCAGAAAATTACCTCATGTAAGAGTGTCTAGAACATACATATACCATCTAGTAAGGTCATCTCCTGCGGGGCTGCTCATTTGCCCCGGACAGGCCGGATTTGAGCAGGCCCGGACACAACGAGGCCCCTGCGGGGCTGCTCAACCCTCGCCTGGGTCCGTTTTGGGTCCGTGGCTGCTCAAACCCAGACCAAATTTGGTCCAGATTTGAGCATCCCGCGGATGGGAAACGGACGCGCGCGCGCGGACGCTTCAGCGCTCCTTTAAAGGGAGTGGCCCGCCGGTCAGTGACCGTGGCGATGGCTCGCCTCCCACCGGTCCTATTAAATGGGACCGCGGCCACGCGTCCTCCCCCACGCGCACCAGTCCCCACACTTGCACCGCCCCCTCACTCTCCTCTCTGCACTCTCCTCGCCTCCCTCGCCGGCGGCCGCGAAAACCCTAGCCGCGCCATGGGCCGTAGCTGGCTGAACTAGGGGAAGGCCAAGAACGACAACGAGGCCGACAGCTCCCGCCACCGCGCACCCTCCCCCACCCCTCCCCTACCGCCACCGCCACCTCTGACACGGGCCGCCCGCGCTCAGGCGGAGCAGGTGCCTCCTCCTCCTCCCTCTCAAGGGCGCGCCGCCCCTTTCCGCCTAGTTCCGGCGCGCGTCCGCGACCGGCCCTACCTCAATAAGAGGAATTGCCAATGGTACTGGGACTGCGTGATCCCGGTGCCTTGGTCGTACGTGCACCTTCCGGACTTCCGGACGGGTGGCACTTGAACCGGGACCGCATCCCGGTGCCGCCCGTTCCGAGGAGCGGGCTCGAGCAGGAGGTGGAGATCCACCGCCGCCGGGACGAGCTCCCGCCTGACCTGCGCGGCCACCCCGCGTTCGCCGTGGACAGTCCCCATTGGGACACCTGTTTCACGGACGAACACGACCTGCGCCGCAGGTCGTACTTCGGGGCGCGCCAGGCGCGCGGCGCGGCCCAGTACGCGCCACCCTCTCCTCCACGCCCGGTGCGGCATGGACCCGCGGCGCCGCCCCTTCGCATCGGTGACCCTGCGCCGGTCGTCAAGGACGAGCCACTGGAGGAGCCCCCCAGTGGTACGAGGAGGAAGACAACGACGAGGAGGAGGCTGCCATGGCGCAGCCCAGCGAGGAGCTGGAGCTGGCCATGGCCATCGAGGCCTCAGTGCGGGAGGCGGAAGAGGCGGTCGCGGCGGAGGAACGTACCGTGGCGGACGCGCTCGCGGCGGTGGAAGCCCACGAGGCGGCGGAGGCCAGGGCGGTGGATGAGGCAGTGGCGGCCATGCGCGCTCAGGCCGCGCCCTACGCCCACGCGGAGGAGGCCGACGAGGATGAGCGGGACGAGAACCAGCCGATCCCGGCGTGGTTTTCGCCCCTCGTCGGCATGCACTGGGAGTGGTCGGGGCCACCACCGGAGGTGGACGGGGAGGCGCCCCTGCCCGTCACCCAGCCGCCCACCCCTCAGCGGGGCGTCGCGCTCCCCTCACCTCACCCCTGAGACCCCTGACTACATCATCCTGGACTAGGGATGCTCCGGGGAAACTCCGGCCGCCGCGACGCCACTGGCCAGTGGCCATCTAGCTAGGGCTAGAATTTTTTTTCGTTTTTAAATATCGTAAACCTATGGGCCCCTCTGGGCCCTACCTATCTATAGAGCTGTCCGTTTTGGTATGAGCAGGCCCGCAGGGGGCACCTGGCCCGGTCCCTGTCCGCGCAGCGCGGACCGCTGCTCAAACAGACAAATTGCGGACCAAATTGGTCCGCAAATGAGCAGGCCCGTAGGAGATGACCTAATACCAACATAAAATTTCCTAAGAAGGATTAAAGTGGAACATTTCTTAGTGCATCTACGATGAGCATCACTTATCCTATACCAAGCATCTTTCAAACTTTCTTCACCTTGTTGCTTAAAAGAATGAACTTCAACTTCAGGAAACTCATTTTAGCAAGACTAAAACAGGAATAAAAACTACAGCTAGAATAAGAACTAATGTTTTTGTGTTTTTGATAAAGAGAAGGAAACAAGAAAAAATAAAATAAACTAAGCAAAACTAAAACAAAGTAAAGAGATTGGAACTGAGAGACTCCCCTTGCAGAAATTCTCTTCCTCCCCGGCAAAGGCGCGCCAGAAAACTTGATGTGTCCCTCGACGGGAGGCTGACGTTGGTAAGCCCCAAGAGAAAGGCGGTGAAGAGTGCAGCGACAAGTTTTCCCTTAGAAAAGAAACCAAGGTTGAATCGACCAGTAGGAGGACAACCAATCTCTAAAGGTTGATGCAGCTGAGGTGGCAGGGCGTACTACCGGTTCAGCAGCAACGTGGAACCTACACAACACAATCAAATCACTTTGCCCCAACGAAGTACTGAGGTTGTCAATCTCGCACGTTTTGCTGAACACAAAGAGGTTAAACGTGTGGTGTGAAAAAAAATATGAGAACAGTATGAAAGCAGGAGCAGCAGTGTGAAAACTGGAAGAAGTGTGTATTATCAGTATGAGAAAATGGACCAGGGTCCATAGTTCACTAGTGGTGTCTCTCGTGAAAGATAAATAAAATGTGTGGTGAACAAAATACAGTTGGGAAAATTACAGAAATGAAGGTTGCATCGTAGTGCATATGCAAAACATAAAGATTACTATGTGATTCATGCGGGCATTACAACAAAATACATAGACCATCATCCAAATGCATCTATGACAAATAATCCACCCTCCGAATATCATCCGAACAAACGTTGGGTATTAAGTTGCAAGCAACAGATTATCGCAGTAAGCAAAGTGTGTAATGTAAACAATGTAAACTAAGTAAACATCGTTGTTTTCTCCCTAATGGCAACAACACATCCTCCATCTGTCACGTTTCTGTCACTTGAGCACAGATGCAAAGGAGGCATGAACCTACTATCGATCATAAATACCCCATCTTGGAGTTACTAGCATATACTTGGACAGAGCATCTCGTAATAACGGAGAGCATGCAATATCATAAATAACATATGCATGAAGAAAACATGATAGATTGATAATCAGAAGACATATCATTCAACATTCATCAGATCCTAGCAAACACAACATGTAGCATTACATAAAGATGATCTCGATCATGTAGGGCAGCCCACGAGATCTAAACATGAGGTACAAAGTGGACAAGACAACCATCTAGTTACTGTTATGGACCCGTAGTCTAGGGATGAACTACTCACGCATCACTTCGCAGGAGGGCTTGGTGGTGTAGACTCCTCCGGTGATGAATTCCCCTCCCGGCAGGGTGCCGAGGAGATCTCCAGAACCCTCCCGATCTCGGGATGACGATGACAGCGGCCTCGGGTGTTTCTCGGAAAAAAGTGGTATATTTTTAGGGTTTATATATCGGGGGTTTAAATAGGTGAAAGGGCGATGGCGGTGGACGCACGAGGGGCCCACACCACCCCCATGTGGCGCCCCTCTGGGCCTCTTCGGGACTCCGTGAAACCTTCAAGAATTCTAAGACTTCCGGGCTTCGAATTTTCCAATTCCGAGAATATTTCCAGAACAACTTTTCTGAACCTAAAAACAGCAGAAAACAAGGAACTGGCTCGGTGGCATCTTTTCAATTGGTTAGTCCCGGAAAATCGATAAAAATTCCATAAAGTGTATAGCAAACATGTAGGAAACAACATGGAACATCAGAAATTAAGGATACGTTCATGACGTATCAATGCTTAAAACTATATTATTTGCTATTTATATGTGAGAACTATGTTGAATTTCCGAACTATTTGTGTTAATTGTCGGAATTTCTTTTGAATTGTGCAATTATGTTTTTTTGCGGTTTGCAGGTCCATTTTTGGCTGCGGCATAACAGAATATTCTATTTTGCAGTTCGGCAATGCGGTGTCTATTCTGCCGCAGGCAAAAATGGACCTGCAAACACGTTTTCCGCGCCACGCATCATGGTTTTGCGGGCTGGCGGAATGAGGTGTCTGCTAGAGATGCTCTTATGCAACCAACCGCAAGGTGTCTGGAAAAAATCCATCACTTTTGATATCGTGCTAGTCTCCTCGAAGTTATAGAACGAGAGAAATGATAATTTCTCTTAAGTCCTCAACTCTTAGTCAAAGTAAAGAAAGTAGCAAAATGGCAAGGCATATTCTTTTCGAGTCTCGCTACTCCAAGAGGGTGTGGGCGGATGCAGCGATCTGGCTAAGGTGCCCCGCACTAGTGCAGAACATTGGTTCGGGAAGGCCAACGGTCCTCAACTATTGGAGGGCGGCCACGGCTACGACTTCCTCTTCTCGTATGGGAGTCAAGATAACGATCATCCTCATAACTTGGGAGATTTAGACGGAGACGAATGCGAGAGTCTTCAAAAACAAATTCTCGACGCCAATAAGTCTCTCTCAACACATAAAAGATGAAGAAAAAAAAACTGGGTCTTTGGGGGCAAAGAAGTTGGCGGAAATCATAGGCTAATCCGGTTTTTGTGCTAATTGGGGTGAAGGGGGAGGGGTCCTTCCCCTTTTGACCTTTTTATCTTTTGGCGTAGGCATGGTTTGCCTTTTCTACTCCTATATCAATATAAAAGGGGAAGTTTCTGTCTTTCTTAAAAAGGAATCATTGAAAGTATAGTATGGGCACCTAGAGGGGGGGGTGAATAGGTGCTACGGCAAATTTTAATTTTTCTCAAATTTAGGCTTGACAAGAAAGGTAAATTCTCTAGATAGTGCAACTAGTGAGGAATTTACCTATATGACAAGACAAGTAATCAATGCAACAAGTACAAGTAAGTAAAGAGAGGGAGGAACGAGGTAACCGATGGAAGCACACGGAGACACGATGTATTTCCGAGTTCCTCCTTTTTAGGGGAGTACGTCTCGTTGGAGGGGTGTGAGCTCGCCACAAAGGCCTACTCAACGCCACTAAGGCTTCACCCTATTCTCCGATGAACTTCGCCACAAAGGCCTAGTTCACCTTCCACTATAGAACCCCTTTGAGGCGGGGATCAAATCCTTTACAAACACCTTGGGGCACACACCCACAACTTAATTGGGGGCTCCCAACAACTCTTGAATCACCAACTAGAAACAAGATGCCTAGGTTCTCCACAAGAGGAAACCCTAGGCAAGATCCCTCGAGCTAGAGAGGGGGAAATGAAGAACGGGTTGGTGAAGATGTAGATCGGGGCCTTCTCCTTCAATCCTCCAAAGATCTTCAAGATTGGGTGGAGGGATTGGGAGTTATGAGGAATTTGGTGAGTTCTTAAATGCTCATCAATGCTAAGGGGAAGAACTAGATCTTGAGGAAGAAGAGGAGGGCTATTTATAGTCCCTCCTCACAACTAGTCGTTGTGCAGGAAAAAAGGTACCGGAATATCCGGTTCAAGTTTGGACCGGAATATCCGGTTAGCTTGCTCCACGCTGAACTGCAGTGCTGGACCGGATTATCCGGTTGATTTGAAATAATCCGGTACAAATAATCCGGTAGATGCCAGTACGCAAATCTTCTAGTCCTTAGCCATTTTTCCACTTCCTCAACTGCAACCGGAATATCCGGTATATATATGAAATATCCGGTACAAATAATCCGGTTGACTCCAGTAGCTCAAAACTTCCAGTCCTTAGCAGTTTTTCGCAGCAACCGGAATATCCGGTCCGGGATGAATAATCCGGTCCAAATAATCCGGTTGACTCCAGTAGCTCAAAACTTCAGTCCTTAGCAATTTTTCGCAGTAACCGGAATATCCGGTCCAGGATGAAATATCCGGTCCGAATAATCCGGTTGGTTCCAGTATGCAAGATCCTCAGTCCTTAGCCATTTTTGAGCTCCTTTCTCAGCAACCGGAATATCCGGTCCAGGATGAATAATCCGGTCCGAATAATCCGGTTGAGTTCTGTCCCAAAAACCTCAGGCCAAACTTCACCGACTTTTCAGTGCTCGATGCCGATGTTAAGTATAACACCTGCACACTAAACACCTTGATAAATAATGTACTTAGTATTGTTAACTAACACTCAAAACACTGGGAAAACGAAATGCACTTTCAATCTCCCCCTTTTTGGTGTTAGATGACAATACTAAGATTTGCAATAAACCTTGACAGTAAGCATGCTCGAAACAAGATGAAAAACTCTCCCCCTATCTCTATGCATATCTTTTGTTTGCCTCAAACACAAATGAGTGCAATGATGTATAGGAAGAGATTTTCAACAAGTAGCAAACACGACAATGAGACAACAACACCGATATGTTGAGTGTAAAGAAGTGTATACCTTGTGCGAGAACGATATATCCAAGAATAACCAAGCACAATCATAGATAATCTCCTCAACATATCCGATAGATAACCAACACACCATAAATAGATAACCATGATAGTATCCAGATAGCCAATAGTCACACACATAGTTTTAAACGACAATAAACGACAAGTTCACAAGCACGACAAATGAAGATGAAATGGACACAAGCGCTCAAGGAAAGGATAAAAGCAAATGCTTGTGCCCGAACCCATGCAAATCCCGTAGTCTATAATAACTACTTCTCCCCCTTTGGCATCGAGACACCAAAAAGGAGGGAAATAGCTAACTAACGCCCCAGACACGGTCTAAGCATCCGACTCGTCTCCAGATCCCTGCTCATCATCAGACTCCTCCTCATCAGCAGCGGCATCATGAGCTCGTGAAGCAGTCTCCCGAGTAGACCTGAGGGCCGCCTCAATGCTCTCCCAAGGAGTGGAATCCTCAGCAGACCAAGCAGAGTAAGACTGAGCATCAAGAGGGGCAGGAACATCACCAGTGCCACCACTCACGTGATGGAGAATCTGACGCTGCGAGCTGGCCAAATCAGTGTCCCTGCGATATGCCCTGTAC